>CM077225.1:8565999-9198499 GCA_039654775.1 Spinibarbus caldwelli
GGATCACCTTTGTCTTGACAGGATCATAGTCTCCCTAATACACAGAAAATGTAAGAGTCAAAAAAAATTTTTTTTTTTTTATTAAAATAAGGAATGAGTTTGCGAGTATAAAAACTTTTTTAAAAATCTTTTAATGTGATTCTTCCAGAGAAGAAAAAAAGTGCAGACAATACACCTAAATACAAAGATATTACCATTTTCTTTTAATTATTTTGGCAAGTGAAACCACTGTTATTGTTGACTGATGTAGACTGATCAATGAAACCAACATTGAAAAATTAATAAATAAAAAGGAAAATGAAACCGAAAAGACAATTAAAGTCTGTAAACCATGCTTTTTTCTAAAATCAAATCTGAAAATCAGTGCCTTTGAATTGTACTTTGCTTACAAAAGTACCCAAATTCAAATCAAAAACATGCTCTCAAAATTATGACAGTTGAAATGTCAACTCCAAAATGACAACAAAACACTCATTAGAACTTAAGAACAAAAAGATGTTAAGAGAGTCAGAAAATTAAGTACAAATTTTATTAAAACAAGGAGGAATGAGTTTGCATTTTTGAAAACCTTTTTTTTGTAACTTTTTCATTCTTCCAAAGAAGAAAAGAGTGCAGCTAATTACTATTCCTTTTAATCATTCTGGCATGTTAAACTTGTTTGCGAATGACTTAAATTAACATTAAAATAAAAGTGAAAAAGACAAAATGAAAGAAGTCTGGAAACATAACATGCTGTTTACTATAACCCTTAAAACATATGCAATCTGAAAATCAGTGCCTTAGAATTGTATTTTGCTTTCATAAGCATCCAAAAAATAAATCAAATAAAAAATATACTCTCAAAATTATGACAGTGAAATATTCAACTCCAAATTTAAAAAAAAAAAAAAAAAAAAAAATTCTGGAAATAAATTAGTTTAAGTGAGAGACATTACTAAGGTGGGTCCAATAGCTCATTCGTTAAAAATGAGTTTCCGGTGATGCATGATACCGTGTAGACGCGCAGTTAATTAAGCCACTACTTCTCCAAAATGGTTTCTATCGGCACTGTATGCTGATTAAGATGCGGATAAACAGTGTAAAATGTCACTGAAGACACTTTGGAATCAATCTGATTCCTCTGCGAAAGTACAACGAAGAACAACTTGCCAAACTAAGAACGCGGACGGCGGGCCCGAGGAAGAAAACGAGGCATGCTCTCAGACTGCCAACTTGACTGAAGACGCTGTATCTAGCATTGTTGAAAGAATGTCAGAAATACTGGACATGAAACTACGGAAACATCACGAGCCAAATGTCTGCAAAAATCTATATTCTACTTAGTAGAGTAGGTGATGCTGAGCAGCGTATTTCTGATCTTGAAGACCAGAGCATGTCGACGGTTACCCGGGTTTCAGATCTAGAAAAGGCCCTGGAAAAAGCGACGGAACGCTTGGAGGATTTAGAGAATAGAAGTTGCCGACAGAATGTACGAATCGTAGGCCTGAGAGAAGGATTAGAAGGGACTGGTTCAATTAAGTTCTTCGAGTCTTGGATCCCCGATATCCCCGATAGATTTTTGCAGACATGTCAGCAATTGGCTCGTGATGTTTCCGTAGTTTCAGTGTCAAGATGGCGCCGCATATGGCTGCCGTGGTGTGGAACGCTTCCATTCTTTTATTGTTTTTGTTTGTTTGTTCTGTGTTTAGTCATTCTCTTACTATCAGTTTTACCAGAGACGAACTACTGGACATAAGGCAACACACACTGGACAATTTTTTTCCGGTTTTTGATTATTCAGACACTTTGTTGGATGTTCTAGTCGGAGGGGCAGCGGTCCTAGTCAAACGCGCGCTCAGACGCAAACGAGGGAAGCGCGCCGGCGCACTGGTTAAGCTCCGCGAACGAGGCTTCCGAACAGCGCTCCCTAGTATCCATCTAGCGAATCTCCGATCCCTTCCTAACAAAACGAATGAACTACTACTCCTCACCCGCACAAACAAGGATTTTTCAAACTCTGCTGCGTTGTGCTTCACTGAAACCTGGCTGAGTGAAGCCATTCCGGACAACGCGCTTCATTTGCCGGGCTACCAGCTGTTCAGATCAGACCGCATAACGGAGTTAACGGGGAAAACGAGAGGTGGTGGACTATGTTTCTACATAAATGAAGGTTGGTGTACAGATGTAACAACTCTGAAGAAGATGTGTTCTCCTAATTTAGAGGCGCTCTTCATAAACTGTAAACCGTTCTACTCACCGCGGGAGTTTTCCTCTTTCATTCTCGTGAATGTGTACGTGCCTCCGGACGCGTGCGTGAGCACCGCGATGCAACAACTGGCTGAACAAATATCTGAAACAGAGCAACGGTACCCGGACTCTCTCTTAATCATTCTTGGAGACTTTAACAAAGCAAATCTCTCCCGTGGACTGCCAAAACACAGACAGCACGTTACATGTCCCACCAGAGACAGTAATATATTAGATCACTGTTACACAACAATAAAGGATGCATATCACTCTGTCCCACGAGCAGCTTTAGGACTCTCCGATCACTGTTTGGTTCATCTTATACCGTCCTACAGGCAGAAACTGAAATCAGCCAAGCCTGTATTAAGAACTGTTAAAAGATGGACTAATGAAACAGAGCAGGTTTTACAAGCCTGTTTCCACCTTAGTGATTGGAGTGTTTTTGAAGATGCTGCCACCGATCTGGACGATCTCACAGAGACTGTAACTTCATATATCAGTTTCTGTGAGGATATGTGCATCCCCACCAGGACATTCTTATCATTCAACAATGATAAACCATGGTTTACTGGGAAACTCAAACAGCTTCGTCAGGCCAAAGAGGATGCTTACAGAAGTGGGGATAAAATCTTGTATAACCAGGCCAGGAACAGACTAACAAAGGAGATCAGAGTGGCTAAAAAAAACTACTCTGGAAGGCTGAAAAGTGAGCTTTCAGCCAACGATCCGACATCAGTTTGGACTGGTCTGAAGAACATCACCAAGTACAAGACACCACCCCCACAGTCTGTGGAGAATCAACAACTTGCTGACGATCTGAATGTGTTTTACTGCCGGTTTGAAAAGGCCAGACTGACACCCAGCACCTGCTCTGATCTGCACTTCACACATTCACCTACCCCCCCTGCAACCCCCCTCCCTCCACCCCCCACCATTTTACCTGCGCTTAAAGTCTGTGTAGAGGATGTGAACCGGATTTTCAGGAAACAGAAATCTAGGAAAGCTTCAGGACCAGACGGTATTTCACCTGCCTGTCTAAAAGTCTGTGCTGACCAACTGGCCCCCATCTTTACACAGATCTTCAACAGATCTCTGGAGCTGTGCAAAGTTCCCTGCTGCTTCAAACGCTCCACCATCATTCCCGTCCCCAAAAAGCCCAAAATCACTGGCCTTAACGACTACAGACCTGTCGCCCTCACGTCTGTGGTCATGAAGTCATTTGAGCGACTTGTCCTGGCCTACCTGAAGGACATCACTGGACCCTTGCTGGATCCTCTTCAGTTTGCCTACAGAGCAAACAGGTCTGTGGATGACGTTGTCAACATGGGACTGCATTACATCCTGCAACACCTTGACAAACCTGGGACCTACGCAAGGATCTTATTTGTGGACTTCAGCTCGGCCTTCAATACCATCATGCCTGACCTTCTCTCAGACAAACTCACACAGCTCTCTGTGCCCACCTCCATCTGTCAGTGGATCACCAGCTTCCTGACAGACAGGTAGCAGCTAGTGAGGCTGGGCAAGCTCACATCCAGCACCTGCACCATCAGCACTGGTGCCCCTCAGGGATGTGTTCTCTCCCCACTGCTCTTCTCTCTCTACACAAATGACTGCACATCTAAAGACCCCTCTGTCAAGCTTCTGAAGTTTGCGGACGACACTACAGTCATCGGCCTCATCAAGGATAGTGACGAGTCTGCTTACAGACAGGAGGTTGAGCAGCTGGCTGTCTGGTGCAGTCACAACAACTTGGAGCTCAACACGCTCAAAACAGTGGAGATGATAGTAGACTTCAGAAGAAACCCCCCCTGCACTTCCCCCACTCACCATCATGGACAGCACTGTGACTGCAGTGGAGTCATTCAGGTTCCTGGGCACCACCATCTCTCAGGACCTGAAGTGGGACATTCACATTGACTCTATTGTGAAAAAGGCCCAGTAGAGGCTGTATTTCCTCCGCCAGCTGAGGAAGTTCAACCTGCCACAGGAACTGCTGAAACAGTTCTACTCCGCCATCATCGAATCCGTCCTGTGTTCATCTATAACTGTTTGGTTTGGCTCAGCTACCAAAACAGACATTAGAAGACTACAACGGACAGTCAGGACTGCTGAGAGGATTATCGGTGCCCCTCTACCCAACCTCCAAGATCTTTATATCTCCAGAGTGAGGAAAAGGGCAAAGAAAGTCACTCTGGACCCCTCACACCCAGCTCACTCTCTCTTTGATCTGTTGCCCTCTGGCCGGCGCTACAGATCACTGAGCACCAGAACAGTTTTTTCCCCCAGGCCATATCCCACCTGAACAACACATAACACACAACACATACTGTACACCTGCAATTAACTCATCAAACCATCATCTGCACATAGGACATATGCACATTCACAGTTCTGTCTATGGACATCTTTTTTTTTCTTCTTCTTTTTTTCTGTACATTTTTTATTACTGTTACTGTAAAAAGGTTTACTTCTTCCAGGACTTTTCCACAGAGGTACAAAAAAGGAGAGCTGAAACGGCAGAGATCCAAAAGCGGTTACGTGATGCTGGTATCAGATATGCGTTTATGTATCCTGCTACTATCAAGGTGTTTGACTCTCCTACATCGAAGGCGGTGTACCTTTGCAATATGAAGGATGCGGAGACTTTTCTTAATTCAATTAAAGCTCAACGGAACACCGAAGCAACTCTGTAAGTCAGAAATTATGGCTATGTATTCACTGGACTCTTTTGGGAAGGTCTCACTATATTACAATAGGCCTACTTTCTTTTATTTCTTCTTCTTTAATTTGTAAGATATTGTTATTATCATTATCATTATTATTATTACTAATACTGTCTTATCTCTCATGGTTTATATTTATACTGATATAGAAGAAGTTTAAGATATGTTTTGGAGATTTAAACTTTGTTGTGCTTGCTACGTGAGGAGCTTTGCTTCTGCTCTACTTTTCTTACAACAGCCAGTGTGGTAGTTAAATGTATGTCTGTCTTAGCGCTTGGTCCACCTCTCTACTTAATGATAGTTAACTTATTTTATTTGTGTTGTGTTCTTTTGGGACATATGTAAGAAACTCCAAGAAGAAAAATGTTTTTCTTTCCCTTATTTTTTCTTTGTTTGTAATATGCACTTATGTTTGGATGTTAATTATGTAGGTTGTCTGTTTTCAAGGTACTTTGGAAATGATTTAATGTTTTGTTTGCGAATGAACTACATGTGGAAGATATTTTCTAGTGATTCATTTTGTTTTAGAGGGGATGTTGATTTCTGCAACACTTGTAATGAGGTATTAGAAAGTTTCTTTGAATATGGAAAATAGTTTATATATGAAGGTACGTAGCTGGAATCTTAAAGGGGTAAATATTGTTATTAGAAGAAAGAATTTTAAATATATTAAAGAGGGATAATATTCAAATCGTTTTGTTACAAGAGAGCCATCTAAATAATAAGGAACATCAAAAGCTTTGTAGGGATTGGGTTGGGCAGATTTTTTATTATTCTTTTTCTACAAAAAAATGTGGTGTCTGTATATTAATACATAAAAACCTCCCGTTCACATTAATAACACAAGATTCTGATGAAGAAGGTCGAATCATTTTTTATATATGGTTTACTTTATGGCAAGGAAATTGTTATTGGACGTATAAAAAGCCCTAATCATTTTAATGCGAATTTTTTTGTACAAGTATTCAGTAGATTGGCAAATTTAGATTGTAATAATGTTATTTTGGGTGGTGACTTTAATTGTTTTCTTAATCATAACAAATAAATCACCCTCAGTTACTTTTGCACCACAAGTTTCTAGTTTGATTTGTGACACATGTTATGAACAGAATCTTCTTGATATTTGGAGGTTTCGTAATCCTACTTCTAAAGAGTTCACTTCTTTTTTTCCTCACCCGCATCAGACTGCCTCTCGAATTGATTATATATTTACTTCATGTCATATGGCTCATTTGGTTAGTCAAGCAGACATTAGTCCCATTACCATCTCTGATCATGCCCCGGTCACTATCTCTATACGTTTAATAGATAGTCCAAAAACTTCTTATTTCTGGAAATTAAAGCCTTATTATTTGATGGATGACCAGTTTGTGGAATATTTAAAGGAGAAAACAGATTATTATTTCCTTTGTAATGATTTAGAAGAGACTGATCCCAGAGTGTTATGGGATGCCTACAAATCTTATATTAGAGGAATGATAATTTCTTATGTAAGTAAAAAGAATAAGGATTGAATAGCTAAACAACTTCAATTAGAAAAGCAAATATCCCATTTACAAAGGCGGTATTATCTCTCAAAATCGGAAGATGTACTTACTCAAAGTATATTAGGATGTCATTAAACGATTTGTTGACAGCACGGGCTGAGAGAGATGCATTTTTTGCTAGACAACGTTTATTTGAGATGGGAAATAAACCCAATTGTTGGTTGGCAAAACTTATAAAGAACAGACCAGGTAAAAATTTTATCTCAGTGATGAGAGATGGAGAGGGCAGAAGGTGTACTGATGACAAAGAAATTAATGTATTTAGACAGTTCTACGTTGAATTGTATTCATCTGAAGGTAATTCATACAGGCTAAAAGACAGCTCTTTTTTAAAAAATTTAGTGGTCCCAAGTATAACGACTAGACAGTATGATTTATTAGAATCCCCTTTTTCTTTGACAGAAGTTAAATCTGCTATTTCTTCTTTACAACCGGGGAAATCCTCAGCCCCCGATGGTTTTCCTGCTGAAGTTTTTCAGATATGACATGACAAACTTGGCGGTTACATTTTGAGGGCCTTTTCTAAAGCATTTGAAGAATCATCTATTTCCGATGTTATGAATACAGCAGTAATTTCACTTATCTTAAAAAAAGGCAAAGACCCTGAACAGTGTGGTTCATACAGGCCCATAAGCTTATTAAATGTTGATATAAAAATACTGGCTAAAATGTTAGCAAAACGATTAGAATCGATTATTCCTAGTATAATTAACCCTGATCAGACAGGCTTTATAAAAGGCCGTCAATCTTATTATAATACCCGATGTTTATTTCATATGAACAATCTAGAAAGAACTTCAGAGTCAGGCCTTCTAGTGTCAATCAATGCAGAGAACGCATTCGATAGGGTGGAGTGGGGTTACCTGTTTCAGGTTACGAAGAAATTTGGCTTTGGAGATAACTTCTTTAAATGCTTGTTGTATAGAAATCCTAAAGCCTCTATAATAACTAATAATATTGTCTCATCTTCATTTGATCTTCACCGTGGAACACGTCAAGGTTGCTCACGCTCACCCTTATTGTTTGCTATTGCTATAGAGCCTTTAGCAATATATGTACGACAGAATGAAAAAATTCATGGTGTCTATTTGGGGAAAAAACAACAACAAAAAAAAAAAAATAATAATGCTTTATGCAGACGACATCATTCTCACTCTTAGGCAGCCTGAAATTTCACTGATGGAAATTGTTAAAGGTATCGAAGAATTTGGGTCAGTCTCTGGCTATAAAGTTAACTTTCATAAATCTGAAACCATGCCAAATCGGGATGTATAGTAAAACTAAGCCTTTATATATTGAACCTTTTAGATGGGTACCCCAAGGCATAACATATCTGGGTATACGTATACCACTGAAACTTGTATCACTATATCCATCAAATATAAAACCTTTGATAGTACAGGTTAAGAAAGATTTGACACGCTGGTCTACTCTTCCTGTTTCTTTTTTAGGAAGGATAAATGTAATTAAAATGATTACCTTGCCCAGAATCTTATCTATTCTTTCCATGTCCTTTCTTCAATTTTCTTTAAATGACCTTAAAGTAATAAATGAATTAATATCTAAATTTATATGGGCAGGCAGGAAACCTAAGATTAAATTGGATGTTCTACAACAACCAACAGGTAAAGGTGGATGGGCAGTGCCAAACTTTAAATTGTATGCTTGGGCAATACAGGTGCGAATAATTATGAGCTGGATTCATAAACCTCCTGATACGTCGTGGGTTGAAATAGAAATGGACTTATGTGGCACTTCTGAATTAGTGAATCTCTTAGATGATAAGATCTCAGTTCCTTCTGAATTGAAGAATTTTTCTCTTATATTTGCAACTTTGCAAGCTTGGTCTGCTACTAAAAGATTTCTTCATTATAAACAACCCTTATCTATTCTTTCCTCGCTGGTAGAAAACTCTGGTTTGTGTCCTAAAATGGGAGCATATTTTTTCGCATTGAAGCAAGCTAGTATAAATCACATATATGATCTATTCCACAAAGGTGAATTTATGACATTTGATAAGATTATGTCTCATTTTCATATTGTGCAAAAAGACTTTTATAAATATTTACAAGTTAGACATTATGTTAGTATTAGGAATGGTGGACTCTCCATCGGAATAAATTTTTTCTTTGTAGTTCAAACACTCAAAAATTTGTATCTAAATTTTACTCAATGTTATATGAGCATAGGCAGAACAAGCTTATTGATCTTCAGAAATCTTGGAGTAAAAACATTGGGTATGATATTGATGCTGCTTCATGGGAAAACATTATTAAACTCCCTGTTACTATTTCTGTTTGCAATAAATTTAGAGAAATGCAGTTCTTCATAGTACATCAAGCTTATGTGTCACCATATAGATATAGCAAATTTAACAAACAGGTGTCACCTAACTGTATGAAATGTAAAAATTCCCTTGGTACTTTGTTCCATTGTCTGTGGGAATGTAAGAAGGTGGAAAAATTTTGGATTTTAATTTGTGAGGCCCTTTCAGACGTTTGTAAAGTTACAGTTAAAGCTTCACCTATTATGTGTTTACTTGGCATTTTGCCTCCTCCTTTATAGGAACATAAAGACATTATTCATCCTTTATTGATGCTGGCAAGGAAAGCCATTATGAATAAATGGGTTGGAGATAGCCCTCCCTTATATAGGGAATGGCTATTTATGATAAAAGACCTTATATCCCTAGAAAAATTAAGATTCCATCTTATGGGTAAACTTCTGTTATTTAAGAGAATGTGGGAAGAACCATTGAGATCTTTGGGGGTTAGTGAAGATCCCAGCATGGTACCCATAATATGAAAAATTAAATATAAATATACAGTGGGTACGGAAAGTATTCAGACCCCCTTAAATTTTTCACTCTTTGTTATATTGCAGCCATTTGCTAAAATCATTTAAGTTCATTTTTTTTCCCTCATTAATGTACACACAGCACCCCATATTGACAGAAAAACACAGAATTGTTTACATTTTTGCAGATTTATTAAAAAAGAAAAACTGAAATATCACATGGTCCTAAGTATTCAGACCCTTTGCTCAGTATTTAGTAGAAGCACCCTTTTGATCTAATACAGCCATGAGTCTTTTTGGGAAAGATGCAACAAGTTTTTCACACCTGGATTTGGGGATCCTCTGCCATTCCTCCTTGCAGATCCTCTCCAGTTCTGTCAGGTTGGATGGTAAACGTTGGTGGACAGCCATATTTAGGTCTCTCCAGAGATGCTCAATTGGGTTTAAGTCAGGGCTCTGGCTGGGCCATTCAAGAACAGTCACGGAGTTGTTGTGAAGCCACTCCTTCGTTATTTTAGCTGTGTGCTTAGGGTCATTGTCTTGTTGGAAGGTAAACCTTCGGCCCAGTCTGAGGTCCTGAGCACTCTGGAGAAGGTTTTCGTCCAGGATATCCCTGTACTTGGCCGCATTCATCTTTCCCTCGATTGCAACCAGTCGTCCTGTCCCTGCAGCTGAAAAACACCCCCACAGCGTGATGCTGCCACCACCATGCTTCACTGTTGGGACTGTGTTGGACAGGTGATGAGCAGTGCCTGGTTTTCTCCACACATACCGCTTAGAATTAAGGCCAAAAAGTTCTATCTTGGTCTCATCAGACCAGAGAATCTTATTTCTCACCATCTTGGAGTCCTTCATGCGGGCTTTCATGTGTCTTGCACTGAGGAGAGGCTTCCATCGGGCCACTCTGCCATAAAGCCCCGACTGGTGGAGGGCTGCAGTGATGGTTGACTTTCTACAACTTTCTCCCATCTCCCGACTGCATTTCTGGAGCTCAGCCACAGTGGGTTCACTGTAGTTCTGGGTTCACTTCCGATAGCTCAGTTTGGCCGGACGGCCAGCTCTAGGAAGGGTTCTGGTCGTCCCAAACGTATTCCATTTAAGGATTATGGAGGCCACTGTGCTCTTAGGAACCTTAAGTGCAGCAGAAATTTTTTTGTAACCTTGGCCAGATCTGTGCCTTGCCACAATTCTGTCTCTGAGCTCTTCAGGCAGTTCCTTTGACCTCATGATTCTCATTTGCTCTGACATGCACTGTGAGCTGTAAGGTCTTATATAGACAGGTGTGTGGCTTTCCTAATCAACTCCAATCAGTATAATCAAACACAGCTGGACTCAAATGAAGGTGTAGAACCATCTCAAGGATGATCAGAAGAAATGGGCAGCACCTGAGTTAAATATATGAGTGTCACAGCAAAGGGTCTGAATACTTAGGACCATGTGATATTTCAGTTTTTCTTTTTTAATAAATCTGCAAAAATGTCAACAATTCTGTGTTTTTCTGTCAATATGGGGTGCTGTGTGTACATTAAAGGAAAAAAAATGAACAAATGATTTTAGCAAATGGTTGCAATATAACAGATTGAAAAATTTAAGGGGGTCTGAATACTTTCCGTACCCACTGTACATACCCCTACTTATTTTAAATTTTTTTTGTTATAAAAATATGGTGATATAAGTTGGACATGGTTGTTTTTGTTTTCCTCCATTATGTGTTATGGTGAATATTCTGTTTTTTTTTTCTTTTGATATGTTTTTGTTACTTTTGTTTATATTATTGTTATTATTATTGGCTTTTCTGTTGTGATTCTGATTTGTAATATGCTTTGTGTGCTACCCACTGGTTGCTGACCAATTAATAATAATAATAATAATAATAATAATAAAAAAGAGCTTCATGAAAGCAAACCAGTTAACTTGAGGGGTTAAAATCAAGTCCAATTTCGTCTGAAGGCTCTTACACCGTAAAAATACATTTATCCGAATTACCCTCCAAACAAAAGGACCAAAGAAGTGATAGTTCATCCCTGTCTGAAACGAAAGGCTTTATCTTCTGGAACGATTCTTCATTTGGGTGTAAAACTTCAGGGGTTTAAAAGCCATTACTGAGCCTTCTGGTGAATTAAGGGCCCCATCAAAGAATAATGCCTCGATCTGAACATCTCATTACTGAGCAAATTACATCACCCTGAGCTGAAGACAGAGAGGCAGAGAAGAGGAATAGAGACTGAGGGGTAAGGAGCAGATGACATAACTGCAGAACAGAAGGCAATAAAAGAACAGAAACAAGTAGAATTACTAAAAATGAAAGATTAAGCTTTTGATAAAGTGTTACACAATAAGTTAAGGAAGAAGGATAATATGAACAAACTCAAGACATGGCAAAATAATTTGTACTCTGGTACAAAGTCAAATATTTTTTGAAAGCATTATTAAAATTAACCTTTGTAAAAAAATAAAAATAATAATAATAATAATAATAATAATAATAAAAAATGGAGAATTACTTGCCATTGTTTTAAATTGCATTTAATTACTCTTGGAATTTGCAGGACTGCAAAATTTCATTACTCCAAATATACATCTCTCTAACCTTCAAGATGAACGCAATACAGCTGGAATCATGAATGAATCATTGACAACAATAAGAAAAAGACATGAAAAACACTAAAGGTTAGTCTTTGGGCCAAAAAGAAACCCTCTTCAAACTGACAAGTGTTGAGTGGGTGGGGATTATTAATGGTCTGATTTTTACTGTGACACTTGAAGCATCATAGATAATGGATAGAAGAAGAGGTCTATAAATATTAGAGCCAAAGTCTAAGCACATTAAGAAGACGGAGTGATTGAGAGAGCAGGACGCAATGAGTGACGCAACTCTTGAATTCCAGACTTTTCAGTTTGTTTTGGGCTGGCACCAGTGTTGAGGTCTAATGGAGCATGTCTGACTGCATTTCAGCCCACTGATCGCATCATTGAGTCAGGAAGTGAAAAGGAAGGATAAATGGATGGGAGGCCACTGATAAATATAGCAGCGCTACAAAAATGACAGAAAAGTGACGTGGCCTTACATTTTCCCATTACGTCACTGACTATACATGGTTAAAATGTTGCCTATAATAGGCCAAACCCATACCTTTAGTGGGACAACAGTGTAGGAATTTTCAGGTATTTGCCAAAATGAAAATTGAATTTCATAAAATAAACCTACCATGAGAAAACCTAAACTATGTTGTATATAATTTTAGATATTTTGTTCACATATTATATATGAAGTCATTTTGGCACTGATTTCTGGCTTATTCATTTATATGAATAAAACAAATAATGATTATTGTCTTTTGTTATGTTTTAATCAAGTTTCTAATAAAAATAAAATAAATCAAATGCGATAAAGTATTTAATTTACTGGATTATTCAAAAAAATGCATTCAACTTAATTTCAAAGAATAGTTACAAGGTTCTATTTCAAAACAGGACAAGTTATTTTATATTGCAGTAAAGATTTTAGACATATCCCCACCCCTAGTATATAAATATAGTATACCAATACACAACCGCATACCTAAACAACATAAATATTTAAACACTAGGACTTATAGTCTGAGTTTCTTCTAAGTGCCTCTACATTATTTATTGACTAACAGAAATAAATAAAAACACCACTGTGCTATTATTAAACTAATATCTTTAAAAGCATATTAAAAGCTGGCAATCCCCAGCATGCCCAGAGTAATTTTCTACAGTACATGTGCCACCGCTGTAAAATCATATTATATGTGAAGAGTCATCAAAGCTCCTTGTTGAACTATAAGGACCAGCGTTCAGGATTTACTTCAAGTCCACTTTTACCAGGATAATTATTTATATTTTTCCTTCCACCTATAAATGGAAACACCAAGTTGATGGAAGGATAGGGAAAAAACAGGACTTGGTGGTAACTAACTATAGGAAAAAGATAGGAATCGGTTTTTCAGTGTTTTGAAGAGGACTTGTAGATGTGGAGATTTGCTGGCAAACACAATATGGTCTCAAGTGCTGATTAAGAAGAAACAAATATTCCTGAGTTACTGTGGAAACCAGATGCAACACAAGTGTGGCTGTTCATTCATAAAAACAAACACACAGCTAGTTCCAAACTGAGACTATTGCACATTCATTTTCAGTACTGAGCCCCAAAATGGCTTATGCCAAGGATAATTTGCCAATTAACAATTAGACCAGCAACAAACGAGTCCATGTTGGTTTAATTTCAATTTAAACTACATACTGTTTTTATTACCAGAATTACAAAAAATTACAAAAAATAATACCAAAATTACCTCATCTACATGTAAACATTTATCAGCTTTGATGATAATATAAACAATAAAAGTCATTTATTTATTACTCAGGTCTCTGGAATACTTGAATCTGATTGGTCAATCATGGCATTCAAAGGTCAAATATTTATGAATAATGACCACTAAGCCGAGAAATTGATCTCAATGTCTTGTATCACTCCACATAGACAACATTACAATAAAAAAGTTAATTAAAAACTTGCAATAGCTGACTTGCTAGTATGCACTTTTTGCTAGCTAAAAGCATGCCTAATTATGAGGTAAATCATAGCACGCCTTTCAGCCAGTATCATGCTGATCAGATTATTAACCATCAGGCTATCATCAACCACCACTGGGGCCATTAGCTAAGCTTAAAGGTGAAATGTGCAATTCTTTCCAATGTTAAAATAGCTTCTATCTCAGTTTAACTGAGACTAGAGCCCCATGATTATGATAAATCATAATTGTGGATTATTTCCCAATACTGTAATCAATATTATTTGTGACGAATAGAAATGAAAACTACAACTGTGTTCAACTACTTCATTAAACCATGATAGGGAACTTCATACTGGCCTGCTTAAAGGGATAGTTCACCCAAAAATGAAACATTTGTCAACATTTATTCACCCTCATGTTGCTCCAAACCTGTGTGTTGTTCCAAATTTCTTTCTTCTATTGAACACAAAAGAAGATATTTTGAAGAAGGCTGGTAATCAAACAGTTGACGGACTCCCATAGTCTTTTTTTCCATACTGTGGAAGTCAATGGCTACCAGCAGTTGTTTTGGTACCAACACTATTCAAAATATATTATTTTGTGATCAACAGAAGAAAGAAATTTGGAACAACACACAGGTTTGGAACAAAATGAGGGTGAGTACATGACACTTTTCATTTTTGAGTGAACTATCCCTTTAACAGCATGAGAAACAAAACAGTTGGGGAACTGCACGACAATAAGAGAATATTTGTATCCCAAAATACAGTAATCGCTGAAGCTGTCACAACAAGTTTACAGGTTCACGTAACAGTTCAGCGTGAGCTCAATGACCGTCTGTGTACTGGGTTATGGACTCCAACAAATACTCCTTTTATTAGCAATGAAGCTGTTAAACAGCACAGGCAAACTGCCAACAGACTCTCTAAAATTCCTATCACTAGAGATAGCCATAGAGCACATATCTAATTAATTAATAATGATGTTTGTTGTGGATTCTTTTTACTATTAATCTTCATATTATTTTCACTAATATTTGCTGCACTCCTACTGTAAACATGTTTTAGGTACTAGAAATCTTGCACAAAATGAAAGTATCACCTGGAGGTTATGCCTCTCTAGTCTCATCTCCAGAATGTTGTTTTGCTCTTCCAGCCGCTGACGTTCTGCCTCCAATTCCTCAATCTTCTGCCTGAAAAACAAACACATACACTTATACATATACAAATGACATTTCTAGTCCAAGCATAATGAAAACCATTGTCAAAAATTTAAATCTCAAGAATATTCAATATCCGTTTTTCAGAAAAGCATGCAGGAACACAGCCATAAAAAATAAATAAATTCAAGTGGGGTTCAAAACAGTGTTAATTTTGACAGGCATTTTTGATTTAGTCTCAGTCTTTATCTTGAGACGAAAATACTTAATAGTCTTAGTCACATTTTAGTCATTTGAGTCTTTCATAGTTTTAGTCGACGAAAAGTCATTGCATTTTTGTCAACATTTTTGTCATTAATTTTTCTTCTTTAGACCAAATCAATTAAGCTTATGAGAAATTTGAATGAAGGATTGAATTCGGAAAAACTGGAATAAATGATGGCAATTTTCATTTTTGGGAAGAAATACAAATTAATCTCATTTTTCAGATACAGTAGGTTTACTTAACATGTATATATTTATTTAACATCTTTTGTTGGTTAACATTAATGACACAAATAGCTATTTAATTAGGAAGGCTGTCCATTTAAGACGGCACGCATGTAATATTGACACACATTCAGTTTTCACCCACCCGTTTGTGTTCACTTAAGCCATAACTGACTGTATTTACGTGAGATACTCTGCATGATAGACATTTGGACTGTTGTGTGTGTATTTGAGCACTGAGAACTGATCACGCGCTGTATGAGAACTGAAGAAGTGGAGCGTGCGCGAGAAAGAGCACTTCGATCAGCGCGATTCCGCCTATCCCGCCTTCACTAAATTTAAGTTAATCGACAACGAATTGTGACTCCCGGGAAAAACGGAACGTCCGGTCACCCTATCCCTAATCCTTCAGGTGCTGAGGCCATTGTTTCAGATCGCTAGTTTGCGTTTTGGTAGCCTATCCATCCACTGCGGCTGCCATACTGAGACTAGATGCAAACGGCCCTTGTATGATTGCAATCCAATGACAAGGATGCACATTTTAAAATATAAGACAGTTAATTTAGCCTATAGGATGTATTTTGAATGTCCTCAAATAATATTCTAGTCCCATCTCGTCTTGTTAACGAAGACGCGGCATTAATTTCGTCATAGTTTTTGTCATCAGATATTAGTTTTAGCTCGTCAACGTCTCGTCTTAGTCACAGAAAAAATGTTCGTTAACGAATATTTTTCGTCGTTGTCTTTGTTGACGAAATTAACACTGGTTCAAAATTCTGAAACCATATTAACAATTTCTGATTCAAAATCAAATTATTTAATAGTACATAAATAATTTATAGAATTTTCTGGTGTTAAATTAAACACTTAACATTTAAGAGCATTCCACTGTTGTAATCAAATAAATGTGTGACAAATCATGAGCAAAAAGACATATCAAATACTAAGAGATTCAGAAATTACAGTTAATATTCAACACTCATACTCACATTTTCACTCAAATTGATATGCCTGTAAAATCATTTGTAATTTATAAAAAAAAAAAAAAAAAAAAAAAAAAAAAGATTTTCACTAGTGGTTTTGGATATTTAGTAAAACCTTTTTGAACTACTCTTGAATATTCTGCATAATTTCTCAGAAAGTAATTTGGTAATTTAAAAACGCTAGACAGCATTCAGGTTGGTTTAGTTTTGGTTTTGAAGATCACCATGTGGGGTCTTGGACTTGTATTCAATACAACAAATATTCAATTAAGGTGTAAACAGCTTATTGAAATGGTTCCAGGAGTGATTAAATGAAATTCTATAGAGAATAATTACAGGATCAAAAAGAAAGAGGAAAAAGGAGAAAGTAGGCACTGAATGAAAGCTCACTCAAGCAAGGCCACAAAAGCTAATGTAGTATAATCACATTTCCATAGTAATTAGGCAATGCAACAGGCCATGAAAAAAAACCCACAGACTTCAGTTACTCTCAGTCTAAATCCTCATTCACAACGCCAGCGACTTACAGTGGCAAAGTGGCATGAACATTTCAATGAGAGCTGGCTATTTTCACTGACATGAGTGGTAGCGACTGTTGGTTGTATACTGGTTATCTATGGAAGCCTCCATATAAACCACAATGCATATAAATCACCAATGTTACTTATTTCTTGTGATTGTGATTTTATTTTACTCTTATTTTATTCATTATTTTTACACAGAAACAGGTTTCCATAATGATCAGATCAGACCAGACATGTATGACGCAAGTGTGAAATTTAATCTCTCACATATCTCTGTTACCTGAGAGAGCTGACTTCCTCTGCTGTTGCCAAGGTGTTTTTCTCTGCATTAGACACCTGCTGCTCTTTCAGGGCCTCAAGTTCAGCAGTCACCTGAGCAAGTGATTAAAAAAAACAAAAACAATAAAAGACAAAATGATTGGCACTGTAGGTCAAAACCAGTAATTTACTGTAAATCCCAGCAAATGAAACACCTGCAGCCTAGCGGCAATGCTATTTCTGTCTAATATCATGACTTCTGCCTTGTGTGGTTTTTCATTTCTTGCATGCATTATAGCACAAATTCTAATCAATTATTTATGATTGTAACGGTAGCTGACATAATCGTATAAATGCCAAAAGGAAGCTCCCATGGTGATGAATGTGACTTACCATCTGAGCTTGTAATTTGAAGGTGCCTGCCTCCTCCTGGGCTTTAGACAGTTGAGTCTATCAGAGTGAAACAGATTATTCCCATAAAAACAAGAACCTAGATTGTAAACCATAAAGTCCTTGATTACAAAGTCATGAGTGCTATCAATGTCAAGGAAGTTATCCGGATGCAACTTCCAGACAAGCCAGTCTGCATGAGCAGAGGTCCAGAATTTTTATAACACCAGCATACTGTTTATAACACAGTATAACTTGAGATTAACTGACCCAAACATTTTATAACATGAAATCAACCCTATATACCCAATATTAACACCTAATAAATGTTCTTAGTCTGATATATCACATTGCAATAACTATGCTTCAGACTGATCTTTCTGCTGATGTATCCAAGAAAAAATATATATTAGCCAATAAAGCTGGGCAATATTGTTGCCAAGTACCTTACATTTAAAATGTTCACTGTAATAAGCAAATCAAGGGATGTTTTCCACATTGTTTTGCACTAAATGAACAGAGGATTTATATCTATCCCTTCCAATACCAAAGTCAATGCATTAACATATGTGATTAATTCAATTATTTATAAGTCAAACCCAGACTGAAATAATAAAAAAACTAAAGATATTTGCATTCTTAATGTGAAGGAATATAATTATCATTAAAGCTTTACAAGTGAATTATCACCTATTAAAAAAACTATTTTATCATTCACAGAAATACACACACCAGGCCAGAAGCAACATCTCCATTAAATGAGCTACAGAAATATGTAAGATTACATTCATAAAAATGTGAAGTAAAGGTGTTTAATAACTGAATTATTCAAGATTTATTGTTCCATGTTTGTATTCCCAATGCATTATGATACAGTTCAGGAACAAAAAATATTTTTTAATGAGATTAGAAAAGAGCACTGTTGCCTAAATTTATGCCATGAGAATCATGCTGAACTGAATAAATCACACCTAAAGACCTATTATTTTATTTCCTTAAAAAAAAAAAAAAAACTAAACTGGTTATTGAAAAATAATTGCAATTAAATATTTTAATCAATTGAGCCATAATAATGACAGAATAATATACAGCTACACACACTCATTTTAACAGTTTAAAGCATGTAAAATGTTGCAGAAATGCAAACAAATGCATTATGGGTAATGTAGTTCTCACCTCCATCTCAGTATTGTGTGTCTGGACTTTGTGCAGCATGTCCTCTGCCTCCTTGACCCGGAGCATGAGCTGAGGGGAGTATTCACTTGTGGCCAGCTCGCTATCGTACGACTCTAATATGGCCCTCATTCCATCGCGCTCCTGACCCACATACAAAAGCACAAGTTTCAATTCCAGAACTCAATTCAGGCCAAGCTGGGTCAGTACAATATAAAGATATCATGCAACTAAAACTAGCTGAAACACTTGCAGGAGCACAAATGGACAACGCTGACCTTCATTGTCGGGTGAGCAAGTAAAAAAAAACAATTTCCAAATGAAAGAATCTGCTTACTGTCTTAATATAATTACAACAGCTTGATCGTGTTTCACTTGTTACTGAACTTAATTCACATGCTTTACCGGTCAACCTAATCGATGTACTACATTTTAATTGGCAGGCTTCAATTGTAATGTCACTGTAACGTTCTAAATAAAGGAGGAGAGACGCAAGAAATATTAGAGGAGAATTAATGGGGTGAACTAGCTCCCGTCTGACTCATCTGTGTAAATATCTCATTTTAGAGTCGATTAAACCGATATTAAATCTAGTCTAGTCTCTAAAGCTGAAACAAGCAGGATCAATAAAACATTGTGATTCATTATCAGGGAGTGAACTGAGAATACTAAAACGACTAACAGATTAAAAACAAGCTATGACAGGCACATGCCAGTATATGCACCCAAACAACAAAGGTTGCGAAGGTTAATGCTGAATAACCTTCACTAAAAGATCTTTAGCAAATGATGCATTTGTGGAGCTTTAGTTAATTTCATCTGATGTAAAAATGTGTGACTGACATCAAATCTTCCATGCAGATATAGTAGTAAATTTGTGAATGTCACACTTCTTCCAAAAACATTTTATATTTTTTTGCACTGGGAAATTTTCATGGCAAATATAAAATTATGAAAATTAAATTATAAAACATACACACATATATATATATATATATATATATATATATATATATATATATATATATATATATATATATATATATATATATATATATATATATAAAATAGTACATTTCTCCTCTAGTGTCTCAATGTAATGGATGGACATTACGTTTTTGTAAATCCCATCATTTCCAATGGTAATTCTTATGAATGCAATTCAACATTTTTATGAACATGTAATAAAAACATTTCTTTTAACCATTTAAATCACAATAGAATAAAAAAAAGTATTTCAACAAATTATTGTGCATCATTGTAATACAGTAAATGTCCCTTCTCCCGATAAATTTTTGAATGAAATACAAATACAACAGACATGCTTACAAGTTGTAAGGAACAAAGGGAGGGAGGGAGGGAGGGAGGAAGAAAGAAAGAAAGAAAGAAAGCAAGAAAGAAAGAAAGAAGACCATTTGAAGAATTTTACATCATATAAATTTTATTCCTATCTCTGCACTACTTTTTAAAGGTCAAAGAGGTATCTGTTTTATTACCTGAAGTCATGAAAACAGTTCAGGTCTTTCTTTTAATATGAGTTATACCACCCTAAGGGGTTCAACACACTGGCACATATCAGTATATTCACACACATACGTACTTCAACACACACAGATACACACACACACATACAGACAGACACACGTCTTCCAAAGCTATTTTTCTGCTTCCATTGTAATGAAATTCACCCTTGCTGTTATCTTACACTCACCTCATTCGTCCCACAGATAGCAAACTCTCATTTAGGACTCTATTATTTTGGCACCGGCCTCTGAGTTTCTGTGCCGGAGAGGGAATCTATGTGGGTGAGTAAGGAAACGAATCTGTGCCGCAGTGCAGTTTTTTTTCCCACCCCTATGGATCTTCATTTAATGAAGAACTTGGGTCAATGCTACAATAAAACCTTTTTATCATGGCTTTTAATCATAGATAGAAAACTGTTAATCTAATACACTCTGAATACAGCTGATGCATTTTCCTGGTTTTGCAGCATGTGAAGTGCTGAAGTTGTCAATAATGGCTAGCAACAAACAGCATGTAAATTCTATTAGTTCTATTAAACTCTGCATGTGTAAACAGGTTTATCATATACAGAACAAGTCAAAAGTTTGGACACTAATGAACTGACTAGGGCTGCATGATAATTGCTAATGAGACAATCTCAATTACGATTTGTAATCAATTATTCTCATTTGAGAAATATATTTTTAAATTTCATCAGAATTATTGCATGCTCATGTAAGCGCAAATCAACAGAACATAACCTCACCTAGTTTCCTAATTTACTATTTTATCTTATACATTAACAGAGTCTCTTCTGGTAAAACCTTAAGTAGCTCTCAAAAGCTAAAGCAGTGCAACTCCTAATATTAATTCCAGTAATCAGGAATGAAATCTTGTTAGTCTTGTTAGCAATGCAAGATAACGAGAAAAAAAAAAAATGTTTTCAGGATAAATAACCAGCAGGCCAATAATGAAGACTATTAATCTTAATTAATTGAGAGAAGCACAAAGCATGATCATGGTTAAAATGCACTGGGATAAAACTGACTAAATTCCATCTCATTTCTAATTTTTTTTTATTTTATTTTTTTTAATTAGATTTGGAGAAAAGTTGTGCAATGCTATTACCATCTATAAAAACTTTGAATTAACTGGACAAGCATTTAACTGAGCATACCACCATCGCAATTAACAACTGAATAATAGAGAAACATATGAGCGTGCTAGCTTATCTTTACTCTTAATTACTTGTTCTGACAGCTCTAATTTTCCATGCGTGTTTAGCGCAGCTTCCAGTCTGGTAGGCTGGAGGTGAGGATGTTCTAAATGTCTCCAGTGTGGACATCATTACACTCAAACATTGACCTCATTAAATCAAATACCACCTAATTACGAGTTTATTGAAGCCTTTGTTAATTACCAGTTTACCAAGCTGTTGACAAACAAAGAACAAGAGTATTATTCGCATATGCAATAAGGCGCTGCTCCAGTGATTTATCTAAATCTCATACTAGCCTTTGGAGAGAACTTCATGTCAGGAAAGAGGACACGTTCTAGATTTTTAAAGGAGTTATGGCTGCCCATACTGCCTATGAGACTGAGGTTGAGAGAATGATAATGGGTCATATCAGACTTTTGATTATTTTTCCTACCTTAGGAACTTTAAACTTTAAACTTTTCCTAGGTTTTGTTCAAACAAAAATTCAAATTCTGTCATCACTTTCTCATCCTCTTGTCATTTCAGAAGTTCATCTTCGAAACAAAAATGAATATAATTCTGTCCCTACATTGAAAGTCCACACAACCAAAACTATGACGCTTCAAAAATTCTTAAAGATATCGCAAATCCATCTGAATCAAGTGTTTACTTGATGCATGAGAACAAATCTCATTGGTTTACAAATAACTGTTCTATTCATATGGAATTTTTTTACGATGTCCTCCTTATCTTAACTTTTTGAAGCGTCAAAGTTTTGGCTGTATGCAGTGGAGGGACAGATGATGAATAAAAGTCATATTGGTTTAGAATGACACGAAGGTGAGTAAATGATCACAATTTTCAGTTTTGGGTGAACTATCCCTTTAAGAAAGCAAGATTAGATGGTCCAAGTTTCTACTTATCCAACAGAAATCATTCTAATGTGCTAATTTGGTATATCTTACTACCATAGCAGAACTGAAAATGATTGCTCTACTTAGTGAAACATTCTAAAGATACAATACTTTCTTAGTTGTTGATATCATGAGCACACTTGCATTTCAAATTTTTGGTTACACCTATCTATTGTTCTAGCAAGAAATGTAGGCACTTTGCACTGGGGAGCAAGTCTTCGGTTCTGAAATATATAGTATGTTTACAAAATATGAATCCTTTTGTTTTGATGAGAGTAGCTGAATATGTTAATTTATACTTTTATTTTTTAACCTTGGTGAGCAGTAGGACTCTCTTCTGCAGGCGACGGACAAGCGAATCCTGGTTCTCTCGTTTCTTCTGTTCTTCTTGAGCTTTGGCGCGCAGTTGAACGATCTCAAGCATGAGCTCAGTGTGGGCCTTCTCCACAGAGCGAATGCTGAAAGAGATAGATAGAAAACGGCAGAAAAAACATTAGGATTGAGCAGCTCTGGGGAGAACACAAAGAACTGCATCCTCTATATCCTGGAAGGTCATTTCCTTATAACATAAAAGCTGCCTTCTGAGTGTTCACAGCTGAATATATGCTCTTTGTTGCTGGGCCATTCTGGGAAATGGCACAGTGTTATGTGGAAGACAGTGAGCCATAAACAATTCCCAGAAACAGCCCTGAAAACATCCCCCTGGTGAAGTTAAACAAATGTGCATGTCTGATGGTGATTAATCCATATTCATTATAATATTTAGCGTAACGTTCACTAACTAGTCAGATGTAGTGCACTTTGGTGTGTGTGTGTATATATATATATATATATATATATATATATATATATATATATATATATATATATATATATATATATATACACACACACACACACACACACATATACATACATACATATATAAACATATATATATATACACATACACACACAGGTGCATCTCAATGGATTACAATGTCGTGGAAAAGTTCATTTATTTCACTAACTCAACTCAAATTGTGAAACTTGTGTATTAAATAAATTCAGTGCACACAGACTGAAGTAGTTTAAGTCTTTGGTTCTTTTAATTTTGATGATTTTGGCTCACATTTAACAAAACCCACCAATTCATCTCAAATTAGAATATGGTGACATGCCAATCAGCTAATCAACTCAAAACACCTGCAAATGTTTCTTGAACCTTCAAAATGGTTACACAATAGCCTATACAATCATGGGGAAGACTGCTGATCTGACAGTTGTCCAGAAGACAATCATTGACACCCTCCACAAAGAGGGTAAGTCAAAGAAGGTCATTACTGAATGGTTGGCTGTTCACAGAGTGCTGTATCAAAGCATATTAAGTGAAAAGTTGACTGGAAGGAAGAAATGGGGTAGGAAAAGTTGCACAAGCAACAGGGATGACCACAAGCTTGAGAATACTGTCAAACAAAGCTGATTCAAACACTTGGGAGAGCTTCACAAGGAGTGGACTGAAGCTGGAGTCAGTGATCAAGAGTCACCACGCTCAGACGTCTTCAGGAAAAGGGCTACCAAGCCACTTCTGAAACAGAAACAATGTCAGAAGCATCTTACCTGGGCTAAGGAGAAAAAAAAAACTGGACTGTTGCTCAGTGGTCCAAAGTCCTCTTTTCAGATAAAAGTAAATTTTGCATTTCATTTGGAAATCAAGGTCCCAGAGTCTGGAGGAAGACTGGAGAGGCACAGAATCCAAGCTGCTTGAAGCCCAGTGTGAAGTTTCCACAGTCAGTGATGAATTGGGCTGCCATTTCATCTGCTGGTGTTGGTCCATTGTGTTTTCTGAAGTCCAGTCAACGCAGCCATCTACCAGGACATTTTAGAAAACTTCATGCTTCCTTCTGCTGACAAGCTTTATGGAGATGCTGATTTAATTTTCCAGCAGGACTTGGCACCTGCCCACACTGCCAAAAACACCAAAAGTTGGTTAAATGACCATGGTGTTGGTGTGCTTGACTAGTCAGCAAAATCACCAGACCTGAACCTCATAGAGAATCTACGGGGTATTGTCAAGAGGAAGATGAGAGACACCAGACCCAAGAATGCAGATGAGCTGAAGGCCACTGTCAAAGAAACCTGGGCTTCCATACCACCACAGCAGTGCCACAGACTGATCACCTCCATGCCACGCTGAATTGAGACAGTAATTAAAGCAAAAGGAGCCCCTATCAAGTATTGAGTACATATACAGTAAATGAACATACTTTCCAGAAGGCCAACAATTCACTAAAAATGTTTTTTTTTTATTGGTCTTATGAAGTATTCTAATTTGTTGAGATAGTGAATAGGTGGGTTTTGTTAAATGTGAGCCAAAATCATCACAATTAAAAGAACCAAAGACTTAAACTACTTCAGTCTGTGTACACTGAATTTATTTAATACACGAGTTTCACAATTTGAGTTGAATTACTGAAATAAATGAACGTTTCCATGACATTCTAATTTATTGAGATGCACCTGTATATATATATATATATATATATATATATATATATATGTATATATGTATATATGTGTGTGTGTGTGTGTGTGTGTGTGTGTGTGTGTGTGTGTGTGTGTGTGTGTGTGTGTGTGTGTGTGTGTATATATATATATATATATATATATATATATATATATATATATATATATAGCAAGGTGATGTAAAATTACATTTTTTTTCTGCTCCAGGTATTCACTTTTCAAATTATTTTTACAATGTAACATGTAAATGTAATTTGAACGTAGCTTTTAAAAAAATATAAAGCAAAGCATAAATGTGCAAAAAAAAATATATATATATTTGTTTTGACTACGTAATATGTCTCTATTCAGTTAAGAACCATTGGATAGAAACCAAATCCTAGATTTTTTCCTCTCAGATGTACTTTACAATATGTTTCATCATGACTTTAAGTATAATACTCTGACACATAACCATAGAAAATATAACAAGGAGACGGACCATTTTTCAGGTTCACCTTTTTTCTATTATGTCTGTTCTCAAAGCAATTGCATATTTCACTTCTACTGCTCTGCTTTTCAGCGAATTGAGGGCAGCTAGCAAGATTGATCTCATTATCCGGCATTTCTAACACTTACCGAACTGCCGTCAGGTACCGAAATTTGCGCAATTTTACACTTTTTGCATTTTCGACATTGCTGTATTTGATATTGCTGTTGTGCAGTTCTTGTGTGGTGTCACATTTATTGACACAATAACGGACATCAAAACAGTAAGCAAAATGGCAGCACGTATTTATGAGAAGAAGCTGTTTGTTTGTTTGTGTATGTGTGCATGTGTCTTCTGGAGATAAAGGAAGGATGTCTGATACAGATAGACTTTGACTGGGAGAGCACTTTTCCACTTGACCTTGCAGAGTGAGAGAAATTACCCACAGCAAGAGTTCAATTCCATCAAATGTGCTGGAAAAGTGTGCGCGAGTCTTTGTATCTGCTGGATTAAAGGAAGAGAAAGTGCTAAGACTGTACGGGTGGATGTAATTGTGCTTTCTGGAGGTGGTTGACAAGAGAAATTTGTTTGTAGGAGGAGGGCGGGTGAGTTTGTGTGGGCCGGCTTTTGCAAGAGCGAGCCAGCATATGTATGTGTGTGTCCTCATAGCTAAATTGATTAACTCCTCTCATCTCTTCCAGATGCTAACTATCCAGCCCAATTTGAGCTGTAATGAAAATCATTATAGCCTGCTGTGGAGGGTCAATAAGACAATAATGCACAATCTAATCACAAAACCATACTCGTCTCCTATCAATATGACCTCAGTACATACTGAGGCTTATTATGCAAATTGCCTCTATTCGTTAGTGAATAGGGTAATTGATTTAGTTGGCCCAGTTTCTCAACACAGAAGGAGTACCTTAATGGAGTGATTCAGCCAAGTGTGGACCACATGAATGCACGCCAAAACACACAAACACATGTAAAGCATCTATAAGCACTTGCATTATAATACAGAGGGTGATTTTACAGTCCATCACATTATTCCATTACGGTAATAATTCACAGCCACCGCACTTCTAGGTTTGAAAATTATCACCAAAACAGTCGAGGGTACATCCTCCATATTGATTACCATCTGGTGCGTCTCATAGCCTATTTAGGAAAACATTCACCTGCCAACACGCATCCAAAATGCAAACTAGGGGTGCGCCGCTCCGATACTGGCATTTTCTGCTGGATCGGGGTATCGGTCAGACGAGACAGATCCAAATCCGATATTCTGTGTATACTATTTTGTGTTATTGTTACGCCCCACGAAAGCCACAAAAACATCATAAAGCACTATAAAGTTTTCGTGCACTATATTCCAAGTGTTCTAAAGCCGTTCCATAGTTTAATGTGAGGTACAGATGAATATTGAAGTCAAGTTCACATAACTCTTCTCTCCGCTGCGGCTGTCTGTCATCCTCCATTCAGCGTTCAAACTGCGTGTCGCATTCGGTTACGAGTCAAGAACATGAAACTCTCTCCAAGATGATTTAATGTTCCTAATATTATACTTGATCTGTAAATAAAAATAAATGGTTTTGCATAAAAGGACTTTATCTTGCTGGAGTTTCATTTTGTTTCTAAATCGTGTTCATTTCTATCGTGTTAGATCACAACACTGGAGTAGAGAGCACAAGGGCTGCAACTAATGATTATTTTGATAATCGATTAGTTGGCAGATTTTTTTTCCGATTAATCAGATTAAAAAAAGGCCCAATTTTATTTTATTTTATTTACAAAAAGCACTTCCACGTTCTGCCCAATGTCCTTCAAACAAACGTGCCAACTGAACGCTATGAAAACAGTGCTTAATTTATTAGACCACCTGTCATAGAGAGAAAACACAAATATTTTAGGAATCTGTCAAAAAATTGTTTAAATCTAAAAATGTTATTGTCATTTATTGGGCAAATAACAAACTAAGTAGGCTAGCATTTATTCACATAACAAAAATGGCCTCCTATGCTTTTCATAATAGCTTGCATTCTTGCTGGCATTTTTTTAGTTTTTGACTATAATGTTGGGTATCTGAAAAAAAAAAACACTATAAAGTGCTTGACTATTTTTTTCTGCCTTTTTTCATAGATAACAGCAATAATTATATTATAGCATAGAAATAACCAACTACTGTTACTAAAGAGCTTACACATATTGGAGGACTAACCAATACAGAAAGCTAAAAAATTATTTTGGTTATCACCAATACTGTTAGTTTAGAACCGCAGTGGCAAAAACCTTGCATAATTTGTTAAAAATCGTGCATAATTTTTTTTTTAAATAAATTTGTTAAGCACTGTATATAGTGAAAATAGTTTAAATCTCTATTATATTTATTATTAGTATAATTTTTTAATGTAAAGACGAATAAAACAGAGTCAGTGTTAACCAATAGGTAAGAGTAATGTTCTGCAGGAACACGTGTTCACTTTGATCACAGTCACGTCTTTACGGTCATTTCCTGTAAAAGACGGTTGAAGCGTCTGATATTTATATTCAGATTTACATTCATTCACATTTATATTCAGATATTTTTAGTATCACTTTACAGTTCCTACTCTCATAAAATATGTGGACTACATGTTGACTTTTAAACCTTAATTTAACGTTCACCAACAGATATTTCAGCACAATGAATGAATGTTTTTGCGCTGAGTATTGTCTCCTCTCTATTGCGTTCAGTCTGTCTGACGCGCGTGCACGCGCCCGCCGCTCATTCAGTAAAGAATACTCATTCAGTTACTATCAGGACGGACCTTTGTGCAAAAATGGAAATGCTCGCGCGAATTTGTGACATTTACAGACAAGGATATGACCGTAAACTGAACGTTTTTGCGCTGAGGATACACACACATCTGTCAAAGCGCCTGACAGGGCAAGCCATGACCCTAATGCATTAACTTAAAACTTAAAATAAAGAATTCTCATGTTTTGTGCAGCTTGGATCACTTACTTCTCCCGCAGCATCTCATTCTGTTTCCTCCACTATTTTTAGAGGCATTTTGGCCACAGAAATGTGTTATTCAGTGTTATAATTTGACGCGACCGGCTAAAGTGTACTGTGAGCAGACCCGACTAATCGACAATGAGAATCGTTGTCGATTATTTTCCATTATCGATAATAATCTATTTTACCGATTAGTTGTTGCAGCCCTAGAGAGCACTGAATTGTTCTTCACCAGCACAATAACCGAGATTTAAAACTGTTAAAAGAAAAGGCTCAAACTATCGCACAGATTTAATACACTGCATCTCTCTTCCCTTAGTGCGTCGAACTTTTCTATGAGGAGCGCTGCGCGCTGTGACTCCGTGTTGCTTCAAGCGCATCATTCTGCGCACGGGATGCGCATAAGCGCTTTGTGCCGCTCTTTCATATTATAAAACTTTTGCACAATGACAGATTATTAATAGCCATTCTTGTTCGTCTTATCTATGCGTTGCTGCCTCATTACTGTGCTATACATTTAAAAGTAATGTCTTTTAATTTTATAGTAGGCTCTATATATTGTAGTGTCTGAAGAAAGACAGACAAAAGACGCTCCTTGTCTTCACTTTTTAATTTGAACACAGATCAACTGTTTCACAGAGGCACCAGCCTATCTTGCTCGTCTTTCTCGCATCCGGGTCTTGAACTCCCCACATTAACCCTATCACTGCCCGTGCAAAATGAATAACAGCGATTTCCCCATGATTATAAAGTATATTTTCATGAATTTATTTTACAACCATCTATGTTTGTTATTTTTTCTTTATAGGAAAGTTGTCTATATAGATTGTGTGTAACACACAAAAGAGTGATGATCAGTTCAACACACATTGAGGTAGAAATTGTACACTGATTAAGAAAAAAACTACGCTGGTATCGGATCGATATCGGTATCGGCCGATACTCAGAATGTTTGGTATCGGATCAGGATCGGTTCTGAAAAAGTGGTATCGAGCCACCCCTAATGCAAACCGAACA
Organism: Spinibarbus caldwelli; assembly: GCA_039654775.1. Lineage (NCBI taxonomy): Eukaryota > Metazoa > Chordata > Actinopteri > Cypriniformes > Cyprinidae > Spinibarbus > Spinibarbus caldwelli. The sequence goes on from CM077225.1 coordinate 8,595,416, forward strand.
ACCTTGTTTTTTACATGGTGTTTATGGGCAAGAAAATAGGAAATACACGATATCACAATAACAAACCTTCATCCAGTGAAATGGTGCAGCAGTCTCTGCAAACGGTTGTATAGAATACTAGCAGTATGGGTTTTTATATACACAGATATAGATTGAGCGGGGAGGTCCATGTACATGTAACTCAGTTTAATGACTGTAAATAAGATAACTCAAATAAGGCTATTGAAAGCAGAAACATGCATTTGGAAATGATACGCTATAAAGCATACTTTGATTCGAGCCAAAGGCTGTATAGATACCAAGATGGCGCACTCGTATTGTTATGAATTAAGGAAACTGCAACGCACTATATGATGGCTGAGGGTAGGGCTAAGCAATACACTGAATATAACCAATACCGCAATATAAAAAAAAATTGCTTTGATGTTGCAACAACCATAACTTTTTGTAGGAAGACTGCATTTTTTGTTTTATTTATATATTTTTATTTTGCATATTTGATTTTGGTACATATGATTTTTAAATGCATTCATTTAGTAAAAAAAACAGTAAGTGATTACAGTCACTATTTTTTAACTAGTGCTTATTTTGCAGAAAACAATTTGTATGTACTCTATAAAAATAGCCGTTCTATCCAAATAATGTGCTTTTTGTTGGGGTGCAAATCACCTTTTACATTTTTTTTTTCAGTATATGCAAAAATATATTGACATATGATTGAATATCATCAAAACATGGGAAAATTTTGAAATCTAAATTTTTAGCTATATTGCCCTGCCCTACTCTAGGTGGATCTAGTACTGCAAGTACTTTTTTATATAAATAAAAGGGCCAAGCAAGAATTGTTAAAGTTATCGCATCACTCCAGCACCTATAGAAACCCAATCTGGGACCCACCTCAAATATAATTATTATTTTTTTTTTTTTTTAAATGTCAGAAACATTTACAACACAGTTTATGTTAGATTTTATTGCTGATTCAAAATATGTTATTCAAAATAGGAGTTTGGTCAGCGTTTCAAATTTCACCATTCAAATATATAGAACTTGGTCTTGTAAGCCTGAAACATCTGCCTGGAGGTTGCAAATATGACTGACAGAGTGAACTGGCTTTCCTTGAAAGCGACTTTGAGCATAAGCAGCAAACTATGCTCAATATATGAAAAATATGATACCACTGTGGTCAGATTTCATTCCTAATATGAAATAAGCCATTTCGCTTATGTCACAAATTCACACATCATTTCAAATTAAGACACACATTATTTCAAATTGACAGTTACTTGTGTGCTATTAGTATTATGGTATATTAATAAAGTTAATTACTGCAAATTCACATCATCTGCTACATGCGTTATCCAAATGCATCAACAAAAATTGTTGATTTGTAAATTGTGATTTATTAACACTTAATAAGAGACATCTATTGACACCCCTGGTTTTAACTGCATTAGTCAACCAAAAATAGTGTTTTTGTTGCCATTGGTATTGATCAGGTATTACTACTGAGGTACCACAGGCAATTACGGTTTTGGAACCAAAACGTTATAGGACATTGATCCAAGCCTACTTCAAGTACTGTCTGAAATTAACAACAAGAACCAAAGATTCATAAAAAGTATTGTTTTCCACACACTAGACACCCTCCACTCACCAGAGGAGAGTTGCTTTGCAAAAAATAGGCCTATATTTGATAGAAACACATTAAAAAGTAAGCAATAAAAATAAAAGGTTTTTGGAAAGAACCAGACAGCCCCAACTTCTTCCATAAAGAACTTGAAGAAATGACAGCAGACTCATTATTTTGCAAAGCTGTTTTAGACGACATCATAGTTCATAATTAGCCCAATCTCAACACTCAGCTCATTAGTGAGATCTGATATTGTCAGAGTTTCGTTTGACTTGACTGCTCAAGTGACGAGCCACGCAGCGCCGACACGCACCAACTCCCATCGACCAATTACCGTCTGACAATTAGAGAGAGGGAGAGACCAGAGATAGACTGAAAGAGCATCAAAGAGATTGGCTAATGCTGGCCGGCAAAACTCAAGAAAAGGCCCCATTACTGCCTTTGAAAGAACTGCACAGGATGAAAAGAGACCCACATTAGAGGCCTTGTCAAATAATGACATTTTAAAGCACAAAAACAGACATGAACCCACATAGAGTGTCGTTTGAGAGAGAGAGACTGTCCCAATCTATCGCTTGAGGGACAGGTCACATGCTTTGGAGTAGAGCTGTCACTCACGAGTGAAGGTTCAATAGAGACCGTCCATCTCAATTGTTACAGAGAACGTCAAATCTTACAATTCATGCAGTGACAGCAGGGCTCGACTATATCAAATATTTAATCTGAAATTGCTTCAGTTCTTACCTACAATCAGCCTCGCAAGTCTCAGACTTACCTCCACACAATTTCAATGAGTGTGAAAAAAAATCAATGACTGATGAGTCAGTGTCAGTGATCAATATATTTTAGTGAATGTGTGTATTTACCTGCTATTGAGTGTGTAGTTCTGTTGTTTCAGGTTCAGTTCTCGCTGTTGAATCTGTATGACCTCCCTGGACAAATCCTCAGGTTTCCTACAACAAAATAATTTGAAAGTAAAAAGAGAAAGACAGGTATTTTTAAAAAAAAAAAAAAAAAAAACAATAATAAATCTACTAGCACCAGATTAATAGGGCACAAAAAGAGACTGAAAAGTCCAATAAAAGCCTATTTTACATTTTCAGCAAATGAACACTTAACCTTCAGAAATGCTGATCATCCACCTCAAAGAGGTCAAAATATATCACAATATTAAATGAGCCATTGATAATTATTATTATTTTTTTTTTTTACAAGGTTTGCAGTTTTAGCAACCCAATTTTCTAATTAAAATAAAAATAAAAAAAATTTTTTTGGTCTCTGCTATTTGATCTTTTTTTCTTTTTTTTTTTTAAATCACATAGGAAGTGCATACAAATTTTGCATTTTGTATGGAGTAACAGACAAGTAAATATTAATTTTGGCAATTAAAATTAGTTAATTAAAATAGTGTTGCAATTAATGCAATTAATCAAATATTAATTCAACAGATTGTGTCAATTATGATTTTAAGGTTAGACAGTCGAGAACAGGGCTGTCGAGGAGAAGGAATTTCCCTTGTGGTAATTTTGAGTGGTTCAAAAGAGCGGTATGCGGTATTATCGCCATATATATATATATTATATTATATTATACACACAGATTATATATATATATATATATATATATATATATATATATATATATATATATATATATATATATATATATATATATATATTATCTGTGTGTATGTGTTACGATGTAAGGAATTCAGAAACCGAAACTAAATCGCGTTGAAACATAAGAGAATGACAAAATAACGGTCCACATAACAGAACATAAACCTGACAATAAAATCGTTAGGTTGTTGTTATATAACAGTTAGTGCTGATCCTCGAATCTGACTGGACAAGAGACTTTTTCTGTTGATATTTCACCTGCGTGTTCTAGACGGGCTGTCAGTCAGTGCAGTTTCATTGTTGCACCACAAGGTGGCGTCAAGGGACTGTCTTTGAGTGAGTCTTTAAACCGTTCATTCAACTACACGTTCAAAAACGCTGATCAATTCAAAGAGAGATGTAATGAAACATGCTGTTGAAATCATTTTAACTTTGAGCGCCACTTTTAAAAGGCTCACCTGACCAGCGGAGCATCGATGCTCAGACAGAGATTTCGCTTTCCTTGGACATGATAACCTGTTTTCACAAATATACAAGACTCAGCCTGAAGGACAGACGCAGGTAATCGCACGCGCTCAGTCGATCTCGCTTTCATTCGCAGTCTGTGAGGCTTGTTAAGTGCAAATCTACTGAGCCTTTGTACAAATCAGCATGGTACACAATGTTATCATTACTATCTTATTTAATATTTAGTACACATGCATGAAGTGTAAAACGAGAAGGGCATAACCTTACGAAAAAAGAAAACACGCAAATATCGCGGTTGTTGTATTCCTCTGCGGTTATGCTCGTCAATAGCACAGTATTGCGATATTGCGGTTATCGCGACAGCCCTAGTCGAGAAAGTCAAAATCGCAGGGACTCGGTTCTATCCATCGCTTAATGTTTAAATTTTATGTAATGAGCTATGCACTCAAAAAATGGAGGCAGATCTCAATGTGAGTTTGTTGGGGCGGAGTTTAAATGGACTACATATTCAGAGAAGTCCAGTATACATAAGCAGAGAAAAGTCTGTCGTTTCACCAGAAGACCAAGTTAAGACATTCTGATTAAAAATTGTCATGCCAAAAAAAAAAAGTCAAAAAAAAAATAATAATAAATAAAATAAAAATAAAATAAAAAAATACATCTTTCACAATCATTCACATGGATTTACAAAATAGATAGCAACTTTAAAACTGTCTACTTAATATGATCCACAATAGTTTACCTAAAGCATCTAATAGTTCTGACAAAAAGTTTTTTTTCCTGTCCTTATTGTACACCAGAGTGTACCTTATTCATGAAAGCATTCTATAAGCCCACAAACTGTAAACTCTGAAAACTCATTCTCAAACTTAAAGTCATTCTATAAAAGACTCATTAGCGCCTGCTAATGAAACACAAATTCATTCGTGAACTCATGATAGAATCTGTTTCCTAACAGAGATGAAGACAATTTCTCCAAAGTCCAAAGCTATAACATCTACTTTTTCTAATTAAAAGTACAACTGTTTCCTGACGTATTGCCCCAACTAGTTTTTCGAAATGTGTTTCTCTTTTAAAACAGCTCTTTGTGAAAACACATTGACTTTATAATTCGCCAAGCCCCCACACATATCAAAATTACCCATATTGTGTTTGGTTATATAAAGTATTATTTACTTTGTTGTTCAGCTGTTTTGTTTTGTTTTTAAAACTTGATGTCATAATAGAAGTTATGCAAGTTAATAATAACTAGGGCATGAATTAAAAAAAAAAAATGATTTTCTGATTAATTGCAATCTTCATTTAAAAGATTTGATATAAATTCTTCAAATGTCTCTATTCTGTTTTGATGTTATTTTCTCAAGCATTCTCATAAAAGCAGGTTTTGACATAATTCTGCAAATTCACTTTATAAATGCTACGTTTTGCTTGCTGGAAGTACACAGCACAAGAAACCAGAAGCAATATATATTCAAACTGCCTAATATATTCACATTTATTAGTATATAACATACATAGCTAACCACTGGGTCATGTTTCAAATGATCATAGGGCATGTTAAATTACATCTGCTGTCTTTGATTTGCATAATTAACGGAGCTGTCAACATCAAACAAAAGGCTCAGGAACTTAATCACACCCACAGACAGAAAGGCTTTGAATGCATTTGCTCAATTCTGACAATTTTTCTTTAAATTTCTGTGATGAAAGTGCCATCTTATGGCTGACACCTTTGTTCTGTATTTGAGATGAAAGCTAATTCTGAGGACAATTGGTTCAGCATTCAAACAGTAGGAATATCACCGCAGAGGGAACATAAAGGAAAGGAATTATAAGACAGAGTACGCTAAATTTTTTTGAGTATGTATTCCTCTTTCCCTCTTCATTTTTCAGGAAGTTATCTTTCATTTTCCTTCACAGTGAGAAAAAAATGAGTCTACGGTACAAAAAAGTAAAGTCCCAACCGCTGCACTTTTCTTTGCTGAGACAAAACATTGAGAAGATATGACACCGGTTTCTTTTATTTGGAGAATCCCCACGAGAGTTACATTGCTCACCCAGGTAAAACATGAGAGAGCAGAATGAAACTACAGCCTGACATATTTATACTGCCGGTGAATGTGGTGGTTCATAGGCCAGAGCAGAGAGCGGAATGAGTAATGTTCAATGATCAATCAGAATCCAAAATCAGATTTCTGCTCCACCAAAGTGAGATGGGCACTTTGTCATAGTTAATGAGCCAAAGTGCCTGGAAATACAAAGGAAATATATTGAGAAAAGTTTGATTACATACAGTGTTTTACCTATGCGAATGTAAGTATAATCAGTTGAATCCTGCATTCAAACGCCTCACCCAAGGCCATATCACACTTCAGAGACAGGAAATGCATACAAACAGGAACAAAGACCTTCGCTGAGAAAAACGCACATCACGGTGAACAAGGAGGAGAGAAATAATTTGAGGAAGAACCTATATGGGAATTAAGATTCTGCCCAGATACATGAAGGATATTGACTCTGCAAAACTGTGACCAATTACATGCCATTTGAAGTTAATAATCATTATCGGGCAATTACTGAATAGTCAAAGAGAGATGTTTATTCTCTACCACATTCAAACACAAACATACATCTAAAATAATCATTACAAGATAATTCACAACAAATTTGCAAAGATTTTGTTGGCACTGTAAAATTACGCAACATTGTGAATATCATAATGGTTTTTATTTGCCCATAAGTGCCCTAAAGACTGAGGGTGAGTAAAAGATGAATGAATTTTCATTTTCTGGTGAACTATCCCTTTGAAAGGGTTCAGTAAAAATATATGTAGGTACATACTGCTGTTTATAAGTAAAGTTCCATTTGTTCATTTAAAAGAAAAATATTTCATGAATATATTAACCAGATTGTTTTTGTATTTTACTTCTATTAAACAGCTTAAAACTAATTGGATGCTATTTTTGTTTGAAATGATGGTTCCTCTGATAACCATAGTTAAAAAGAACTGAGAAGTTTTGCTCAAAGCTCTTCCACTGCAATCCATATGATGCGAACTTGATCACAGTTCTGCTGTTGAAAAATACAACACTTACACAACACTACAAACATCTGTTTTCAGAGTTTAGATGTAACAGACGAGGAAGAGAGCCATCACGTCTGCAGTGTATTTAAAAGAACAGCTAACTCAAATGAAAAATTCCTGGTCAGGACACTAAGACGAACCAATGTGTGACTAACTTATAGTTGTCCTAGCATAGCTGAGATAGAAAGAAATGTTTATTTTTATTTAAAAAAAAAAAAAAAAAAACACCTAAACAAGGCTTCAGCTATATTATATTTACACTATATTTTATTATATTTATAATTATATTTACACTACTGTTCAAAAGTCTGGGATCGGTAAGATTTTTTAAAATGCTTTTGAAAAAAAAAAAAAAAAAAAATACAGCCTAGGTGAGCATTTTGATTTTTATTAAAAATACTGTTAAAAACAGTAATATTGTGAAATACTATTACCAATTAACAACTGTTTTCTCTTTTAATATATTTTAAAAAGTCATTAATTTTTGTGATGCAAAGCTGAATTTTCAGCAGCCATTATTCCAGTTTTCAGTGTCACATGATCCTTCAGAAATCTAACATGCTGATTTGGTCCGCAAGAAACATTTCTTATAATTATCATAAATACTGGGCTAAGAGTCTAAATGTATTCTTAAGTTAGTCTAAATTCTAAATTTATTGTAGCTTCTGCAGCTATTCACAGTGTCTCTCACAAGTGCACATAATAGAAAAGTGTCTGCCACATTCTAGGCCTTCACAAACTAGTCAGACTTAAAACATGAAAGGGCGACAAGCTTCAGTGCTGTGGTGTGCGCCTGGCTTAAGATTTCATACTGTGAACGACCTAGTATGTCAGGTTGTCATTCAATGTCATTATTCAGTAACCTACATTGAGTTAAGTTTCCTTTCCTCTATAAATATAACATATACTGTAGAAATGCACATCAACACCAAAACGTGCTGTTCACCATCTTTTTTATTATTATTATACCTTTGTATTAATATTCTGTATTTTTGTTGTGGTAAAGTCTAGACCTATCAATAAACCTGCATTTTAAATTAAAAAAAAAGCGGGCGGAAAAAAGAACCAGACTGAGTTTAGACAAATGATATATACATATTAATAACAGCATTTTCATAGAGTTTAAGAATAACTTTTATTATTTACAATAGAGAACCAGCCCTCAATTTAATCATTTAGTCTTACATGACCATTTTCCACCCTCTCTTTGACCCTAGTTCACCAAAAATGACAGTTCTGTTATCATTTATTAAACCTGTATGCTTTTTTCCTTCAATGGAAAACAAAAGGAGAAATTTTAATAATTTCCTGATCACTGTATTCACTGCTACATGAAAATCTTATCTCAGGTCTTCTGCAGTCATACAATAGCTTTATGTGAAAAATACACCAAAATTTAGGTTGTTATTTTCCTCTTCTTTTAATCAGATGTACTCTGAAAATTATCAATGAATATTTCAGATTAGATCAACTGATTCATTTTAAAGAAACTCAAACCAATGATTTGTTTATGAACCCGTGAACATCAAGATTCTAAAGAAATGCCTTAAAATTCATTCTGTTCCTCACACAAAGCTATCATGTGATTCTGCATCTTTTTGAAGCTTTTTGAAGCTCCAGTCCCTTCATTATGATTGCAGAAATAGGAGTACATTCAAAATTCTACATTTCTCTGGAACTATTATTCTGTCAGTTTTCTAACAGCAGATGTTTAGATAATCATAATATCATTAAATATTTGTAAGGGATATTAAACAGATAAGATCAGTCACTTGCTCTGGTGTCTGAGGTTTCAGAACAGTGATTGACTAATAAGAGACTCATTGTTTGTCATTTTGAGGGGTACTTCAAGAGCATTGTGTGTGTTCTCCACCAAATCCACATAAGCCATTAAACAGACAATGTTTATATCTTTCCACATGACTGACAAAGCACATTTACACCTCACATGATCAATAGAACACATGCATATGCAAACACACTGAGACTACTCCACATCGGCCACTGTTTCAGCATATATAACAAGCTGACCTTGAAAACACTGCAGAACCAGAGAGCATGTAGAATTTACAAGCAATAACACTGACTGACCTATCACAAGTTAATAGACATAAACAGGTGCAGATACACAGGAGAGAAACAACATGTTTCTTGAGATCAGAGCACCCTCTAGTGGCTTTGTAATCCACCATATGAACCAAAACGATTGCATTAGGTTTCTTACATTTCAAATTGTGCTTACTACATTAACAAAACCCTCAAATTTTGCTTCATATATTGATTGTCAGCTATCAATCAGGCTTTTAAGCCAATATTTCCAGCCAAATAATTGCTTTAGCTATGCATTTATTAAATAATAAAAAATAGATAAGAAAATACCCACCTAATATTAAGTCCTGTAGACTGGCCAATGTTTTCCCAAGCCTGCAGCTCATGCTCCAGTTTCTAGAAGATCCACAAAGATGGATTAAAACCATAAAATAAAAAAACAAAAACACCACCATTTATGTATAAATACTTTACATTTTCACCCCCCTTTGGGGGTGAAATATCAAGCACAATATAATTTATAATCAGAGAGTCAATCTTGCATAGCATCTGAAGACCAGACATAATTTGTAAATATTGCACATTAAAAATGCACCACATAAAAACACAAATTCTTGTTTATTCAAGAATTCACACAATATTTTTATATTGTGTGAGAATTATTCTAAATGTTCATTGTCAAACTGGTCTCTGCATATGTGTAACTTTACCTCTTTCTCCAACTCTACTTTGAGTTTCTCCTCCATCACTCTCTCCATTCTCTCCAACTTTCTCCTCAACCCCTCAGTCTCTTCTTTCAGCAGACTGTTGTTCTCTTTTGTCTCTCTGAGATGGAAATTGAGAGATAATTGACAGTAGTTATACATAATGATTTACATATGCATCCATCACAGAAAAAGTTTGTTGATGACAATGTTGATACCGTAAGAAAGCATTTTCCTCTCGCAGACGTTTAATTTCCCGCTCCAGTTCAGGCAGTCTGGCCACTTCAGATTTCATGTTCTTCACAATCACAGAGTCTTGCTCCTGAAGAGCCAAACGCCTCTCCAAATCCTGCAGATGGACAGCACCCATAAGAGGGAGTGGGGCACAAATAAAATACAATTTCTTGATGTAAAATACAAGTTTTGAGCATTCCTTTTTTTCTATTTTATTACCGACTTAAGTACCAGTATTTTTGACATCCCTCAGTGCTCCAAACATCATAGAAATTGAAGAATAAGAATGAAACCTTCATCTTGAGTTCACTCTCTGTGCTGGTAGAATGAGATGACTGCAGATTTTGGTACCTCTGACTGACATCCTGGAACTTCCTTTTAGCATCAGATGAAAAACAATACAGCACATTTGTATTTAGCAGAGGGTATGAGGAAAACAGTGCATGCTTGTGTATGTGTGAATTCATACTTGCGCTGCACATCCAGTTGTTCCTGCAGGGCCTGGATCTCCAAGTTCTGGGTGGAGAATTTGGACTCCTGAATCTGGATCTGTTGATTGAGCCTTCGTGTCTCATCTTTCAACTCACTGATCATCTGCAACATGAAATGAATTTATTTTAAATTAAACAATTGTAATCCTAATGGTATTAGGATATGGTTCGGTTTACCTTGAAGTCATTGCGGCAGAAATAGCCAACATTACTATTGTTCAGTTGAATGTATGTAATAGGCTTCTACTAAAATTATTAAAATCATACAATACAATACAATATTTCTTCAATGTTTTTAACTGTAATATTAAATCCCCTTTATTTTCCAAAAAATTCATTAATTAAAAGATAAAATAAATGAATATTTTATACCTAAAAAATTGCAATACACAACACAGAATTTCTGAGGAAAAAAAAATCATAGAGCTTTTGTAAGAATAAATGAAACTTGTTTTTATGCTTTCAAATAATTAGACATGCAAAACAAAGAATTTGGTAACAATAAAACATAAGGTTGGAAAAAATAAAACATTTCATAGGGCCCTAAACATGTAATTTTTTGTTAAACTTTTAATAAATTAATGTTAAATTGTTCAAGTTTCATGATTTTAATTAGCTAGACATGTTTTTTGATTAATAAAATTTAATTTAACCATTAAAAAGGAGTCCAGAAAAATTAAAACAGAAAAAAAAATGGAATCCACATCCCCCAACACCCCCAAAGCCAAAAACCTAGGGGAAACACAATATTTGTTAACACTGACTGCCATGCACAGTCATTTAATTTTTTGTGAATGTACAATACTGTTCAAAAGTTCATGCTCAGTGAGGTTTGGTTTTAAAAAAATAATACTAATTCAGCAAGGACATATTAGTTAAATCATAAGTGAAACTAAAGACACTTATAATGTTAAATAATATTTCTGTTTTTCAAATAAATGCTGTACTTTTGAACTTGTTATTCAAAGAATCCCCAAACAAACTCCACAAAAAAAATATGAAACAACAAATAAGGATATTAGCACATCATGTGACTCTGGAGACTGGAGTACTGGCTGCTGAAAATTCACTATTTAAAAAAATAGAAAAGTTATTTTAAATTGTAATATTATTTTACCATTTTTTCTGGGTTTTCTGTATTTTTTTAAAAAAATAAATGCAAACTTGACCCCGAACTCTTGAAATTTAATGCATATACATGTGTATTAAGTTATCAGTCACATAGCTAGAAGTCTCCTTGCAGAGCATCTGCTGCATGAAACTATAACAATTATGCCATTCCGCATTGTCCCTATCAAATAAAATTAAATATGATTGCTTGTTTTATTGCCAGTTTTGTTGCCCAATAAAATGCTCACAAAAATTGCACTTGTAAGTACCAAACCATGGCTTTGCCAGGCTTTAAGGCAACCTAGCAGCTATTGGCTATTAAAAACAATTACAACCATTGATATTTTACTCTAATCTCATGTTTTAATGAAAAATCATATTTAAATAGCTCATCAAACCATTTCACGGGAGCATTTTTCTCTCTCTACAAACACTAATACAAAAGATACATAAACACACACCTGGTCTGCCTCAGAAAGTTTGCTGTCTTTTTCATTTGCTTTCTTGTGGAGTTCCTCGAGGTTACGCTTAAAAGCCTTGTTGTTTTCCATTTGTTCATTAAGAGCTTGATTTGCTTTCTCTTCTCTTTCTTCCAGACGTCTGATCTTCAAGAGTAACTCCCTGTTACGGTCAATTTCCCTCTGCAAATGTAATCAGATAGACACATACACACACAAACACAGGTCAAATTAGGTTTTTCACAGAAAAGACTGGACAATCTAGCCTTGAATGCACCAAATCACATCCTAATGGATTTTGTCTACAGTGTTTTTCACACCCTGTTTTAGGCTGCATTTTTTTATATTGTGGAATGTGTTTAGAAAATGGGAATAAGGGGACAGTAAAAGAAAATTTCCAGGACTATGTCACCTATCACTCACCTGTAAGTCTCTGGAGCTACTGTGTGCCTCTTTCTCCAGCTCTATACGGGCCCGTTTGTGACTGAGCTCCATCTGTTGTTTCTCTTGAGTGAGCTGCAGCAGGCTAGTGTGAGAACGGACACGCTCTGCAGCTTCCTCCAGCTACCATACACAGCAACAAAATTCAATAATTTGCTTTTGCTCACATACTACAGGTGCATCTCAATAAATTAGAATGTCGTGGAAAAGTTCATTTATTTCAGTAATTCAACTCAAATTGTGAAACTCGTGTATTAAATAAATTCATTGCACACAGACTGAAGTAGTTTAAGTCTTTGGTTCTTTTAATTGTGATGATTTTGGCTCACATTTAACAAAAACCCACCAATTCACTATCTCAACAAATTAGAATACTTCATAAGACCAATTTAAAAAAAAAATCATTTTTAGTGAATTGTTGGCCTTCTGGAAAGTATGTTCATTTACTGTATATGTACTCAATACTTGGTAGGGGCTCCTTTTGCTTTAATTACTGCCTCAATTCGGCGTGGCATGGAGGTGATCAGTTTGTGGCACTGCTGAGGTGGTATGGAAGCCCAGGTTTCTTTGACAGTGGCCTTCAGCCTATCTGCATTTTTTTGGTCTCTTGTTTCTCATTTTCCTCTTGACAATATCCCATAGATTTTCTATGGGGTTCAGGTCTGGTGAATTTGCTGGCCAGTCAAGCACACCAACACCATGGTCATTTAACCAACTTTTGCTGCTTTTGGCAGTGTGGGCAGGTGCCAAATCCTGCTGGAAAATGAAATCAGCATCTTTAAAGCTGGTCAGCAGAAGGAAGCATGAAGTGCTCCAAAATTTTTTGGTAAACGGGTGCAGTGACTTTGGTTTTCAAAAAACACAATGGACCAACACCAGCAGATGACATTGCACCCCAAATCATCACAGACTGTGGAAACTTAACACTGGACTTCAAGCAACTTGGGCTATGAGCTTCTCCACCCTTCCTCCAGACTCTAGGACCTTGGTTTCCAAATGAAATACAAAACTTGCTCTCATCTGAAAAGAGGACTTTGGACCACTGGGCAACAGTCCAGTTCTTCTCCTTAGCCCAGGTAAGACGCCTCTGACGTTGTCTGTGGTTCAGGAGTGGCTTAACAAGAGGAATATGACAACTGTAGCCAAATTCCTTGACACGTCTGTGTGTGGTGGCTCTTGATGCCTTGGCCCCAGCCTCAGTCCATTCCTTGTGAAGTTCACCCAAATTCTTGAATCGATTTTGCTTGACAATCCTCATAAGGCTGCGGTTCTCTCGGTTGGTTGTGCATCTTTTTCTTCCACACTTTTTCCTTCCACTCAACTTTCTGTTAACATGCTTGGATACAGCACTCTGTGAACAGCCAGCTTCTTTGGCAATGAATGTTTGTGGCTTACCCTCCTTGTGAAGGGTGTCAATGATTGTCTTCTGGACAACTGTCAGATCAGCAGTCTTCCCCATGATTGTGTAGCCTAGTGAACCAAACTGAGAGACCACTTTGAAGGCTCAGGAAACCTTTGCAGGTGTTTTGAGTTGATTAGCTGATTGGCATGTCACCGTATTCTAATTTGTTGAGATAGTGAATTGGTGGGTTTTTGTTAAATGTGAGCCAAAATCATCACAATTAAAAGAACCAAAGACTTAAACTACTTCAGTCTGTGTGCACTGAATTTATTTAATACACAAGTTTCACAATTTGCGTTGAATTACTGAAATAAATGAATTTTTCCACGACAATCTAATTTATTGAGATGCACCTGTATATTAAAGGAATAGTTCACCCAAAAAATGAACATTTTCTGAACATGTAGATAAGTTTGTTCCTTCTTCAGAACAGATTTGGATAAATTTAGCATTACATCACTTGCTCACCAATGGATCCTCTGCAGAGTGCTGTCAGACTGAGAGTCCAAACAGCTGATAAAAATATCATAATAATCCACAAGTAATTCACACAACTCCAGTCCATCAATTAATGTCTTGTGAAGCAAAAAGAAGCATGTTTGTAAGAAATAAATCCATCATTAAAGGTATTTTAACTTTAAACCACTGTTTTTAACTTTAGCTTGCAAACTATGCTTGATCTGTGCATATTTCTCTCCTGATTCAAATAAGATGACTTTTGCACTGGAGAAAGCAATATTATAGACTGAAAATATAATGGACAGAAGACTTCTATTTTAGTCAGAAGCAATGGTTTGAAGTTAAAAACATTTTAACGACTTAATTTTCACTTCACAAAACGTTAATTGATGGACTGGAGTTAAGTAAATGTTCAGCATCAGCAAATTTTAATTTTTGGGTGAACTCTTCCTTTCGAAGACATACTGCATTTTTATGAGATCATGGACCTGAAATTTAGATACTTCCATAAAAATTAGGTCCAAAATATGAAAGGAGTCTGTGACTTGCCTCCACTCTTTTAGTATAGAGCTTCTGAAGGTCACTTCTTCCATAGGCTGGCTCAGTCTCCAGCAAAGAGCGCTCTGGACACGCTATCAAACTCTTGAAAGATTTTAGCGTAGAGAAGATAGTGGTGTCATCCTCCATATCATCCATATTGACAATGTCTTGACAGCCTCCTCTGCTGACTTAGGAAAATTGTAAAAGTGTAAAAAGCCATAAACCTCTTCTAAACCCTCAAGAAACCTACTATTCAAACCAAAAATTAAACAATACATGTACAATATGGTCAGTTCAGTTTAAAGCAGAAAAGATGTATCTGTACTCCATTAAGATGCTACTAACATTTAAGCAGTGTATTATTGAAATATTGAAAAATATACTGTAAGTACATCTTACAGCAAGTGATGAAGAATAAGGAGTATTTCAATAATTCTCAATTGCTCAAATAATATGTCTCCTTATTTAAAAAATACAGAAAATTATAGCCTTATCTAGTATGTTCCCACTGTTGAATTGCACCTAAGAATTTTAATAATTAATATTTTGTTAAAAGTTGAATAAAATGTCATTATATCATAAGGGCCTGATGTTGTAATAAACAATGACACTTGCTCACTTGACACACACTTACTGAATGTGTAAATATGTTCCCTGATGGTATTAGATGGCAATACCATGGTAATTTGCTACATACCATGATACTAAAGGTCTGCCATATTCATATATTATGACATTTAAACGGTATACTATACAGAACTGCAAAGAGTACTGTTGTATTATAATAGTTCATGGTCCAAAGCATAGCATTTCTTTTTTCAGACTCAATAACTCATTAAAACAGATTAAATAACGAATTAAATTAACTTATGAGGTAAACAATAATAGAGAGGTATACGAAGTCAAATCACACACGCTAACAGTTCAGTGTGTTTAGTTAGCAAGCGTTCAGCTAACTTTACCTCACGAATGTTCGTCAATAAAACGATTTTAACGTTACTCACAGGCTAAAACGCAGACCGAATAAAAAAAAAAATCACTAACATACGTGTCTTTCTTTCGAATTAATATTTATGAGAAATTCGTAACTCACTCTTCACAGCTCTCTCTTTCTTGGCGCTCGTGTCTCTAGTTTGAACTTGCAGCAGTTTTGTTTTCGTTGGTTGAGATGCCGCTACTTCGTGTATGTGAGGAAATGAGCGCTGGTTCGCTCAACTACACAACAGCGCCACCAGTGTGGATGGGCGGAATCGATTCACACGTTCTATGTACCACTTACATCGGAATTTGAATTGGTCGCACTAACACAAACTAAAAATACTATGCACATCCATGCTGGAAAATCCAACTTATTCTTGTTTATTGAACTGGTGCATAAACTTAACAAGCATTAGTGTTGTTGAGCACGTGGAGGTCGCTCATTCTGACGCGCAACTCAAGCGCTCTATACACTTCCGATGACACGGAGGATGTGACGTTGCACCGCTGAGTGGATGAAGTGAAACTGGAGTCTCTGCAAACTTCATACGGATCATACAGTGATTAACAAAGTTTGCAGATTTTACAATGGCCAGTTCTAGCGCGGACCAGACAACACTGTGCCTGTTTGATGTGGATGGTACT
This sequence comes from Spinibarbus caldwelli, assembly GCA_039654775.1. Classification (NCBI taxonomy): domain Eukaryota; kingdom Metazoa; phylum Chordata; class Actinopteri; order Cypriniformes; family Cyprinidae; genus Spinibarbus; species Spinibarbus caldwelli. Next base: position 8,611,729 of record CM077225.1, read on the forward strand.
TTAACAGCAGCTCGCCAGGTGAGAGAATTAAAGCTGAAGGCGTTAGCTAGTATTGATAATATACTGTATGAGATACGAATCTGGGCGGTAATGACTATTAATGTATAATAATTAATTGTGAGTTGACAACTGCCTTTAAAAACAACGGGTGTAAATGAGTGAAACTGAATTATGATCTGTATAAGCATCTTGTGATCTGATTGCAGTATGGATACCTGACTGTAAATGTGCTTTTATAAAGTCAAATATGTGTTGTAGATGCAGTTTTGTGGTGATAATACAAAACAATCTAATTTTCTTTCTTAGCACATCCTAAATGACAGTCATGACTGTCTATTAAAAATAACTTTCATTCTCCATGTACTATTTTAGTTTGCTTGTGTGGGGTCAATATTGATTTTAAACATAGGACGTGAAATATAGTTCTGGAGTGACCTTTTAAACACATCCTAGTGAATAACACATTTTACAGTGCAAGATCATTTAAATCAGTAGTTTGCAACCTTTTTGACTCCAAGGGCCCCCATTGTCCACAACAATATTCAAAGGCCCAGTGACTTTTCTGGTTTTTCTTGATTTACCGGATAAGAATTATATATTTAAAAATATTTTCACACATGATTTATGCCTGATATTGGTGGTATAACTAAAACATGTATATTAATTATAAAATGCGCTAATATTTAATTTACATGACATTTTTAGAAATGAAAAAAAATCGCACTTTAAAAATTAGACTACCTCATATGCAGTTTTTTTTAAGATGGTGAAAAAATATGAATCATTTGAAAAAGTGAATTAAGATAAGAAATGAATGGTTCGTTTTATTGCTTTTTCAAGTCATTTTGATGCCACCTTGGAAGTGCTGAGACCCCCTCATTTAAATGGCATATGAGTACATAAGTACTACTATTTCAAATGTTGATGTATGGAAGACTGTGATTAGTTGTCACACTTTTCACTCCAGTGAATATTTTCCCAGAGTGTGTTTACTTTTTGAAATCAATTTCTCTATAGATAAATTTTAAATCATTGCTACAGAACAGCTATTAAATGTTTCAGTAGATAAAGGGAAAAATATGTAACACACACTTGGACCATACAGCAGGGGATGTTGTTACACTAAATTTAACCAGTAAAATAATTATGAAGAACAAAGCAATTCATGAAATCACACATAATGGAAAAGGTAACAAAATATTAATGTGTATACATATTACATATGTAAAGAAGAACTGGCATTTTATTATTTTGTGCTTGGAGTGAAGTAGTCACGCCTGTGTATGTTTTTGTCTTTAGAAAGCAACTCCTGACATGCATCAGTTCTTGAAGGAACTCAGACAGCGAGTGAGAGTCGGTGTGGTCGGAGGATCAGACCTGGGCAAAATTAAAGAACAGTTGGGTGATGATGGTGTGTATAACAATTACAAAAATCTGCTTAAAAATATATGCACAAAACATTCAATGTATTTCTTAGTGTTCATGAATATAATGTTTCATATCCTTTACAGTTATTGATAGAGTGGATTATGTGTTTGCTGAGAACGGTTTGGTAGCATACAGGTTTGGGCAGCTGCACTCTGTGCAGGTAATTTTAATTCTCAGTTTGCTATTAAATAAGCTCAGAAACTCATCTAGCAAACTATATTAGTTGTTTTTCTATTTTAATATTTTTTATTTATTTATTCATTTTATTTTATTTTTTTACATCAGAATATTCAGGCATACTTGGGAGAGGAGGTTTTACAGGATTTCATCAATTTCTCCCTTAATTACCTTTCAAAGATAAAACTCCCCAAGAAAAGGTGAGGATATCACAACCTGGCATCTGTAGCTGCTTTGGGAAAACATATTTTTACTGCTTTACTTTAAAGTTGGTCAATATTGATTGTGAATATTATAGTTTATTTTAATTTTCGTTTAGAAAATATTTTTACACTGGTAAAGAATTCAGAAAGTTAAGAAGTTTGGGGTCAGTGAGATTTTTTTTTTTTTTTTTTTTAATGAAATTAATACTTTTCTTTAGCCATTAGGCTTAACACACTGAATTGATCAAAAGTGACAGTAAAGATTATATATAATGTCACAAAATATTTTTATATCAAATTAATGCTGTTCTTTTGAACTTTCTATTCATCAAACAATCATGAAAAAAAAATGTATTACCATTTCCACGGAAAAATTAAGCAGCACAACTATTTTCAACACTGATAATAATAAGAAATGTTTCTTAAGCCGCAAATTAGCATATTAAAATGATTTCTAAAGGATCATGTGACACTGAAGACTGGAGTAATGATGCTGAAAGTTTAGCTTTGCATCACAGGAATACATTACATATTAAAATATATTAAAATAGAAAAACAATTTTTAAATTGTAGTAATATAGTAATATAAACACCATCTTTTTTTCTTGCAAACAAAATACTTACAATATTGTTACTTCATCTCAGAGGCACATTTATTGAATTCCGTAACGGAATGCTGAATGTCTCTCCAATTGGTCGAAGCTGCAGTCAAGAAGAAAGAATTGAATTCTTTGAACTTGATAAGGTAATTTTTTTTTTTTTTTTTTTTTTTGTATTCATCAATACTAACATGAACTAAAAATACTATGTACATCCATGCTGGAAAATCCATGCAGTTATTTATGTATTTCTGTAGTTTTTTTATTATTTTTATACATATGAAAAAAAATAACTCAATGTCTTTTCAAAGTATGTCATTAAAGGTTGAGCGACTTTTTTAATGTTCTTATTATGCAGAAGGAGAAAATCAGAGAGAAGTTTGTCTCTGTTTTAAAAGAAGAGTTTGCTGGGAAAGGACTAGCTTTCTCTATTGGTTCGTAACATTTTATGTACAGTAAATATAGTTGTATAGCCAATAATATGTCTGTGTAATGTGTATATATAAAGTATATACATAATGTATTCATATGTATGTTTTTTCTGCAGGTGGGCAGATAAGCTTTGATGTGTTTCCAGAGGGTTGGGATAAACGATACTGTCTGGGAATAGTAGAGAAAGACTCATACCAGTGCATCCATTTCTTTGGAGACAAAACTATGCCTGTGAGCCAAAAAATGTATTTCTAGAATCTTGTACAATCTTTACTAGTAGTAGCATTTGTGTATTCATGCATTCATGAATACATGTGCTGCTGCATAAAAGTCTCAGACTTGCTTGAATTAAGCAGTCTTGTTTTTGTTTTTTTTTTCAAACAGGGAGGAAACGATTATGAAATCTTTGTAGACCCCAGAACAATCGGTCATGAGGTCAAGTCACCTGAGGACACACAGAGGATCTGCAAGGAGCTCTTCTTCAGCTCTCCCATCCAGAATGAAGTACAGTAGAAGACTGCAATGTCCATGAACTGTGAAATTATGAATAGAAATCTCAAGCCATTATTTTCTTTGTGTATATCAATGATTGTACCTCATGACAGGTACTACATAAAGCTGTACTGTACATACAATACATGTGTATGTGTTCATTTTATATGTAATACTGACTGGTGTTAGTGTCACAATGTCTGACCTTCTGTGCCTTAAATCATGTCAATACTGGAAATATACACTATAAACTCTTATTTTGTTATTAAACACTTTGGTCCAGATGAAAAGACAAAAATCATTCAGTTATGACAGGATCTGTTTTATCAAATGTTACTGTACATGTTGTGTTAAGGATTAATGTTTTTGGTTTTTTCTTTTATCAAAAGCAAAAGTGATTAGTAAAGACAGGTGTGGGCTGGACTATCTTAACTAAAATGAATGGTGAAGGTAATACAATTTAAGTCTAATTTTCGTAAGTAGGAATTAAAAAGCCATCAGGACAAAGGGCTTTATTAACTTCGAACTGATCTATTTTTCTTCATATTAAACTGACTTAGTAATTTCCTGAATGACAAAACCAATAGTTCATGGTTTGAAGAGTTAATCTACTTGCTGAAGTCAAATAAGTGAATTCAAATGCTGTATAATAAATAGAAAATATATTCTGATTGGATATTATATCAGTGCACTTTGCCAGTTTATGTATATTTCATATGTATGAGTTCAAAACTGTATGAAAGAGTACTGTACATATTCTGAGCTAAACACGTAAAAGTTGTAAAAACGGAGGTTCTTATTTTTATTAGCAACACATGAAAAAATAAAATTTAAATTCTCAGTGTTTGTAATAACCTGCTCACATGCACATTTTAGATTGATGCATAAAAGTATTTACTAAACTCATATTTTCTGTTACGTTGTTTCTTATGCTTTTTGAAACCAAAAATGAACATTTTTACTTGGAAAATATTACATATTTTAAGAATTTTAAGTATAAAACGTGTTTGATTTGCTACTTAAACTGTCCATTAAATAACCACGTCGCTTTTCCAAAAATATTTCAAGGTTTGTGCAATATTATTGTTTAAAAGGTATGACTGCATTTTTACCTGAAACAACACTTAATCTGTACAAGTGCTTTTTAAAGTCCATATCAAACCTAAAATGATACAATGCATATCCCAATTTATAATACACAAGACCATGTAACCTGACCAAACCAAACATGTGACTACAAGTTCAAACCAAAAGTTTTGAAGATCATCTAATATAAAATATAACAAAAACAGTTTGTTCTCATCCCAAGAGGAAGCAGAGTAGTCCAAAAATCCTGTACTGCTGGTTAACGAATGGGCCGGTATGGAAAGGCCATGGCAGCAGGATGGAAGGCGTGTGGAGACAGAGAAGGGTGTGCTGCGTGGGCCGTTAGCGGGCGATGTGGGGAGAGTGCTGGGTGTGTAGGGTGCGGAGGGTGCGGTGACAGTACGGGGTGAGGGCTGTGCGGGGAGGAGAGGGCGGACTGGTGTGGGCTGTGGGGAGAAAGAGCGGAGGGTCGACCCGGGTGGATGTGTGGGTACATGTTGGGCTGGAAGGGTCCGCTGTGAGGTGGAGGCTGCACTACTGGACCGGACATCACAAGCTGTAACAGACTGCAACACAAAACAAACTGTTACTGTGTGTATGTGTGTGTGAAGAAAAAAAAAAATATATATATATATATATATATATATAAGGGCTGCAACTAACGATTATTTTGATAATCGATTAGTTGGCCGATTATTTTTTTCGATTAATCAGATAAAAAAGCTAAATTTTCTTCTTTTATTTTATCGACAAAAACACTTCCACATTCTGCCCAATGTCCTTCAAACAAACAAACGTGCCTACTGAATGCTATGAAAACATACAGTGCTTAACAATTTATTAGACCACCTGTCATAATAGGAATCTGTCAAAGAATTGTTTAAATCTAAAAATGTTATTGTCATTTATTGGGCAAACAACAATCTGAAACAACTAAATTTTTATTCACATAAAACAAATAGCCTCCTGCCTTTCATAACAGCTTGCATTCTTGCTGGCATTGTTTAGCTACTTTTTGACTGTAATTGGGTATCTGAAAAAATGTTTCATAGATCTTTCATTCTTTCATAGATAACAGAAATAATTATATTATAGCATTACGAAAAGCCTACTGTTACTAAAGACCTTACGCATATTGGAGGACTAACCAATACAGATAGCTAAAAATGATTTTAATAAACACCAATACTGTTAGTTTAGAGCAGCAGTGGCACAAAACTTACATTATTTGTTATAAACCTTAAATACATTTGTTTTAATAAATTTGTTAAGCACTGTATATAGGCCTTTAAATCTCTTCATCAAAAATTAAGATAATAATAAAGATAATAAAGACGAATAAAAACACAAACTCAGTGTGAACCAACTCTTTGATCACAGTCACGTTTACTGTAATTTCTTTATCCTGTAAAAGGCGGCTATGAAGCGTCTGATATTAACTATACGCGGTTATCCCCTTACAGTTCCTACTCTCATAAAATACATGCACTCCATGTTGACTTTTAAACCTTAATTTAACGTTCAACAACAGATATTTCAGCACAATGAATGTTTTTGCGCTGAATATTAATCCCTCTATGAAGCGCGTTCACGCGCTCATTCAGTAAAGATTTAAACACAGACTGTCAGGACGGAACTTATGCAAAAATGCTCGCGTGAATTTGTGACATTTACAGATAAGGATATGACCGTAAACTGAACGTTTTTGCGCTGAGGATACACACACATCTGTCAAAGCGCCTGATAGGGCAAGCCGTTACGCTAATGCATTAACTTAAAACTTAAAATAAAGAGTTCTCATGTTTTGTGCAGCTTGGATCACTTACTTCTCCCGCAGCATCTCATTCTGTTTCCTCCACTATTTTTAGATGCATTTTGGCCACAGAAATGCGTTATTCAGTGCTGTAACGTTAATTTGACGCGACCGGCTGAAGTTGGACGTGCACTGTGGGCAGACCCAACTAATCGATAATGAGAATTGCAGATCCTCTGTGTGTTATCGATAATAATCGATTTTATCGATTAGTTGTTGCAGCCCTAATATATATATTATATACACACCAGTATTTGGTAAGTCAGTAAGTTTTTTTTTTTTTTTTGATAAAGAGAAAGTAATATTTTCATTCAGCAAGGACGCATTAAATAGATCAAAAGTGCCAAAGACTACATTGTTACAAACATTTCAAATAAATATTAAGCAGCACAACCATTTTCAATTCTGATAATAATAAGAAATGTTAATGGAATAAATTGTTTTAAATTTTTTTTTTTAAAAACCTAAGTTTTTTTTTTACTTAATTTATTGTATTATAAATATATATAATAAAATATAAATACTTCATTTTAAAATATATTAAAGTAGAAAAGTTGTTATAAACACACACACACACACACACACACACACAAACACATATATATATATATATTATTTTTAATTATATAATTTGAAATTACTATACAAATTATAATGAATTAAAATATATACTTTATTTTTTACAATGTAACAATATATAGAATAATTACTCTCTCTTTCTCTTTCTATAAATATATAAATAAAAAATAAAAATAAAACATTTATTACAGTTATTTACATATATATTTATAGTTTTTTCATTATTTTTATACATAAAAAAATACTCATTTACTTTAACATTTAAATTCAAATTTAAATTTAGGCATGTTAATCATCTAAGTAGGCCTGTGCTAATCTCAAAATTGTCACAAATCATTCGATTTCATTTTAATATTCAAATCTGCACGATCAGGTTTCACATTTTATTTGATCAGTGACTTACTTGTTGTGGGGAAGTCTGGAGCACAAAGTCCGTAGGTCCTCTGAGGGATAAAAGAGATGACAGGAAATGACGTCACTGAAATGTTGTTCTTTTCAGATCAAAACCCAAACAGCCCATTATGAAGTAAGCATCACTTACCTCTGGCACACAGAAGAGCTCCTGTTGCCATGGCGACCTGAAGAGCTTGCGCCAGCCTATCCAGTGCCAGCTGGATATGATTGGCAGCAGAGAGGGGTGTGAGCTTCTCGCACAGACGGTTGACTTCCTCTACCAGCGCGGCAACAGACTCCACAGGAAGTACAGCTAGCCGACCAATCAAATTCTGTTCTGTCAGGTGGACCTGCAAGTAGTAGCAGTAGTAGTATATATTTATTTAATGCCATGTCAGCATCTTAGGCTATTTTCATGGCAAAACAATTAAAAAAATACAAGTGTAACAAATACAATAAAAACCAGCAAACAAACAAACACAAGCTATGTTACACAAGATTTTTTACATTAACATATCATAAAAAATCTAAAACTTTTTCTGACAAAGTTATACTAAATAACTCTTTAAGTAAGTTCACTTCATAAAAGAGTTTTCTACATACATTAAAAGCTGGACAGTCCAATAAAATATGTTTGGTGGACCTGCAAGAGTTAAATTATATATTCTAATGCTGAATGGAATCCTTAAAGCCTCACAAAGCTGCAAGAAATACAACACCTGCAGCATGAGAAAGACTTGAAGAACACTCAGGTGCAGTTTAGAGTACAGCTCTTCATATGCTGTCCCTTTTTCACTTTCTCCATGGCCATTGGTCAAAGCTGACTTCCGGCTTCTCTGATAGGCTAACGGAGCTTTCACACACCACCGGAGCAGACCCAAAAGAGGCGTGATCTCAAGGCAGCCTAATGGCAGGCTGGAATTGAGGGGTGTGTTGATGAAGGTGAGGAGCAGCAGTCTGGGATCTTCTGTGATCCAACCAACCAGCATCTCCAAGAGTGCCGGGGGAGGAGTCAACTCATCTACAAGCAGCAATATCAAATATATTATGTATAACTTACCATTTTTTTGTTTATATTGTATAAAATATTTATATAAAATATTGTAATATTTTATATATTTTAAAGGAATTTCTATTAAAAATACTTTAATATTATAACAATACTGTATACATCAATATTTTTATATACATTTTATGTAATTAAATTGATATTTTATATAATTAATAAAGACGACAGATATCTATTTTTTATTTTCTATTGTATTTTTGTGTTGTGACAAAAAAAGCAACCTGATACCTGAGGAGAAGTCGTAGAGAGCCGTTACTGCAGTGATGAGCTGACAGCAAAAGCGAGGACTGGCTGAACAGATGTTTTGCAGGGTAGAGATGGCACATGGCACCAGTGTGCAGTAATCATCCATCAGCACCTGAGCCAAACGCACACACCACGCAGAGTGTGTGCGCTACACAAAAACACATCAGAAATCTTTCAAAAGCTATAAGGTCACATTTCACCCATTTTGGCTAAATTGAAACTTTTTTATTTTTTTTGCTGCATAAAAAGCATATATTAATGACAGTATAACAAATACTACCATGATGTAAAAATACAATATAAATAATATTTTAAAGTACTGAGAAACGTTTGCATTACTGTAATGAAAATTTACGGGGTTAACAAACTACTACTATTAAAAATCATTAACTGAAATTAGGCTGAAAAAATATTAGTAGAAAACTTGGCAACAAACTGAAATAAAGTACTAAAAAAAACTAAAGAGAAATATTTTAAAAAGCACAAATCTACTAAAACTAAACTAAAATTAAAAAACTGAAAATATAAAACAAAAGCTAATTATTATTAAAAATTATTAATAAATACTGTAATAGTACTAAATAATACCAACACTGTTCTTGATAGTTTTTGTGAAACTCACAATAAGCATTCAGATCAGTTATCTATTAGATTCAGTTAACATGCTCTAGAGAAACCATAAATTAGCATTAAAACAGGCAATTATGACATAAAATTATAAGTATACGCTCTGATATCACACAACTTTAGCCAGATGGCTGCACACTCTAGTATAGCATATATTAACAACAAATAATACCATGATGTAAAAATACAATATACAGTTTCAAAAATATTTTAAAATATTGAGAAACGTTTGCATTACTGTAATGAAATTTTACGGGATTAACATGTTGAACAGTGTTGTTATTGTTAATTAAAACTACTACTATTAAAAATCATTAACTGAAATAAAGCTGAAAAAAAATGTGTTGAAAACCTAAATAAAAATTTTAAATGTTGCCTTTAGTTTAAGTACTAAAATTACTAAAACTGAAACCAAAATTTAAAAAAAAAAACTAAACTAAACATAAACATTTTAAACAGCACAAAACTACTAAAACTAAAAAAAAAAAAAAAAAAAAAAAAACTGAAAATGTAAAAACAAAAGCTAAATATTATTGAAATGATTAATAAATACTATAATAGTACTAAATAATACCAACACCGTTCTTGATGGTTTTTGTGAAACTCATAATAAGCTTTCTGATCCAGTTATCTATTAGATTCAGTTAACATGCTCTAGTCTAAAGAAACCATAAATGAACATTAAAACAGGGAACTCAAGGGAATCACGACATAAAATTAAAATTAAATAGTAAACGCTCTGATATCACACACCTGTAGCCAGGTGGCTGCGCACTCCAGAATAGGCACCCGACACACAGCTATCGCCATGGAAACTAGCTTCCCAAGCATGGCCATGCGGCTCTCATCAGCTTTGTTGCCTTGGAGGCTGAAGAGGGCGGAGAAAATGATCTGTCGGATTGCATCTTTGCTCTGTTCCTGAAAGTAACTGCACATGATCTCCAGCAGTTGCAATTCCTGAACGCAGCTCATCCTCTGAGTCAAATACAACACATAGGTCAAATCAGCATATTAGAATGATTTCTGAAGGATCATGTGACCCTGAAGATTAATGATGCTGAAAATTCAGCTTTGCAGGAATAAACTACATTTTAAAATATATTACAATAGAAACCAATTTTTTAAAATTGCCATAATATTATACAATATTACTGTTTTTCCTATATTTTTATGCAGTCTTAGTTTTTCCAGACTTTTGGCCAACATTGTACTTCAAAGAATACCATGGTATTTACCACCAGTCAAACCAGACTTCATACTCCTGTTCCTCACCTTAGGCTGGATGTTCCTGTCTTTAGGGACGTGAAAGATGAACTCCTCCACCAGCTCCACCGTGCTCTTCTCCAGTCCAGGCGTGGGGCCGGTGGAGCTCTGCAGAGCGCTGCCCAGTGAGATGTCCAGATGATACAGAACCTCTTTAGCCGCACTCAGCGGATCACGCCGCAGCAATGCATGCCGGATATCACTCATCTCTGCTGTCAAGGAGAAACTACAACATCAAATACAAGCAAATGAGAAATATGAGAGGCATTAATCAGTCATTAACATAAGAAGAACCACAATATCATTACATGTATTATTTCTGGACATGAATCATGGTAATAGCATGTTATTTTGGACATGCATCATGTTAATACTAGTTTTTTTGGAAGTGCATTATGGTAATACCACAGATTCCAGCCATTTACCATGTTTTTGAGATAATACTAGAGTATACCATGGTATATTTTTCTTTCCTAGCGTGTATCCCGTGGTCTCACAGTACCATCTTCACTGTACTGCACTATTTTGCTGTAAGGCGTGTCTATCCAAAACAGTGAAAAAGAGAAGCTCTAAATATAATGTATTGGTAGAAAAACTAACTAATTGGATTGTATTAAAGTACCTCTTATTGAATTATGAGTGTGTTAATCAGTACACTATGGTGTTCTCTATGGTGACACACATTGTCTGAAGCGATGCGGTTTACACAGCGCGATTGCTGCTTCACCGGTTTCTTTAAATCTTTCCATGGTTCACACTACATAGATATTCATACTTACAACACCCTTACCTGTGTTAATAATTAGACTCGTTATATTAGCTTCTCTCAATCTGCAAATGTATATCGCCCATAACTGACAATGTGAAAGTCGTTCATCAGAAAATAACTACGGAACCCCGTAAAGGACAGCGTAGACTCGGTTGCGTGAAGAAAGGCGCGGCTGATCAGCGCCTCCTGCGTACTGGAGATTATATACGGCGCATGATCTATTTGGACTTAAAAGCGTTTTCAGAACAAATGATTCTTGCTTGGATATTTTATCTAATTCTGTGACGTTCAGACATTTTAAATGTGATTCTTGAGTCCAAACAACCTCCTTTTAAAAGCCAAGATATATTTGAAAATGAACTGAAAAACGAACAGCTCAGGCTATTTAGTTACCTCCTACTGCAGTGTTAATTTAGTAGCCTTTTAGCCTACTATTACAGTTTTTACTAATATTTTGAATTTGTTTTTATTTTTATATTTTCTATGTTCCTTTTCATTTTAGCTAAACTTTTCCCTTTTTTATTAGTTTTTTAAATGGCTAAGTTGTTTTTCGTTTTGGTTATTTTAGAACATCGAGTTAAACTAAATGAAAATGAGAAAATATATATTGTATTTTTTATTTCAATAGCTGAAATAAAAAATACAAAAGTTCTTATGCATTTAATTTTATTTAAGATAACGATTATTTTACTTCAAGTAACGTTTTTATTTATTTATAGTTTTAGTTAGTCTAATAACCCTATAAGCACTTTCTAATAGACTAAATCTAGAAGAACTGTGGCAAAGTCTCCAAGATGCTTCAAGAAACCATACCTGCAAAGCTACAGTACTGTTAAAAGTTTTAGGCACTTGTGTAAAAATGCTGTAAAATGAGGATGCTGTCAAAAATATTGTCATAAATAGATTTTCTTTATCAATTAACTTCTATCAACTAAATTAAATCAACATTTGGTGTGACCATCCTTTGTGTTTAAAGCAGCTTTTGTCCTAGTTGCACTTGCACATAGTTTTTCAGGTAGCTTTGCAGGTAGGTCTCTTGAAGCATCTTGGAGATGTTGCCACAGTTCTTCTGGATTTAGTCTGTCTCAGTTTGTTGTTTCTTTAAGTCACTCCAGACGGACTGGATGATGATGAGATCAGATCTCTGTGTGGAGCACTGGCTGTTGTCAGACTCCTTGGGCAAACAAAAATCTCACTGAATTATTACAATTAATGGCAAAATGAATGTTTGGAAATGTAAACTGATATTTCCTACTGACACACTACAGCAAAAGATAGAAATAACTGACTTTAAACCATTTTTTAGCTGGTGAAAATACTAGTGTTCTAATAATTTTGTCCACCACTGTAAATACAGGTGCATCTCAATAAATTAGAATGTTGTGGAAAAGTTCATTTATTTCAGTAATTCAACTCAAATTGTGAAACTTGTGTATTAAATAAATTCAATGCACACAGACTGAAGTAGTTTAAGTCTTTGGTTCTTTTAATTGTGATGATTTTGGCTCACATTTACCAAAAACCCACCAATTCACTATCTCAACAAATTAGAAAACTTCATAAGACCAATAAAAAAAACATTTTTAGTGAATTGTTGGCCTTCTGGAAAGTATGTTCATCTACTGTATATGTACTCAGTACTTGGTAGGGGCTCCTTTTGCTTTAATTACTGCCTCAATTTGGCGTGGCATGGAGGTGATCAGTTTGTGGCACTGCTGAGGTGGTATGGAAGCCCAGGTTTCTTTGACAGTGGCCTTCAGCTCAACTGCATTTTTTGGTCTCTTGTTTCTCATTTTCCTCTTGACAATACCCCATAGATTCTCTATGGGGTTCAGGTCTGGTGAATTTGCTGGCCAGTCAAGCACACCAACACCATGGTCATTTAACCAACTTTTGGTGCTTTTGGCAGTGTGGGCAAGCGCCAAATCCTGCTGGAAAATGAAATCAGCATCTTTAAAAAGCTGGTGAGCAGAAGGAAGCATGAAGTGCTCCAAAATTTCTTGGTAAACGGGTGCAGTGACTTTGGTTTTCAAAAAACACAATGGACCAACACCAGCAGATGACATTGCACCCCAAATCATCACAGACTGTGGAAACTTAACACTGGACTTCAAGCAACTTGGGCTATGAGCTTCTCCACCCTTCCTCCAGACTCTAGGACCTTGGTTTCCAAATGAAATACAAAACTTGCTCTCATCTGAAAAGAGGACTTTGGAGCACTGGGCAACAGTCCAGTTCTTCTTCTCCTTAGCCCAGGTAAGACGCACAAGAGTAATACGACAACTGTAGCCAAATTCCTTGACACGTCTGTGTGTGGTGGCTCTTGATGCCTTGACCCCAGCCTCAGTCCATTCCTTGTGAAGTTCACCCAAATTCTTGAATCGATTTTGCTTGACAATCCTCATAAGGCTGCGGTTCTCTCGGTTGGTTGTGCATCTTTTTCTTCCACACTTTTTCCTTCCACTCAACTTTCTGTTAACATGCTTGGATACAGCACTCTGTGAACAGCCAGCTTCTTTGGCAATGAATGTTTGTGGCTTACCCTCCTTGTGAAGGGTGTCAATCATTGTCTTCTGGACAACTGTCAGATCAGCAGTCTTCCCCATGATTGTGTAGCCTAGTGAACCAAACTGAGAGACCATTTTGAAGGCTCAGGAAACCTTTGCAGGTGTTTTGAGTTGATTAGCTGATTGGCATGTCACCATATTCTAATTTGTTGAGATAGTGAATTGGTGGGTTTTTGGTAAATGTGAGCCAAAATCATCACAATTAAAAGAACTAAAGACTTAAACTACTTCAGTCTGTGTGCACTGAATTTATTTAATACACGAGTTTCACAATTTGAGTTGAATTACTGAAATAAATGAACTTTTCCACGACATTCTAATTTATTGAGATGCACCTGTATATTTATTTATTTATGCCAAGGTCTCCAATTATCAATTTGAATCAGTCAACACTGGGAGGCGCTATTTTATACCTAATTATGAGTGTACTGATGTAGCACCACCCCATCGCTTCTCTGACGGGACAGCAGACTCTCCAGCATCAGTATAAGCATCATCCAGCTCTCTTCAACTTCACATCCAGAGCACACGAACAGCAGTCAACATGACCATCAACACACTCAGTCAGGATGGAGTGCAGCGACAGCAAATGCCCTGTTTGACTAAGGTAAGGACCCTAAAATCGATTTTCATTGAGCTCTAACAATCATAAATCTGCTGTAGAACAGATACTGTTATATTTGCAAACGAGCCACATCTTAATAACCCTGCAGTTGCTGCCTGTAAGACAGTATAATTTTCCTCGCATTATTGAAAAGTCCTAAAAGACGAAACTAAAGTTTCTTTTCAGAAAATGTTATGAATTTGCATACTTGTGTGTTTTCATATCCTTAGGCTACTTATATAACTGATTTATATAACAAGAGTTCTTTAAAAATAAATAAACCAACAAATCATCCCATTCTTCCTCTTATGTTTATCATATTGATGCTTTTGCTGCTTTTTAACTTTAAATCAGCTCATTATTTTATACATGTTTACATGAGAATGTATGAAAGTTGTTATAATTTGTAACTTAAATAATAAAGTTAATATTTATTTAGGGGTGCATCCTGTGGTTTATTTTAATCTCTTTATTGTGAATAGCCTGAATAGTTAGCAAATAACGTTCATTTTTTTTATTCATAATTAAGGTTTTATTCATTTTTTTATAGAGAAAGGTGTACCTTTTTATATTATTTTGCTTCATGCTATTCACAATTTTAATCACTTTTTAGCTTTTGTGCAGTTCGAGTACTTGTGTGGTGTGATAAAATGAATTTTTACTAATATTTCACATGTGCCCACATACAGATGGAGCGCATGATCATATCCATGCAGGACCCTGATATGGGCATCAAGTTGCGCAACCAGCGTCTCCTTATTACAGTCATACCACACGCAATGACTGGTGAGTCTCTCTCTCTCTCTCTCTCTCTCTCTCTCTCTCTCTCTCTCTCTCTATGACTGCATCAAACTTCAAGCTTCACTCACTCTCTCTTCATAATCCCAAATGGACATGACTGTTCTGCGTATTTTCCAGCCTCTGACATGTTATGGCACGATTAGAGAGACAGCTGAGGCACAACTAGAAGAGTTTCCCATTATTAGTGTGGAAATAGTCTGCATTTAACAGCAAAGTATCCGTGCATATCTCGGAAAGTCTTGAGAGCGTATGAGGACAGTGAATCAATAGAAGCTTGCGCAGTGAAATTAGACTCCTGTGTGTGCTATCAGTCTCTGTGCTAATTTTTCTTGCTATTAATTAGTCTAACAGTGCATGTTTTGCGCCTGCACTTGTCTCTCAGAGGACACCGGGCTACATGTGAATGAACAAATGACTTTCTTCAGCAAATTAAAGATAAATAAAAGTCAAAGTCACTTAAAGGAATAGTTCACCCAAAAATGATAATTTGCTGAAAATATACTCACCCTCAGCCCATCCAAGATGTGGATGAGTTTGTTTCTTCATCAAAACAGATTTGGAGAAATTTAGCATTACATCACTTGTTCACCAATGGATCCTCTGCAGTGAATGGGTGCCGTCAGAATGAGAGTCCAAACAACAGATAAAAACATCAGAATAAGCCATAACTAATCCACACAACTCCAGTCCATCAATTAACATCTTGTGCAGCAAGCACCTGTGTTTGTCATAAACAAATTCACCACTGATACATTTTTAACTTCAGATCATTGTTTCCAGGTAAAATAAGTTGTCTCATCTGAGCCAGGAGATAAATATGCACAGATCAAGCACTGCTTACAAGCAAAAACAGTCCAAAACAGTTCTAAACAAATATGTTGGTGCATTATCATAGATAATGGACTAATATTTATGGACTAATATTTAAAATTAACAATAGATTTGTTTCTTACAAACATGCAGCTCTTTGCTTTACAAGACGTTAATTGATGGACTGGAGTCATCTGGATTACTTGTGGATTATTGTGATGTTTTTATCAGCTGTTTGAACTCTCATTCTCTGAACCCATTCACTGCAGAGGATCCATTGGTGAGCAAGGGATGTAATGTTTTTTCTGATACTGTGTGCTTTGTTGACAGTAATTTTCTTTGATTTCATACAGGTGTAGAGATTGTTGAATGGCTGATTAAGAAGTTTTCTATCTCTGATGAAGGTGGGACATTAATATAAACTATAATATATTTTGATTCTTTGTCTTTGACACATAACATTGGGATTGTACTTGATTGCAACAATGATTGTAATAGTTAGTTATAGTAAAAGAACAAAGAAGTTGTTCTTCAGAAAATGTAACAAGCCATTATTTTACTATGTGCATAAAAGGAATGTATTTGAAATTAGTAAACAAAAAAGGCTCATAAGCTGCCTTGTAGCTCCAACATGATTTCAGATTTACTGTGTGCATGTCAGAGCCTGTGTGTGTAATAATTTCCATGCTATCTGCTGTGGTGTATTTCTTGGAGATTTCCAGTCACCTGTGTGTGGTTTATAGAAAGTGTTCTCCAGAGACGACATTATTCTCCAAGTGGTGTCCTGAGGGACTTAAAAACATACATACATGCATACACAAGCATGGGGAGCTAAATTGCATATGAAAGATGCTTTAAATTGAAGTCAGATTTCATGTAATGTAAGCTGAGTTGTGTGCAAAATTTTTAATAATAAATCCACAAATGTCACACTCTCAGAGAACAGGCTGCATGGTTCAGAAAAGCCCTAATAAACAAGTAATGGTGCACACAGCTGTGTCTGGAATAAACAAGACTCCAGAGAGTTTGGCAGATCTGTGCACTGCAATGAGGGATCACCTTGTGTAGGCAACCACTAGATGAAATGTATGCATTTTCAAACCTTCTACTACTATTTTAGTTAAAATTAAAATTCTGACATTATTTACTCACCTTCATGTCATTACAAACCTGTATGAGTTTCTTTCTTTAGCTGAACACAACAGAAGATATTTTGAAGAATGTTGGTAACCAAACTGTTGACGGTACCCATTGACTTCCATAGTATGGAAAAAAGTACTATGGAAGTCAATGGCTACCTTCAACTGTTTGTTTACCCACATTCTTCAAAATATCTTCTTTTGTGCTCAACATAACATACCTGTAAATAAAACAAAGATTGTTGCATGTATGTTGTATCATGTATGAAAATACAGTCTTTCTACATCATGTTTAATTCAGTGTGTTACTTGCCGTTTTTTGTAATTATTTGTAAATAAATTTACTAGCAATTTCTGAGTAAAAATATTTTCAAGAACAATTCTACACCAATTTTTTAATGTAAATCTTTGGTTTTATTTTTAGAATTATTTACTTGATTTATAATTATGTACATTTTTTATCTAATTTTTAAAAAAAAAAAAAAAAATCATACTTGTGTGGGTGTATATTATGCATATGAATATTTTTCTCATCTTTATTTAGAGGCATTGCACATTGGACAACTCTTTGTAAAGTATGGATACATTTACCCTTTAAAAGAGCCAAGAAACCTTATTCTGAAAGCTGACGATTCACCATATCGCTTTCAGGTACATACACACACTTACACAATATTTACATACAGTCCCATGCCGTATCAGCCGTGTTGTAAATTTCCATATTCAAAATCAGCATATCTGTCTTTATCAGACACCGTATTACTGGATGTCGACACGCTGGCCTGCTTCAGAACTGGACTATGGTGAGATCTGACTTCCCATGGTTCAAAACAAAAATTTATTTACCAAATGTTGTGTCAAACCAAAATACATTTGCTTCAAGGAATACCAAAGGAGATATTCCGCAGCAGGTTCAGGAGGTAAATATATTATACATGGATTAATTTAATTATATGTGTTTTAGCAATCTACTTGGCCAAGAAGAATATCCGAAAACAAGGAGAACTAATTGAGTATGAAAAGGTATGTAGGTCAAATGCCAGCCACACCATGGAGAAGTAAGACTCTACAATGTAGTCATGAAGCCATCTGTTGGTCATTTCTCAATCTCTGTCTATGTTAGGAGTGCTATAATGCTTTACATAAACGTATCAACCACACCTGGGACTTTGTTGTGATGCAGGCAAGAGAGCAGCTCAGGTAACTATCCTTTTCCATTACTAAACGTGCGCACACACACACACACTTAATGCTCTCTTTGGCTTATTACATTTAGGCCTCAATTGCATTCATTATAAAAGCAGCATATAAAAATAATCATAAAAGCATTTTCTAGCACAAAATGAACCTCATTACTAAAATCAAAATTACATTTTCGAATAATTATAAATCATATTATACATTTGTAAAGTAAATAATGCTGAAAATACCACCAACAACCATGAAAATAAATTTATTTTTTCTAAATATTTAAATATTTGTAGCTAAAAAATGTCTATACATTTTTATTAATGTTAGAATACTAAATCTGGTTTAAACAATAAAAAAACAAATAAACAGTTTTTTTTACACTTGTCTCAAAATTAGCATAATATTTTTTTTTTTTTACTTTAGCTACTTAAAATCTTAAAGAATCTTAACAAATTGGCCCCTAGATTAACTTTTATTTGTTTTTATTATAGTTAACTGAAAATAAATTACTACTAAATGCTAAAATAAAAGTTAACTGAAACTAAACAAAATATAAAAAACTGAAATGTATTTTATTTCAGTTAGTTGCCAAGGCATAATTTCTCATTTTCAGTAACTTTATGTAAAAACCAAAAGCAGAAATAAAATTAATAAAAACTCTATAGACATATTAAAAAAATAAGCTAATAAAATGACAAAAACATATAACAAAATTACTAAAACTTTAATTTAAATTAAGAAGAAAATGGAAAATATAATTTATAATACAACAAAAAAAGACATGAAAACTGCAATATTCTCTGTAGTTGATGTATCCACTGTTGCACAGTACTCCTTAACAATTTAAGTAATTCCTCATAGCATACAAATAATTTATATGGCTCTAAATGTTTTAAACTCAAGTTTTATGCACAACAAAATATTAATCATATTTTTGATGGTTGAAAAAATCAATATCTGAAAAAAATCAGTTTCTGATGGTTGTTGTCTAGAGTTTCTTTACGTCTGTACATTGGCCTTATTATGTTCATTTTCTTTTCTTACAGGGCATCAAAACAGCGTCGGAAAGCAGATCGTATCGTGCAAGAGTGTCAGGAACAAGCTTACTGGCTAGTGAACAAACCTCCTGTAAGTCTCGAACACTATAAACTCACAACACTAACAAAAAATACCATGGCAATACTTATGTTATTCTTTAAGTACATTAGAGTACCATAGTTCTGCCATCAGGATTGCCATCATTGTCAGTTCATAAATTAAATAAATAGAAATCACAGTATCACCTTTCAGAAATGTGATAGAAATTCAAAGCATGTCAAATGCATTAGTCAGTGTACAATGCTTAAGCAGCGACAGCATCTGTGCCCATCTGGCACGTGCCTTCATATCTGTATCCAGCTTCGGCTAATGAAATATTCAGCCAGTCAGTTAAAAGCATCGCAAAGCAGAGGAAAAAGGGGGAAGGGGACAGAGAATGGGAGAAAGGGAGGGCAGATACTGGCAGAAGGAAAGGAGAAATAGAGTGGAACACATTGGTGCCTTTAAAACACACTCACATATGAGTGCAAAGGATATATACGCATTGCTTAACATGAGATTAAGTGTCTTGATGGATGGAATAATAGTATAGTGAACCGGAACGACTGGGTGTGTGTGTGTGTTGGTATATCTCTAATTGTTCCATCTTTTGGCTGAGCGCTTAAGAGGATATTCTATTACTAAGTGACTATGTGTGTTTTAGTGTATGTGTGGCTGTGTGTGTGTGTGAGACTGGCTGCTAGTGTGTACTCCTGCACTCCTGCACAAGGACATTTTAATGAGGAATCCAGCTGATGATTTAATCTGGGGTGGATTTAGAAACCATTTCATTCCTATATTGCCACTGTGTGTGTGTGTGTGTGTGTGTGTGTGTGTGTGGTGTTCTGCTTCTGTGAAAATGTTGTAAATCCACCTGCCAGACATTACTGGGATTTGGGTTAGTTTGAAAGCATGTAAAAACAAGGCTCAAAAAATTTTTCAAAAAAAAAAAAAAAAAGATCTTTTTTGCTATACACTGAAAAAAATTGTAGGATTTTGACATTTTCACTCAGAAATTGCTAGTAATTTTCACAAATAATTACACAAAAATGACAAGTAACATGTTGAATTGATTATGGAATTTTGAAGTAGAAAGACTGAAATAGTGTTGTCTTGTAAAACGTATTCCAATAATCTTTGAAACTTAAAAAAATAATTTTTTACAGTGTAGATCGAATTCATTGTGGCATAGGAAGTCATTTTATTGTCATGTGACAATGCTATAAAACAGGATGTGATATCACAGAAAAGAGGATCTCTTTTTGTATGAAGACATAACCTCAAAAAAATGAAAATGAAAATTTTATATTTATCATTAAGAAATACATGATTAAAAAATACTGTTGTGAAAAATATATTTGAAAATAAAGATTATAATGTTCATGCTAACATGTACTCCAGGTCTTAAGAAAATATTTTATTATTATTTATTTATATTATTATTATTTTTTTTTTTTCTTTTTTACTTTGTTACACCAATTGATAGTTTAGAGTGAAAGCTTTTGTAAAACGGTATACAATTCAAAAGATACCAACATGAATACAGAGATCACATTTCTAAGGGCTTTGGCACATGCGTTTGATCGTAAACATCTTATTTTGTCATTGATCTTTCTATCTCTTTCTATTTATGATCACATTTTCAGCCCGGTACACTGGACAGTATAGATCATGGACCGGAAAGAAGAACCATGAACACACGAGTGCAGCTGGTCAGTGAGCTGACCACCACAACACAACTAACCACATGCACAACAACACATAATCCACATACACACAGACAGAGCATGTTTCAAAAATATACGAACAAGCATTCACAGCAGAATCTCTCATGTTCAAGCATCATCTATAGCTTTTTTCTCTTTATTTCTGTTTTTTTATCATGCATCCTTGTTCAAGTAAGTAATCTCTAAAACACTGCCTCATTTCCTGCTGTCATTTCATTCCATTGCAAGATCAGAAAATTCAGTGATTTAGTTTGGTTTTAATAGCTGCTTTTTTAGGAAAGCTAATATTTTGATGATATTTTGTCATAAATTTCAGAAAAGAATGCAGAATTCTACAAAAAAGAGGTAAGTAATTTGAATGCCAGATGCTTGTCTTAATACAGGTGCATCTCAATAAATTAGAATGTCGTGGAAAAGTTCATTTATTTCAGTAATTCATCTCAAATTGTGAAACTCGTGTATTAAATAAATTCAGTGCACACAGACTTAAGTAGTTTAAGTCTTTGGTTCTTTTAATTGTGATGATTTTGGCTCACATTTAACAAAAACCCACCAATTCACTATCACAACAAATTAGAATACTTCATAAGACCAATAAAAAAAAAACATTTTTAGTGAATTTTTGGCCTTCTGGAAAGCATGTTCATTTACTGTATATGTACTCAATACTTGGTAGGGGCTCCTTTTGCTTTAATTACTGCCTCAATTCGGCGTGGCATGGAGGTGATCAGTTTGTGGCACTGCTGAGGTGGTATGGAAGCCCAGGTTTCTTTGACAGTGGCCTTCAGCTCATCTGCATTTTTTGGTCTCTTGTTTCTCATTTTCCTCTTGACAATACCCCATAGATTCTCTGTGGGGTTCAGGTCTGGTGAGTTTGCTGGCCAGTCAAGCACATCAACACCATGGTCATTTAACCAACTTTTGGTGCTTTTGGCAGTGTGGGCAGGTGCCAAATCCTGCTAGAAAATGAAATCAGCATCTTTAAAAAGCTGGTCAGCAGAAGGAAGCATGAAGTGCTCCAAAATTTCTTGGTAAACAGGTGCAGTGACTTTGGTTTTCAAAAAACACAATGGACCAACACCAGCAGATGACATTGCACCCCAAATCATCACAGACTGCGGAAACTTAACACTGGACTTCAAGCAACTTGGGCTATGAGCTTCTCCACCCTTCCTCCAGACTCTAGGACCTTGGTTTCCAAATGAAATACAAAACTTGCTTTCATCTGAAAAGAGGACTTTGGACCACTGGGCAACATTCCAGTTCTTCTTCTCCTTAGCCCAGGTAAGACGCCTCTGACATTGTCTGTGATTCAGGAGTGGCTTAACAAGAGGAATACGACAACTGTAGCCAAATTCCTTGACACGTCTGTGTGTGGTGGCTCTTGATGCCTTGACTCCAGCCTCAGTCCATTCCTTGTGATGTTCACCCAAATTCTTGAATCGATTTTGCTTGACAATCCTCATAAGGCTGCGGTTCTCTCGGTTGGTTGTGCATCTTTTTCTTACACACTTTTTCCTTCCACTCAACTTTCTGTTAACATGCTTGGATACAGCACTCTGTGAACAGCCAGCTTCTTTGGCAATGAATGTTTGCGGCTTACCCTCCTTGTGAAGGGTGTCAATGATCGTCTTCTGGACAACTGTCAGATCAGCAGTCTTCCCCATGATTGTGTAGCCTAGTGAACCAAACTGAGAGACCATTTTGAAGGCTCAGGAAACCTTTGCAGATGTTTTGAGTTGATTTGCTGATTGGCATGTAACCATATTCTAATTTGTTGAGATAGTGAATTGGTGGGTTTTTGTTAAATGTGAGCCAAAATCATCACAATTAAAAGAAACAAAGACTTAAACTACTTCAGTCTGTGTGCACTGAATTTATTTAATACACGAGTGTCACAATTTGAGTTGAATTACTGAAATAACTGAACTTTTCCACGACATTCTAATTTATTGAGATTCACCTACATACATATACATACATACACATTTATATATATATATATATATATATATGTTATATGTATGTATTTATGTGTGTGTGTGTGTGTGTGTGTGTGTGTGTATATACATATATATATATATATATATATATATATATATATATACACACATACTTAAATACATGCATATCACTGCTGAAAATTCAAATAAATAAATTACTTTCTAAAATATATTCAAATAGAAAACTTTTTTTTCTGTTGTGACATATTTCAGTTTTCACTGTATTTTTTGATCAAATAAATGTAGCTTTTGTGACCATTAGAGACATTTTTAAAAAAAACTATTATTTTACCAAAAAATTGAGAAAAACATTAAAACTAAATGATTTTAATTTCTGTAATAATAATATTTCTTTGTAAAAAGTGTAGTTAGCTGACTATACATTATTCTTTACTTAGGCAGCACATACTGTACTATGAAATACAACCAAATTTACTTCCTGTCATGCTTGTTTTTGTGCTTTTTTGGTAAACGGCTTTAGATTGAGCATAACAGGATAAGCCTGGCGAGGAATCGTGTAAAGTCCTCCATTTGCCTTGAGAGGTACTGAATGTGTGTGTGTGTGTGTGTGTGTGTGTGTGTGTGTGTGTGTGTGTGTACTCAGCCGAAGTCTCAGTCTCCAGGCTAGAGCTAATGGACTGTCCTAAAAGTATCCTTTAAAAAGAACTCTTACCATAACCCTTTGTGATGGCCTTACATATGTATGTGTGTGTGTTTGTGTGTGTGTGTGTGTGTGTGTGTGTGTGTGTGTGTGTGTGTGTGTGTGTGTGTGTGTGTGTGTGTGCAGTTACGTTAAGTACTGTGAGCAGTATCAGCCCCATGACCCCATAATGCAAGGATGTCTTCCCAGCAACCCCTGGATCACAGATGATATCATGTTTTGGAACATGAACTCTGAAACGTGAGTCACAGGATCACACATGAATAACCATTTTAAACTAAAATACACTAATGTCCTGTCTGAAGGTCAGTAATTGCTCTGTATATCTGTGTTTTCCTGAAACAGAGTTGCTGTGCCGACTAAACTGCGTGTGGAGTGCTGGAGCTTTAGCTTCATGGAGCTGCTGAACGACCCAATGGGAAGAAAAGAGTTTCTCACGTATTTGGAGAAAGAATTCAGCGGTACACACACACACACACACACACAAATTTTATTCAAGTTACAAATACAAATGGTATTGTAACTCTTACGAACATTACTGTGTTGGTACCATGGTATAGTTATAGCACCAGATAGTAGTAACATAGTACATACATATATAGTGTACAGAAGTACTGAATAAATATAGACAGATAACTGGTATGACCAATACTTATTCAGTTCAATATTTGGTTTACTAATAAATGGCGCCATCTGGTCGGGCTATATTGAATAACACCCAACAATACTCTCAAACAACTGTTCACAGCTAATGTTTGCAATATAATATTTGGCTTTTTACATAACAGCCAATCATGCTTACAATACCGTTCAAAAGTGGAGGTTGGTAATATTTTTAAATGTTTTTGAAAGAAGTCTCTTATGCTCCCTCAGGCTGCATTTATTTGATCAGAAATACAGTAAACACTGTAATATTGTTAAATAATTTTACAATTCAAAATAACTTTTCTATTTGAATAGATTTTAAAATGTAATTTATTCCTGTGATGCAAAGCTGAATTTTCAGTATCATTACTCCAGTCTTCAGTGTCACATCTTTTGTAACATTATAAACATCTTTACTGTCAATTTGGATCAATTTAATGCTTCCGTGCTGAATAAAACGATTCATTTCTTTCTTGAAAAAAAAAAAAATCTTACTGAAGCCAAACTTTTAAATGGTGTATGTCAGATGTGTTACAGAAATGTTAGATGTATATCAAAGTAAAACAAAGATAAGCTAACATAGTGAGCAAAATTGTGCAAAATCTTAGATTACAGAAGACATTATTTTTCATTTTAGGTACATTACTTAAATCAGTTTTAGACAAGTGTTAATTATAAATATACAGGTTGTATTGAAATCTTGAAATCTTTGTAGCAGACTGTTCATCTTGACTGGTGATGATTTAGTTACTTTGTCAAAAAGCAGAATTAAATTCTTTTAAAATCAATTCTGCGTATAAGAAACTTGAACAAAAAATTATTTGGTATGGTTGTATAGTGGTCGCATTAAATCAATATCAGCTGAATTATAATCTACATTTATAAATGGTATTTACATCAAAGAATACCATGGAATTTTCTAAAATCATAGTATCACTGTGGTATTTTTGCAATATTTTTTTTGTTTGAATCCCTCTTTATATAAACATCTTTTATTTTAACCTAGTTCTGAGGAGCGTCCCAAAACTGTCATTCCCTTCTGTACTTTCAGAGCTTTAATAGATTCCATTTTTATCCTGCTGCACTCTCTGTATATATGAATAATGTAACAACTTTTCATGTTTCTCTCTCCCCCGTTCTCTTTCTCATCCCTTTCCTCTCATCATCTTCTTTTGTCCCCTTTTCTTGGTGTTTCTCTCTTGTTCCCCTTCTTGGTTTCTCTCTTGTTATCAGCGGAGAACTTGTGTTTCTGGCAGGCCTGTGAGGACGTTCGTCATGGCGAGACCTCAAAAATTCCAGAGAAAGTGGATGAGGTTTACAAGTATGACCTTAATATTTTATCCATCCAACAATGTTAAAGACATTTATATGGTTACAAAATATTTATATTTTATATATGCTGTTCTTTTTAACTTTCTATTCATCAAAAAATGTATCATAGTTTCCCAAAAATATTATCTACTTAATCAGTGTGCCATATGAATCAAAGTCTCTCATCACCACTAGTTTGTCTCTTATTCATGTGTTTTTTGTTCAACTTTGTAACTGATCTGCATTATAATCTATCAGGCAGTTCCTGGCTCCTGGTGCAAGTCGCTGGGTGAATATTGACAGCAAGACCATGGAAAAGACCCTGGAAGGACTCAAGCGTCCTCATCGTTTTGTCTTGGATGATGCACAAATGCACATTTACTTCCTCATGAAAAAGGTATAATGTTCAGCTCTTTGATCAAATGCAATATGTGCATAAATATATAGTAAACTACCAATCAAATATTTGGAGTCGGTAATATTTTTTAATGCTTTGGAAAAAAGTCTCTTATGCACCCCAAGGCTACATTTATTTGATCAAAAATACAGTAAACTATTATTACAATTACACTGAAATATTATTACAGTTTAAAATAACTCTTATTTGGATTTTTGTCATTTATTTTTGTAAATTTGTAATTTATTCCTGTGATGTCAAATCTGAATTTTCAGCATCATTACTCTAGTCTTCAATGTCACATGATCCTCCAGAAATCATTCTGATATGCTGATTTAGTGCTTAAGAAACACTTCCTATTATTATCAATACTAAAAACAGTTGTTCAGTTTAATATTTTTGGGGAAACTGATACAATTTTTTCACGATTCTTGAATAGAACGTTAAAACACTAAGTTAAAATACTATTAATAAAATACTAAAATACTATACTATTATAAAATACTATTTTTTTAATTATGTAAAAAAGAGAAAATCTGTCAATTCTGATCAGTTTAATGCATCCTTACTGAATAAAACCATTGATTTCTTTAAAAAAAATTTATAATGACCTCAAACTTTTAAACTGTAGTGTAAATGAAGACTTCAAAGTGATTGATAGGGTGTAAATGAACTTGAATATGGGTCACAGGATGTTAATACTGTAAACAAAGCCTTTATGATGCTAAAGGATTTGAATGTTCTTGCCAATGTTCAATAAATGTCATTTGTGTTTCTTTGTAGGATTCATACCCTCGTTATCTCAAATCTGAACTCTACAAGAACTTATTAGCCAGAGCCATGGTACCACAGGAGACCAAGAAAAGGTAAAAGCCTAAGACACAAACAGTCTGCAGAGAAAGAGACGTCAAATCAATGTTTTTCTTTGTGTATGTCCAGTGTTTTCCCGTTCATGCGTCGTCAGCGTCACTCCAGCCCCTCACCTGCTCTCGCCACCCAAACCGCAGAGGATGATGGGAAGGCAAAGAACTCTAACTCTGTCAAAAGCAATTCTGGAGCGGCATCCCGGCTTTAATCATGCACACATTTACTGCTTTTTTATGTTACCTAACACAGTTGTAAGTGACATCTGCATTGCTTCCCGTTGTGCTCTACAAAACAGATGTTTTAGAATATAACTAAAGGTCATTATGTAATAAGAATGCTTGATTCCTCTGTTCACATTTCTCTATATGATATGTAGAAATACAACTTTTCATGCATTTCAAAGATGCAATTTATGATGTAGCAATAATGCAATCAGATATATTACAAACTTTCAGCTGTTCAATGAATGTGGTTTCTTCAGTATTTCAAGTGTAACTTGCCTTTTTCACACATTTATCATGTTTTTAATGTATTTATTTGATATGATGTTTTTCTTTCTGCTATAAATGTACTATTGTCACAGTTTATTTACATGTATTAACATCATATATTATAAAAGTGCTTCAGTGAAAACTGCACAGTATGGGACAGAGTACATCTGTAGTAAATTTGTAAATCTATATGGTAAATTATTGTTAACTTAACATAAAGGGCTAACCTTAATCTGTATATGATCAATAATCCTGAGAAAAGAAATTTGTCAGTAGAAATAGTCAAAAGGCACAGGCTAACATAAAAACCCATTAGCTTTAATGTTAATCACTCTAAAAAGAAAAAAGAAATGCCTTAAACTTTGACATATGTAGTGTTTCAAAAGTCTTTTATTGAAAATATATGAATTACATTGACAATTCACACATCTATCACAAATGGCAAAAGGCACTACTGTGCAAAAAATTTGGGGTATATTTTATTATTCATTTATTCATTCATTCATGCATTCATTCAAGAACATATCTTATGCTCACCAAAGCTCCATTTAATTAAAAATTATATACAGGGTTTCCGCGGGGTCTTAAAATGTCTTAAAAAGTCTTAAATTTAGTTGTATCAAATTTAAGGCCTTAAAAAGTCTTAAATTGTACAAGAAAGTCTTAATTATGATTTCAAGAGGTCTTAAATTTGGAGACGGAAAGACCAGAATTGCGATATGGCTGAAAGTGACGATTAAACTTCAAAAGGCTATGATTTGATTAAATAAACATGAGCGCTTAAGTTCAAAGTCCGGTGCCGCGCTGCTTTGTGTTCTGTCTTTACCGGGAAAACTCTTATATTTCAGCCAAACGCGACACCTGCTGACAGAGAATCAATCAGTTAACATAGATTAAACTAGAGTGCGTGCGATTCAGTCTATTAAAATACATTTAGACTGATCACATAATTTAAGATATGGGGGCAGAAAATGTATAGCCTATATTTATATCATTTCATATAGTTAATATCACACAAAGAGTGACATTTTTTTTCTCCAAAAATCAGCATGATTACAAATGTGATATTGATTTTATGCAACAGTTCAATAAACAAGAAGTTCATTTTAAGAGACGTTTTAGACACCATATTGGCTGTTTTTGCTCTATTTCTACAACAAAAATAATTCCAAACACAGCCACAGCACTGTTTTGCGTCTCTGAGCAACATGACAGGGTTTCGTTCCTGAATGAATCAAACCTTTAAATGATTCGGTTCAGTCGCAATGACTCCCTTATTAACGCTGACTTACTGCCACCTATTGGCCGTTTTAATTTCACATTTAAAGTATATTCATATTTTTAAAATTATTTCAAACATCAGTTTTCAACGTTTTATGTTTCAAATATCAAAACATCATTTCTGCATTTGTAACTGTGCAGGTTAGCATTCTATGTCCCTCTGAGCTGCATTAAAGAGTGCGTAAATACATCTAAATGCCACTTCAGATGCATTGCAAAGATAAATTTTGTTGATTCTGATTTCATTTGCTTGGTAACAGCCCAAATGCAAGAATTTAACTTAAAAGATTATGCACACCTTTAGAAAAAATGGCTTAAAGGTAAAAATGCCCATAAAACTTGTTGGAAAAGACTCATTTCTATCACTGCTGTGAACTGACCACACAGAATATGAAGAATATCAAAAAAATTCAGGAGTCACCTGTCCATGGTAATCTTTAATATACCAGCACAATAACACACTCAGCAAAATATCGTCTAATTATCATTATCGATAAAATCCCAGAAAATATAGAGATATCATTTCTTTGCCAATTTCGCACACCCCTAATTCATGTTATTTAATTTATATAATAATTTATTGATAATAATTGCTGAAATCAATATTAACACTTTCGACTTATCCATTTTCTTAAAAATGGTGTAAAGGCTGAAATGTAAAGTTTATCATTTTACAAAACTTTTTGTTTTTGTGAAAACTTGTATCTGAATTGTAAATTATTACAGTCATTTTACAGTTTAATATGGTACTATAGACATTGCGCTACCCCGCTCATGTGGTATTAATTTTATTTGTGCAGGTCTTAAAAAAGATCTTAAAAAGTCTTAAATTTGAGCTTAAAAATCCTGCAGAAACCCTGTATATAGTAAAAACAGTAATACTGTGAAATGTTTTTACAATTTAAAATAATTAAAAATACAAATAGAAAACTGGTAATTTTAATGTTATTGCACAGTATTAGCTAATTTAATGTTAATAATTAACATAAACTATAAAGTTTAACTACAATACAAAGTCTTGCTCTAGTGAATCTGAAAAAAAAACCAAGTAGCCAATTTTAAATAATCATTGAATTATTTATTTCTCGATTTATTGGCATATAGATTAGAGAATATTTTAAGAAAAAAAAGGAGACAGGAATCAAGAACACAAATAAAAAATGACTAAAAACAAAAAAAACTTTAACATGTTCCTTCATCAACATAAACATAATCTCTGTGACTGCACTGCCTCATTCTCAACACCAAACACATATTTGTGCAATTTACAAGGCCTACCAATGGACACAAACAAAAACAAGGATTGTCACGATAAGCAATATTTAATCAAAACTAAATCCCATAAGAAAGAAGAAAAGGTTTTGGGATTCACAGATTTACAAATGAAACTATTAACATATATCTTAGTTTAGATCTTTGTTTTTTCAATATCAATTCCAATACAAAATGAATATAAAACATTGTAAAACATCTGTATAACATTCCAACCCTAATTAACACTTTACCTCCTCTGGAAAAACAAGAGATGAATCACTTTAAATGGAAAACCGTGACACTGATTTACATACATTTGATCTTTAAAGGACAGCTGCAATGCAAATTTAAATCTTAAAAGAACATCCACAGATGCCTCTTCAAGTTTAAACTGGCCTGAGGGTTCAGAAGTACAGTATTATGCATATCTATGTAAAGCCTTGACCAATTCAGAAGTTCATCTTAAATACATCAGGTCATCATACGTCAGATACCCATTACAAACACACACACCTTTAGCCTATTAAGGAGACACAACCATTCATACTGGCATACAAGCATAATTTCACATACTGGTTCAAGCAAGCACAACTTTAAGCGAGTTTAAAAAGTTCTTCCCCTCGGAAAAGTAAGAGCAACATCTCAAGAAAAATTCCAAGGCTTTTAGGGAGGAAGAAGGGAGGTAATTTCTTGTACATTCCTGACAGTGGTATAAATAATAGTGTAAAACAATTTTGGCTATTAAAGAATGAACTGTTGTACCTGTTCTCCAGTGTAAGCTAACAATAGTTCAGAGACACAGTCAACAGTCCTCTCTGGTAATGAAAATGCCCAACATGATCCTTAATGTCATAAGTAGGTCCAGACAGAATCTGCAGTATTTTTCCTTAATTTTATGTGCTGATTTTGAAAGAAAATCTCCAGAATTTTGTGAAAAGGAGTTAATTATAGTAAAATATGTTATTTAAATAAATATTTCACACCCTAAAAAGTGAATTCTGTCTTCGTTTAGACAGTTGGTGCAGATTTAATGTGGTGCTACTCATAAAAATCAACTGAAGAAAGTGCTGAATAAACCTAGAAATCGGTAGTGCTTTTTCTCAAAAGAGATAAAAAAAATGACATTTGTCCACAAAGAACTTGACAAATGCAGTGTAATTAACTGATAAATAAACTGGGTAAACTGGGTCAAATGACATTCACTAAGTTGGCTTTCATTCGTTTTTGTTCTTAAATTATTGACAATGCTGTTGTTCTCTGTGCAATCGCTCATTTGAAAAGTTAAAAAGTGTAAAAGTATCCTGTTTAAAGGAACAGTTCATTCAAAAATGAAAATTATGGCATTATTTACTCACCCTCATGTCACTCAAACCTGTAAGCAGTTATTTTTTTCCCCATGAAACACAAAAGGAGAAGTATTTGTTTGTCAAAAAAGCACCATAAAACTAGTCTATATGACTAATGTACTATAATTCAAGACTTCTGAAGTCTTACAATAGCTTTGTGTGGGAAACAGACCAAAATAAGTCATTATTCACTGATAATCTTCACTTGATTGATGTGGTCACTATGAATTGTTAAGAATCTCCTTTTGTGTTCCATTGATTTGGTTTATGACAGTAAAAAAGTTTGGGTAAATTAGTTTGC
Organism: Spinibarbus caldwelli; assembly: GCA_039654775.1. Classification (NCBI taxonomy): domain Eukaryota; kingdom Metazoa; phylum Chordata; class Actinopteri; order Cypriniformes; family Cyprinidae; genus Spinibarbus; species Spinibarbus caldwelli. The sequence continues at coordinate 8,643,378 of CM077225.1, forward strand.
GTACAGTCGTACTGGCGACTGCAGAAGAGAATCTTTCGGATAAAGCTTGACGTGTTTCTTAAAGCTAACCACGTTTGTAAACTGTAAAATGCACATGAAAATCCGGTTTGTGCAAATATCAATAGCAGTGTATTTAGGTGACTGTGTAAAGCTCTACTTTCTCATTTTTACATCTCCTGTAGCTACAGATTTTGTTGGTCCAGCCCCAGGGGGGAACGTGTTTTTCGCGGGGTGGTAGGAGGAAGACCACACTCGTGGCCACCATGACATGCCATATGGAATGAGTGTAGTAGTAGTTGCTGTCGGTCTGAGCGAAGACATACACGCACACTCCAATCAATGCAGATACGATGCCCGGAAGCAGGAACAACACCCAGCGGCGCCACAACGGAGGATAGCATTGATGCCGTTTCACACCTCGATAAACCTGTCGGGTAACACAAGTGAACAGGATGGGAAATATTTCAAAACTGCTCATCATTACATTAAAACTGAGTAATGATTTTTGTAAAGTTTGATCTGGAAGCATTTAATTTCCTCTGTGTAAAATAAAAAAAATTAAGAAAAACGGTGCAGAACATTTATTTATTTATTCATTTTTAATTTAAACTGTTAACCACAAGTGGAAGTAGATCAGTCATTACTTTATTTATTTATTTTAGAAAAATAACTTTTAAATCAGAATTTAATTATTTAAAACGACAGAAACACTGTATATGGTTTCATTTCATAAATATATTTACACTACCGTTCCAAAGTTTGAGATCGGTAAGATTTTGTGTGTGTGTGTTTTTGAAATAAAAAAATCTGAATAAAAATACAGTAAAAACTGTAATGTTGTGAAATATTATACTTTAAATTCTGAATTTTCAGCAGCTATTTTGTCTTCAGTGTCACATGATCATTTAGAAATAATTTAAATATGCTGATTTAGTGTTCAAGAAACATTTCTTATTATTAAAACAGTTGAATACATTTATGCTGCTTAATATGCTGTGATTTTTAAGTTATATTTTTTTATTTTTTTATTTTTTTGTAGTATAATAAACATATTTACTGTTACTTTTGATCAATGTAATGCATATCTGCCGAATAAACAAATTAATTTATTTACAAAAGTCTTACTGACCTCACACTTTTGAAAAGTAGTGTATTTACTTTTTTTTTTTTTTTTTAAGTAAATAAAAAAATAAAATAAAAATAAAATAAAATTCTATCATTAGTCTGTCTCAATATAAACAAAACAATCTAAGAATACATAATGTTTTGGAGTGATGGAAAAGTCAAACTCACCCAGGAAGTGACCATAATGACTAAAGCAAACAGGACAGGACCTAGAAGGTTCCACAGCCCCCTGCGGTCCAACTGCATCGCCATAGAAATGACAAGAGTGCCCGCCATAAAAAATAGCTGCAATGTAAGAACAATACAAGCTATTAAAACTGACATGCAACACATACTTTAAGTAAATAATTACTCATTAAAGCATTGTGCATATACATGTAAAGGGGTCAACATTTAATTATTCAGTAACACTTTATTTTAAGGTGTCCTTGTTACACAAGTTACATGTACTTACTATTATTATAACAATAAATTATGCATAATTACATGCAAGTAACCCTAAACCAAACCCCAATCCTAACCTTACCCATACAGTAAGTACAAGTAGTTAATTAATATTACTCAGTACTTAAATGTATAATTACACTGTAACAAGGCAACAGGTGTAACCAATTATTCTTTAAAAACTATATATTTTTCATTGATATGTAAATAGCTTCAGAACCAAAGAACATCCTTCCTAGTCTAAAAAGACAGTCTACTGAAATTAATCTGCAAAAACTGATTGAGATCTGACATCAGAAGCACGAGAACATTAACAATAGATGCCCCACATTCTATTCATTATAAGAAACACTTAATAGTTTGAGGGTGTTTACTGAAGTCTAATATTTCATTCTAATGGTGAAGAGAAAATTAAAATTGACTACAAACTTACATTTTTAATGCAAGAATCCTTGACTAAAATGGGAAAAAACTATTTAATATTTAATATAAAAAAAGTTATGTTTATTGATCAGTTAACAACTTATTCTTCTAATTTACAGACATAATAACATGATTATAAAGTTATACATAATACATGTAAATAAAAAATGTTTTATTGGCTTGTGGTTTGCATTGTTTCAAAGTAACAATTCTTGGTATCCACTATCACAACATTTCCTTTAAAGAACAGGTAGGTCCAGTTAAACATGCTGTGCTATTTAAGGCCCATTCCACAATAGTTCCATTGCAATTTACAAGGTGATAAAGACATTTGACACTTTCATGAATGTACATGGCAGCACAAGGGTACCATTTAATGGCAACATACAGCAGTTTCAGTTCCACCCTGCAGCTCTCTGCTGGTAGGTTGTAATTAGAAGTTGGACACTTAAAAGGTGTCACTTAAGGTGTCCTTGTTACAGTGTAATTACATATTTACGTACTGTGTAATACAAATTAACTACATGTACTTACTATATGGTTAGGATTAGGCTTAGGGTTACTTGCATGTAATTATGCATAATTAGTTGTTATTATAATAGTAAGTACATGTAACGTGTAACAAGGACACCATAGAATAAAGTGTTCCCAAAAACAGTCACAAAACTAATAACAGTAAATCTCTATTTATTAGAGATGCTGTAAACTCTTTCCACCAATGACAAGATTCCAACACATCTACCATGACTCCATGATAGACATGCACATTACTAACAACAATAATGACCATTATTGATTAAAATAAAAATATACATAACATAGCACTTACATATTTTACTGGATCCTGGAGCCGTGCCATGCACACAATGGTCACCCACACTGACACAACAGAACCCAAGAAATCACAGAACTGGAGAGTGTCGTAGTCCATGATGCACATCACAGTCACACCGGGCTGGTCACATGCATGATAAAACTGCAAAAGACACAACATTATTACTACAAAATATGCAATGTGTATGACTGATTGATAGATAGATATATAGATGGAACTGTAGCACAAAAACACACCGTGGAGAAAAACATGGTAAAGAAGTAGATGGCAGCCTCGACGTGGTAGCCTCTGTAAAGTGCTACGACGATGGGTGGGATGAAGAAAAAGTTACTGAGGGTAAGGAGCAGAGCCGCAGCCATCTGTCGAGAGTACGACAGCGCAGTTGCTCCATCCGTACAGCCCCATCCCTGCCAACCTGTCAACAGCAAGCAACAAAAAAAAGACCCAATGCCACAACTCAGTAGCTTTAATTATTAATGATTTATGGCCTGTTGTTTGCTTGTGTGTGTGTGTGTGTGTGTGTGTGTGTGTGTTTGTTTACCTGCTTTGCACACACATGCGCCATAGAGGTAGCTGTGCGTGCGTAGCAGTCTGCACTCTCCATACGGTCCACAGTCATCAATGCACGCACTCACACTCACAGATGCACTCACTATAGCAGATGCGTTTCTGCAGTCGACACTGGAAAGACAACACAGGAGAATAAATAATGCTAAGAAGTTGCTTTAAAGTCAACATGGCATTAAAACTGATGCCATTTACTTTGATAGATATCCCTGGACCTATTTTGTAGTGTACATTATTCCAAAGAATAAAGTTTGTCTTTGTAATAATTCATTTAGTGAATTATTTTAATTATCTAATCAATTCTAGATTGTAAAATCCAGTCCAGCCTATTTGTTTCTTGTTTAACATTCTCTTGTAAATATGGAAGTATAAAGCATAGTAAATGATGTTTTATCTCACAACCATCACGTTAAGAGACAAAAAACCAACAGGAACATCTGTAGTCATACAATATAAATGTATAGGATAGGTCTATCTTACTGTGTGTGCTAGTACTGCACTGTATTTGCACAACTGACCTGTCATTGCACACGGTCTGCAGGCTGAGGTACCACACTGCTGCGTCTGGGAACGGAATCCTCAACAGTGCCTGTGATTCATTGCTGCTCACACTCAGAGAATAGCCCTGCATAAGCCCTACATGCACACATATACGCAGAGAGCTTCAAATGTGACATGCAGGAGAAAAGTAAACATGCACTGCACAAATTTCAATGTGACTAACCTGTAGCACAAGTCTGGCTGCGGTTGACATGAAGTACAGGAGCAGAAGGTGTGAGACATGCTTTGACACGAGCAAATCCACCAACCAGAGAACTCTATGCCACAAACAAAAGAATAAAACATGTTAAATCTAATTACAACACAATATAAATGAAAAATACACTGATACATATTCAATATACTAAGTGTGCAATAATACTTAATAGTTACTAGGATACCTGGGTCACAATTCATTATTGATATCACAGTGGTTGTGATATATATATATATATATATATATATATATATATATATATACTGTATATATGTATTTGTGTGCATTTTTTAAATAAAATATATATACACATATATATATATAAATTAATTTATATATATATATATATATATATATATATATATATATATATATATATATATATATATATATATATAAATTAAAATTTTATTTAAATAAAATAAAAAAAATTTAAATAAAATTTTAAGTTATATATACATTATTTTTTTTATTTATACTATAAAAGTTTGGGATCAGTAGTTTTTTAAAAGAAATTAATACTTTTATTCATCAATTCAATACACTGATCAAAAGTAAGAGTAAAGACATTTATAATGTTTAAGTCTTCTTTCAAAAAAATTTAGTTCTTTTAAAGTTTCTATTCATCAAAGAATCCTGAAAAAAATATATCACGGTTTCCACTAAAATATTAAATCAGCACAACAGTTTTCAAAATTGATATCAAAAAGAAATACTTTTTGAGCAGCAAATCAGCATATTTGAATGATTTCTGAAGGATCGTGTGAAACTGAAGACTGGAGTAATGATGCTGAAAATACATTTTTGCCATCACAGAAATAAATTACATTTTACAATACATTCAAATAGAAAAGTTATTTTAAATTTGTAATAATATTTCACAATTTTACTGTTTTTATTTTATTTTGATTAAATAAATGCTGCCTTGGTGAACACAAAATACTTCTTTCAAAATCATTCAAAAAACTTACAGACCGCAAATTTTTTGAATGGTATTATATTATGGTATATTATATTATTTGCTTACAGTGTTTAAGTGGAGCTGTACAACAAACGTGCCGCCATTGTCACCAGGAGAGTGCTCAAGTGTGAGCACAGTTGGAACGTCTGAGGTCACGGTTAGGTTGCTGCTGGAAACAATGAAGCGTAGTGATAGCACATCCTGTTCATCTCTGAACACTGAAGGGCTTCTCATGCACACTGGCTCAGAGCTGTTAGCACGGAGGCCCGGTTGGTCTCTCATGGAAACGGATGCGTTACTGAGGCCCCCTGAGCTGTTGCTTTGGGGAGCAATGATGGTACGAATAAAGGCTGAGGTGTTGAAATCTGAAGAGACACTCAAAGGTTTACATCCCACTGTGTGTATAAAGTGAGAGATGAGGGAGAGACATTTAAGAATCAAGCAATAACTGGCAAAAAAAATGTGAAATTAAAGTGATAGATTAATCAAAACAAACCTGTGACATTGGCAGAGATGCTGAAAGGTATAGTGGTGTTTGGTTGACTAGTCTCGACCGTAACCAGCAACCAGCTGTTCCACGGGGGAATGAGGACCGATGCATAGCAGCTCTGTAACCCTGAACAGTTCTGTTTCACCTCCGAGCCCTGCCTCAAAGTGCTGGAGCCTACAGTGATTGACAGCCCGCAATCGTTTCCCAGCTTTAAAGAACAGTTCAAGATGAAAACATCCAACCTGGAGGAGAACTCTGGAACAAAGACCCTAAACAGACAAGATACAAAAGAATTCAACCAAAACAGAATTATATATATATATATATATAATATATACACATACATACATACATATATATATACATATATATAAAATTTTTATATATATGTTTTTGTTTTTTTTTCAAAGATGATCAAAAATGATCAAAAGTGACAGTAATGAAATGTATAATGTTACAAAAGAGTTCTATTTCAAATAAATGCTGTTTGTTTAACTTTCTACTCATCAAAGAATCCTGAAAAAAAAAATGATCATGGTTTCCACTAAAAAATTAAGAAACTGTTTTCAACATTAATAATAAGAAGAAGAAATGTTTGTTGAGCAGCAAATCAGCATATCAGAATGATTTTTGAAGGATCACGTGACACTTAAGACTGGAGTGATGATAAAATATATTCAAATAGAAAACATTTATTTTGAGCAGCATAATTCAAAATAATATCTATTAACAAAAAAGTAACAAACATATACAAACATGTTCTACTTAATACACACAAATGAACATAGGGCATACTTAAACAGAGCTGGAGTTGTAGTTAGTGTTTGATAGAGAGGAATGTTGTGCTGCAGGATTGGCAGGTCAGCAGCTCTCCTTAAAAACATCTGTGCCTGAAATAGGTATGAGCAAGATGGCAGTCCCTAAAACAGAAAGCAACAAACAATCACACATTTACTTCTACTGTTTTTTTTGTTTGTTTTTGTTTTTGTTTTTTATTAATTATAAAAATATTTCACAATATTACTGTTTTTTGGCATTTTTAATTAAATACAAGCAAATGTATTCATCCAGAAAGCTGTAACATTTTTATAGGTAATCCTACATATATATATATATATACACCCACACACACACCTGCTGCTCTATCTTCCCTTCATCCTTGGGCAGGTGAGCAGCAAGGAACCAGTCGCCAGGTTTGGGATGGGTCACATTGAACAGTGTCACATTGCCGCTCTGTCCACTGGGAATGGTCAGCGTCAAGTTGTGAGCAAGAGACACTGATGTGGAGTTTGGAAAGGCTGTTTCTATAGGGTTGATGACTGGGGGCGCTCCTGCCCTAAAGTGCCTGTTAATGTGCATTAGATGGACAAAAGTTAATGTTAAGCGAAGTAATTGGAAAACTTACTACTACTTTGTCATTTAGCTGCTTTTATCTACTTTTATAGCCAACTATTATAGTGTACAGTACTTCTTTCAGGAAGAGTCTCTGGGGCAACTTAGGGTTAAAGACCCTTATGAAATGGTTTGATGCTAAAAGTTATTTTGTCATCTTTTAGGAGTATATTAGTATATAAACGAAATTATTTGACATCTACGTGTGCTCTTTTAATAGTTTGCATGTTTTCAAGCACATTTTAAGCAAGTCTCCTGGTATTGAGTACACAATACAGTACACGGTAATCTTGGGCTTCTCAGTTAAAGAGTTCTCATGAGAATCGGTCTTCTGTATACAGTCTCCAAGAAGTGATCTCTAAGAAAAACCTCCGAGGAGATCATTCTTAGAGGTACAAATGCATCAGCACGTTAAAAATATAATTATTTTCATTACAATACTTAAAGCTGTGAAAACAAAAGATCTATAACATGCATTTAGAAAATAGAAAAGGGTACATTTTCATTTCATGCTAACTTAAAATATTTATAAACCATTAGAAACATTAAAACCCACACTTGATATTGGACATGTTTTCAAATGGGTTACCACAGTAACATAATTTCTGCCAAAATACCATAGCAACTACAGCTATTATTACAACTATAAAAGCTTGTAAATCTCCCTCAAAGAGGTTTTCAGGATTTTATCACATTTCATTTTAACACAGTGTTGCATAGCAAGTTCATTACATTTACCCAAAGTTTTACCTAGAAGCATAAATGATTTTTGGAGGGAAACATTGCCACCATGGTAAAGCTTTTAAAAGATTATTTCAACACTGAAAGCACTTCAACCCTATGGATTATTCAAACACGCATGTTTGCTGTCATAATTTGACCATACATACACAGTGATGTTTTGGTTGCCACAGTTCAGTCCGGATCCCCGTGAGACGGTGAGCAGCCACCGCACGAGCACCGCATCTTCCGGTACTCTGAAGTGATGGAGCCGAACATTGCCGAACCAGCTGTATTTGGACAACCTCTGAGGTGTTTTAGAGCAGAACCCGTTCAAGTAAGTGAGATCTGGGGGGCAGAGCATGACGTCACGATGGCGTCACATGTAAACAATCACAATAAGCGATTATTCGCTTCAAAGCTGTAGCTTATGTGTAAAGACTTGTGTAAACATGGTATAAAACAGATTCGCGTCCGATTACCTAAACGACTAGAAATATTTACGAAAATCCATGCCTATTTTTGTGATATTTGGGTAAAGGCGAAAACTGATAAAACGGCTGTTAAATACTGCAAATATATCATTGATATCTAAAGCGCTCCCAAAAACTCACCGTCAGCAAAACAGCCAGCGATAACATACAGTAAAAGGCACAGTGCAAAATACTTTTCCATAATGCAGTCTAGATTGTCCTCAGTCAGCCCATTGTAGTGCTCTTCCAGTGTCTAAGGACTGTTGTAACACTTTACTTCCTGGTTCAAAACAGAAATACTGGACGCCGGGCTCATATGTATGCATAACTTCCTCTTCGCCGCTGTTGAAGGATTGGGTCATGAATATTACTTATCGTGTCGTTCTTCCAAAAGGCCAATCGGGTGGTAGTTCCTGTTCTTTAATATTCATTATTTCCTAAGGTTCATAGTAATATTCATAAGATAAGTCTGCGCTGCAGAAGGATTCCCTGCGGGACGCTTCAGAATGGTTACCAAGGAACGTCATCAGGACCTGATTAATATTCATGAGCCAAGCCTTCGGATTTGTCGATTCACAAAAAAGATGTCTATTTTATTTACTTACGGTTTTATTTATTTACTATTTGATCATTCAAAAGTATTTGAAATAAAACAAAACAATAAAACGAATAAAAAATATGAATAAATGAGTCAAGATATTTAAGATATATTTAAGAAGTCAGCCATACTGTAGCAACTGCTGGTTTGTTTGTTTGTTTGTTTGTTTGTTTGTTTGTTGTTATTATTATTTGTACTGCGTCTATCATCCACCAGATTTATGGTGACAGTGAGGAGTCATGAAAACAGCAACAGTGCTATCTGCTGGTAAAGACCTCATACTGTTATGTTTTGACAAAAAGAAAAAAAAAGGAAAAAAAAGAAAAAGAAAAACAAAGAACACAAGAAAATTGCATATATTTTATATATAAAATTTCTAAAACGATATATATATATATATATATATATATGTGTGTGTGTGTGTGTGTGTGTGTGTGTGTGTGTAGGCTATATATATATATATATATATATATATATATATATATATATATATATATATATATATATAGCCTACACATATAGTATATACTTTTTATACAATAAAACCGCATACACAAACTCTCTCTCTCTCTCTCTCTCTATATATATATATTTAATTTCCCTTTTTATAAATCAATAAAACCCCCCATACACAAACTCTTCATAAATTCCATAATCTTGTACTTATTTTTGAATAACTGGCAGATCATAATGAATTCCCATTCTGACAAACTTTTACTTGTACATTAAGATTAAAACAAATTAAAACAATTGAGAAAGGAACATGATAAAATTCACTTTTATCACAACATTTTGTGCAGATATTTTACTGGAAAACAAGACAAACATTAAGCACAAAAAGAAAAGCATTAAGAACAAATTAACAACATGATATTTTGCAGTGTAGAAAACAGGCTGATTGATTATGAAAGTGGATAGTCACAGTTGAATTCATTGGGATTCTCTCTGTCCATGGCCCAGTGAGCAAGTAAATCACTAAAGTCTGGGGTGCTTGAGCTACTGAGAGTCCCTGAGATACTGGAGCTGGTCATGGTGCAACCGCTTGTGTTACTGAACATGCTCAATGACGTGTTGATGTTACTGGAGCTCTCTGATGTGTTGATCATACAGAGTGAGTTCTCTTGTGTGTTTGTTTCACCTAACACATCAAGCTGATGTGCAAAAGGCTCTGTCCAGAAGCTGATTGGCAGGCGGCGTTGGCTCATGGGTAAACCCCGTCCTTTCCTTTGAGCGTCTTGAAAGAGCTCTGCAAGGGGCCCGAGCGACTCAGGCTCCTCCGCCTGCCTTGATGATGCTACTTTGATGAAGTCAGCATAGTATCGCTGGCGGCCCCCGACTTTTAGACATGGTCTCTCTGCATAGATGTCACAGGCATCAAGGTCTTGGCTTCGGCCGAAGTAGCGCTGGACATCGCTGCTGATGAGTTCAGCAAACCGCAGGAGCTGATTGGTCATCTCAGCATTATTAGGGGATGAATCTTCCTCTTGAGACTCACTGGCTGCTGCATCCTCGTCTTCCTCCAAACTGTCTTCTCTCAGCTCCTCTTCATATTCTTCTTCAGTCTCCTCCTCATCCTCAGCCGGAAAGAAGCAGGGAGGGAAGGGTTTTGCCAAACCCAGGTTACCCAGCGTCCTGATAACACTCGCTGCCATCCTGTGAAGAAAATTATGTATACATAAGTATACACCAGATTGGGGCAAGTTGTCACAGGGGAAGGGCTATATCCCTTCCCCTGCTATACCCCTTCTACTATATAAAGAAGAATTAAGGTATAATTTTCTGTGCGTTTTTATTTATTTGTTTATTTATTTTTTAAATAGGGTCTAAATAGTTTTTATTACTTTTAATTTATTAGTTGTAGTTCATTATTATATACTTCCAATGAAACTAAAAGAAAATGAGAAATTTTGCCTCAGCAGCTAGCTGAAATTATATCCTCTTTTTTTTTCTTTTTTTTTTTAGCAAAATAGTGATATATATCATTATATGCAGGGCTATGCAGTAGCCAGTGAGTCTCGATTATTTTATTATTATTATTATTATTATTATATCTCAGTAATACTGTATGGTTGATTCCGAAATTTTATTGTTTTCTCAGAACAAGAATATTTTTTCATAAATGTCATATTGGGGAAAGATATAACATATGTATGTATATGTATGTATGTATATATATATATATATATATATATATATATATATATATATATATAATTTATGTATGTATTTATTTGTTAATGTATTATTATTTTTCTGTAAAAAATGCAGCTTTACAATGCTTTACAGCAGCTTTACAATTAATAAATTGTGTAAGATCACTGATATAAATATGGCAAAGATTTGTAAATGATTTTAGTTTATTTTACGTATTATTTTTAATTTAATTACTGTTGTTGTTTTCTGTAAAAAAAAAATGTGTAAGATTATAGACTAATTGTGAAAAAAAAATTGTGTAAGAGGCTAAACGTGACAACTTACCACAGTTTTTTATATATAACAGAAAGAAAGAAAGAAAGAAAGAAAGAAAGAAAGAAAGAAAGAAAGAAAGAAAGAAAGAAAGAAAGAAAGAAAGAAAAATAAAAATAAAAATAATTTAGTGCTTAGTAGTGAGTCTCTCTTACCGTGTAATGCTCGATGGATGTCGCTCGTGAAGTCGTGCTGTCCGCTTCGCGTTATGGATAATTAGCGGTTTGCTCATTTATACCCATCGCTCGTGGGGAGTCTGTTTTCTGAGCAAATATTTACGCGCGCGTCTGTAATTGTGTTCTGCTCAAACAGAGCGTGAGTTTGTCTTGGCTCCCAGCAACCGGAGAGACGAACGGAAACTGGCGCGCGCGGCGGCCGCTTCGTTTGCCGGGGGACGCTCAAGTGTCCGTTCACCTCAGCGCGTGCACACAGACGTACACACACACCGTCTGACTCACAGCTGTTATCGTATACTGCTGGCCACTTAAGGATGAACCTAAAAAGGCGTGAAATCGCATCTTACGCCGTTTTGACTTTTGAATGAGCCCCTTTATAAAACCCCATTAAAAAGACAAGCAAGCCAAATGACGCCCATTATGCTGCTTTGATCTGTGCGAGGTGCGTTTGACCTTAAAATAACGTGTAGACTAACGTTTATATGGGCTAGAGCAAATCAAAGATTTATTAATCAAGTGCGCAACACGCAACAGTAAAGTGTTGTTTCTGCAAACTCCAAAGAAAAGAGTGATTGAATCATAAAAAAAAGGTTATGCTGTAAATTAAAAATTAAGACGTATAGGACAAACCGGGGCTAGTTGTCACAGTGTATCTAATTGTCACAAAGGCTATGTCACAGTTATAAATTAGACAAATGTATGTTTTCACAAGCAGTTTTTTAAAAATGTATTTCAAAACACGTGTAATTAGGCTAATATTCATTATCTGACATAACATTTCAAGATCATATATTGCCCCTCAAAATAAACCTACATTTTCACTGGACTCAAAAGTGACAACTAACCCTGGTCTTAAAAGTGGGGATTATGTAGCAAAACAAAACTTTTTAAACTATAAAAAAAATTAAAATAAAATCTAAATGTAGTTACAAATCACAAATTATAAAGTACAAAATATTAAAACAATTTTCAGTTCATAAGAAACAATTAATTCAAGTTTTCTTATATATAAGTATATAAAAGTGCATTTATAAATGGAGTGTAAAATGTCCAATGGAGTCAAACTGTCCAAAAATAAATATGCCACTTTCAAAATGCTTTGTACAGTTCCAGGTAAACATTATACTGTAGTATGAGGTGGCAAGAGGAATATAGAAGCAGAGCTTACATGTATGTGTGTGTGCGTAACGTTAAAGAGTATATAGAAAAAGAGCAAGAAAGAGAGACTGTGTGTGTGTGTGCTCAGCATGAGTGAATATGAGCCGGACGCAGGGCAATAGAAGAGCTAATGACCAGCAGCGGAGAGCACAGCATCTGGACTAACATATGTCAGAGAACAAGAACACTTAACCGCAGCTTCAGGTTGGTCAGACAGCATGTAATGGCTTAACCATCCATCAGCCACAGGTGGACATTACACATGATTACAAGATTTAGAACTGTCCTTCTGTTGTTTTACAATAATAAAGTGCTACATTATAGTTTAATAATGCAAAAATCTAATAAATATATTTCATTATCGTACGAGATCATTGTGTTGTTTGTGTACAAGAGTAAAGATTTAGGAATACTCCTATGAAATATTATGAAAGGTTAAAAATAAATTACACTAAAGGAATTGTGTTCATTCAGAACACTGAATGTAAATGAAAACATCAAAACATTTCACATTGCACAAGACAACTATTGAGACATGTTCTTTGTCACTTAGTTATATCCTAAAATTTAGACCCTAAAGAATTGTTAATCACAATCTTAATATTTTTTTATTTTATTTTATTAATTAACGTCTGTTTTTTGGCAGTGTATTCAGTATTCAGTTTTTTTTTATTTTAAAATTCTACTCCTTACAACATTTTCTTGATCATTCTTACTCTCAAGTTTGTTTTCATGTATAAAAAGACAGAATTATTTTGCTAAAAAAAATGTATGCAACAAAGTGCTATTAAAATACGGTTTGTGATAAATAATACTTCTAACTGCTCACACAGAGATGACCAATTACAAGGCTGAAATTAAGTAAGAAATAATGTATATTTAAGTCACAATCACAAAATAAATTACAACAACTGAACCCCAATGTGACCATTTGTGACACCAATGAAACTTGCAGTGAAGGAAATTGCTTACCTGCACTTAGGGTTGTTATTGTTAACTAAAACAAAAATCATGAAGGGAACAAAATTAAAATGTTTATTAAAAACAAAATAACTGAAATATATATATATATACACACACACACACACACACACACACACACACACACACACACACACACACACACACACACACAGTTGTGCTCATAAGTTTACATACCCCATGCACAATGTGCAAAATGTTAATAATTGAAGCAAAATAAGAGGGATCATGAAAATTGCATGTTATTTTTTATTTAGTACTGTCCTGAATAAGCTATTTCACATAACATATGTTTACATATACTCCACAAGCAGTTCAACTGCCTGCTGTTCTTCAGAAAAATCCTCCTGCACATTCTTTGGTTTTCCAGCATTTTCTGCATCTTTGAACCCTTTCCAAAAGTGACTGTATGATTTTGAGATCCATATTTTCACACTGAGGGCAACTGAGGGACTCATACACAACTATTACAAAAGGTGAAAACATTTACTGATGCTCAAGAAGGCAACACAATGTATTAAGAGCCAGGGGATGTAAACTTTTGACCAGGATGATGATGTGTAAATTCTTCTCATTTTGTTTTAACGATCATATTTTTTCATTTAGTACTGGACTTCAGAAGCTACATAAATACTTACATGTTTCCCAGAAGACAAAATATGTACAATTTACTCTGATCATCCAATTTAAAAAGTTTACACCCCCCGTCTCTTAATGCATTGTGTGGCCTTCTTGAGCATCATGTTTTCACCTTTTGTAATAGTTGTGTATGAGTCCCTCAGTTGTCTTCAGTGTGAAAATATGGATCTCAAAATCATACAGTCACTGTTGGAAAGGGTTCAAATATGCAGAAGATGATGGAAAACCAAAGAATGTGCAGGAGCTGGAGGATTTTTCTGAAGAACAGTGCTCAGTTTAACTGTTCAGAACAAACAAGGGACTCATGAACAACTATCAAGGGTATGCAAAGTTTTGAATGGGGTCATTTTTATAAATTCATTTTTATATTATTTTGTATATATTATATATATCTGTTATGTGAAATAGGACAGTACTAAATAAAAAATAACATGCAATCTTCATGATCCCTCTTATTTTGTTTCAGTTATTAACATTTTGCACTTTCTGCAAGGGGTATGTAAACTTATGAGCACAACAGTATATATATATATATATATATATATATATATATATATATATATATATATATATATATATATATACACATGCACACTAAGATAATGAACTAAAACTAACAAATAACAACTTTACTAAAATTAAAGTGAAAACAGAAAATATTAATAAATCTAAATATTAACAAAAACTATAATAGTATATGAATGATACTTAAAATAACACTGCCTGTGGTCATTTATGCAGAATCAAGTATTCCAGACAGCAATGGAATAACATTCGCATTCATGTTCATTATAGCCTTTGAAACAATAATGACAGGAAAACAGAAAACAGAATGAGAGGCACTTGGTAAACTGGTTTCAACACATTTCTTGGTAATAATGATCTGAATCTGCCATGCACAAAACACACTGAACTAGATGTCTATTTTTGTCCAAACAAACACCGGCCGTTAAGCTGAATAATTTACAGGGAATACAAGTTTTGTTAGCACAGAATCCCAATTCTGTCTATGCAGTGAGTGTGTGGGAAAATTAGTGCATGTCCCTCTATAATTTCAAAATTTGTTTAAATAGTACGTGTGCATGTAGATCTTTATTTCTGTCCTCTGAGTGCTTACGTGTCTTAGCAGGACAAACTCACTAGTGGCACGTGGTCTGAAAGGCCAGATATGGACACAAGATTTGGTCATGGCTAATTCTCACACACACTCACACACACACACACATTGTTTTGTCAGTGATATCTATTGGACACTATTCTAACTGGAAGCAAGCAATAAGGACAGCCATAGTATATTCTCAGGATACTAAGTGATGTGAATTCCTACGTTATTATATTTGCCTGTAATCTGATATTAATTTTCCACTCTCCAACGGCTCACTGTCAGAGCACATGTGAAGTGGCGAGTAAGACCAGTAGATTTGCACCACGCAGGCTTTTCAATGATTCGTCAGCGTCAGTGTTCTCTTATCAGCTCCACAAGACCACAGCAGCATGTTGCAGCTCATTTCAGCACTCTTCCTCTGTAGGCCCCTGAACTGTTCGATCATGAGGCTTCTACACATCCTGGGTTTCACCCTCTTGCTCTGCGGCCTGTGTGTGAGGGCAGAGGAGGAAACAGCTGAGGACAAAGTGGAGGAAAATGTAGAGGAAAAAGTTGAGGAGAGTTCTGAAGAGGATACAGAACCAGAGAAACCAGAAAAGACAGATGAAATTACAGAAGAGAAAGACGTTTTGGTCCTTCACAGCGTCAACTTTGATAGGGCTCTCAGTGAGAACAAATACCTGCTTGTGGAATTTTGTAAGTATATGACTTTCCTTTAAAATATATTATGTGACTATAATTATTGTGCTTACAAATGGTCATTCTGATCTTTGTCTAATTAATGCAAGAAATGCAATATCTTTTCACTGCAATGTGTGTTCAAAATGACAAGAAAAAAAGTGTCATTTAAAAACTATTTTATATTCAATTGCATGCATTTAAACTGTTCTATCTATAAGCAGCATAAAAAAATTCAACGATTGCTAACATTTGTTTGACACATTATCCATTAGGAGAGCACCTGTTATTTCTCCCACGCTTGTAAGGAGGGCCAGTTATGCAAATGTTACAATTGTGTGTTATGCTATTGTCATTGCAGTAAAATGTTAGAGAACAAAGGTGAAAAAAAATACAGACATTATGAATGTCAACATTTATGCAAATGCATTTTGAAACTTAATTGGCATTTAATTCTGAATTATATGCGCTGAAGCTAAAATATAGGAAATAGTTGTAACACTTTTTACTCTTGTAATATACACAATTTTGGTGTATATACAGTACATATTATGTTCAACAGTTTGGGATCAGATTTTTTATGAAATATGAGCATAAATTAACTGTTTTATGCTTTAAAATATTTCAAAATATAATTTATTCATGTGATGACAGCCATTACTCCAGTCTTTAGTGTCACATGATCAGTAGAACAATATGCTGAATTCTCTCAACATTTCTTATTACTATCAGTGTTTTTCAGGATCTGTTGAACAGAAACTTCAAAAGCATTTGAACAATTCATAAAACTATATGTGACTCAAACCCTTCTAGTTACTGAAATATAGCCTTTGTGACAACATTCATGCTGGTCTGAAACTTGCCCTTCTCTTTCAAAACATAAAAAGATGCTCCATGGTGTGGTCACTGTCGCAGTCTGGAGCCCATTTATGCAGAAGTGGCTGGATTACTGAAAAACGGGTCATCTGAAGTACGACTGGCCAAAGTTGATGCCGACGAAGAGAAAGACCTTGCCTCAGAGTTCAGCGTGGGCAGTTTTCCCACACTTAAATTCTTCAAAGACGCCAACAGGCAAAATGCCACAGATTTTTCTGGTAATGCATTTATTTGCTGTTATTTACATACAGTGTGTTCTATAAACACAAGCTTATAGGCATTATTCTGTGATTTGAACAGGAAAGCAAACGGTAAAAGGAATCACGAGGTGGCTGGAGAGGCACACGGGGCCCAGCGCTACTGTTCTCAATGATGAGAAGAGTGCAGACGCTCTGCTGGATTCACATGATGTGGTTGTGGTTGGATTCTTCCAGGTAAATTACCTATTGTTTGCATAAAGTAACTGACTTTTTAAGATCTGACATTGCCTTATAACCAAAGTGTTCTAGTAAAACATATCATTGCACTTTCTGTTTATAACAAAAGATTTATCATTGAAAAGTTATTATTTTAATTCATTTTAATTTGTCTCTTTGTCCCAGGATTTGGAAGGAGATAAGGCAAAGACATTTTATGATGTAACTTTAATAGCAGTGGACTATGACTTCGGCATCACAAGCAACCCAGAGCTCTTCAAGAAATATGATGTTAAGAGTGACTCATTGGTGCTTTTCAAGAAGGTAATATTACTAGCACTACAACTTGCCACTAACATTGGTGGGTATTTTGATTCATCCCGCTGATTTAAGTCTTATAAATTCGTTGTCTAGTTACATTGCGACAAATGAGTCATTGAATCATTCATTCAACCGATTCGCGATTAAAACAAGTCTTACTGTTCTTTGTTAAAACTGCCTTATTATAAAACTACTTAGACAAAGACAGGAAGAATTTTGAAATCAATAATGTTTTTACCTCATTTTAATCATGTAGGGTCATTTTACACAATCCCCTTTCTCTCCTTAATGTAAACATGACCAACTGATGACAACACCTACATTCAGCGCCGCTGAGTCTATTTCAGGTAAAACGCTGACTTACTCAGCAAATGGGGTGTGTTCAGTCAGTTCAGTCAACCAATGAAATGCGCGTTCTCCTCCTGCACTCGAAAGCTATTGGTTCATGCTATTGTCAGTCTTTGAGAACAGTAGAAACCATACAATTGAAACTTAAGTAAACAAAATATCCAGTGTGCCTGAAATGGAAGATTCATTCACTTTGAAAATTAATTTAAAATCATTTGTTCATGCCCCCAAAATCAGTACTTTATTGTTTAAAAAAAAAATTAAATAAACAATGTGTAGTTTCCATCAAAATCTCACACATTCTTCTCTTTGTGTATATTCCAGTTTGATGAAAAGCGGGTAGACATGCCACTTACTGAGGACAGCAAGCTAGACAAAGGAGAGATGATTTCATTCATTCACACCAACAGCATGAAACTTGTCATTCCATTTAATGAAGAGGTAACACTTCAAAATTCACTTCACTAACCACTAATTCACTAATTGATGCTAATGAAGTTAATCACGATTTTTGTGATTAACATCTTTTTAATTTTTTATTTATGTTATCTTTCTGCAGAATTCTGAACAAATTTTTAGGTCCAAGGTCCGTAATCACATGATTCTATTCATTAATACAACTGTGGAATCCCAGAATGCACTGATAGAAGATTTCAGAGATGTTGCCAGAGAGTTTAAGGAAAAAGTATGTGTTTTAACTTGATAGCTAAATTATAACTAAATAAGTTAAATTAGGTCATATTGGTCTAGAGAGCTGTTTCCAATCTTGTCATGCTCAGAGTCTTTGTGTATGTGTGTAGGTGCTTTTCATCACGTTAGATGTTACGTCTGACAAATCAGATCATGTGCTGAAGTATTTCAGCATCTCTGCAAAAGATGCTCCTATTATTCGCCTGATCAACATTGACAAAGTGGTGACATATGCAATGGAAGAATCAACCATCAACAAAGACACGCTGAGAACATTTTGCCAGGGTGTTCTGGATGGTACCATGAAGGTATGTTTCTGTAACCAGTCATCTTCATTTGCAGCGTATGTGCAGCTGTAAATGTATTATACAGTAGTATGACATGTGAATGTACAATATGTTATGACATAGCTGAAGTTGTAATTTGCCAACTTACAATTTTAATGGTAAAAAAACAGTAATATTCAGCAAATTAATTTAAATATCACACTTCAATCTAGCCCTTTTTGAAGACTCAAGAAATTCCAGAGAACTGGGACAAGAATCCAGTTAAAGTCCTTGTAGGGAAGAACTTCAACGAAGTGGCTTTTGATGAGACTAAGAACGTCTTTGTGGAGTTTTGTAAGTTAGTACTTTATATTTTCAAGTCCAAGTAAAAGTAAGTTCGAATAAAAGTATTGAATAATGGCTTTAACATTTGTGTCCCTCTCACAGATGCTCCATGGTGTGGTCACTGTCAGCAACTGGCTTCTATATGGGATGAGTTGGGCGAGAAGTACAAAGACCATGAGAATATAATTATTGCGAAAATGGACGCTACAGAAAATGATGCGGAAGATGTCACTATACAGGGATTTCCCACCATTAAATACTTTCCAGCTGGGGCTGAAAAGAAGGTTCGCAGCAACACACACTCTTAAATACTCTTATATTGTAAAAGGACATTAAATAGTGTGTTTTTTTTGTTTTTTTTTTGTCAAATTTGAGATTTGCTATGCTTGATTTTTTTTTTTATTACTTCACAAAATATAAAATCTATTTATATAAAGTTTGATTTAAGTATCTTCACTTTATCTGCATGTAAACTTGCATAGGGCAATATATACTGTATATAGTATATCTCAACTGCTTGATCGCTTGTATTGTCGTGCCAATACAAATAAATTTGACTTGACTTGAGTATGTACGTACTGACAAATGCTTTTAAAATACTTTGTGCAAACAGATTGTTGATTATAATGGAAACAGAGATTTGGAGACCTTCTCAAAGTTCTTGGATAATGGAGGAGTGTTACCAGAAGAAGAGAGTAAAGATGATGATGAGGACAAAGATGATGATGATGATGATGATGAAGATGAGGTCAGCCAAAAGCCAACAGATGGCTTGATTATTTATCTTGTTATTGGGAGCAAAAAAACTTGAACTTGTTAATTTGAGTAATATAGCTGGTGTGTTTCTTTTTGCTTTTCAGGTGTCAGATGAACCAACAGAACAGTCACCAAAATCTACCAATGAAAGCAGCAAGGATGAGCTTTAAAACAAGGCATAAATCAACTCATTTGTACTGAATAAGATCAGTGTGAGATTTATGCCAATGAGCCAAATGTGTTTTGTGAGGTTAATTTCACTTTTTTTCTGCACTGGACCATTTCAACAAGCTACATACCTGACTAAATTTAATAAAAAAACAACTTAACATGTTAAGGGTTTTATTCATGGTCCTGGTCTTTAATTTATTTCTGTGGTGTGAAATCAGTTAAACACTATCAGTATCAGTATTTGGCTTCAGAAGAGTAGGCTATATGGATGAATCTCAGAAAATTGCCAAGAACATGCCTAAATTGAAACCTATTTTTATGATCATTATGTTTTTTAATTACATTTAATCACATTTTTCGTCCAAATTTTCATTACTGTAATGCTAAAAAAAAACAACAAAAAAACAAAAACAAAAACAAATAAAAGGTTTGTCTACATCATGGTGCTTTACTGCATTTACAGCATACACATTATCACTGTATTACAGTGTATTACTGTCAAATGATCTAATGAGAATCACTATCGCTACTGCATTACATTTCTTTTTTACCTTTTGATTTTGGAGTAAAATCTAACATGGACATTTTTACAAGTTTTACCCTTATGATTTTTTTAGTGCATTTGTTGATGTCATGGCCTTTATTTACACAGTAAATAAATGGTGAATTCATTCATTAATGTCCTTTGGCCACATTTATGATACAGCATCTATGTTTGTACTTTAAATATTTCATAAGCAACAAAGCTACTCTACAAGACATATTCTTCTCATGCCACGATACAGTAGTGGAAGGAAAGGAGTATTAATGTTAATAACAGTTACCGGATCAAACCATTCAGCCAAATCACAATAGAATATGTTTAAAATGTCTGTGTGAAGCATTTATTTTTACTCACCCTAAGGCACGTTCGCTATGTAGCTGCACATTCTTTGTTGCAGTGGAATGCACAGATAGTAAAGAAGAACAGGTAAACAGGTAGAGTGAGTCAGGCAGTGATGTCATAAGAAAATTTTTCTGTGCAGTATCAACACGCAGGTAAGAATAATTTGGCTATTTACACCTGTTTGAATTTAAACTTTGACAAAAAAGCATTTTGAAGTAAGTTAAAACAAAGTATGCCATGCGGTGGCCTGTGTTATTACAGCTTGTATATGAAACGTATGTATGAATGAACAGACATGATTTGGCAAAAAGACAGGCAAACAGTTTACAAAGTTTACAAACTGTACATGATAAAATGTATTGATGTTTAGTAGAAAGACATGCTTCAATACCAGCATGATAAATAAGGTCTGTATGTCACGCTGTCATGCGTGCCTACTGTGCTGGAGCGAGGAGATGCGGAGACGTTGGAGATTTCTAAAGATATAGTCTTTATTCATCCAAATAAAGCAGAGGTTTGAACAGGCAGGAACACACACGTAGCACGGGGGTAAGACAAACAATACCAGACACTGGAGACATGGAAACACAGGGCTTAAGAACACTAGGTAATTAATAAAACACAGCTGAAGACTAATGAACTAATAATCACACTAAACGAGGACAGGAACAGGAAAACCCAAATAAGGATGTAAACACTGGGACACAGGGAGCATGTGGGGAGCAAAACACACACACACAGACAGTCTAGACTCTTGACTTTACTCTCCCCTCCCGGAAGGCACGCCCCGCGCCGTAACATTTCCGCCGGGGAGGGGGGGTGGGCGCCTTGGAGACTGGTGCAGGACTGGGACACGGGGAATACCTCCAGGGTGGATCAGGCAGTCCAGGGAGCCATGGCAGATCAGGGGACTCAGGAGGCCAAGGCGGAGCAGGGAACTCAGGAGGTCATGGTGGATCAGGGGACTCAGGAGGCCATGGCGGATCAGGGGACTCAGGAGGCCATGGCGGAGCAGGAGACTCAGGAGGCCATAGCGGGCCAGCCGCCATGGCCTTGGCCACTCCAACCGGAACCCTACTACCCCCTACTACTCCTTGGGGGAATTTATGGGTTTCCTGCCATTGCCGGTCTCTTGAGGGCGCTCTGGAGGAGCGGGCACTGGAGCCCTCTCTGGGCTGGCTAGACTCGGGAACAGGAGCCCTCCGTGGGCTAACCTCAGGAACAGGAGCCCTCCGTGAGCTAACCTCAGGAACAGAAGCCCTCCTTGGGCTAAACTCAGGTACAGGAGCCCTCCGTGGGCTAAACTCAGGTACAGGAGCCCTCCGTGGGCTAAACTCAGGTACAGGAGCCCTCCGTGGGCTTAACGGGGATCCAGCAGCCCTCTTACGACTCTGGTCAGGTTCTAGAGCCATCTCTCGACTCTGGTCAGGGGCTAGAGCCATCTCTCAACTCTGGTCAGGGGCTAGAGCCATCTCGACTCTGGTCAGGGGCTAGAGCCATCTCGACTCTGGTCAGGGGCTAGAACTGATACTAGAGTGAACTCTGGGGCTGGAGCCGACACTGGAGCGAACTCTGGGGCTGGAGCCGACACTGGAGCGAACTCAGGACGAGTGGGCACTGGAGGGTGCTTTCGAGGAGTGGCCACTGGAGGGTTCTCTGGAGGTGCGGGCTCTGGAAGGTGTTTTCGAGGAGCAGGAACCGGCGGCCGGCGGGCTTGACTTAGGAACGGCTGGCAGGCTTGACTTCGGAGCAGCCGGCGGGCTTGATCGCGGAGCGGCCGGCGGACTTGGAGGAGCCGCAGCCGGCAGACTTGACTGATGAACGGCTGGCAGACTTGACTGGGGATCGGCCGGCAGGCTGGAGAGAGCTGCGGCCGGCGGGCTTGACTGATGAACGGCTGACAGACTTGACTGACGAACGGCCAGCGGGACTGACGGCGGGCTGGTTCTGGCTCGGGACTGGACGTTCTCCAGACATTGGAGAATCCCTTCCCTCCAGCTTAGTCCCGTGATGTCTGGGAGGTCCACGGGGCGATGGTAGTTGGCCCCGTGCCAGAACAGCGAGTTGATTGTGGCGTCATATAACGCCGTTGCCGCGGCGAGCCCGCAGAACTCCTGGGCATACTCCACAAAGGGGAGATCTCTGTGGGCTAGGACAATGAATTTTGCGGTGACTACTTCCATGCCGTGGGGAGAAAACAGGTAAACAAAATACTTTAAAAAATGGGAAAACAAAACGAGGAGAAGGGGCACCACTTACTCTTCGGTTTTCTGTCATGCGTGCCTACTGTGCTGGAGCGAGGAGATGTGGAGACTTAGGAGATTTCTAAAGATATAGTCTTTATTCATCCAAATAAAGCAGAGCTTTGAACAGGCAGGAACACACACATAGCACGGGGGTAAGACAAACAATACCGGATGCTGGAGACATGGAAACACAGGGCTTAAGAACACTAGGTAATTAATAAAACACAGCTGAAGACTAATGAACTAATAATCACACTAAACGAGGACAGGAACAGGAAAACCCAAATAAGGACATAAACACTGGGACACAGGGAGCATGTGGGGAGCAAAAATCACACACAGACAGTCCAGACTCCTGACACACGCAACATGGGACTACTTTGTTTGTGTTTTTTTCCCCAGCCAAGTTCATCTGAGATTATAATATCAGGCATAGAATAAAATAATGTATGTGGAGTGATGTGTCAAAAAAAAAGGATGTGTAGAAAAAAAGGATGCTTTATTGACTGAATCAGCACTTAACTGATTATCTGAGTATTTCTAACAGAAAGTAGTGTACTACACAGATTATATGGTCATAGTTTCATGTTCTTTAAAAGCTCAGTGACTATAGTATACTCATTTAGTATATATCTCTTTATATCCAGTAATAGATGGATATTCCCGCATGTACTTCAGCAACAGCAGGCTCCACATCCCCACCTCCTGCATACAATGACTTTAATAAGTTTCCCCTTTATGAGGAAATTCCAGCTTCACCGCCACCAGAATATAACCTCGCCATAGCGCTACCTGCTGACAGGGAGAGGGGTAAGAGCTGCAGCTGCTGAGGTCAGCATATAAATGGCATTTATACAAGAATGAAAAGCATAAATTAATTGATTTTTTTATGTTTACAGTCAATCTTCAAGAGATTCCTCAAAACCCTAATAGAAGAAGGGCAAACCCTTATCCTGTCCTCAATGTGCCCCCTCAAATCGAAATATTCGAACACAGAGAACAAAGTAAGTGCAATTAAAGGAATATAATTTATCCAAAAATGAAATTTAGCTGAAAATGTACTCACTCTCAGGCCATCTGAGATGAAGATTTGTTTCTTGAAGGTTTGTTTCTTTATCAGAACAGATTTGGAGAAATTTAGCATTAAATCACCTGCTCACAATGGATCCTCCACAGTGAATGGATGCCATCAGAATAAGAGTCCAAACAGCTGATAAAAACATCACAATAATCCACAAGAAATCCACATGACTCAAAAAGTTAATGTAAACCAATCCATCATTAAGGCATTTTAACTTCAAACCGTTTCTTCTGGCTAAAATGCAAATACTCTATCTATAATATTGCTTTCTTCAGTAAAAAAAAAAAAAAAAAAAAAAAGCCTTGTCTAAATCAGGAAAGAAATATGCACAGATCAGGCACTGTTTACAATCAAAAACAATCAAAAACAGTTCTAAATAAATATGTTGGTGGATTTTGATGTGAGAGGACAAAAGGGAATTAATTAGTTTCTTATAAACACAATCATAAGGTGTTAATTGATGGACTGGAGTCATGTAGATTACTTGTGGATTATTGTAAAGCAACATTTTGGCCAGAGGAGAACTGACCTCCTGAATGAGCTTGGTTTCTCCCAAGGTTTTTTCTCCGTCTCTGCCAACAATAGAGTTTTGGTTCCTTCCCGCTGTTGCCTCTGGTTTGCTTAGTTGGGGACACTTAATTTCTAGCAATATAGTGTGCTTGATTGCACAGATACTATTTGAACTGAGCTGAGCTGGACGATGACACACCGAATCAGTGATGAACTGACTTTAACTGAAAATTTGAGTGTTTACTAGTGTCCTTTTGCATAATTGACACATTATTTTCCTATTTAATACTGTAAAGCTGCTTTGACACAATCTGTATTGTTAAAAGCGCTATATAAATAAAGGTGACTTGACTTCACTATTGTGATGCTTTAATCAGCTGTTTGCACTCTCATTCTGACGGCACCCATTCACTGCAGAGGATCCATTAGTGCAGTGGTTTTCAATCCTGGTCCTGGGGACCCACCGCTCTGCACATTTTGTATGTCTCTCTTATCTGATACACACAGTGCAGTACATGGATCTCTCTCCTAATGAGCTGATGATCTGAATCAGGTGTGTTAAATAAGGGAGACATGCAAAATGTGCAGAGCAGTGGGTCCCCAGGACCAGGATTGAAAACCACTGCATTAGTGAGCAAGTGATGCAATGTTAAAATTCCTCCAAATCTATTCCAATGAAGAAACAAACTCATCTACATCAGACGGCCTGAGGGTGAGTATATTTTCAGCAAATTTTCATTTTTGGATGAAATATTTCTTTAAATCGAGAATTTATCCTCGAACTCAGAACATTATCGCCTACATCGTATGTACTGTATATGCATGCACTGTGCACAGTATGCATGCACATTTTTTTCTGGATGTACTAAATACTTTGATGGCGTTTTCCAAAAATATGCGGAATACAACAGTCTATATAGAATATTGTACACCATAAAGTAATGCACATCATTTCAGAAGTAGTCATAGCAGAAAATTAACCGCATTTTAAGCAACATACAGATTTACTGAATGGACCAGTGTTTTTTTTTTTTAACAAATTGGAAAAGACAGTCAGTTACCGCCACCTTTTGGCGTAACGATAAAACCTACAGAAAGAGTCACTGAAAAATGCTCACCGCTTATGCACATACTGACAGTATGTCTGGAACGCGCACAGAAAAACAGAGTGAAAAGTCTCAGTGCTGTTTGGGCTACATAATAACGCCACTCGACAAATCAGATTTGGTATGTATGCTGTGCACAATATGCATGTGTTCTGTATTAATGGAACACTGATGGTAGACTGATTCTCACTTTTTCACCATTTAAGTATTCATACAGCAGATAGTGCAGCCTGTGGCTCCTCAGGTGGTCGTGGTGCAGCCACAGCAGACGCTTGTTCTTTTGGATGACAGTCCGACTGCGACTGTGTGCAAGTACTGCCATAAGAGCATCATCACTAATGTGAAGCATAAATCTGGTTCTGCTGCATGGGGCATGTGCTTTTTATTAACTGTACTTGGGTAAGAACTATTGACAAAATTGTGGTGTAGCTATGGAAGATACATCTAAATACATCAGTTATTTCTTATTGTGTCTCTTTCTTCATTACTTTGTTTTACAGGCTCATTTGTGGATTTTGTCTCATCCCATTCTGTGTCAGGGGTTTTAAAGATGCCCATCACTCCTGTCCTTACTGCCACAGGCACTTAGGAATATACACCCGCAAGTGACTTTATTTCCAAACTCTCACACACATTCAATATTATGATCAATACCTGTATTTTAAAAGTCTATAAACTGC
The DNA here is from genome assembly GCA_039654775.1 of Spinibarbus caldwelli. Lineage (NCBI taxonomy): Eukaryota > Metazoa > Chordata > Actinopteri > Cypriniformes > Cyprinidae > Spinibarbus > Spinibarbus caldwelli. The sequence goes on from CM077225.1 coordinate 8,670,064, forward strand.
CACAATGTATTAAAACAATTATAATGCAAAACATATTTGCTTAAGATTTACTTATAGGTCCTATTTAAATATTTTAAAAAAAAATGTAGATCCAAACTGTTACACTGCATATAATGTGATAAATATATTTAACACTAATTTTAATGTATTGTTTTCTTACTTGAAAAAAGCTAAATATCTTTATATAAAATTTTTCCTTCAACATAAATGAGGCTGTAATACATCTTACAAATACCATTTGTCATTGTACATTTTGTTATCTATATTAATAAGTAAATAACAATATATGTTTAAGATATTAAAGTATACACTCTTGTATTGTTGATCATGAGTCCATAAATGCCTTGAAGGATTTACAGCATTCATTATCTTCTCTGAAAACAAATTTGTCAAAATGTAATACTTCCTCGTATCTTTATTTACATTTACAAGCCAGGGATTCTTTTCCAAACAATACTTCTAATTTGAACATCTAGGTTGAATAGCATACATCACCCATTAAAATTCAATAAACTCAAGAAAAATAAATGAAAAAAAAAACAAGCTGAGTTATATATATTGAGCACTGAAGGAATGATGATAAACACATCTATCCAGATTATGAGCTACTTAATTCTGATTATATCCTTTACAGTTTTTTAATATGATGATATGATAACTGTTATACAAATATAATGAAACAAAAATAAAAAAGACTACTACATAATATATTATGTATCATTTGTTATTTCATTGTTTTCATAAATTTTCAATAAAACCACTTGAAATCAGCCCGTTTTACCCACTCATCAGGAAACACACACACAATTTGAATCTTAGAAACCAGAAAGATCAACCAGCACTTATTCATTGTCTATTTGGTCCTCCACATAGTCATTGGCAAAGTTAACAATATGTTCCAATGCATCTAAAATCAGAAAATCAGTTGTGGCATCAGTAGCATGTTCTTCATGGTAGTTCTTCACAGGGAAGATGCAGTTGACAGGAACTCCCAGCTTTGCAGAACACTCCTCCATCTATAAAAGGCAAATACAGTAATTATACATGTCACACCTGATCTGCCACATGGTGTATACCGTGGGTTTACATTGATCCTCTGATATTGTTATTTATTGTCACAACTTTTGTTCTTGCATGGAATAATACATGATTCAATTAGTATACCAGTGCCCAATTTAAAATCAAATAATCTAATCTATAAATGTTCCAGATTAAATCATTGTATTTAGGCCATTGTATTAAAAACTGAGGTTTTAATTCTCACTGTCTGTTTTATGTTTTTGCTTCTGTAGATCTTCTCTAGATTTTCTTTAACTAGTGGACATGCTTTATCCACTTTGGTCATGATTATGACTTGAGGAATGCCTGTGGTACCATACACAATAAATACATACAGTCCACAATACAAAACAATAACTGAATTTCCTGTAATAACTGAGCTTCCTCAATGATAACTGACAGTTTGTATGTTATGTGATAGTGTTTGGAGGATACAAATATTATATTTGTGAATAAAGCTATAGATGTATTCTATATGGCTTACCCATGTTTCGTGCTTTCCCTCGAAAGTCTCTTATTTGCTTAAATATATCATCATTCATCATAGACACTGTGATGCAGGAAGAACAGCCACCAGACAGTGAATCTTGTCTTTCAGGATGGGGTTCTTGTTGTACTTTGGGTCTTCTTCAGTAATTGATTTTGCTGGGTGAAACTGAACAGACAGAAGGACTGAATACTACAAGAACATGTGCTGCATATTTGGAAACAACAACAAACTTCTTGAGACATTTTTAATAGAGGAAGAGCTCACGTTTAGCTTTGCACTTCTGCTAAAGGACTTTATGATGCAATGCTTAAAATCTCCAATAGAAGTCTGTAGTAAATACACTTACAGTGTAACCATCTGTGACATGACTGTTTAGTAACTGGGTGATGTCATGAGTCTGTATTCCTACAACTCCATCATGCACGCCGGCGATGTCAGTGAATGTGAATGGAAAGTAGCAGCCAGCCCTGTCCTTCTTTAGGGGCTCCGTACATTTAAGCTTACTAAAGTGAAAATTGTCTTGTCTGTGTACATGCAGAATGATGCAGACACCAAGGTGCAAAACAAAACAAGCCACATATAGATTTGATTTCTTTTTATCTCTTTAATACATAAACTGCACTTGAGTTTAAACTCAAGTAGTTGTTGTGATTACAGGGATAACAAAATAAGCGTTTACTCAACCCAGTATTATTTAGTGCAGTAAAGTTACATTTTTGGCCACATTTTGTAATTTTAGAAGCTTGTTCTGCTGTGACAGCACAGCAGCAATCATTTTGGTATAAAACAAAACCTTGCTCATTCTCACAAATAAAATGATTCATCATTCATCTATACAAAGCGAAGTGAACAGTCATATCTTTATAAGATGTTTCTTGATGTTATCACTCCTGTTACTATAATTTATAAAAGAATAGTGTTTTGGACACAGTTATTCAAAAGCATTTTGTACAAATTACACACTAAGCCTATTTATTATTTTATTCCTACAAAGGGAGAGATTCCTGGTAGGCCTATTTGTGGTTTTTATTTTATTTTTTTTATTTTTTTATTTTTTTATTTTTTTTATATTTTGCTATAAACATCAAATAATACCCCAGACCTTTCTTAATCATAATCACACACCATTTCATATCTGTCAAATAATAAAGGTAAAATAACTTATTCATTGTCTGTCTGGTCCTGTACATAGTCATTGGCAAAGTTAACAATGTTTAATAATGCCTTTAAAATCAGAATATCCATTTTTGTGTTGCCGGCGTCCTCTTCGTGGTAGTTCTTTACTGGAAAAATACAGTTCAAAGGAACTCCCAGTCTCATAGAGCACTCCTCCATCTGTGATTCCACAGTAATGTGTATTGGCATATTTATTTCAGCAAACAGCTAAAATCTATCATTTTTTCATACAGACTTACCTTCTCTTTTATTTTTTTGCTTGTGTAGACCTTCTCAAGGTTGCCTTTAACAAGTGGACACACTTCATCCACCTTGGTCAAGATAATGACTTGAGGAATGCCTGTGGTACAATAAGAAAAACTCATTTATATGAAGTAAAATATTTTATTATGAGCATTATGAGAACAGTCTAAAGTGCATAAAACAGGCATCTACTATAAAGAGCTGTTTTTGTCTCAGAGCTTTCAAACTTCATGCAGCAGACAGAGCTATATATGTTAGAGGCTTTGTATTGTTAACTAGATGTGTTTTGCTTTCAGTACGTGACTGTCCATAAACTTTCTTGTGAATTGTATCAGTAAAAACATCAGACTCATTATTTCATTATTTGCATAAAGATAACTGCACCCATGTCAATGACAAAGGAACCTACTGTAAGTATTTTTTCCCCTTTGTGCCTTCAATACATTCCTTTTATTCTCTACAGCTCACTATATTTAATCACCCCAAAAATGAAAATATTTTTCATGTATTTACATTATATAAACAAAACATTACATTACAAAAACATTTTTTAAAATAATATTCATGCTACTCTTTTCTATCTAATGAAATAAAGTATACAATTCAGAATAATAGATTCACTCCAGTAAAGATGTGTTCTACATGACTCACCCAAGTCTCTTGCTTTTTGACGAACTTTTCTCAGTTGGTCAATGACAATCTGTTCCATTAGAGAAATGGAGTTAGCTGGAATAACAGCCACCAGACAGTGAATCCTGTCATTTAGACTGGGATTTTCATTATACTTTGGGTTTCCTTCAGTAATTGGAGATTCTGCGTTGCACTGAAGAGACAGAAGCACTAAATATATTACAAGAATATGCAATTAAAAAACAGCTTTGAACTATCATAGGTTTGTTATAAATTTGAACCATTTTAAAAGTACCTGCCAGTCTCTTACACAGGCAAAACTGTTGACAATTGACCTAAAAAAGTTCTGATGTGTTCACTTTATTAACTTTTGATATAAAGCATAAATGAATCATATCAAAAGTACTACCGAAAGGCTTTGAAATATTTTGACCTGTAATTTTTAAGATTATGTGCTGTGCTGTTTTGTGTATTAACTTACTATGTATCCATTTCTGACATGGCCCAGTAGAATTTTGGTGATGTCTTTGGGATGCACACTCTTTCCTTCTTCTTGTTCCATTCCCCTGATGTCAGTAAATGTGAAAGGAAAGTAAGAGCCTGTGTCTTTCTTTCTCAGGTTAAACTGTTTGCACTGGAAACAAAAACAAACGTACATTTACATACTGTACTTACACACACTTAGAATTTTTTGTTCTCTGTCTTTTGAACAAATGAATGATTCAGTGGCTCTCTTGCAAAGATTGTAATTTTTTTTAGTTCCTGAATCAATCAGCGTTCAATTAATTATGTAAATAACATTCCATGACCCAAACAAATTTTTCTGTATATGAAATGCTTTTACCTCCATAGTGAAACTTCTACCACTTATTGAATCTGCCAGGGCTCTGGTGGTGATGCGGCCCTGGAGAACATTATCCATAGAGTTGAAGAAGCTGGATTTTCCAGCACCTACTGGTCCATGCAGAAGAATTCTGAGAGTATTGACTTCTGTGCTCCCAGTTTTGAAATTGTTTAGAGTTCTCAAAAGTCGTTGCTTCTCAGCTTCACTATAAAATAGTTAAGGGAAAAAAAGGGTCAAAATCACCAAAAGGAAAGATGGAAAATACAATCCGCACTATAAATTGCATTTGCCCTGTATTTATTGCTAGAGTGTGTGAAATATCGGAAATCAATGGGCTCATAACTTACATCCAGATGACTGTCCTCCATGGTTTATCCAACTCTGTTTAACCAAAAATGAATTTTAGAAAGTGTAGAAATGCTTTTTTGAGGTAGTTTTCTATGTTTTCCTTGAATTGACACATGAGCCATCATTGTTTTTTTAATTTTTTTTTTTTTTTTTTTTTTTACAGGAAGTCCTTAGGCAACACTGCTTTTCATGAATTGTCATTTAGATGTTGATATTCACTCACTTCTACTAACTAAATGAGTGGATAAAATTAAACTTGAAATATTATGTCTTAAGGTAAAATATTTGTTTTTAAATTAATAGCATGAATCAACCACACATTTCAATTCAATCCCAACTCAACGTTTCAAATCTTTTTCTGAAATATGTAAATATATATGGATTTAAATTATTTTCCTGCATGAAATGTAATTTCAATTCCTTTTATATGGACCATTTCTGTCATAATAATGAGAAAATGACATACCCTGAGATGGAGAACGTTGTTTTCGAAGAAAAAATGCCATCCTAGTAATGTTTGGTACTACTAAAATTAAAAATTAGGAAACACAATCTACTAAATTAACACAATATTATAAAAGATGGAAATGTCAAATATTTAAATTCCAAATCCCAAATATTTACCAATTACTGATGTCAAATATTTAAATTCATACATCAGTTTAATCAATCATCTTTATCACACAAAATATATGAATAAAAAGCCAAAAAAGAAGAAAGAATTTTAACTTTAAAGTAAAAGTTTAATTTGACTTACATGTTTCAGAAAACAGGAGACTGTTTGTCTTTCACTGTGCTAAGTCAGTCCTGACAGACTAAATTTGAATCCACGTGAGGACTTTGCTTTCTGTTTCTACAAAACGTACCTTGTTTTACATAATAACTGCATAAAAAAATATAAATAGATCTACTTGCAAATCAGTCTGAAATTTGTTTAAAACTTTTCCTCGAACGTTTATTACTATAGTGACTAAATAGATTTAATCCTTAAAGTTTGATTTCATCTGCTCACTTCTCTGATGTTAATGTTACAAAGAAAATCCAATAGGAATGGACTTTAACAATATGATAGGTAGCCTATTTGAGGAAAAATTCAGTAATAAGGGTTCTCTGATATGGTTAGATTGTATGTCATTTTTCTACAGTATGGTAGGAAATAAAAAAATAAATAAAATTCATAAAAATGTTTACATTAGCAAAAAATCAGTTTACTAAGGAAAATAATCCTTTAAACCCAAGCATTTCTCCCAAATCAATTAAAAGTAGTCAACATCAGTAAAACTGAATAGGGGAGTTTGGGAACAGTTGCAATATGGCTTATTTCTTCAATCAGGAATGAGCTACAGTGATGATATTCGTACTACACATGCTCAATTAGCCCATCATCCTTCCTAGAAGAAATCAACCACATGTGAACATTCCTTCTACAATTTTCCTGGTAGGAAAGTAATTTTTTATGATCAGACTTTTTGTCATACTTTCTAAGCTGTTTACGTGAAGCATTGTAAAGTCATATCATTTTAATCAGTGTTTTCTGAACTTCTAATAGGCATAGCAAGCATGTGTCAAAGATATTGTGTCAAGCTAATATATACCAAGTTTTATCACACACTTTGTTGCAACCGTCAAAATATGCTGTCACTTATACCACAATACTGATGTAAAAATTTGGCATAAGATTACAAAATGTTTAATTTGATGGATTAATAAAGAACCCCTTTCAATAGTCAGGTATGTGTAACCCCACGCCAGCAGAGGGAGCCCTCGCCCGAGTACTGACTGGGGTTTTTTATTTATTTATTTATTTATTTATTTATTTATTTTATTTATTTTTATTAATGCACAAAACTCAAGAATAGTACACACAGAGCAATGCAACCATCAACATAAAAATAATAAACAATAATAACAAAAAATACAGTAGAAACAAAGAAATAATCAACAAAAAAGAACAGAAAAAAAAGTACAAGGGGGGTGTTAATACATTACAAAATGAAAGAATAAAATTGAGACTTACATGTCATTAAAGATAGGAAAAGAGTTACAGACAGATAAAGTTTTTAAGGCTTTTTTGTTCTTGGACAACTGCATTAATGAAAGGTATTGCTCAAATTCTTTTATAAAAACAAAGAAGAGAGGTCTAGAGTTTGAATATTTGCATCTGTGGATGTGAAATTTTGCAAGAAGCAAAATCAGATTCACTACATAAAACTGTTTCCTTTTAGATTGTTCATACTCAATAAAACCCAACACTACGTCCTTCCAAAACAGAATACATTCATTATAAATGTTGCTCCTAATGAAACTTAAAACATCTTGCCAAAATTTCTTTGTAAATGGACAGTTCCAAAATAGACGAACAACAGTTTCAACAGAGTCATCACAAAAAGAGGAACTGGAGGAAATATCACTTTTGAATTTTTTCATGTAAAGCTTTGCAGGATAGAACTTATGAATTATTTTGTTGGAAATCTCCTTTACTTTGTTAGTTAATAAATAAGAATGAGGAAGCATCCACACTTTTTTCCAGCAGATGTTACCCACTGCATTTGTGACAGAGTGAAAAATATATGTATAATTATATTTCAATAAGTAGATCGATAAGTTCCTAAATCTGTAAAATATGTAAAGTGTTCTATAGTCAGGATATGCTGAATGTGTTTAAAAATGTTTATAAAATGCAGAGTTATCTAAATAATTTTAGTTAATCGTGATCAATTAGTTTGGCACAATAAGGTGTGCAATCTATTAGTCAGGCCTTGTCTTGTTAAACACTAGGGGGAGAGCTCGCGGTATTTCTCCATTACACATTTACGTGTGGTATAGAATTGTGTGTGCTAGTTTATATCTATGTATCTGGTTAAAAAGACTAAGAAGTGATTTCCATATATTTATAAAATGACTCACTGTCTAATTACTAGTTGGGATGATTGATTGTAAACAGCCATGTCACAATTATTGAATGTCTATACAGTGAAGAAAAGGCCAATGTTGCTGTTTTGAAAAGTTGTTTATTGTTAACGGTTTAAAAGAGATTACACAAAGTTTGCGGTGGAGAAACATCGTCGAGTGAATGTGCTTAATCATCTTCCCTTTTTCAGGGGTATAACATTTGGAGGCACCGCTGGGATCTACTCTTCGGAGGGCGGTTGTCTCTTACCTGGCAGACAGCTTCTGATGTAGTACATCCCTCCTAAAACAACCCAGATCAACAGTGAAGTGGAAAGAGCTCCTGCAGTATAGGCAAGAAAGAGACAAAAGAACCGTAGACCTGAGGCCACAGAGATCATCAGGTGAAACAAGTTCCGTCAGTCTCAAGTCAGCCACTACTCAGTGAAAAGGTCCACTCTAGTATCAAAATGGAGACAACAGTGCTCGAGGAAATGCAAGTTGAAGTTATCACCATGCTAAATTCCCTATCCAAAGACAAGCTTCTAAGTGTTTGTGAATTCCTTCATGTGGCAGAGCCAGAGAAGATTGTATCTAAATCTCGCATGTCCCTGATCTCTTACGTCCTCCAACATCTCGAAGACATCGCTGAGCTAGAAGATGGTGGGATGTCTGAACTGTTAAGATTGAGAGATCAAATTATAGAGTTGAATAGAGTCACTGAAAATGAGACAACTGCCCAGAGTGAAACTACTGAAAAAGATAAATTACAAAGGGAGTTAGAGGAGCTAAAAAGAGCAATGAAACAAAAACTAAGTGAAATTCAACAAGTGGAAGAAGTGAGCACAAAACAAAGGAGTGTCCAGCCTCAACCACCAATTGCTGCACTCCCCCAACATTCAGAGAATGCCCAAAACTCAAGTCCACCTTGGCGTAAAGATTTCAAAATTTCTGGACAAATCGGTGATCCAGGCCAAAGAGAGAAATTAAGTTTTTCAAGTTTGGCACACCAGATTGAGAACGGTCTGAGCAGAGGCTACCCAGAGTGTGAGATTGTGGATGCAGTAATTAGTGCCATCTCTCCAGGCTTACAGTTACGAAGTTATTTAGAAGGAAAGCCAAATCTGACTCTATCTACACTCAGACGAATTCTGCGCTCTCACTTCCAAGAAAAGAGTGCAACTGAACTTTATAAGCAACTTACCTCTGAATGCCAAGGTAACAAAGAGACACCACAGAATTTCCTTATGCGTGTTCTTGACCTGCGACAAAAAATCTTGTTTGCATCCCAAGAAGCAGAATCAGGCCTCAAGTATGATCCAATATTAGTTTAAAGCATGTTCTTACATACGCTACTTACCGGTCTCCAAAGTGACAGCATCAAAGTAGATATGCAACCCCTCCTTCTTGACACGAAAACCACAGATGAGGCTCTGTTGGAGAAATTAAACATTGCTTGTGCTAATGAGGCGGAAAGGCAAAAGAAAAAGAAAACCAATGTGCAGCACACAACGACTGTTGTCTATGCAGTTAAGTTGAGGAAACCACTGATAAGAAATCCAGTGCGACTCAAAGTGCACCAAAATCATCTTCCAATGTGCTGTCAGAACTGAAAGAACTGAGAACTGAAGTAGCTTCACTCAAAACACTCAGTGCTGAAATAGCTCACATCAGAGAATCATTGCAGCAAGCAGCTATTCCCTCACCACAGTGTCCTGTTCCTGCACAGGGAGTCGCTGAAAGAGAAATCATTCAGTGTCAAGTGCAGCCATATTGGCCATCACCGGGCACCAACCAAATAAGAGTGAATACTCAGTTTCAACCTCAGTATCCACCCCGACAATACTATTCACTCCCTACTCATTCCCAAGCAAGAAAGTGCTTTAATTGTCAGCAGCAAAGAACAGAGGACTGTTGCATGCATTGTTTTCGATGTGTTAGTGGCGAGCACTTCCAAGCAGGATGCAGAATTCGGGGCATTAAGCCTTCAAGAGAGAGTCCTTTAAATGGAGAGCGGTTACTTCCGCGGGACAGGGAGTAACCAGACCCACTGACCAGTCCCAAAGATGTGCAGCCTGTGAAAAAACAGAGAAGCAAATAAAGCAGTGTTCACAATGTAAGAAGATATTGTATTGTTCGAAGGTTTGTCAAACTCACCATTGGACCGAACACAAGCAATCTTGTATCAACCCACCAAGACCAGTTTCAAATTCCTACCTGACGATGAGTGTCCACGCTCCCTGCAGTACTCGAGTTAACCAGCATTCCTCTGTGACATCACTAGTTGGGAGGCAATGTCTTGTTGAATGTTTCCTGCATGGCCATAAAATTCAAGCCCTGTGGGACACTGGTTAACAGGTATGTGTCATGGGTGAATTGTGGAAACAGGAATACTTACCAGAAGTCCCACTGAGAGATGTTTCAGACATTCTTGAGTCTCCAAACACTTTTAACCTTGTGGCTGCCAACGGTATTGATATGCCTTATGTTGGATATGTTGAAGTGACTTTCAAACTAGCGCCACAGACATCTCACCATACCGAACTTGTCATTCCCATACTCGTAGCAAGGGGTCAAAACCTCTCTCACCCGATCATAGGTTTCAATGTGATAGAACAAATTGTGAACTCCATTGAACAAGTCCAGCCAAGTACTGTGAGCAACAATTTGCTTGAGAGAACCGTGAAAGCCGCATTCCCCAGCCTAAAGAAGAGCAAAGTCCAGACATTCATCAAACTTGTGAGTGCAGAGAGCTCATGTGAATACATGGTAAAGACCATGAAAGGGCATGTTAATGTTCCCAAACGTAGTACTGTGCAGGTCTCATGCCGAGTGTACATGCAGCCAGTGAAGGAGGACAGTACACTGATTTTTGAACCTGATGTGAATCCTTGCTGGGCAGATGGGCTTGAATTCAAAGAAAGTTTAGTAAGGCTGAAAAGAGGGGCTCCAACAAATATCACAATTGAGGTATACAATGACACTGATCAGGATATCACTCTGATGGGCCAGACTCCGATTGGTACGGTACAGCTTGTCAAGAATGTCTTCCCTGCTAGTATGTTTGAGGTGCCATCAAACCTTACTGCTGTTGGGGTATGTCACATACAGGCTACGGAGAACTGTCACAACCACACCAATACTGATCATTGGGACCCGCCAGTCGATGTCAGCCACCTGAGTAAACATCAGAGACAGGTAGTACAGCAAATGTTAAGAGAGGAGTGCCATTCATTCTCTAAATCAGACAACGACATTGGATGTATCAGAAATTTGCAGTTGAGTATATCACTTAAAGATGATGAGCCAGTCAATCGCACTTACATGTCTGTGCCAAAGCCTCTGTATCGTGAGATGAAAGAATACTTGCACGACCTCATAGCACAGGGCTGGATTGAAAAATCCAAATGATCATATGCATCTCCAATTGTATGCGTAAGAAAGAAAGATGGCAGCCTCCGTTTATGTATAGATTATCGAGACCTGAATAGAAAGACTCACCCAGACAGACAACCAATTCCGAGGGTGCAGGACATTATGGATAGCCTTGGTGGTAATTCCTGGTTTTCTTCATTAGATCAAGGGAAGGCCTACCACCAGGAGTTCATGTCTAAGGAAAGTAAGCACCTAACGGCTTTCGTGACACCCTGGAGCCTGTATGAGTGGGTGCGTATTCCTTTCGGATTGATGAATGCTCTGCAGCCTTCCAGCGATGTATGGAAGAGTGCTTAGAAGGCTTGCAAGATGAGATCTGCATTCCATACCTCGATGACACCTTGGTGTTTAGTAAGACCTTTGAGAACCACGTCCAAGATGTAAGGAAAGTGCTGCAGCAGCTTAGGCAACATGGCATCAAACTTAAGCCGAGTAAGTGTGAGTTTTTCAAACCTGAAGTCCGCTATCTGGGTAGAGTAGTCTCTGCAGAGGGAAGTAAAGTTGATCCTGCAGACACAGAAGCTGTCAGATCCCTGAAAGACAAACAACCAAAGAATGTGGGTGAGCTGAGGAGAGTTCTTGGTCTGCTTAGCTACTACAGACAGTACATTAAAGATTTCTCTTGCATAGCTAGCCCGTTGTATGACCTGTTAAAAAGTACTCCAGAAGATAAAGCTCACCTGAAAAATAGTCAGAGACAATCAAAGACAAAATGCATGAAAACTGGTGTTCCATCAAGTAAGCCAATTACCTGGACTGAACAACATCAGAGCACTCTTGAACAATTAATTGACTGTTTGCTCCAGCCCCCTGTATTAGCTTTCCCTGACTTTTCACAGCCAGAAACAAAGTGAGAAACTTCGTGTGATTGCTTATGGATCTTGTACTCTATCTACTGCTGAGAAAAACTACCACCTACACTCAGGCAAGCTTGAATTTCTTGCTTTGAAGTGGTCAATCACCGAGAAATTCCGTGACTATTTGTATTATGCTCCAACTTTTACTGTATATAGTGACAACAATCCACTTACATATGTCCTGTCAACTGCCAAATTGAATGCTACAGGTTGCAGGTGGGTGGCTGAATTGGCAGATTTCCACTTCACAATCAGATATCGCCCAGGTCGTGAAAATATCGATGCTGATACGCTGTCCCGATTGCCCCTCGATATAGGTACTATGATGAAAGAGTGCTCTGAGGAGTTGTCATCAGACATAATAGGTGCAACTATTCAGGCTGTAGAAGCTCAAGAAGGACCCAGCATCCCATGGTCAGTCTCGACCAACTGTTCATCTATTCAGACCTGTCCAGCAGTCCCAACAATAACCCCTTTGTCTGTGAATGTAATAAAAGACGCTCAAATGAGTGACCAGGATATCAGCCCTGTGTATGAATGCAAATTGTCTGGAACAAAACCAAAAGTGAGACAACTCAAAACACACATCCTAAAAACGAAATGCCTGTTTCGTGAATGGGGAAAACTTACCATTAATCAGGATGGTATCCTCTGCCGAACCACTTCCACCCGCACACAGTTGGTCCTGCCAGAGAAATATAAAGGAACAGTCTTGCAAGCGCTTCACGATGGAATGGGCCATCAAGGTACAGATCGTACTCTCTCACTCATCCGTGAACATTTCTTTTGGCCACATATGCAGGCAGACATTGAGTATTATGTCACAAAAACATGCAGATGCCTAAAGCAGAAAAAGCCTTGTCATGAGACGAGAGCCCCATTAACAAACATGGTTTCAACCCAGCCCTTTGAATTGATTTCTATTGACTTTCTCCATTTAGACCGCTGCAAAGGAGGTTTTGAGTATATACTGGTGGTAGTAGATAATTTTACCTGATTCGCTCAAGCATATGCCACTACATCCAAGTCAGGTAAAACAGCTGCAGACCGCATCTTTAATGATTTTGCCTTGAAATTTGGTTTCCCTTCCCACATCCATCACGATCAGGGTGGAGAATTTGAGAATCAGCTGTTTGAACAGCTTCAACGATACTGTGGCATCACAGGTTCCAGGATGACCCCATATCACCCTCAAGGCAATGGCCAAGCCGAGCGTTTTAACAGGACACTGTTACAAATGCTCAGAACGCTCACAGAAAGTCAAAACTCTAACTGGAAAGACTCTGAATAAGTTGCTGTATGCTTATAATTGTACCCGCTCAGAAGTCACAGGGTTTTCTCCTTTTTACCTGTTATATGGAAGGTCTCCAAGACTGCCTGTCGAAGTGTTGTTTGGACTGAACACAGAAGCTCCTACCTGTAATCAGAAAGAGTATGTGGAGAGATGGAAACATGGAATGGAGGAGGCATATAAAATCGCAAGAGAGTGTGCTCAAAAATCAAAAAGGTGAGGAGCACCACATTGCAGCCAGGTGATCGTGTTCTTGTAAAGAACCTAACACCACGGGGAGGCCCTGGTAAAATTCGCAATTTCTGGGAAGACAGCATCCATGTAGTGGTGCGACAGATGAGTGGTGAGCTTCCAATTTATGAAGTAAAGCCAGAAAAGGGAAAGGGACGATCCAGAGTCCTCCATTGCAACTTATTAATGCCTTGCGACCACTTACCTTTTGAAAATGCTCCACCTTCAAAGACCAGACAGAAACGAGAGTTGAAAAAGCCTCAAATCAGCCATGTTGAATCTAATGAGGAAAGTGAAGATGAATTAGACTTCCATTATGTATCACCACAAGTACTTCGACCAAACCGTGTTATTGAATCTGAACATCTTAAACCACTACCTACCACAGCGTCTGATGAGCATCCAAACAAGGTCCTGGAACAAGTTCCTGCTTCACTGTCATCTGCTGAAAGTGACCAAGAACAAGAGATCAACTTACCTGCTGATGAACACCTTGCTGCTTCCACGCCATCTGCTGAAAGTGACCAAGAACGAGAGATCAACTTACCTGCTGATGAACACCTTCCTGCATTCACGCCATCTGCTGAAAGTGACCAAGGGGAGCAAACGTACCAGCTGCCTAGGAGAGAAAGACACCCACCAAGAGTACTTACTTATGATACTTTGGGTATACCTACTTATAATGTCGGACAATTAAATGGAATCTTGCAGACACCGCAACAGAGCTTACCTTATGTGTCTGCTCATGGACTGTCGACCTGGTTACCACCTGTTCAGCAGTACTGTTATCAATTGTCTTTGGTGTATGGAGCCCACTAATGAGGGGCCATGAACTGTTAAATTTGCATTGAGACTGTGAACTTTAGTGAAATCAAAGGTTTCTTTGCATTGTTGCAGCCTGACATCTGGAGAACTCATGGACTGTTTTGTATTAGGAATATTGCTTTGGACATTTCTTGAACTTTTAAATGCTGAGAAACAGAACATGAACATGAATATCTCCTTTAACAGCCTTTGAACTTACAAATTTTGAGGATAATATGGACTGTTTGCCTTGTGGACTGTAGTCTTGAGAGGCTGTTGCACTCTTGAAATCCAAAGAAAATATGGACTTTTGTTTCATGCCTCTTTCAATTTTTGCACTTTGAGGCACTTATGGACTCTTCTTTTTCATAAACTGTTGCTTTGTAAGTGAACTATTAAGTTCTGGACAACCTATGGACTGTTAAAATGCTGAACTCTGGCACTACAGAATTTGTGTGAAGCACAAAAGGGACTGATTGACTAGTGTTAAAGAAAGAATGTCGAGACGACATTTATTTTTGTAGGGGAGTGTGTGACAGAGTGAAAAATATGTATAATTATATTTCAATAAGTAGCTCGATAAGTTCCTAAATCTGTAAAATATGCAAAGTGTTCTATAGTCAGGATATGCTGAATGTGTTTAAAAATGTTTATAAAATGCAGATAAGTTATCTAAATAATTTTAGTTAATCGGTGATCAATTAGTTTGGCACAATAAACACTAGGGGGAGAGCTCGCGGTATTTCTCCATTACACATAAAGTTTGCGGTGGAGAAACATCGTCGAGTGAATGTGCTTAATCATCTTCCCTTTTTCAGGTATTCATTTTATTTCTTTGTTAATATAGTATGAGTTGATAGTAAATTATGTTTTAAGAGTGTGCAGATGTCATTATGATATCGATTGTGTTCTGATTAACATGTTTAAAAGTGCAATTAGTTCAGAGACGTGTCAGTTCTGAGCTCCATTTTGAGCATTAATGGCGAGAGGCCACATGTTCAGTGATTAGCATTACATATTTAGTATACACGCTGGTAATCAATGTTCAACTTTGTTTATTTGATGCTATTTGTTGATTTGCTGAGGAAATGTGACTATATTGAGAAATGTAACTGTGAAAATCGAATTAATAAAGCGAGTTTGAGACATTTATGCACTTCCAGATGAAAGAATTCCTAAAAGAGAGCATTTACATGTGGTATAGAATTGTGTGTGCTAGTTTATATCTATGTATCTGGTTAAAAAGACTAAGAAGTGATTTCCATATATTTATAAAATGACTCGCTGTCTAATTACTAATTAGGATGATTGATTGTAAACAGCCATGTCACAATTATTGAATGTCTATACAGTGAAGAAAAGGCCAATGTTGCTGTTTTGAAAAGTTGTTTATTGTTAACGGTTTAAAAGAGATTACACACAAAGTTTGCGGTGGAGAAACATTGTCGAGTGAATGTGCTTAATCATCTTCCCTTTTTCAGGGGTATAACACATTATTCCAATAAGCAGTCACAGCTGGCAGAGTAATAATATTCTGCTGAAATAATGAACGAACTATCCTATTATTATTTTTGCATGGAGATGCAAAACATAATCTACCAACAAAAGTATCAACCAAATTAGGAGAAATCGGTGACAAAGAATGGGTACCTCTCAGTAAAGCAACAACACCTGATGGGATAGACCCCATAACTATGGAAAATTCTTTTGGAGAGAAAGGAAATTGAAAGTGATCTAAAAATTCTTTATATGAAAATAACAACCCTTGAGAGTTCATTAACTGACTGATCAACAGTATGTTTTTATCAAACCAATTCTGAAAAAATATGGATTTATTTTTGAATAAAACATTACAGTTATTCCAAATAACAGATCTGTGGGGTGAAAAGTTGTGCTTGAATATTAGTGACCAAGCCAAGAGAACCTGCCTATGGAAAGCAGATAATATAGCCGGTAGTTTATCAATTTTATAGTTACATATGAGAAGAAAATCAAGGCCACCAAACTGAGAGAAAACATAATTGGGAATAAAGTTCCACAAAGACACTGGGTTCTTTCTAAACTGTTTAAGCCAATTGATCTTGAAGGTGTAACTTAAAGTACTGAAATCCAAAAAATTAAGACCCCCCTTTATCATATGTGTTCATTACAACAGATTTTCTAATATAATGTATTGAACGCTTCCATAAAAAAAATTAAAGTGTAGCTGGCCAACACGTTTACCTAGTTTTGGGTCCAGAGGAACAGACTGAGCGACATAAATAAGCCTTGAAAGGCCTTCTGCTTTTGTGAGAAGTACCCTACCTCTCAAAGGTAGATCCCTTTGTAGCCACTGGTTAAATCTTTTGTGTTTTTTCCTCTAAAGATTCAAAAAGTTTATCATTTTCAGTATTAAGGTTGTATCCATAAATGTTGACCAAAATAAATACTAAATTATTCCAACACAAAAGTAAACAAAGAAAGTGTCCAAAGGGGTCTGAAAACACCTCCAAAACATTTCCAGAAAAAGTGTTCTTTAACGTAGCGACCCCTGCAGACCTCTCAGAGCCGTGAGCAAACCATATGTCATTATTCCACTGCGACCTCCAGAACTTCACATCATTATCTACAGAATGTGTTTCTTGAAAGAAAATAAAGTCAGTGTTAAGCTGTTTTGCAAATAAAAATAAAGCTTTCCTTTTAACAATTTCTCTTAACCCCCTAGTATAAAGTGAAACTATGGACAAAGACATATAACAAAACTAATACAAAAAGTATTGAACAGATTAGAGTTCAAAGTGTAAACAAGAACAATGCGTGTATTTTTTGCCCGAGTCACATCACTTATAACAGCGATATAAAGATCAAGCCCAAACAAGTTCTTTGAATAGTTTGTGTTGTAAACTCGTAAATGCTGCAACCAGCAGCTTAAAATATCACGGTAACAGTCTAAACTGTCTGGGAGCTAAAACACAAAACAAAAGACCCCTGAGAATGAGCACTTGTTCAGGAAAAAAAAACAAAAAAACAAACAAACAAAAAAAACAGCCAACATCCAGAGAGACTCATATCTTGATTGCACCTTCTCCTTGAATAAACGCACGAGCCCCCGCGAAGAAAGCTGTTTTCCCCGCATCCCACGCCTGCTTCACAAACGGCCAGAGCTTGGAACGCCTCTCTCGATCACCTTTAGAGAAGTCTTCCTTGAAGAGAAATCCATTGGCTTTGAGATAGATAGAGGTCTTAGCCCGCTTCCACACTTCATTTCTCATCATACGTGAAGTGAACTGAAGGATAATGGGTCGTGGACGGGAATCGGCCGTGCTTTTCTGGCCCAGCCGATGTACAGTGTCAATTACTTCCGAGAGCCGCGATGATTCTTCAGGCAAGACGGATTGACAGATCTTCACGGTCTGCAGACGTACGTTTTCAACCTTATTCTCCGGGACACCATACAATCTCAAGTTCCATCGTCTCGAATAGGATTCAAACTCATCCATTCGCTGTTCAAACATTTTTGACTGGCTTTTCCAATTCTAACACACGACCCTCCACTTTACATATCTTGCTTTCGATCTCTTTGGTATCGGCAAAAGCAATGTCAATCTTCTTGCTCAGCTCATCAATTCTCTCCGTGTTGCCGCTTACCAATTTTTCGATGCTATCAGATCTTTCGTTGATAACGTGCCGAGACAATGTGCCAATGATGTCAGAATCAGAAGCAGTCTTAACGGACTTAGTTGTTTTCTTTTTCGCCGCAGGTGATTCACTCGGGGTCACCGGTAATGCTGGGAATTCCTTCTCATCCAGTATCAGCATTTCCAGATCTTCTCCTTCAGTACAACACTGACTGTAATCGTGATCGCTGCTAAGTAACACTTTGTCAGCAGAGATGTCCTGATTAAATGATGGATTCAAATTTCGATTTCGTTTCCATTCAGCCATTCCAAAGTGATATAAAGATTAAAGATGATGACAGGTCAAGAATCGCGAGTTTTTAAGCAAATTGGGCTAGCTTATTTAACTTTTGTGATGAAGAGCTCGGTAAAAGCGTCACTTCACGCGGCCATCTTGGCAGCACCCGAGTACAGACTGGTACCACTTCCTCTGCTGCTTCTGTGATCACTTCCTGTTTGGCAGCCATTTAAGCATGGCCAGGCCAAACAGACCTTTGCAAAGTATTGCCAGTTCCACTGCCTTACCGAACGTTTCCGTTGACTTGTTTTGTTTGCCACGTGTATGATTTATCGCCTGTTTCTCTGGATTTTTGCCTTTTGGATTACCCTCTTGATTGTTTGCCGGTTGCACTGAATACTGTGATTTTGACTTCTTTGCTTGTAACCACGACTCTGATTTTTGGCTCACGTTTTGGATTGTTGAAAGGTTCTTCATTAAACTTCTGCAAATGGATTTTATACAGCCTCAGCCTCACCCTCATTACAGAATACTTCACCTCCTATGAATTCAGCAGAAGTTTCCCAGCTTCAAGCGGCTTTTGCTTATCAAAGTGAAGTGCTCAAAGTGAAACAACTCAACAAGCTTCAGTCTGCAAATGAGCATCTGACCCATTACGTTCGATCGCTTCCTTCTCCCACACCACAGACGGTAAGACTGGCTATGCCAGAGAAATTTGATGGTTCAGCTGAGCAATGCCGGGACTTTATTCATTAAGTGGGGATTTTTTTTTTTTTTTTGATAACCAGGAAGAACAGTTTTACTCGGATGAAATGTGCTTTTCTAATGTCACTGCTTTCTGGAAAAAGCGATCGATTGGGCAGCAACAGTCTGGGAGACAGATTGTTTGTTTCGTACCTCCTATGAGTATTTTGTTCAACAGTTGATGTGTTTGAACATCCTGCTGGGGGCAAGGATATATCTACACAATTGCTTCATATGTCTCAAGGCAACCGCACCGCTGCAGATTATGCTATCGATTTTAGAACGCTCGCTGCTCAAAGTGGATGGAATGACATCTCGTTAAAGGCTGTATTTTGACAAAGTTTGAACCTCAACCTACAGAGTGAATTGGCTTGCAAGGGTGAAAACTGTTCATTTGCTGAATATATAACTCTTGCTATTAAGATTGATAACCTTATGAGGAATGCTCCCAAGAGAAAAATTGTCCAGCCATCACAGGCCAGCGTTCCAGTCACACACCAGCTCTGCCATGTTCCTCAACCTACTTCAATGCCTAGCCAGGAGCCCATGCAACTGGGTTTCTCGAGACTCACTGAAGAGGAGAGAACTCGATGACGTCAACTCAATCTGTGCCACTACTGCGGTGAAACAGGCCACCACAGCATAGCATATCCACACAAAGCCCGGAGGAACACCAAGATTACTACCCGGGTGAATGTTGAACAATTTTCTCTCCTCCCTAACAAATCATTGACTTTTCCTGTTCGGCTATCTACTGAAAGTACTTTCATTGATTTAACAGCGCTGATCGATTCTGGAGCTGCCCTGAATCTCATCCACAAGGACATCATTAGTAAATTCAACATTACCACTCAATCACTGCTGTTAACAACACCCTCATAGGAGATGGCATCAACCACCAAACCCAACCATGTTGGACTATTCCATCAAGAGGCCATCTCATTCTACGTCATTGACTCCTCCAGACATGAAATTATCCTTGGCTACCCCTGGTTGTCTGTTCATGACCCAGTTTTGTCCTGGCATCATGGTGAACTAACCCATTGGTCTAGATTCTGCCAAACCCATTGCATGCACTCAGCCATAATCAAGCCCTGTTTGACAACAAGCGTTGAAAGCCCAAACACTACTCAAACCACTAAGATTCCTTCCTGTTATGATGAATTCAGTGAAGGTTTTAGTAAAATTAAGGCCACACAGTTACCACCTCATCGACCATGGGACTGCGCTATTGACTTGTTACCCAATGCCATGCCTCCTAAAAGTCTACCCTCTGTCACGCAACGAGACTCAAGCCATGGAAGAGTACATAGAAGAAGCCATGAACTCTGGATTTATCCATCTCTCCATTTCACCAGCTGCAGCAGAATTTTTCTTTGTGGAAAAGAAAGATGGAGGCTTACAGCCGTGCATAGACTACAGAGGTTTAAATAACGTGACTGTCAAGTTCCGCTACCCCCTTCCATTGGTTCCTTCAGTACTGGAGCAACTACGTGAGGCCAGGATCTATACTAAGCTCGACCTCAGAAGCGCATACAACCTGATCAGAATTTGTGAGGGTGATGAATGGAAGACTGCCTTTCTCACCACTAGGGGGCACTATGAGTACCTGGTCATGCCGTATTGACTTGCTAATGCCCCAGCAGTCTTCCAGTCTTTCATCAATGAAATCTTCCGAGATCTACTGAACCAGTGTGTAGTGGCATACATTGATGACATCTTAATTTACTCCAAGTCTGAACCTGAACACATCCAACATGTCAAGACTGTACTCTCCCGCCTGCTGGATAACCAGCTATATATCAAGGCCGAGAAATGCGAGTTTCATGTCAAGCAAACATCCTTCCTTGGGTACAACATCAGTCATCAAGGTGTCGAGATGGATGACTCCAAGGTCAGAGCAGTCACAGACTGGCCTCAGCCCATCACAGTAAAAAAACTTCAGAGATTTCTCGGCTTTGCAAACTTCTACAGACGCTTCATTCGTAACTACAGTCTGATTGTATCCCCCCCCCTAACGTCACTGTTAAAAGGCAAACCATCAAAACTCAAATGGACTGAAGAAGCTACCCAAGCCTTCACCAAACTCAAGAACAGTTTTACCACAGCCCCGATTCTCAAGGATCCTGATCCTAACCTTCCCTTCGTGTTAGAAGTAGATGCGTCTGATTACGGGATTGGAGCCGTTCTTTCACAGCGTCATGGTCAACCAGGTAAACTCTACCCTTGCGCATTCTTCTCAAGAAAATTGACTTCTGCTGAGCGCAACTATGATGTAGGCAATAAAGAACTTTTATCTATGAAGGCAGCGATAGAAGAATGGAGGCATTGGCTTGATGGAGCAGTCCATCCGTTCCAAGTTATCACCGACCATAACCTGGAATACATCAAGAGTGCCAAACGCCTGAATCCACGTCAAGCCCGTTGGTTGTTATTCTTCACCCGTTTCCAGTTTACCGTCACCTACAGACCTGGCAGTAAGAACAGTAAGGCTGATGCTCTATCCAGACATCATGATCCTACAACAGACAATGTCACACCTGAATCTATTCTTCCACCATCTGTTATCATTGCTTCAGTAACCTGGGACATTATGGAAGAGATCCAACAAGCCCTGGATCCAACAAGACCTCTCTGAGCTCAGGATATCCTGGAATTTCACGCACTCTCCATCTATTACAGAACTCCTTCTGGTGGACATCGATGACCAAAGATGTGGTAACCCATGTCAAGTCCTGCCAAACTTGCACTCAATTCAAGACCCCCAAGGAACTACCTTCTGGTCTCCTCCAACCGTTACCAATTCCTCAGCGTCCTTGGTCTCACTTGTCCATAGACTTTGTCACAGACCTGCCACTCTCCAATGGTTTCACCACCATACTAGTAATTATTGATCGCTTCTTTAAAGCTTGTCTTTTGATCCCTCTCAAAAGTCTCCCCACAGCCATGGAAACGGCTCAAGCCCTATTCCACCATGTTTTCAGAGTCTATGGTTTACCTGAGGATATTGTTTCTGACAGAGGAACCCAATTTACCTCTCAGGTTTGGAGAGCCTTCTGCAAGCAATTAGACATCAATGTAAGCCTCACATCGGGATACCATCCACAGTCAAATGGCCAAGTGGAAAGGTTGAACCAGGAGATCGGCAGGTATCTCAGAACTTATTGTAGTCGTGAACAGAACCGGTGGGCAGAATTCCTTCCATGGGCTGAGTATGCTCAAAACCCCCCAACTCATTCCTCCACTGGCATGACCCCTTTCCAATGTGTCTTGGGATATCAACCCCCCTTGTTCCTGTGGTCAGGTGAACCCTCATCAGTACCTGCAGTCGATGACTGGATCAGGTGCAGTGAGAGGGTGTAGGACAGTGCCCATGTCCGTCTACAGAGAGCCGTCAGAACACAAGAGTTCCAGGCCAACAGACGACGTCGTCCACACCCTCCCTACCAGTCAGGACAACAGGTCTGGCTTTCTACGAGGGACATCAAGCTGCGGCTACCGAGCAGGAAGCTCAGCCCCAGGTATGTTGGCCCATTTAAAATAATTAAACAGATTAATGAGGTCACATACCATCTTGAGCTTCCTACTAATTACCGGATCTCTCCTTCCTTCCATGTCTCGCTCCTCAAACCGGTCCACCCGGATGCTGACCCCAATGCTGAGAACCAAGAGCCACCGCCACCGCTGGATATAGATGGATCACCAGCATACAAGGTGAATGAGTTGCTGGACTGAAGGCGTCGAGGGGGTCAACTCCAATATCTGGTGGACTGGGAGGGCTATGGACCTGAGGAGAGATTATGGGTAGCCGCCCCCGACATCCTGGATCCTGCACTCATCGAAGACTTTCATCAAGCCAGACCCGATCGTTCAGCACCACGACCACGGGGACGTCCTCATCAAGCGCCAGGAGGCGCTCCTGGGGGGAGGGGATTCTGTAACGCCACACCAGCAGAGGGAGCCCTCGTCCGAGTACTGACTGGTACCACTCCCTCTTTTGCTTCTGTGATCACTTTCTGTTTGGCAGCCATTTAAGCATGGCCAGGCCAAACAGACCTTTGCGAAGTATTGCCAGTTCCACTGCCTTACCGAGTGTTTCCATTGACTTGTTTTGTTTGGCACGTGTATGATTTATCACCTGTTTCTCTGGATTTTTGCCTTTTGGATTACCCTCTTGATTGTTTGCCGGTTGCACTGAATACTGTGATTTTGACTTCTTTGCCTGTGACCACGACTCTGATTTTTGTCTCACGTTTTGTATTGTTGAAAGGTTCTTCATTAAACTTCTGCAAATGGATTCTAATACAGCCTCAGCCTCACCCTCATTACAGTATGTGACTATTTTTAAGTAAATGGGTTAAAAATCAGTTTTGAGTCTAAGGTGGACTAATTTCCTTCACTCTCACCCTTTTTGTCACACACATCACATACTTATAAAATCATTTACATAAAATGGTAGGTTTGATAGGAAGATACTTTTTTACATTTACTGTTTTTTTATAGTCAATTTAACTTATTGCACAAATAAAATAAAGTCATAGCAAAATGGTATTTATGAATGATTTTAATTACATTTTAATGAATGTTGCAATTGGCCCCTGTAGAATATTGCAACCATCCCCTGTTGTGGGGTCAGTTGGAACATCTGACTTTGTCTATTCAAGTATAAATTGTATGTATATTGTCATGTACACAGTGTGGGTGAGTAGCTGACACAGGCTTTATTTTATTAAAACTTTGGCTTTCCAATACAAACAGTCTATGAGAAACTGAAGGAAATGCAAAAAGTGTTGCAACCGTCCCCACCCTCCCAGTAGCATTACACTGCAAGGTTTCAGGAGTGACAAACACTGGAAAACGCTCAGCGATTGAAAGTGATAAACACAGCATTATTGTTTGGCATCTCGTGCTGTAAACAAGAAACATGGATGCCAATAGTTTAACCGGTTAGGTTTTCCATCATTTTCGTGTAGCGACTAAAGAAAGGCACATTATATCCAGCAAGTGTACGTAAACCGTCATTGATAGTGTCGTTGTATTCAGTTTGCACTATTGTGTGTGGCCATCTCCTCTTCTTTTAAACGTATTTGGACTTGCTTTTTTCAAACAGTCACTTAAAAATGAGGTTTCTTTTTTCCCTCTGTTATTTCTGGAGCACATTCCTGTACTTGGATTTACTTAGGTTATATTGGTGAGGCATTAATGTGGGTTTGTTTCATCAGACCCTGTTTTTATTTATTTTTATTTTTTTTCGAGATCTGGCAACACCCTCTTAACCTGTAATAAAAGAAACTTTGCAAACATGTTTCAAGTCCCGGGTGTGTCTTATAAAGATAATGGCAGGCATGCAAAATCATCATGACATGTTAAACTTTGCAAATTGTGTAATATTTCCTCCTTTTCTTGCAGCTTCTTACCGTAACTGTAGGCCTATACTTTTTCAATAATTCGCCCATATAACTTAGCTAGACATAGCCTAATTATATAAAAATAGAATTGTAATTTTCATATTTTTAGTAGTGGAGAATGTGGATAAATTTTAATTCTAACACATTAAATTTCTTTAATTACTAACTAGAGTGATGAGACTTACTCATCATATGCAAAAATGTAAAAGCTATATGTTATATTTTTACTGTTATCTAAAAGTTTAATGCCTTTGAATTCAAATTAATATCCATGTTTTCTGGGCTGTTTTGGTTACTACCATACACAACATTATTATGGCTGTGTGAGATGCTGAGCAACCGTAACACTCATTATTAATATGACTGAACATTTGAATCTTTAAAATGCACAATGGATATTATTTAGTTAAAATATCTAGTTAGTTAAATATCAATTAGAAATGAGCTGATCAACATTTTTCAGTAAAAAAGGATTTTTTTCAAATGATTATGTTGCACATAGACTTTTCACATCAAATTTCAGCAGGTAAAATAGAAGCAAACTGACCTCACTGTTTTATTTGCCATTAAATTGATGACCATCTTGTAAAATATTATATCTGATCAAATAAATTGGTATTTACAGCTATTAAAATTAAATCGTACAGCTTCAGTTAGTCACATTGCAGGGATTATTTTATTGTTAATTTGCTTTTATTTCAAATAGCAGTAATCAACTAATATTATTGCACTGAAATTCACATGCAACACAACGGAACATCATAAATGATGGTGTTCAGGTCTTGTTTACCAAATATGGACTGATAGATTGATATAAGTTTTCATTGGTGTTGAACCAGCTGCTCATTTGTGACTGAGCAACTGGGTATAAATAAAGCTGATTTCATGTAATGATCAGAGGAATACACCACAGAGTGTTACAGCTTGCTTAGTTGAATTTTGATTAACTTGGTATGACATTTTTCTACTGTATTTCCATTGTTTTAAAAATTGTTAATGCATATATTCATTACATTATTTATAATAATGTTGATATTAATAGGACGTTGTCAACATGTGGATTTCTGCAGCATTCCTTCTTTTAGCTTTGGCTGTAAATGGATTCAAGTCTCAAGGTAAATGAACAAAATAGACTGAATTCCTCTACTTTTTTTGCATCTCTTTAAACTGCAGATGATGAGATTTGCAGTTTCTGCTTTCTTTGATGAACGTTCTTACATTCACAATGTTCAACAGTCAGTGAGAACTAACAGAACGAACTGTTTTAACTCTTTTTTTGTTTTAACTGTTTTAACTGTTTTAAATCTTTTTTGCAGATTCTTTCAGCATTGGTCGAAGATGCCCCACTGGCTGGGAGAAATTTGGAACACAATGTTTTAAATTTTTCAGTGACTTGAAACCATGGGCTGAGGCAGAGGTAAGTTTGTGTTCTCTGTAGATTCTACATTACCAGGAGCAAGCCCCAAACTGTGTAATTAATCATACCATACTTAACCGTGCATTTTACACTATTGTAAAGCTAAAAATATAGACCGGTTCAATTTGTAAAGAAAAAAAAAATTAACTTGTGTTCATGTTCATTTCATACTTGAATTCTGCAAAAATTGTTTAGTTTTTACATGGTCAATGGTGTTTTGTTTTGTAAAGTTGTCAAGTGTTTAATGATCAAACAAAATCCTGTCTGTTTGTTATGCCATGCATTGTTCAAAGATTATGAAATACTTTTTTATGCTCCATTTTATTTTCAAGAATTTCAGCCTTTTTTCAGACTTCATTATGAATTGATTGCATTGCACCTAAATAACTCTTTATCCTCACAGAAACAATGTATTGACCTCGGAGGAAACCTTGTATCTATCCACAGTCAACTCACTCACAATTTCCTAAAGACCTTTCTGAAAAAATATGCTAATGGTATCCCCCGAACCTGGATTGGTGCTCATGATGCAACTAAGGTAGCTGATTTTTCATTTCCATTAAATATCAACCCAACCAGTGTCAGATTAATGTAAAACAAAGTATAATTGAAAATGAACAGTAAATGTTGTTGAAAGTAAATGTTGTCTTTTGTCAGATATATTGCTTGTGCTTTTTCCCATTTTGTAAATGATGGTTTGCACTGCCCCAACAAACATCAGTAGAAGTTTCACACTCAAAATGAAGTTTAATATTTATGTAAGCATACCAGAGTTCCCATTTAAGATAAAAAGGAAAATTAAAATTAGAACCATCAACAGATGGAAACAGCAATATGGAAGTAAAATAATGACAAATGTCTTTGAAACAAAAAAGCATATTGAATTGCACTAACTGAAAAAAACAAAAAAAACAAAAAAACAATGCATTGTTTTAAGAGTGTTTACATTTTAATGCCTTGTATTTTCAGGGCTTGCATTTTTAGGGGCTGAAATTTAACATAGTTGTTTATTTAAGCTGTGAATATTTCAATTCAAAACATTTCACACACATTTTCATAATTAAAAATTAAATAATTCATATTCACCTTCCAGAATTCACTTCCGAAATATTCAATCTGTTTTAAAATACGATGTATAATATTCGACAGGCAATTTTCAGTCCATTTTATTTCACTTTACAAATTCACTTCCACAAATTCAGTGGTTCAAATTCGACAGAAAATCCTGCATTGCACAACCGGGACTGCAGCAATAGCAGTCGAGTACCGATGCATAATCTCCAGCTGCTGTTTAATCGCTCACCAGCAGGTGGCGCAAGCGGCTGTTGATGACCAAAACAACCGGTAGCACAAGTCATTCATTCACAAAAACTGATTTGCAGAAATGGAGCAAACGTAAGTAGAAGTTATGATTATCAGGGCCAGTATGTATATATGGAAAAGCTGAGTGTGGACCTTTAATTTAACATCTTCGCTGTTATTCGTTTCTCCGTGATATTGGCAATATATATTTAGTCAGTTTGCCCTCTAGGCATTTACCGTAAACATTCATTTGAATGAATTATTGGACTTCGTTTTGTACGGTGAGGTAAATTTGCAGACGGTCCCTAAAGCCACCTCTGCGAAAATGCAGCGAACATCAAACCTAAAAATAAATTTTACTGCGCTTGGTTTTCTAGGGGCGAAAAAATGGTTTGGTGAAACTTTGTGGGTTGTGGGCTCATCTGTTTTACTGTACATGGTATATTGGATTAATTAGATGTCGAATTTGATAATTTATTATCACTGTCTTGAGGCAATAAACCACATTAAGTAGTCTATTTTCTTTATAGGAAATATGTTTAACGTGCAGTTTTGCGCGTTCTGTAACTTGCGTTCATATTCTGATCTCATCTGCCTGTATTATAGTTTGCATCATCAGTTAAGGTGTATTCTGAGGTCTATCACTGTGTTAGTCCATTGAGCCGCGTGAAGCGTTTTCTTTAACAGATTTTTTGACATAAACAGCGTGAAACCTTTCGTGTTCGTTCATTTTCTACATCTGCTTAAATGTAGTGTAGTATGCATCATCAGTAAAGTGTATTCTGAGATCTGGGGTCTTATATCACTGTATTAGTTAATTGAGGCACATTACGCGTCGTTGGGGAATCCTGGAGTGTGAAACCCCAACATTACAGCCAAAGACTACAGAAATACAAAGACAGTTCACAGAAATGCAACGCGCAATATGGCGGGATAGTCCCGCCTTCTAAATGAAAGAGCCAATTGTTGATTGGCAAAGTCATTGCGTTACTGCAGCGGCCGTTAGAAGCTCCGGTTCCCATAGAAACCTGGGGCTGGACCAGCAGCTGCACATGCACAGTCATAAGCGCGTTGGAGCTACGCATGTGCATTGGCTGGTCTAGCCTGAAAAATAAGCTTTTTAAACGTTATTTGAGCATGAGAAACAACATTCATGGGGCAGTTCATTTCAGATTTTCAGAATCAGAATCAGAATGAGCTTTATTGCCAGGTATGTTTACACATATGAGGAATTTGTTTTCATGACAGAAGCTACCGCAGTATGAGGTAAATTTGCAGAATTATGTAATTTAATCGCGAGTTCAGCGAGCCATTTTTTGAGATTTCAGGATTCCCCCATTCATTTAGATAGGACTTGGTCTTGTCTGAGCTGCCCGGAGGTGTTGCAAATATGGCGGCCGAGTGAACAGACTTTCCTTAAAAGGGACTTTGTTACAGCACAGCTTCACACAAGCCATGATACAAAGTAAAGGAAACTAAGCGACCCAAAGCAATATATGTCTTCCTCAGATGTAATGTTAGTTCTGTACATCAGCATCAGGTAAAACAGCTTTATAAGCTCCTTTGCAGTAGAGAAAGCTGCTACACGGAGAAACGAGTAACAGCGAAGATGTTAAATTAAAGGTACACACAATCAGCTTTTCCGTATATACATACTGGCCCAGATAATCATAACTTCTACTTACCATTTGCTCCATTTCTGCAAATCAGTTTTTGTGAATGAATGACTTGTGCTACCGGTTGTTTTGGTCATCGACAGCCGCTTGCGCCATCTGCTGGTGAGCGATTAAACAGGAGATAGAGATCATGCATCAGTCCTCGACTGCTATTGCTGCTGGTCCCGGATGTATAATGCTGAATTTTCTGCCAAATTTGTACCACTGAATTTGTGGAAGCGAATTTGTAAAGTGAAATAAAATGGACTGAAAATTGCCTGTCGAATATTATACATCGTATTTTTAAACAGACTGAATATTTCGGAAGTGAATTCTGGAAGGTGAATATGAATTATTGAATTTTTAATTATGAAAATGTGTGTGAAATATTTTGAATTGAAATATTCACAGCATAAATAAACAACTATGTTAAATTTCAGCCCCCAAAAATACAAGCCCTGAAAATACAAGGCATTAAAATTCAAATACTGTAAATACAATGCATTATTTTTTCAGTTAGTGCAATTCAACATGCTTTTTGTTTCAAAGACATTTGTCACTATTTTACTTCCATACAGCAACAAGTTCAGTAATGTTAATGTAATGTTCTTAGAATTTTATCTGGCTTTGGAGTGATGGATCAAAGTTTGAGTACAGTGACTGGCATACTGGTGAGCCAAATAATGGAGGAGAAAATGAAAATTGCGTGGAGATGGGCTTTGGAGGTAATATATACTTCTTGTCCATGTATTTAAAGCTATTTAACAACATTTTTATTTAGTATAAAACATGTAAAGGTTTCAGACCTTCCACATTTTATTACACATTTATACTTATGGCTTCCTGTTTGCACTAAAGCATATTTGACAGTTCATTTCCTGAATAACGTAACTAAATTTCCACAGCTGAGCAACGCTGGAATGATGCCCACTGCAATACTCTTCTCAATTTCATCTGTTACAGAACGGCTAGAATTGATTTCTAATCCTAATTCTGCTTGCTAAAATAATATCTCATGTCTGTCCATCACAGATTTCTAAAGTCTCCAAATTTCTGATTATAACAGACATGTTTTGATTTTGAATTTTAATTTCAATCTTTGCAAAAATAAAATAAAATAGACTTTAAACTGCAAATGTACATCTGTTTTTGTTTGTTGCCCTGAATCTCTTTCTGAGTTTTAAAGAAATCTTGTGGTGAAAATCATGTTTTTAATCCTGCTGAAAAAAAGTCTGGGAGTGTGGTTTTATTTACTTTTTTTTTTTTTTTTTGCTGACCAGCTAAAGCTAAAGAAGTGGTCAAAAGCCCTCTAAAACCAGCCTGCAAACACCAGCTAAAACCAGTCAGCCAGTTGTTGTTGTTTTTTTTGTTTGTTTGTTTTTCTCATCAGGGACATGTGTATCTGGTGTTTTTAATATGCTTTGTAGAATTATATTTAAGCGAGCAATAATTTACACTGTTAAATATGTAAAATGTGAAAAACTATTAAGTATGTCATTTTTAAGTGACTGCAGGGGGACTTTAATGAACAAAACAAACCTCGATGGTGTCGTTACGACATCTACCACGAGAGGGTACTGCTAACCTCCCATTTACTGTCTGACTTAACCAGACAAACCTTGAATGACTCCTTGATATTGACTTGAATATCTTATCTCAGGGTTCTTCTCAGAGCTACTTTTTAAAAATGAATGTGGCTGAGAGCTACCCATGGTATACAATACTTAAATTTCTTAAATAACATACATATCGATCCAAACTGCTATAGCCTACACAGTAAAAAAAAAACGGTGCTATATAGCACTAAAAGTGGTTCTTTGGCTCGTAATCATAGGGGAACCACTTTTGGTGCTGTATAGCACCGAATCTTGGTGCTTCAGTGGTTCTTCAGCGGTTCTTCCTCGGTTCTTTGGCACCGCTACCATATGTAGAACCTGTTAAGCTCCTGTATGGTTCTTCAGCGGTCCTTCAGTGGTTCTTTGGGGTGATTAAGGTGCTATATAGCACCACTGCCGTACAAAGAACCTGTTAAGCTCCTTTAAAGGTTCTTTATGAGCCAAAGAACCACTGTTGGTGCTGTCGAAGAAATACAGTGCTATATGGCACCTCTTATGGTTCTACATACCACCATTTGACAAATGTGCTGTACAGCACCTTTGAAGATATGGTGATATATAACACCAAAAGTGGTTCCCCTATGATTACATAAATAGGTAATATTTAGCACTATATATAAATAGGTAATATTTAGCACTAATGCTATATAGCACCAAAAATAGGTACTGATACACACTGAAATCATTTTACCAAGTTTTATGCCGAAAACCAACAAATAAAATTAGCAGCACTACACACTTTTTGTTAAAAAAACATTTAAAACAATGGCCAGATTTTAAAGGGGTCATATGATGCGATTTCAAGTTTTCCTTTCTCTTTGGAGTGTTACAAGCTGTTTGTGCATAGATAAGATCCCTGAAGTTGCAAAGACTAAAGTCTCAAAACCAAAGAGATATTCTTTATAAAAGTTAAGACTCGGCCACGCCCCCTAAAACGGCTCATTCAAACACGGCCCCACATGTCTACGTCACGGTGTGGGAAGAGTTGCAAAATATCGCCCAAACGTATACGCAATGAAAGAAGGCGGAACTTTTATTCTCTCTGTAGTATTGTTGCTGCCACCGGCGACATGTCCTGGAGACGCTGTGTTTCATTGTGAAAGCGAAACTACTTTGTTTGGGCTTCCAAAAGAGGACACAACTAGAAATCAGTGGTTAAGCTGTATTTACAACACTGTTCCAGAACAGTTCAACCCAAATATTCGAGTGTATGCAACGCATTTTAACGGAGGACTATTTCCTGAACCTGGGAGTAGCCTGCCAGCTATGCTCAAAGACTGTTTCTATAAAGTGGGGCAATTCCAACTTTGCAAGGACAGTCTGGTGCTTCTGACTCACAGCCTGTAAGTATGTTTTCATATTTAAAGAATTTGCCACTGACTATTAAAACACGAGTTTTGAGCAGTGTAGAGTAGTGCTTGTTGTTTGTCGTTTCTCCGATCACAAATGCAGACATGGTAATGTTTACACGGCGCGATGCGACGCGTAAAAAGACAGTATAAGTCATTATAATCAGCAATTATGTCCCACTGGATGCAACAAATGCCTCGTTTGTACTGGGTTTTATTGTTTTTGTGTCGTCGCGCTGGGACACGCCATCACAATATGGTAAGGGGGCGTAACATTTGCGTCTTACGCTTGAGGTATTTGGCCAATCACAGCGCACTGGATAGCTGGCCAAATAGAGCACGCCTCGCTTCTCAGAACGATGAGCTTTGTAAAAATCGTCGCGTTTCAGAAAGGCGGGGCTTAGAGGAGCAACAATAATGTACAGTATGTGGAAAATAATGTGTTTTTTGAACCTTAAACCGCATAAACACATTGCATTACACCAAATACACAAAATAATGTTCTTTTTAGCAACGTCATATGGCCCCTTTAAATAACAAAAAATATTCATAACGTGTTATCTACTGACATGTAGCCTACCATATGTTCAGATAAAGTTTTTAACAAAAAAAGATTTAAAAAATTTAAAAACCTTTTTTCGACCTTTCAGCTTTTTATGAAAATGATGAGTCAGAGTGCTAAATAAATTATATTTTATTTGTTCCTTAAACAGTTCTACATAAGATAATATGCATTCTAAAACTCTGAACACTTCGGATAACATGGTAGTTTCATTCTAATATACACCTGTCTAGATGAAAAGTACGTTGTAGAACTTTCCAGTAGGTGTAACTATTAATATATATATATATATATATATATAACAAGTGATGGATGTTATTATGTTCTGGGGTATAATTGTGTACATTTACCGCCTTATTTCAAAAGCAGGCATATTTATGTTATATTTCATATATGTTATAATCTTACTAGGTTACAAGTTTGTTTTATTATTATTCCTGGTCTCCTCACTGTGTGTCTGTATATGCTTAATTAGACAGTGTGCTAGCGCGTCGCCTTTAAGTTTCATTTTCATTCAATTGATGGTCAGGACTGGTACGCCTTGCCGGTGAGTGACTATAAACTGGCATTGGTAGTAATACAGATCGAAAAGATTGATATCACATGATTGTGTAACTTCATTAGTTAATTCTGGTGAATGTTTTTTTTTATGTTTTCATTGCAGGTTTATAACCTAACCCAACTAACCTACCAGATAGCTAACAGGCTAGCGTAGCGGTAGCATTAGGCTATCTAGTTTGTGGATGGTTATTGTGTATGTGTGCACAATAAAAGCTTATAAAGCGACTCGAGTTGTATCCGCCGTGCTTGTCCTGAAACCCTTCCAGTGGGGAGTTTATTGAGCTATAGCAGGTAGCTTAGTAGAGAACTGGACAGTTATAAACCGCCGTCGGAGCCGTGCTGGAGAGAACACGGACCCCGAGCGGAGGAGAGATGTCGTTGATGACCGGCGCCGTGATCGGAGACCCGGATTCTGGGGATAGAAGCGGCCGTCAACAACACAATTACAACGGATGAGCCGAAACCAAGGGCTAACGGAGCCGTTAAAGGGCTGAATATCTTCCACAACTGTGAGTAAGACTGGGTGGATAATAATAATAGCTGCTGGGCTGATAAAGTGACTTTGTGAACAACTCCGCTACCAGCCATAACAGCTGGCAAAGACGTCTGTGTTGTTCGCGGACGAGTCGATTCTTTTGAACGATTCTTTTTGCTAAAAGGTGATTTTAGTGATTCTGTTCACCGGAAAAATTAAAAGGAAAAGAAAAATGGCAGATGATAAACCAGATCTAGAGAGTTTAAAGCGGAAACGCTCAAATGCGCAACGAAACTTTACAACACGAATAAACCGCCTTGATGTCAGTGCTGGCCGTTTACGTGAAGTTGAGTTGTCAGAAGAGTTAGCAAGATTGAAGGATGATTATGACAAACTCCTCGATGTTAGTAATGAATATGTAGACGCACAGAGCCAGATAGACCCTACGGGTGAGGACAGTGAGTCGCGGGACGCCCTGGCGAGGAGAGATGCCAGTGAGCAAAGGTTCCTTGAAGCTGAGAGTAAGATCATGGAATTGCTGTGGTCCAAGTTTGCAGCGCCGGACATAGACGCTCTTGTAAAACAGTTCAAGTCTGCTTTTGCTCGGGCTGAGGTGCTCGGGGAAAGTAAAGTAGTGCCATGGACTCAGCAAGGGGTCGAAAGTGGTAAACTAGATAGGAAACTCCATGAACTCAGGGAGGCTGTATACACTTGGAGAGACTATCGGCCACATGGAAAGGACAAATGGATGCTCTTTTTATCATTGAGGGAGGACAAGGAGCAACTGATGGATGGGTGGGCATACCAACGCGAAAATGAGGTCATGAAGAGGAACAGTACAGAACTAAAAGACGATGGCGACGGTAACAGAGGTGAAGAGGAAGAGGATGAAGATGTGGGAGGCGATGACACGGTCGGTGAGCATGTCACAACGTCTATCGACAGCCTTACAGCTGCAGATAACATCACCTTTACCCAACCAGTAACCCTTGCTATTGCTACTCCACCTGTTAACAACCGGCCTGCTGTTGTCAATCCGTCCATTAATGGGAAGGGAAACGTATATGTCACGAGCTCTCCTTCATTCATGGCCACAGGCAAAGCATGTATCTCTACCTGTGCTGCTCAAGATGATACAGTCACTAGTCGACCTCAGAGCAGCTATGTAACAGCTACCACACACAGTACCCCCCAACAGACGTTACAGCCCACCCTGCAGTCAAGACGGTCTGATGGTGGACTTGGTGTCAGTTTCGCCCTACCTCCAACCCTTGCCAGCACGCCACAATTGTTGAGTGTTCGTACCGCTCCGCCTGTCGATCTCAGCATGGGACAAGGTAGTAGCATGCCATATGGAAGCCCTGGTTCATACGCCGGTGGGGATAACATCTCAGTGGGTTCGACCTAAAATAAGACTCACACCCATAAGTTTGCCTAAGTTCTCTGGGGACAGTAGAGACTATTGGCGCTGGAAGACTGAATGGGAGAGTATCCAGGCGCAAGCGGAACCTACGGGGTCGAGGGAATGCAAGAAACTTCACTTGCTAGACAGTATAGGTGAGTCTGTGAAAAGCGAACTCAGACTGTTGCGTTGCAGAGATGCAAACGATGTCTTCAGGGAATTAGAGAACCGTTATGGTGACAAAGCACAAACGGCAGAAGAGATCGTGTTGGAGCTTCAATCACGACCTGCTGTAAAGAACCACCAGCCACGAGAGACGTTAGAGTTGATTCTAGCAGTGGAGAGGGCTGCATTGGACCTCACAGACCTGGGGTGCGCAGACGCTGTACAGAATCAGCTGGTGATTCGGTCTTTGGAGAGTAAACTCCCTAATGTTATGAAAAGAGAGTGGCTCATGTGCGTGAGAGACCCTGTTAACAACGTCCACCCAGGAAACCGTTTCAACAGACTCTTGCAGTTCCTGGAAGACCAAAAGTCGTTGCTCGTGAGGTTGGAGCAGTTGCTGCCCAGCAAGCCACGGCCTGCTAATGCTCCTGAGAGACCAAGCTACCGGGAGAAACCAGGTGACAGATGGAGGGAGAAGAAGTCGTTCACTAAGGCTACAGCAAGTGAAGTCAAAAGAGACTCCAAGCAGTTACCATGTGCTATGTGCGGTGATGAAGAACATGGAGGTAAACTGTTTCGCTGTAAAACTTTCAGGAAGGCCAGTCTGTCGGAGAAGAAAGCTCAGGTGAATAAGGTAAAAGCATGTTCAAAGTGCCTGGATGTTCACGGGGTCGATAATGGCTGCACTCCAAAGTTCCTCTGTCGTAAAGAGGAATGTAAGAAAGGCGACACTCCAGCGGATCACCACTATTTCCTCTGCCCTAAGGCATCAACAAGGAAGGATGCTGCTAAGAGGGAAAACAAGGCAGAGGAAAAGAGGGGACCTCGTGGTCCAACAGAGGAGCAAGAGGCTGTGTTCGCCGAGTTGGGACTGACTCCCCATCAGTTGGAGGCTGTCCGCAGAGCCTGTACTAACAAAGCATCATCGACAGTGTGTTCTGGCAAGGGTCTGATAGAACAGAGTGGCTTGAAAGAACATCCAGTCCTCATGATGCTCGTACCTGTCACGACAAAGAGAGGAGACAGCCTTGGAGCTTTGGTCGATCTCGCTTCTGACACGAATTACATTACACACCAAGCTGCGGAAAGGCTCGGACTGACCGGTGAACCAATCACCCTTGTCGTGTATGGAGTCGGCACGATGAAGGTGAAAGTTGATACAAAAAGGTATCTCGTAACGATAAAAGTGTGGACCTCACGAGGAACCCTGAAGTTCCACGAGATGATCTGCTACGGGATGGAAGACATTGCCAAGGTGGATCGTGTGGTGAGATCGAAGCGGCTAGAGCAGTTTTTCCCTGAAGCTAAGCCGGGTGAACTGGCCCGCCCAAAGAAGATCGATCTATTGATCAGCACTCGAGAAGGCCGTTTAGCTCCGCAAAGACTGCAAAGGGTCGGCGACCTGGTGTTGTGGGATGGTCCTCTGGGCAAGATCGTGAGTGGTGTGCATCCAGACCTCTTCGAAGAAGTGGAGGTGACCACATGGCAGTCGGACACGCATTTCGCTCACTCAATGAGGACAGTAGCCGTCAAAGTTGAAGAACACTTTGTGGGAAGGCCAGGAAGCCATTTGGAGCAAGAAAGCAGTGTAGAAGTTCGAACGACAGCAGCATGCAATAAAGAAGTCCTTGAGTGGCTAAAATGGGATAGCATCGGTGCTGCCTGTGACCCTACCTGTGGAGGGTGTCGCTGTGGTAAGTGCCCACCAGGGGGAAAGGAGATGTCCCTGGCTGATGAGAAAGAGCTGGAGATAATAAAGGCCAGTCTAACCTTCAGAGAGAGAGATGCCCACAGCGACAAGCCACACTGGGATGCGAAGTACCCCTGGAAGGAAAATCCAGCCTCTCTTCCCAACAACCGAAAAGCTGTGGAAGCAACATTCCTGAGGGCTGAGAAGCGGCTCATGAAAGAACCCCTGTGGAAAGAGGCTTACATGAAGCAAGTCCACGAGATGGTGGGCAGGGGAGCTGCTGTTAAGCTCACTAAGGATGTGATGGACAGCTGGAATGGTGCTGTGTGGTGGGTGAGCCACCTAACCGCTCCAAATCCCCATTCAGTGACTACGCCAGTGCGCCTCGTCTGGAATAGCAGCCAGGAGTTCGGAGGGGTGAGCATGAATAGCATTTTGTTCAAAGGCCCAGATGTCCTAAATCCCATCAGAGCAGTGCTCCTCAGATTCCGGGAAGGAGAACATGCAGCCATCGGAGACATCACCAAGATGTACAATTCGATATGGCTGGAAGAACAAGAGGTCCATGTACATCGATTCCTATGGAGAGACTCACCGAAGGATGAGATTGAGGATTATGCTGTCGTGAGGGTGAACATGGGGGACAAACCGGCTGGGTGCATTGCACAAGTTGCCATGCGAGAGACTGCGAAGTTGCCCCAGTTCTCTAATATGAAGGAGGAAAGAAGGGTCATCGAGGAAGACTCCTACGTCGATGACCTCCTCACATCCCACAATGACCCACACTGTCTAAACGAGATCCTAGGGGGAGTGGAGTATATATTGAAAACAGGAGGCTTCTACCTCAAGCCTTGGGTCCGGTCCGGTCAAAGTGGGAGGCGGGATGGGACAGAGTCCAAGCCGGTGACTCTGACGTTGCCCAACCAGCTAAGGGAAGAAGATAACAAAGCCCTGGGGGTGG
Organism: Spinibarbus caldwelli; assembly: GCA_039654775.1. Classification (NCBI taxonomy): domain Eukaryota; kingdom Metazoa; phylum Chordata; class Actinopteri; order Cypriniformes; family Cyprinidae; genus Spinibarbus; species Spinibarbus caldwelli. Next base: position 8,707,562 of record CM077225.1, read on the forward strand.
GTTACCTCGTGCAAGAGGACAAACTCTTTGTGATGGTCTCCATCAACTTCTCCAGAAGGAAGAAGAGGATGAGAACTGAGACTGACCTCACTGAAGAAGAAGTGGAAGTAAAGACACCAAACCCACTGACTCGTCGTGTTCTACTGAGCCAGATCGCCGGGCTGTATGACCCGATCGGTCTAGTGACACCTGTGAAACAGAAAGGAGTGATCCTTGTTAGAAGAGCCTTCCAGGAAGCTGGTAAGCTTACTAAAGACACCTGGGATGAACCTATGTCTGACGAGCTCAGAGGAAAGGCAATTGAGCTGTTCAAGGAGTACGCTCGTCTAAGTAGAATCACGTTCTGCAGAAGCCTCACACCCTCTGACTGGAAGGGTAAACCCTGGGGAATCACGTTTTCTGACGGGAGCTGTGAGTCCTATGGCGCCGTATTGTACTTGCGATGGGAGACGTCAGATGGTGTGGTCACCCGGCTGGTAGAGTCAAAGGCCAAGTTAACCCCCCTCAACCAGAAAGGTGACGCAGTCAGGGCTGAGGTATGCGGGGCTGTCTTTGCCATACGTCTGAAGGGATACGTATTGAAGCATGGACGATTGGACGTGGAGAAGTGGTTCCACTTCATTGACAGTCAGACGGTGCTGGGAGCCATCCAGAAAGAGAGCTACGGATTCCAGACATTCTTTGCGAACCGAGTCGTAGAGATTCAAAAGGCTGGACCCGTGACTGACTGGTGGTGGATACCAGGCGAGGTCAACATCGCTGATCTAGTCACGAGGGGGTGCTCTCCTGAACTGCTGGGTGAGAACTCTGTGTGGCAGAAAGGTCCCGAGTTCCTGTCTAGTCCAGTCGAGGATTGGCCAATAAAATCCGCTTCAGAAGTGGCAGCTGATGCTAGGGAGGTGGTGAGTAGACTCCAGAGAAAGGCCTTTTCAGCAGTCCTCACCAGAGCTCAAGCCAAGAAGTTGTTAAACCCTGACAGTCCTGGTGGTGAAGATCCAATAGTCACAGGTGGAGTTAGCGGGGCTCCAGCGTCCTCAGAAAATGGGATGAAATTGACCTTATCTGAGACCAAGGAAACGGAGACACTGTGGGGAGCCACGCTCATAGACCAAGTGGATCCAACAAGGTCCAGTTCTCTAACTAAGCTTTGTGGAGTAGTTGGTTATGTCCGCAGAGCTGTAAAGAAGTGGTTGGCCCGTGTAGGCAGGGCCCCTATGCCAGCAAAGTGGGAGGCAGTATTGACAGTAAAGGAACACAAGGCTGCATTCCAAGACCTGTGCCTAGCCGCCCAGAAGGGAGTTACGTTTCCTGTGACTACACTAAACAGACTCGTTGTCAGCAAAGATGAGGCTTCAGGGCTCCTGATATGCCATGGTAGAGTCCAGGCCATTACCCAGGGAGAGACCGGTGTGCCGCTGATCCCCTACAATGCGTGGATCAGCACCCTTCTTACGCGAGAGGCCCATAAAGCTAACCACGAAGGCGTTGCTGGCACACTCCTCCGTGCGAGGACTAAGGCATGGGTGGTGCTGGGACCAAGGATTGCCAGAAATGTCATTGACTCTTGTATGCACTGTCGAAAGACCAAAGCGAGAATGTGCAAACAGGTGATGAGTGAGCTCCCCCTCGAACGAACTGAACCAGCCACACCCTTCGAGTATACATCATTGGACCTTTTCGGTCCCTATGTTGTTAAAGATACTATAAGACGTAGAACAAAGATGAAAATCTGGGGTGTGGTGTTCAGTTGTATGGCTTCGAGAGCAGTACATGCTGACATTGTGGAAGATCTATCGACTGAAGGATTCCTGAATGCATACCAACGCTTCACAGCTCTCAGGGGTCACCCAAGAAAGCTCTGGTCGGATCAAGGGACCAACTTTGTGGGCGCCAGGCACGTATTACAGGAGCTTTATGAGTTCCTAAGTAGCATCGACAAGGACCAGATCCAGAAGAAGGCGGTAGCTGTAGGAACCGACTGGATGTGGGTGTTTCACCCGGCGGACTCTCCCCACAGGAATGGGGCAGCTGAGGCAGCAGTTCGCGTACTCAAGAGAGCGTTAAGCAGTGTTGGCATAGAGGAAAACCTGACAGCACTGGAGTTCCAGACCCTCCTGTACCTGGCTGCTAACCTGTCAAATGAGAGACCAATCGGTGCCAGAGCCCAGGTACAAGATGAGACCGTGGAAGTCATCACTCCCAACTCTCTCCTGCTCGGTCGCGCAGGACCCAATGGGGACTCTCGAGGGTTTGAGTATCCAACTTACCCAGTTGTGCGTCTGAGAGCAATCCAGATCGAGGTTGACAAGTTCTGGAAGCGGTGGAGCCAGCTGGCAGGTCCGGGCCTCTACATCCGTCAAAAGTGGCACGCGCCTGCTAGAAACGTTGCAGCAGGGGACCTAGTGTGGTTAGCCGACCAGAACGCACTGAGGGGCCAGTTCAGGCTGGGTCGAGTCGTGGAGGTGTGTCCTGATGTGAAGGGCGTAGTACGAGATGTGAGGGTGAGAACATGTCGAAGCTGTCCAGTTTTCGGCGGACAGCCCAAGAGAAACCGAGGTATGGAGAACTATCCCTCCACCATCCTTCACAGGGATGTTAGGAGGTTGGTGGTTCTGCTTCCAGTGGAGGAGCAGTAAAGGATCCCCACCATGGTGTGTTTCGGTTGGTAAAGGACAGTAAAGGATCCCCACCATGGTGTGTTTCGGTGAAGGATCAAGACCCTCCCCACTACCATCCTCTTGGAGGCTGGTGGTGTGTTTCGGTGAAGGATCAAGACCCTCCCCACTACCATCCTCTTGGAGGCTGGTGGTGTGTTTCGGTGAAGGAGGTCGTAATGTCATCAAGGACAATGTGTGTTGTTGATGGACATTAAAACTACCTTGAAGATAGTTATTCATGTTGTGACATAATACGTTCATATCTATGCATGCAACGTTGTTTTCATGGTCACGGGGAGAATTTCATATCTAGAAGTTTAACTGTTTGGTTATGGTGGTCTACTTGGATTCTAGAATCAGTAGACCAAGTGGGAGGTGTAGAACTTTCCAGTAGGTGTAACTATTATATATATATATATATATATATATATATATATATATATATATATATATATATATATATATATATATATATATATATAACAAGTGATGGATGTTATTATGTTCTGGGGTATAATTGTGTACATTTACCGCCTTATTTCAAAAGCAGGCATATTTATGTTATATTTCATATATGTTATAATCTTACTAGGTTACAAGTTTGTTTTATTATTATTCCTGGTCTCCTCACTGTGTGTCTGTATATGCTTAATTAGACACAGTGTGCTAGCGCGTCGCCTTTAAGTTTCATTTTCATTCAATTGATGGTCAGGACTGGTACGCCTTGCCGGTGAGTGACTATAAACTGGCATTGGTAGTAATACAGATCGAAAAGATTGATATCACATGATTGTGTAACTTCATTAGTTAATTCTGGTGAATGTTTTTTTTTATGTTTTCATTGCAGGTTTATAACCTAACCCAACTAACCTACCAGATAGCTAACAGGCTAGCGTAGCGGTAGCATTAGGCTATCTAGTTTGTGGATGGTTATTGTGTATGTGTGCACAATAAAAGCTTATAAAGCGACTCGAGTTGTATCCGCCGTGCTTGTCCTGAAACCCTTCCAGTGGGGAGTTTATTGAGCTATAGCAGGTAGCTTAGTAGAGAACTGGACATACGTCTTGGCGAGCTACCTCCAATCAGGCCACCAGCTACTGGACGCTCACGAGTGACATGTTGAAGACCCCTGTCTTAGCTAAGCTAAACAAATCATTAGGATTGTGAAGGATGGTTTACTTGTTTAGAAGTAAATTAGAATTTGTCCTGGTTGTTTTACACTCCAGTGCTTACTAAGCTCAGTGTCTTATTGTTCATGCTGTGAGTGATCAAACAGAATCAAATTAAAGGTCTTAACATCATGCACTGATATGCACATTATGTGTATTTTTGTGAACTCAGAGGCTTTTGTTTAGTTTTATTCACTTGGGTGTGTGTTAGTGTGTATCTGCATTGTGCATTGTCCACCAGTTGTAATGACACTGGGATGTGTGAGAGTACCAGGCTGTCCCACTCATATTTTCCAACTTGGATAGCATTCAAAAATGCCTCAGTGCTCTCTTTGGTTTGATTGGAAAAATCAAATGTATTTACCAAGACACTGGGAATAAGTATGCCACTACCAAAACATATTCGGTCAAAGAAATAAAAAGAAATAAAAATAAAAAATAATAATAATTAATGTGGTACATGTAAAGTTTTTTTTTTTTTTTTTTTTGTGAATTACCATTATAATTTCTACTTAAATCTACATGAATTAAATGTAATTATTAACCCTATTTATCAGTCATGAAAACAGGCATTACATACGGTATGATTTTCCTGTTTTCCATGCATTGGATTTACCTTTACATTTAACTTAAATAAAATTAAAAGTTTTTTATTTTATTTTTTTAATATTTTACATAGAAATAAATTATATAATAATTTATAGGTTAATATTTTCTAGTACCATCAAATCCCCTGAAGATTGAAACACATTATAATTATATTTAATTGAAACATAATACATTATTTTCATTAAATAATTAAAAAATAATAACAATAATAAACCTTGTTGTCTGTTTTGAATACCAGAGGGTTAACCGTGTTTTTGGTGTGAGAGGAGGCAGACACAGAGAAAACAAAATCAAGGTAGAGGGAGAGCACGGAGATTATTTGCTTCAGTCAGTCAGTCTGTGCTTCCTGTCCTGTGATTGGCTGCTGAGCGACAGCCCGCGCCTGGCTCCTCCCCTACTGCATGCTGGTGCGAGTTGCTTATGTCGCTGTAGTGCAGAGAGAGAGAGGGGGAGTGAACAGAAACGAAAAGCGACTGTGCAAAACAGCCCCCCACCCCTCCTCTACGGGAAATGGGTCTCAGGCTGATGAGTAAGGCAAGAAGCTCCTGTATCGCTGGTGCATCTGAAGCTACGCAGCTATGGAGGAAAGGTAGGAACCGAAATTCAAAACAAACACATAGAGAACAGCACAAAAGGGAGGCTGGTTGTTTTGCAGTCAGGGAATTATGCAGCAGCATCTGCGATACACCAACGCACCATGTTTCCATGGGAAGCAAGAACGGGGGTGGGGTGGAAGGAGAGGAGGAGGAGAGGAGAGGAGATGGATGCTCACATATACACTGTGATGGAAGATAGTACTGTTGCGTTCGCAGGCTTGTTTCTATAGATCAAGTGGTTTTTGTGCATGTAATGCATGAAGCCTGAACTTAACCTTCACTGTTCTATTGAAGACTGCATATGACTCATGCAATCATACAATAGCAGGTATTTTTTTTTTTAGAATGAAAGTGAATGTGTTGCATCTTTCTGATAGGCCTCATGTATAGCAAAACTGCTTTTTGTTGCTTTAGCTCTGCGATTAATCTGATATTCTGTTGATTTCATTTGTCTGGCCTTAACATATACTTACATCTTTTTGCTGGCAGCTTCTAATGTACTGATTTAGCATGATGTCAATATACTATGCTCCTTGGCCTAAATGCAATCAATCTGATGTTAAAAAAAAAAAAAAAACATACAAACAAACAAAAAAATAAATAAATAAAATAACAGTAAATCAGACATTTGTCTATGCACTGAAATTTGCTTCACAATCTGTAATACATAGTGTTTTGTAATAACATACTTGCTTAGAAACATACAATAAATACACAGAAATACACAGTAGAAATATACCATAAATATATAGTAGAATATATTTATTTAAAATATAACAATATTTATATGCTGTGAAATATATCATACTTATACAAATTAATTATTTTTATGTGTAAGAAATTATGGTTCTGTCTCTTAGAAAAGTAAAGTACCAATATTGAAATTGTAAGCACTTTCCATAATTAGGGAACACTAAAGCAATAGAGGCACAAATCCAATTTGTAGATAGAATTTTCGATAAACTGTTAGAGATAGATAGATATTTTAACATTGTTTAATGTTATTGTGGAAACGCCGACCAGGGTTTTAAACTGTGTGATGCAAGTACATGCTCTTCATGTCAGCTACTGCTCTGCAGCCAGGCTGATCGCATTACTTCTCCCTTTTCCAAGAGTAGAAACCATTTCTTAAAATTTACAGTCTCCTCGTCAGAGACTGGTTCTTGTCCATAGTCTTCTTTGGCAGCCTCAGTGCTGTTTGGCAGAACCAGGACACAAAGCATGGATCAGAGAACACGTTTCGACATTTGAGAACCTTCAGCATGAACACTGTATCCGTCTGAAGGCATCTGGCATTCCTTCTGGAGGCAATTTTTTTTTTTTTTTTAATATGGCCACATAAGAGCTGATGGCTTTCCTACAACGTTCTTCAAGACTTACTGCAGTGAACCAGTTTCCTGCTGCCTACCACAGTAGTTCATGTAAATTATCCTTCTTTTTCAGGATGTTTCATCTAAGTGAATCAACCCACCAGCAAATCAATACATAAGTATGGTGGTGGACCTCTTCCTACCGTTACCATCTTCAGATGAAAGCAAACTGAGAGTGAAGTGGGTGTTTCTGAATTATACTTCCAGGCATTTTCCCTATCCTAGATTATTTGTTTTCGCATTGAAGTGTTTCCAGACCAGGCTGCAGTATTGGAATTGTATTTAAATACCATCTCAGAGCCTTGTGACTTTTTTTTTTAAAGTCATAATCTTAATCTTTTACCCTTATAATCTTTAATTAAAAACTTTTCTAAAAACATCTCTTCTATGATGACGTGTGCACTGGCATGAACAAACAGTCCAGTCAATTTCAATTTACAATTTCATGCTGACCTCAAATAAAAGTTTGTTGTTTGTCAAATAAATTTTCATCCAAGCCAGGATTTCCATAACTGTAATTAGAGTTATGAAAAGAGTTGATGAAAAGATTTCTCAATCATTAAATGGAAAAATAAAATAAAATAAATAAATAATTAAAACCCATCAAAATAAAATACGTACTAAAAAAATAAATATTTTTGGTTGTGTTGCTGACAAAACAGTTTGGGAATCCCAGTTATAATTAAAATAGCAGTTTTGCATATTGTTTTGTAGCAATGGCAGCAAGGCTACCAGGCTAATCGGCTAGCAGTTAAGTTAGCAGTGTGCTAAGCTAGCTGACTAATCAAAGTTAAGATAACAAGATAAATGGTTAGTAGAATAAATAGCTAGTCGGCTAACTGGTTAGCTTAATAGTATTTTTAAAGGGTTGACTATCTACATTTTCTGAAAGTTTGTCACCTATTCACTGACCTCTACTTTTGAGGCCCTATTTTATACCACATTTTTTATCTTTAATTTTTAGATTTGTAACTTGTAACGCTGGCTGTGAAAGCTCATGGTTATGACAGGTTAGTGCTTGTACCATCATGAGAATGACATCCTTTTCGTTCTGCAAGCTGACAGGAAAACTATCGGGTGCTTTTGGATCTTCTGTCCAGAATGCATGAGTGGGTTTACCCTGGGGAGATTCTGCTTCAGTAACTCTAAATAGTTCTTCACAAAATCGCTTGCTTGCCTTTGCCAGGATCCTTATGGTTAACGTTCCTTGTCCTTTGTCATTATGATCTCTGAGATGGAAAGAGGGGCTCTGGTTCTAACACTGAGAGCTTTTTGTGATAGAAATGGCATTGTCTGAAGAGTAATGACATATGGCAGCTCAATATTCCATTTCCTTGTATTACATCATCATATGAGCATTATCTTTTCATCCGATTCAATTCCCCTGTGACCTCATTCCCATTCAAGTTTAAATTCTCAAGTAACTTACTTTTTATCAGTATTCATGAGTAGTTGTACACTTTGAATAATTTTCTAGTGTTTATGTGGGGTACTATCACAACATATTACTTCCTTTGAAAATGAGTGCTTGTAGTTACAGATTCAAAGCTCAGAAAACAAAGTTGTTTCAGTTACCTCTTCAATGAAAAACTAAAACGCTGTGGGAAATAAATAACTGAACCAGCTGCAATCCAAAGCAATACAGTCAATGTAATCTTTAGTCGTTTAATCATGTTATGCCTGAATTTTCATTAGTCTAAGCGTTTTTAATCCATTCGCATGATAACATGGGAAAGATCCATTTATTTCGGTCAAAATTCACTGTCTGTTTTTATGGTGGGCGTGAATGTAAGCTTATAAAATTTCCTGATAATTTACTCATCCCCATGCCATCCAAGATTTTCATGTCTGTCTTTCTTCAGTCGCAAAGAAATTAAGTTTTTGAGGAAAACATTTCAGGAATTTTCTCCATATAGTGGACTTCAATGGTGGCCAGTGGGTTGGAGGTCCAAATTGTAGGTTCAATGCAGCTTCAAAGGGCTCTACACAATCCCAGCTGAGGAATAAGGGTCTTATCTAGCAAAACAATTGGTCATTTTCTTAAAAAAATAAAAATGTATATACTTTTTAACCACTGATGCTCATCTTGCACTAGCTCTGCAATGCGCATGCACGACTTCATTCATTACGCAATCACGTTGGAAAAGTTAGTTCTTTGTAAACACTGGGTCAGTACTTCTGCCCACATCACATGTGGGTGATTATGTAATGCGTGAGGTCGAGCTAGTGCAAGATGAGCATTTGTGGTTAAAAAGTATATAAATTTGTAAAAAAAGGTTTCAAAAACCTTAATTTCTTTGCAGCTGAAGAAAGAGAGACCCCATCTGTTGGGAAAATACATTAAAATCAGTACCAAAGATCATGGTGAATCTCAAAAAAAAAAAAAAAGGACTTGTGTGTTTGTTCTCTGCCCTGTGTCTGGGTCAGAATATTACAGCCTTCTGTAAATTATTAATTAAGTTTGTGTGGTGAGTAGTATTTCAGTATATTTAAACTTACATATTTAATTCTTCACAGCAGCTGGATTTGATTACAACGAAGTGGCAGTGAACAAAGTGAACTTCAAACATATTTTTAACACTGTGCTCATATTTTATGGTGGATTGTGGTATTATACACTACTGTTTAAAAGTTTGGGGTCGGTAAGATTTTTTTATACTTGATAGAAGTTTCTTATGCTCACCAAGGCTGTGCTTATTTTATAAAAAATACAGTAAAACATTAATATTGTGAAAAATTATTACAATTTAAAATAACCTTTTTCTGTTTTAATATATTTTGACATCCAATTTATTCCTATGATGCAAAGCTGAATTTTCAGCATCATTACTCCAGTCTACAGTGTCACATGATCCTTCAGAAATCATTCTAATATGCTGATTTGATGCTCAAGAAACATTTCTTATTCTTATCACAGTTGAAGACATAAAAATCACCCTCTTGAAATGTGTTCAGAAATACTTCAGCTATGAGACTGTGTTCATTAACGTGCTTTCAGCGCACAAATTGCAGAATGAGAAAATATTCATGTAACTGCAGCACTTGGTGAATTGCCAACTTAGGTTACCATAGTAACCTGTAGGTCTCTGTGAATTTGGTGTAACCCAGTGAGATTATTTTTAACTCTCATTCATGTTCCATATTAAAAGTTAATTTACCATGGTATCGTGGCAATAGCATGTGCTTTGGACACATACCATGGTTGTGTATCTATTTTTCCTGATTTTCTACATTCTGCAGGGTTTCTGTGTGTGTATGTTTCAGTGTTTATGTGTGTTTTCATCTCTGATCTCTTTTTCTCCATAGGGCCCAGTGTCAAATGAGGGGAGACTGTAATTGGCCCCTGCAACCTGTGGTCTGTTTGTATCTGGAGTGGATCAAATACACCTTCTTCCCTTAATATCCCTGCATTATATAAGATTACCCACATTTATATGCACAACGCCTGAGCCTCATCTCTCTAAGGTGAGAAACACTTCATTCTATGAAGTCTTCACTCTATCATCTATGCTTATGTTAAATACTTAACCTGGCTTCTACTTACTTTGTGGCTTTTATGCCATATTTCTTATGGAAAATATTTTCTGTACTGCAAAATGGCAAATTGGTTTCCCCTTTTTCCTTTGTGGTGTCTGTACTAAATATTAGCAACATTTTCCTGTGCCTTTGCAGATATTAATATTACATTATTTTCTGTCTGTATTGGTATAGAGCCTCTAGGAAACTAATGGAACATATTTTGGCATGATTTTTAGAAATTAACCTCAGTCTTAGACATTACTATTTCTCCACCTTTTTTGGCATAGGCTTCACTATGGAAGCCCGTTCCCACCACAGAGTAAAAAATATAAAAGGTAAAAGTGAAATATAGCTTAAAATATGAAATAAAATCACACTTGTGAGATACAGTAACAATTAAAGCAACTGTATGTACGTTTTTCCCTTTAAATATCAATTTCAAAATCATTCTAATGCTACACTGACTTCTAAGACAAATGATTTATGTTTCTTTCTCACATTCTCGCCAAACATCTGTTCTGGGAGTATGTAAGTGTGGTAAATGGGTATGAAATTCCACAAAAATGGTTGATCGCTTTATGGCAGCAACAACTGCACATGTACAGCTATCCATGTAATTATGACAAATTAGGGGCTTCAAAGTCACAAAAATACAGAAAACAACATACAGTTGCTTTTAAAGTTTAAATTAATACTCAACAAACTACTTTCCTCAAAAATAATGTAGTATTAAAACACTTAGTTGAGTATGTCCCATATTTTTTCTATCCTGTTTTAGGTCTGTGCTTTCTGCATCCTTGTATTGTGGGTGCAGTTACATCTTCCAACCGCATGGAGACACAGCAGGCTTCTCCTGACAGCAGCAGTGAGGAATGTACTGTACTAGAGGCTCTGCCTGGCAAGGGAACAGCGCTAATTTGCTCTCAACACAAAGGAAAAGTGAGACCTATTTCAATACACACATTCACATAAACACACACACATACACACTTACCATAAAATGATTGCACAGATGGGTGAAATATCTCTCACAGGCAGTGTTTTCCCATGAGCATAAGCTTTCTGTCCCAGAAAAACAAGCATACCCTGATCTCAGCTGGTTCCTCTATAAATATCATAAGTTGAATATAAGATGAAGCTAATAGGTTAGGGAACATTTAGAATGACTGTTCCTACAGAAAGTCTTTCTCACAATTTGCATAATGTTTTTTTTTTTATATTATATTATATTATTAGAGATGAACCGATTGCAATTTTCTTGGCCGATTCCGATTTCTGATTTTTTTGTAAATGTGACCTGCTGATACCGATTTTTGCCGATTCCGATTTTCTTTCTAAAAACTATAATTTACAGCATATACAAACAAAAATCTATCCTTTTTTAATAAAAAGTGCATAAAAAAATTATTAAACATTACAGTTCCCCCAATCTTGACAAAGTTACAGATGTGCTCTCACTCTTAAACAACTCTCAAAATAAAGTGCTCTTTGACTAGAAAAGAGGTAGAAATAACAATTGATTGAAAATGAGTTGCTGTGTATAACAATACAGATGTAATTTCCCACTGTGTTTCTTAAATTGTAATTTTTTTTTCACTAACCTTATTAAATGTGTCATCTTTCACATCGAATTCTTAGATTGTTTTTAATTACTTCGGTTAAAATAATAAGAAACTGTAGGTCTGTTACCATTCAAATGAAATCAGTATCAACAAGCTCCATCTTTCCACTGCAGTAAACACAGAAGCTGCATCTGAAACAGAGGTGTAAAATACTTGAGTAATTTTACTTTACTTAAGTATTATTTTGGGGGATTTGTACTTTATTCAAGTACGATTTAAACTGACTACTTGTACTTTTACTTGATTACATTTCTGAAGAAAAAACAGTACTTTTTACTCCTTACAATTTTGTTTCATCTTGAAAAGTACATTACATTTTTATTTTATCTTATGCACATTAAATATGGTAAACGGAAGCTCAAGCGTGCGTGCCTGTTGTAGAACCAATGATCATTGTTTTCACGCATCAAGCACACACATTTTTACTTCATTTATGACTTTCATCAGGTAAATGTCTGGCTTCAAAATTTCACCATCAAATCTGAGGAAGCATATTGAAATAGCAAAGTTGTGTTTTCCCCAAAAAAGTTTATTCATTATTTGTTCTGTTTTGATAGAGCCATTAGCTGTGTAATCTATTATCTGAATGCACAAGATTGAGATAAAATCAGTGATGATAATTTAAATACAATTAATATTTTTGTGGGAATATTTTTTTAATTAAATAAAAATCTCCAAAATTGTTTAAATAAACATTGTATGTTAAATTAATTGTAATTCATGTTTAGTGATGTTCTTACCAGGTAGTGGATAGGCTGTATTTATAATATGTCATTATATGACACACTGAGTAGGAATTAGGACTGTCAATGATTTTTTTTTTCTTTTTAAATCTTAATAATTACATGATTTGCTCATTAATTAATCTAATTAGTCGCAAATAATTATTTATCAATATTTGCAGAGAAATAAACTCTAAATGCCCCAAATAAACAATTAAAAGATTAATTATCCTTTTAGACCGTGACGTTGAATAGACAACACACAAAAAAGTGGCCTTTAAAAATGTTAATGTTGTAATTCTATGACTCTCCTGATTAATTCAACACATTCTTGTATTCTGTCTGGAATATGTTTCTGGGCTCTGCATCACATCTTGCTCTTCAACAGGAATAGTTCACCCAAAAATTAAAATTCTCTCATCATTTACTCACTCTCATGTCATCCCAGATGTTTATGACTTTCTTTCTTAAGATGAACACAAGCAAAGATTTTTAGTCCAGATAATGCAAGACTGATCCACTTCGGAAACCACACAAAGTGAACACGACGGTCAGGTTTAAAATATTAGTATTTGTATCCTTCTTACATATGCCTATCGTTTCACTTAAGACACTAATTCATTAAAAGCGGTTGCATGAGTTACTGTCATATTCACTTTGTGTGATTTTTGAAGTGTCATTTTTGGATGGCCCATGCACTTTTATTTATTTTTATATTTTTTTCTAAAACTCTTAGTTTGTGTTCATCTGATAAATGAAAGTCATATGGGATGGCATAAGGGTGCCAAAAGGGTCCTTTTAATCCTTTTCCCTGTATTTTTTCCTGTGTTCTGCTGTGCTGTATTTTAATTGTTGTTGCACTAGATATACGTGTTTGACCTGTGCCATTGCATTTTGTTTCGTTTTCTCCATTTAACCAAACTTCTGAATGTCTGTCAGAAAAGAAAGTACTTCTACTTTTTTAGTACTTGAGTACAATTTAAAGTTGTACTTTTTTACTTTTACTCAAGTATGTTTTTGGCCAGATACTTGTACTTTTAATTGAGTGAAATTTTCACTGAGTATCTGTATTTTCACTTGAGTAAAATTTTTGAGTAGTTTTTACACCTCTGATCTGAAGTGGCATTAGATGTATTTACACAGACTGTTTGATGAAGCTGAGGTGCTATAAATGCATTTACGCGGCAAAATTTTGAATGCAAAAATAATTTTATAAGATTAATGTTTTCAATATTTTTTAAACATATAAAAGAAATGTTGGGAAAATGCCATGACAGTTTTAAATATGAAACCAAACCAGTAGGTGGCGTCAAATGAGTCCTTCATTCAACAGATTCGTTCAAACGGCTGATTCATTCAGAAACGAGGCAACTGACTAAATTAAAATTAATTGTAATTTACTTTACATAATGGGGAATTTTAATAGAAACGATTTTAGAAAAAAAATATATAATAATTATAGAAATAGATTTAGAAAACAATATAAAAGAAAGATTTAGATTAGAATTTTTAATAGAAATCATTGTAGTAAAAATTTAAATGGAACAGAAAAGAGAGTGAAATGTGTTTACAGAAATATATATTTTTAAAAATGTACAGAAACTATTTTAATGGTTTTCAGAATTGTTTTACTATAAATAAATTTAATACAAAAATGAAATGGCAAATATTATAAAAAATATATTTTACTAAATAGAAAATCTATTGACATGTTTTAGTACATTTTAAAATAGTTTTAAATTTCTCTATTATTTTTCTGTGCTGTATTCAGGTGTCCGTGTTGTACTGTTTGACCTGTGAGAATCCAGTATGCGAGGACTGTATAAATGGAGAACATGCTGAGCACCCCACTGATTCACTGGAAAATATTGTGGACCAACAGCTAGCGGCATTGCAGGACAGAGTGGATTCAGCTAAGAACAGGTGCTCCCATGATGCCCATCATGTCATAAATAAATAGGCTTACAAATAAGAAGGCCCACACAGAATATACACAGGCGCCTCTTATGACGCTTTCACCTGTCAACAAGATCAATTTTGCCACACATTTTACCATATTTAAATCCATTCCACAAATTTTACCTTACAATCAGTACATGTCTGTAGATTACATGTGGCCTCAGACTAAGAAAAAAATCCATCTCCTAACTGCTTAATTCATTAACTGATTGCTTAATGATTTACTGTTTATGTCTTCAATAATGGTAGATGGATGAATAGACAGATGAATGGATGTTTAATGGACCTATTTAACTAACTCACAGGCTTCCTCAGATAAGACAGGCAGTTCAGTGTTTGAGAGACATTCTGCAGCAGTTGAACTCTCAGCGGAGCTCCTTAGAGGAAGACATCCACTCCTCCTTCAGCGAGCTCCACAAAACTCTCGATACACGCAAGAGCGTCCTGCTTATGGAGCTGGAAGTCACTTATGGACTGAAGCAGAAAGTATGATCAATTCACAACTGTTTGCATATTGCTAAGCTAACAGCATGAAACTGTAATAAGCATGAAAATACATGCTTCACACAAATATTGGCAAGCACAAATTAGTCTATATTTAATTTGATTAAATATGCATACTTTTTGATATTTAATAAATATATTTACATGTATTTAGCATACACTACCTTTTAAAAGTTTGGGGTCTGTAAAAAATTAGTTTGAAATACGTCTCTTATGCTCATCAAGGCTCAGTGTTATTTTAGTATTGTTGATAAATTACAGTTTTTGTTACTATTTTGAATTAGATTTTATTTTATTTTTTTCTATTTTCGTTTTAATTTTAGTTCATTTTAGTAATTTCTAATTGTGTTTTTGTCATTTTTATTATTATTATTTTTTTTAATAGGTCTATATAGTTTTTATTGGATTTTAGTTTATTTTTATTTAGTTATTTTAGTACTTTTGTACAACCTAAACAAAAATGAAAAATGTTGCTTTGGCAACTAGCTGTAATAAAATAAGTTTACGTTTTTATATTTTACTTATTTTATTTCCAGTAATGAATTTAAATTGAAATACTGAATTTGAAATAATGAAGTTTTAGTTTCAGTTAATAATGATAACCCTGCCAAGGCTGCATTTATTTGATCAAAAATACAGTAAAAATGTAATATTGTGAAATATTATGTTTTCTATTTGAATATATTTTAAAATGTAATTTATTCTTGTGATGTCAAAGCTGAATTTTCAGCAGCTATTTCTCCAGTCACATCATTCAGAAATCATTCTAATATGCTGATTTTTAAAAACATTTCTTCTTCTTATGTTAAAAACATTTTTTTCAGGATTCTTTGATGATAAAAGTTTTAATTTCTTTCAAAAAACAAAAAAACAAAAACAAATCCTAAACCTTCAAACGGTCATGCATATTTATTAAATTAACATTTATAAAAATATATTAGCATGTTAATTGAATATAAATAAATAAAATAAAGATAAAACTTTAGAATTTTAATTCATGAAACATTGCTCATGCTTAATTTTGTGTATCCTAAAGGTTTTGCAGGCTCAGTTGGACACTCTTCTGCAGGAGGAAGCTGCCATTAACTATAACTGCAGTCTGACCGGTGAAGCCCTGGACGGGGGAAACAAGGTGGTCATTCTGCAGACCCATAAAGACGTAGGAGAAAGACTCAGTGACCTGGCAAGCCAGGGCCTTCCTCTTCAGCCTGAGGAGAACGACCAGCTGGATCTCATGATGGAGATCGAAGGACTTCGCAAGTCCATCCACAACCTGGGGACTATCGTCACCACCAATGCCGTGGCCAGTCAGACCGAGGCGTCGGGGGAGGGTCTGGAACAGTGCATCGTGGGCCAGCCAGCAACTGTCATCATAACCACAAGAGACAAGTCTGGAGGACTGTGTAAGACGGGTAACGCTATCGTCTCAGCTGAAGTCTGCACGCCGGATGGCAGCGTTGCAGACGGCGAAATTGTGGACCATAAAAATGGAACGTATGAATTCCAATACACGGTGAAGAAAGAGGGAAATTTTAGTCTAGCGCTTAGACTTTATGATCAGCATATTAAAGGAAGCCCCTTCCAGTTAAAGGTCACCAGCTCTCCAGATGATTCTTCACCCACCACCACCGCGGCCAATGCTGCATCCACGGGTTCCAGTGATGGTGGGGCGCGGAAACGGAGCGCAAAGTCCCCAGGGAGCCGAAGTCGCCAGAAGGGCATCAGGCGGGGAGGAAGCTTGTTCAGCACCCCAAAAAAGAGAGTGAACCCGATCGAGGATGACCTCATTTTTAGAATAGGTACATGCAGTGAAAGACTAATGGATGTGGTTTAATAAATCATGAACTGCTTTTTCCCTGTTGAGAATGCCAGCAGCCTCACTGATTTTGCTGCCTCTTCCATCTAGACTAGCACCAAACCACTGCCATATTAGCATCATTGATATAGTTTTTGGTAATAATTTGGTCATTTTTTTTTTTCACAATTTTAACTTTCTTCACTATAATTTTAGTTTAAGTTTTAGTAAATTTGTTGTGTTTGTTTCTTTCTAAATATGTATTTTAAAATTGTTATTAATTAGTTTTAGTTGATTTAATTTTAGTTATTTTAGTACTACATTAAACTAAATGAAAATGAGAAGTTGTAACTAACTGAAAATGTGAAAGTTTTTTTTATATTTTATTTCAGTTAAAGTTTGTGTCAAGTAACTTTTTTTTTTTTTTTTTTTTTAAGTTAACGATTATAACCTTGCACCAAACTAGTACAAACACTACCTTTCAAAGGTTTGGGGTCGGTAAGATTTTTAAAATGTTTTTGAAAGAAGTCTCTCATGCTCACCAAGGATGCATTTATTTGATCAAAAATACAGTAAAAATAGTAATATTGCGAAATATTTTTACAGTTTATAAGAACTGTTTTCTATTTGCATATATTTTAAATGTAACTTAATCTTTTGATGCAAAGCTGAATTTTCAGCACACCTTCAGAAATCCTTCTAATGTGATTTGCTGCTCAAGGAAATCAATCAAATAAATGTATTTATTGTCAATGTTGAAAACAGTTGTGCTGCTTAATATTTTTGTGGAAACCATGATACACTTTTTCCAGGATTCTTTGATGTGTAGAAAGTTTAATGAACAACATTTTTTAAATAGAAATAAATTTAACATATGTTTTTTACTTTTAAATGAAAGTTAATTTTTTTTTTTTTTTTTTTTTTTAAATCTTACTGACCCAAACTTTTGAACAGTAGTATAACTACCATAAACCAGCCTAGACCAACATGGAAATGCGTGATAACATTAATATTTGTACCTCAACTGACATGTATAAATACCCTGAATAAATCCAGAAGAACATCTTTAGGTTACATGATCTGAAATAAAATGAAAAAAATCTCTAGCAATAACCACCTAGCAAGACTCTTGCAACTTCACAGAGTACTTCAGATTTTCTGATATCTTCATCTTTTGCATAACATCTGTTTGTTTTATAGGAACAAAAGGGAGAAATAAAGGAGAGTTCACTAACCTCCAAGGAGTAGCGGCTTGTTCAGAAGGAAAAATCTTAATTGCAGACAGTAACAATCAGTGCGTGCAGGTAAGAAACTCCCGCCAGGAAACTGTAGGTACAGTATATGTTCATGCAGAATCTGCTAACTGAACCCAATCCTCTGTTGATCAGATATTTTCAAATACGGGAGAGTTTCAGAGCCGGTTCGGGGTGCGTGGCCGTTCACCGGGGCAGCTGCAGCGGCCCACTGGAGTGGCTGTGCATCCAAATGGGGACATCATCATCGCTGACTATGACAATAAGTGGGTTAGCATCTTCTCCAGTGAGGGCAAATACAAGGTCAGTTATATTTAGTTAGTACTCACAAGCAAATTTCAGAATTAGTGTGCAACTGCATTGCTAACTGTCTCTAGAAATAAACTTTAGTTTTATTGACAATATTCTGATTTTTCTGAAGGCTAAGTTGGGCTCAGGAAGGCTGATGGGTCCAAAAGGTGTATCTGTGGATCAGAACGGTCATGTTATCGTTGTGGACAACAAGGCCTGTACAGTTTTCATCTTCCAGCCCAGCGGGAAACTCGTCACTAAGTTTGGCAGCAGGGGAAATGGTGACAGACAGTTTGCAGGTAAGTACAGGTCAATAGCATCTGATGAAGGGCTGCAGACTGCACTGTAATATACAGATGCCAATGATATAAATTATGGCTATATGAGTTGATACAATCATGTAATTTAATCATTCATTGGTTCTGTATGAATTTAACCTAGCTCTTTCTTTCCATGTAGGCCCACACTTTGCAGCAGTCAACAACAACAATGAAATAATCATCACAGACTTCCATAACCACTCTGTTAAGGTAAGCTTTGGCTTGCTGTTTTCTAACAATGTCAACAGTAATTACAAATATTTCCAGTGTTACATGAACAAAAGAGTGTGTTTTTTGTCTTTTATTCCTGATATATAATCTTCATAAGTTTCCTATATATTATTACTTTAAACTCTCTTATAGGTATTTAATGCTGATGGAGAATTCTTGCTGAAATTTGGCTCAAATGGTGAAGGGAACGGGCAGTTCAATGCTCCCACAGGGGTTGCTGTGGATGTCAATGGGAACATTATTGTGGCAGACTGGGGAAACAGTCGGATACAGGTAATGAATCCTTGTGAAGTCCTGTATTAACTTTGACAGACACAAAAGTTAGTCAATATAAACTGCCCCCTATCTAGACAGAAACATTTAGCTAGCACCTTAAAATCTGATGTGATCAAAGTCAGTCTCCAATAGCTTACCTTTGAGTAATGAATCTGAATATTTGTCTTAAAATCCTCCACCTATGTATTTTATGTTCTGCACTTTGGAAACACTTTAGATTTTTATCCTAGCTTTTGAATTAACTCACAACAGTAGTTGAGTCAGAAGTTGACAACATTTTGAAAGCAACACAGAGCCAGAGTTTTCACTCTTAAGTATGTCAACCTAAAGTTTTGGGTTTGAAAAAGTTTTTAATTTTTTGGAAAGAAGCTTCTTGTGCTCACCAAAGGCTGCATTTATTTGTAAACTACAGTAAAAACAGTAATACTGTGAAATATTATTACAATTTTAAATAAATGTTTTCTATTTTTAAAGATTTTAAAACATAATTTATTCCTGTGATGACAAAGCTGAATTTTCAGCAACATTACTCCAGTCCTCAGTGTTACGTGACCCTTCAGAAATCATTCTAATATGCTGATTTGAAGCATTTCTTATTATTATCAATGTGAAAATAGTTGTGTTGCTTCATATTTTTGTGGAAACCATTATATATAAGAACAGCATTTATTTAAAATGAAATGCTTTGTAATAATACACACTACCGTTCAAATGTTTGGCGTTAGTTATTTTTTAAAGAAATTAATATTTTTTTTCAGCAAGGATGTGTTAAATTAATGGTATAAACTTATATTGTTAGAAACGATTTATATTTTGAATAAAAATTCTATGGCCCGGTTTCATAGACAGGGCTTAGCCTAAGCCAGCATTAGGCCATAGTTCAATTAGGACATTTTAAGTAATTTTTATAAACATGCCTCAGAAAAAAGCATTACTGGTGTGCATCTTAAGACAAAACAAAGGCACTGACATGTTTTAAGATCAGTCAGTGCAAGTTTCTTTCAGTTGAAACAGCTCAGATTTGCATTTTAGTCTAGGACTAGGCTTAAGCCTTGTCTGTGAAACCGGGGGTATTCTTTTTAACTTCGTATTCATCAAAGAATCCTGAAAAAAGTATCACAGGTTCCAAAAAAATATTAAGCGGCACAACTGTTTCCAACATTGGTAATAAATCAGCGTATTGTTAATAAATCAGAAAGATTTCTGAAGGATCATGTGACACTGAAGACTGGAGTAATGGATGATAAAAATTAATCTTTGCATCACACGAATAAATTATATTTTACAGTATATTAAAATAGAAAACCGTTATTTTAAATTGTAATCATATTTCACAAGATTACTATTTTTTTCTGTATTTATGATCAAATAAATGCAGCCTTGATGAGCAGCAGTGTGTGTGTATATTATTTGTATATATATATTATTATTATATCATATATATTCTTTGATGAATAGACATTTCAAAAGCACAGTTTTATTAGAAACAGAAATGTTTTTACTGTCAATTTAATGTATCCTTGCTGAATAAAAGTATTAATTTCTTTCAAAAAGAAAAATCTTTCTGAGCCCAAACATTTTGAACGGTAGTATATAGTTGTCTCTACACATTTAAACTGGGTATTTTAACAGGATATACATGAATTAAATACAAACTTACAACCCAGAACATTATAAAATGTAATTCAGGAATCATTCTCATTCTCAGGTGTTTGACGGAAGTGGATCGTTCCTGTCCTACATCAATACAGCTGCAGACCCTCTCTACGGGCCACAGGGTCTCGCTCTGACCTCGGATGGCCATGTTGTGGTGGCTGATTCTGGGAACCATTGCTTTAAAGTGTACCGCTACCTGCAATGACTTCAGACAGACTCTGATCGAAGACGGAAAGAGAATCAAAGTCATACTGTATGTGTCCAAATCTTGCACTTAATGTAATGTAATGGTATTCTTCCTCCTTAGTTTTCACATATTTTTGTATTTGTTACTACTGTCGGATGACCTTCTAAGAAGACTACAGCTTGTAAACACTGTTTATGGGATGCCTTGGAATGCCTTTGCCAAACCTCCACACTCTACACTGTGGAAATACTGAGACATCAGACTGCATTGGTGAGTGAACTACTACCTAAGCTGAAACTCTACTCTTATGTGCTGCATGTGTGGACCATGCATGCGCCGCCAACTTTTGGACACATCCGAGCCCCATCTGACTTCTAGGATGCTATTAGAACACTATCTCAACACTTTTATGAACCTTTTGATAGGGATATGTTGTAGAGATACTCGTATCTCATGCAGCCAAGAGAGCAGACAGTGATATCTCATGTCTCCAAGCTTTAGCATTCCCACCTCGACCTGTTGGCTCTATTGTTCGTATCTTACAGTTGACTAATAAACTATTGGTCAAAAGTTTGGAATAATGTATGATTTCTTTAATGTAATGAAGACTTCTATGCTCATCAAGGCTGCATTTATTTGATCAAAAATACAGTAAAAACAGTAATATTGTGAAATGTTATTACAATTTAAAATAACTGTTTTCTATTTAAATCTATTTAAAAATCAAATTTATTCCTTTGATGCAAAGCTGAATTTTCAGCATCATTACTTTAGTTTCACATGATCCTTCAGAAACCATTCTAATATGCTGATTTGGTGTTCAAGAAACTTTTCTTATTATTGTCAATGTTGAAAACAGCTTAATATTTTTTGTGGAAACCAAGATACACTACTAATAAAAATGTTAGGATAAAGAAGATTAAAAGAAAATAAATTAATACTTTTATTCAGCAAGGATGCATTAAGTTATTCAAAAGTGACAGTAAAGACATTTATATTACAAAAGATTTTTAATCATCAAGGAATCCTGAAATAAATGCATCACATTTTTCACAAACATATTAATCAGCAAAACTTGTTTTCAACATTGATAATAATAAGAACCATTATTAATAATTGAGCACCAAATCAGCATATTAGAATGATTTCAGAAGGTGATTTCAATGTGATTTTAGTGAAAGAATGATTTCAGTGTGACACTGAATACTGGAGTAATGGCTGCTGAAAATTCAGCTTTCCATCACAGGAATAAATTACATTTTAAAACATACTCAAATGGAAAACAGTTGTTTTAAATTCTAATAATACTTCACAATATTACTGTTTTTTTTTTACTGTATTTTTTATCAAAAATATGCAACAATGGTGAGCATAACAACACTCAATAACATTAAAAAAAATTCAAGTTATTCCAGATTTTTGACTGGTAGTGTATGCCTGATTATAGTTTCACAAATGCTGATCATAGTTCACTTGTGTCTGTTTAATTCATAATTTTCAGTCCAATCAGTGCAGCTGCAATAAGCAAAATTACAGTGTGGTATTGAAACATCACCAACATCTGAATTATTTGTCCTGTGTAATGACATACTGTGTGTACGTGTGTAAGAGACTAACAGTAGGTTACACAACGCACTGTTGCCTTGCATACTTATAGAATGAAACTAGCAGCATATGGCTCTTTATTTAGAAAATATTAGGACTCTCTATTTTCCTTACAAATGCTATTAAAAACTGGAAATATCTATATATTTGTGTATTTATCGTGAATAATGTTTAAAAGAAAAGATGTTTGGGTTTCAAATGCAAATGTAGTTAAAAGCCAAACATTTTCAAAGAATTGATTTTGATTTGTCGATCATTCTCTTGTGTATCCCAGGATTCTCAGAGGCATGATTCACATACTGTAGTAGTAATGATGTCATACAAGTTTAATCATAACTGAATGGCAATAGTATTTCATCATCATTACAATGCAAAGGTCATTTTTTGTTCTTGCTTTTATATTCAAATTCCAGAATGTTAATTTTGTTTTGGTACAGCAAGTCTGTACTGTAAATTGTTTTGCATATGCATAATGTGCCGATTTGCTTTATTTTCTGTATATAAGGATTGTATGTAAAGAATGTTTTGTATGTTCATCAGAAAATAATTTTACTTGAATGTTATTGTTTTATGTCTGTACAACTAAAAAAATCAGCCTTAACATTTACATTTTGCAGCATTTATCATTGTTTCACTTTATTGATGAAAATGGTTTTAGTAGAATATTTTATTTCATTTAGTTTATCTAATTGATGTGTGCCTGTTTACGACTTAACAATAATCCTGCTTGGACTGTGTTGATTTTTATTAATATCGCTATCACGTCATATCATTATCATGCTAATGTACAACGCATTAAAACGTGACTTTGGAAAAGCTTGTTGTCCTGTATTGTATTAATTAGTTAAAATGTAAATGCTATTCTATTTTAAGATATTTAAAATGTAATTTATTCCTGTGATGCAAATCTGAATTTTCAGCATCATTACTCCAATCTTCAGTGTCACATGATCCTTCAGAAATCATTCTAATATGCTGATTTAGTGCTTAAACATTTCTTATCGTCAATGTAGAAAACAGTTGTGATGTTTAATATATTTGTAGAAACAGTGAGTCATTTCAGTTTGCTATCAAGCCAAATCTAAATTCAGGCTAAAATTTGAGAATAAACAATACACACCCAAATTTCCTCATTTTGTGCTAATTCGTTGCATGACTTGCAAACTCATGACAGACTCCAGTCACAACAGTAGCCACAAAATAATGGTTTTATTTTCCACAGAGCGGGTCACTTCCTGGGTTTTGACAATTTAGCCAACTCAACATAAACAAAAAAATACTGATTTGGCGAACACTCATAATTTTACCCTAATGACCACTCAATATCCACACCTACATAAAATACACCATAACAATGTTAAACAGACAAGACAGACGAAATGAGGCACAGTTTTGATTAGGAGTGATAGACAGCAGCTTCAGAGGGGCTTCTGTAGGTCTTTGATGTATCAGCGTAGGTCACTTCTGGAAGAGTTGTGTGTGCCTGCATGAGTCTGTTTCTATGTATCTAGTAAATTAAATCGCAAAAGTGGCTGTTTGATTTATATTATAAAGTGTACCATTTGTCAGATTTATAAATAAATAATCAAAAGATCAACATATGCACAGTTTTAAACTGAATCAAATACTGTAGGTGTTTATTCAAGTCCAAGCAAAAAATTTATTCCGTGCACGATTCCAATTATGATGGGTTGCCAGGCGACCAGATACCTCAACCAATCCAGAAGTTGTCCATATAAAACATGTGTTCTCTCCCAGCTGATGCTCAGTTTTAAGGTGTAAATATTACAAATGGCAATCTGAAAACAAGATAACATTTCAAAAAATTCTCAGTATGTATATATATATATATATATATATATATATATATATATATATATATATATATATATATACACACACACACACACACACAGTCATGGCCAAAAATATCGGCACCCTTGGTAAATATGATCAAAGAAGGCTGTGAAAATTAATCTGCATTGTTAATCCTTTTGATATTTTATTTAAAAAAAAAAAAAAAAATCACAAAAATCTAACCTTTCATTGGATAATAAGAATTTAAAATGGGGGGGAAATAGCATTATGACATAAATGTTTTTCTCTAATACACATTGGCCACAATTAACGGCACCCTTTTATTCAATACTTTTTGAAACCTCCATTTGCCAGTTTAACAGCTCTAGATTTTCTCCTATAATGCCTGATGAGGTTAGAGAACACCTGACAAGAGATCAGAGACCATTCCTTCATCCAGAATCACTCCAGACCCTTTAGATTCTGCTCCATGTTAGTGCTTCTTCTCTTCAGTTCACCCCACTCATTTTCTATAGGGTTCAGGTCAGAGGACTGGAATGGCCATAGCAGAAGCTTGGTTTTGTGCTCAGTGACCCATTTTTGTGTTGTTTTTGAGGTTTGTGTTTGGATTATTGTACGGCTGGAAGATCCAAACATGGCCCATTATAAGATTTCTAACAGAGTCAGTCACTTATTGATTTTTTTATCTGTTGGTATTTGACAGAATCCATGATGCCATGTGTCTAAACAAGATGTTCAGGACCTCCAACAGAAATATAGGCCCACAACATCAAAAATACAGCAGTATATTTCATTGTACACATGGGGTACTTTTTATCCCTGTGTTCACCAAACCCATCTTGAGCATTTGCTGCTAAAAAGCTCATTTTTTAGTTTCATCTGACCATAGAAGCCAGTCCCATTTGAAGTTCCAGTCGTGTCTGATAACTGAATATGCTGGAGTTTGTTTTTGGATGAGCTAGGAGAATTTTTCTTGAAACCCTCCCAAACAACATGTGGTGATATAGGTGCTGTTTAATAATTTTTTTTTTTTTTTAGGTTTTCTGACCCCGAGACTCAACTATTTTCAGCCATTCTCCAGCTGTGGTCCTTGGAGAGTCTTTAGCCACTCAAACTCTCCTTCTCACCGTGCATTAGGACGATATAGACACACATCCTCTTCCAGCCAGTTTCCTAACATTTTATGTTGATTGGAAATTCTTAATTATTGCCCTGATGGTGGAAATGGGAATTTTCACTGCTCTAGCTCTTTTCTTAAAACCACTTCACTAATTTGTGAAGTTCAATTATCTTTTGCTGCACATCAGAAATATATTCTTTGGTTTTTCTCATTGTGATGGATGATTAAGGGAATTTGGGCTTTGTTTTCCCTTCTATTTATATTTCTGTGAAACAGGAAGTAATGGCTGGATCATTTCATGTTCATAATCACCCTGGAGTACTCAAAATTGTGAATATGAATGGCAATATACTTCAGAGATATTTTACTCATAAGAATTTCTAGGGGTACCAATAATTGTGTCCAACGTGTATTAGAGAAAAACATTTATTTCATAATGATATTTCCCCCCATTTTAAATTCTTATTATCCAATGAAAGGTTAGATTTTTGTGATTTTTTTATAAAAAAGATCAAAAGGATTAATAATGCAGGTTTTCTTTGAGCCTTCTTTGTTCATATTTACCAAGGGTGCTGATATTTTTTCCCATGACTGTGTGTGTGTATATGTATATATATATATATATATATATATATATATATATATATATATATATATATATATATATATATATATTATTATTATTATATATATATATATATATATATATATATATATATGTACACAGTGCGTGCAGAATTATTAGGCACATTGATATTCTGATTACATTTTTTTCCCAAGCACATTTTACCAATTCCAAACCACATCAAACCACACCAATGAGCATTTCGCTGTCCAATGGTCATGCCTTAACTTTGCAAATTCTAGTATTGCATTAGTATTGTATCCTTCTCATGGGCATTTAGTAATTTTTGACTTTCAGTCTGAGTTAAATCTCTTTTTTGGCTCATTTTATCTGTAAAAGAAAAAGTGTCTAATAATTCTGCACACCTGAATATAAGGAGTTTTTCACTTCCAGCCTTCATGGACAATTATAAATGATTAAATACAAAATTAATAGTAGTTATTAAGATTGATGTGGTTTGGAATTGGTAAAATGTGCTTGGAAAAAAATATGATGATCAGAATATCAACGTGCATAATAATGCTGCACGCACTGTGTATATGTATTATATATATATATATATATATATATATATATATATGTGTATATGTATATATATGTATATATATATATATGTGTGTATGTATATATATGTATACATATATGTGTATGTATATGTATATATATATATTTATATGTATGTGTGTGTATGTATATATATATATATATATATATATATATATATATATATATATATATATGTGTGTGTGTATATATATATATATATATATATATATATATATGTATATACATGTATATGTATGTATGTATATATAAATATATAATTATAAATCAGACCACCAGGGGTTTTCTCCCAGATAATATTTCAATAACTATTTTTTTCCTTTAAAGTTTAGAAACAGGGTAACTTGCAAGATAATCATCTAAATATTCGGGTCAACATTAAAATGTTTGAAAACCCCTGATATACATATTATTCACAAAAAATGAATAATTTTAAGAAATTAATGATTTTATTCAGCAAAGATGCTTTAGTTGATCAAAAGTGACAGTAAAGACTGAAATTTCTATTTACCAAAAAATCCTGAAAAAATGTATCATAGTTTTCACAAAAGTATTAAGCAAAAACTGCTTTCAACATTAATGCAATAAATTAGATTTTAAAATATATTAAAACTGAAAAGTTATTTTAAATTGTAAAGTTTTTCACAATACTACTGTTTTTACTGTATATTTGATCAAATAAATGCAGCCTTGGTGAGCATAAAAGATGTAAAAAACATTTTTACTGACCAAACATTTGGATGGCAGTGTAGGTGTTCTTAGGGCTGGGCGATAAATCGATAAAATCGCACTCGCGACGAGGCAAAAGCTGCAATAAGTCCATGCGTATCTTTCAGTGAAGCAAGGTTCTATGATCAGTAGTAAATCTCCATCCGACAGCCAGAGGGCGCTCTCGCGCAGAAACTCCAAATACGCCCCGCAGAAGAAACCCATGGAATCCCCATAGCAGTAGCTGGATAAACAGAAGATTTAACTGCTTTCATTGATTCAGCGTGACTAATAAACACACGACTACGACAATATATGGTTTATCTGAGTTCTTCTTATTACAATTTTCTTTATAATAAAGTATATAATAAGGCAATGCCTTTATCACCGCTTAGAATAATATGAAATACGTTGCGTGCCTTATTCTGTGTAAGAAGCCGCATCATCTCACAGAAGGATTTATTTCAAACACTCGAATGACCTTATGAAGTGAATTTGGAGTAAAAATATGTTATTAAACGTGGTATTTTCACGTGCTTTCAAAAGGAGCAGTATTTACTACACAGAGCCGTAGTTCACTGAGAAGCTACGCAAACAATTTCATAATATCGATTTTATTTTTGCGCAGCTAGTCAGTGAACTACGGCTCTGTGTAGTAAACGCTGCTCCATCTGAAAGCAGGTGATGGAGATTAATAGCTGATTACAGAACCGGCTTTACTGACAAGATGCGCACGACTATCGCATGCGATTTATCGCCCAGCCCTACGTAATTACTGAATGTCATGCATATAAATTATGACCAATTTAACAAAATTGAAGGATACGGGTTATTCATCATCCTTTTGAGGTCCACCTTTTCATTGCAGTATGGACACGTCTGCTTTTTTCCCACAATGCACCAGCCACGAATACAGAATTCATGAAATCTGTTGATCATAGGTAGTTAAGGATAAACAGAATAATAGGACTAATTTTACAAACTAACAATTGCTTACAGAAACTTGTACTTGCTTCCTCATACAATAAACAGAAAATCATTTAAAAAAAAAAATCAAGTTGAAACACATCAATTAAATTAGCTAAGCATTTAAACATACACTTTTTTCCATATAACAATAAAACTTAATTTTATAACAGACGAGGTTTAGGGGAAATGAAGGATACATGTGGTTACAGGAGAGCTGGTAGGTGTCCTCAATGATGCCTTCCTCATCTATATCCACAAAAATCTTCTGACCACACACAGCACACACATCATTACTGAGGTTTCGGGACGGCATACCACCCATGTTATAATACTGAAGAAGGCAGACAGAAAAGAAACAAAGAAAAAGCCCAACAGAGACTTACTTGGAGAAATAACCGAAACATTTTTGGGTGAACTGTTCCTTTAAATTTCACAAATAATACTGCTGGATGTCTGAGAATAAATTTATTTAAGGCTTAAGAATTACATTAATATGTTGTCATATAAAATGTAATATGAGCATGTTTGGATGTTGTCATATAAACTGATGTACATATATTTACCCCTATTGTGGATGCCATGAAGTCTGTGCAGATTTCAGCAAAGTCACGTCCCATTACTCCATAGTACAGACCGTAGAAAAGCATAATCACACCCACATCCATTGAGTCCTCTGCTTTAATCCTGAAAAAACAAAACAAAGATATACAATAATATAATATCAATGTAGCTAAACTCTGCAGGACAGTGGGTCCACAGGAACAGCATTAAAGACGTAGGGTCTGTACAATTGTTCTCGGAAAGGCAATTAGACAATCAGTGCACATCCTCTGAAACATATGTCACCCCAGAAGTATGAATCCATTTCTTTTCAGACTTACCACCAAGGGAGTAATTCCTTCTAATTGCCATGGAAACTACTGACTCACTAACTCAGACACAGCCAAATTCTGTGTTTAGGATTTTAGAATCAGAATAAAGGCACCTCTAAGCAAATATATCAAACAGCATGTTTCTGAGGTTAATCTAGTTCACGCACCTGAAAAAAACGTTGAATCCAAACATGGTAAACATGATGGCGAGATATCCAATCACACCCACAGCGTAGCTCAGCTTGTAAATGAGGAGGAACCACTTATACACCATCCTGCAGAAGTGAAACAGGCTTTATTTTAGTATGTATTCTATATAACACTGCTAAAGCAACACATTCGGCAACACATCTTATAATGCAATCATAAAACTAACCTACGCAGGTGCTGTTTTTTATATGCTTTAGTTATATTTAAAGCTTCAGAACTTTTTTGACTTGAAGGCCCCCTATTTTCCAACACAAAGCCTACACGCCTGTAAAAGCCTACAAAAAAAATATTTTTGGTATTTCTGCTAATAACGACAAAGCCGTTTCTTTTCAAACTTCTTGTTGATATATTTAATTAATTAAAACTGTTAATTCCGGAACTGCATTTTCTTCAATTACAATAATAGTTATTGAAGGGGAAGTTTTTGATTTTTGTTTTCATATTTTGATTTATGTATTTCATTTAGATCATAGTTAGATAATTTTGATATATATAAAAATTATTTATTAATTTAAATACCAAGTTATTTATTCATTTGTATAATTAACTTATATTTAAGTCATCCTGTGGCAAGTTGAAGCCCCATGGCTGAGAGCCCCTGCTTTAAAGGAAAAGATCTTAAAAATGAAAGAGTCTTTAAGTTTGGTCATTTTGGTCAAAATCAAAACTTTCTTTATGCTGTAGAACACAAAAGAAGACATTTCTAGGAATATTACAGTGAGTAAACCACAGATTCCTTTTAAGGTGGATATTTGTCCTTTTTGGTTTGTAAACCTTACAATATACTTTCATTGTATAGTGTGACTGCTCCTCAAAATGTCTCTTTTTTGTGTCTAACAGAAGATAAAAAGCTATGGAAAGGTTTGGAATTGCAATTCTCTCTCAAAAAACAAAGCATTTCAAACATTACCGTGGCGTTCTGCGGGAGAGTGGCTTGCGTGTGGCTCTGAATATGATATAGCTGGTGATGACGGAGAACATGCCCCATGTGGACAGGAAACGCCACCAGTAAAGCTTAATGGTGAAGTACAGAGGAACCACCCACATCTGCAATAGTGTGACCATCTACAAGAGAAACATTAACAATATTCATTAATGTCTTTATATTAAAGCATAGTGATGTTAAGAGTCCTTAATATATAATATGCCACTCACATTGTAGGATCTGCCATGCCTTTGTTTCCACTGAACCAGGACAATCTGAGCGACCACCAGCGTGGCAATGAGAATCAGAACCATCTCAGCATGCATGGCCTCATGACCTCTGTGCTTCACGTGCAACCTCTCGTGCTGCATCCTGCAGTTACACACACACGTAACAGTCAGAGAACGCTTTTACCATGAAATCAAAGCTAAAACGGAGATCAAAACTCCTAAAAACACAAAACAAGAAGCTAATGATACAGAATAACAGGCCAGGAGTTTGTGAAAAAGCTTTTGTTCATTTTGTAGGATTATACACGAGGCCAGACCTACTGAGGCCACCTGCACGACACTGACGGTGTTCATTTATAATAATGACACACATATGCTCCAGAAACTATTTTTACACAGAAGGTGACAATCATAAGGTATTAAAAAGACAGGTTGTGACAGTTTAGAAAAGCTGAACACCCTTCTACAACCACTTTTACTTTTCTGAACATCTCGAAAAAAAAAAAAAGTCCATCATTATTCTATGCAACAATAACATAAAATGATTGGTTAGGAGTACTTACTTCCAACTTTCTCTGTGGGATATTTTCAAAAGATCGTCCTGTGAGGAAAGAAAGAAAATTAACAATCCACATGCAATATTTAATCTTCATATTTGTAGGACTGCAATTTGATATGCTTTATCAGCATGTTTAATTATTTTACAATTATTATGCTTGTAGTATGACCATATAAGGTATCACCCTTCAGGTTATTACTAGACTTCTGATCTGGATTTATTTTGTCATCACATATTAATTTTCCTTGGACAACAATCATTATTGACCAGTCAGAATCCAGTTTTCCAGCGAGTCGCATAACTGAGTGCAGCTTGGTCCTACAAGTAAAAATTCCATTTATTTTCTCCATTGGGGAACTTATTTTTAATGATAGCTTATAAACAGTTAAAAAAGACATACTTTGAGCTATGAGGTTGTTTATCAATGGTATATGGTTTTGATGAAGCCATCGACATGTTATTTCAACTTAATCTAATTGTTTTTAACAGTACTCCTAGTGAAAAACTACATTACCCATAATCCTGCATAGAAATTACCAATCAGTGAACACTCCCATGAAGCAATGCAAGTCAGTTTCCCAGTGCTACTATTTAAATATTTAAAACAGATATATTTTGCAATAAAATAATATATACCTATGAATCTTTAAATCAAACATTTTACATTTATCCATCTTTTTAATTATGTCATTTGCAATACTTTATAGGCCTTGTACCTTTCCCTTTTTGGCTGATTTTCAAATATTTTTACTTAAAATTAAATTGTCATGATGCGATTCACCTCG
Organism: Spinibarbus caldwelli; assembly: GCA_039654775.1. Taxonomy (NCBI): domain Eukaryota; kingdom Metazoa; phylum Chordata; class Actinopteri; order Cypriniformes; family Cyprinidae; genus Spinibarbus; species Spinibarbus caldwelli. Next base: position 8,739,288 of record CM077225.1, read on the forward strand.
CAGCTGGTTGGTTTGGTTCACGGCTTATAACTCCTAAAAGAAGGCCTTAGGTAAAATCCTTATGGGAAAAATGAATGGAAAAAACAGTTCAGAAGCCAAGGCAAATGGCCAATATCAGAATCAAGTATACATATGACTACAAGACTATTTACGTGAACTACAAAAATAAAAGGGTGATTAAACAAGGTGGAAATCCCTCCTACGTTTATGCACATTTGAACCTATAACCCATCTAGAGCACATACTCTGATGCTGGCATCTTCTTCCGTCTGTCATAGGAGTGTGAGATAAACATGGCCATGCTTGTCCACACCTCTCTATGAAGCTTCATAGAAGAGAGCTTGTGTGGCTCGAGCAGTCGGCTAGCCCTTTATACAAACTACTGATAAGACTTTATAACACAGTATATATTAAAAGGGTCAACAGACAAGCATTTATTCATAAACCAGACGTGTACACTTGCAGGTTGTGATTCATCAGTCCAGTTGAGTTTCTGACTGTGATTCACATTTAATAAAACAGAAAGTGATATGTGTGATAGCCTATGCATTTCTAATTACAGTATCACCCAGATCACCCCATATGCTATGCTAGCAATCTACAAATACATGTATAGACAATCAGACAATCCTGCTAAGTTAAAAGGCGTTTTACTCGTAGGCAGTTTTCACAACAACCGACCGACAAACTGAACTAAACTAACCATTCCTATTATAATCAACGGATTTATCAATACCGCACGTAAGCGTGTCGATTAAACAGCTATGTAAACAGACTAGCTCATTATAATAGTAGCGTACGTGCTAGCTGCGTAGCTGCTAGTGCAGAACGACAGCTATTACACAGACCGCAAAATTAGGGCCAAACATCAAATGTTTTAATTGTCTCGGGCCTGTCTATCGATGAAATACTGAATCGAGTACCTGGGGTTGCAAGCCAGCCATTATTAATATCGGTCTAGATTCCAGTCATCTATTAATGGCTCTACCGGCAGACATCCTGGTCGAGCAGGGTTGCCAGGTTTTCACAGCAAAATCCGCACAAATGTTACTCAAAACCAGCCCAATCGCTTTTCAGGGGGATTCCCGGTAAAAATCGCTGTCGGGTGGGGTAAAATACACGTTTTTTGGCGGGGTTCCCCTGATAAAAGTCGCATTCCAGGAGCTAAATATCACGTTATTGGGTCGCTTCAACCCGCGGAAAGAGCGTTAAAGTAGCCCAATTCCGCGGGAGACCCGCGGACTTGGCAACACTGTGGTCGCGTTCCATCGTTATTTGATTCGTGAATGAATCATTATTGTGAGTCGAATCTTTTCAATGAATCTTTTGAAAAAAAGATTCACTTCCAAATCAGAATGGGTCCGAGCTGTTTTCGAGTCATCAACAAGCAGACTCATTTTTTGTTTGGACCGTCTCTTCAATTCAGGCATGTAACGAGCCGAAAACTGATGGATGATCTGATGCTAAAAGATGCCATTTTGTTAAAACGTTTTCAGCTAGGATGCACACTCTATTAGGTGTTATGGTTTTGATGTTATTAATACTCTAAAAGACGTTTATATTAGCTGAAAAATGCATGAAACTAAATAAACTGCGGCAAATGAATCGAAAAAAGTAATACACATCAACGTGTGTCCTACGGCGCGATTTGAGTGAGCATGCGATGACGTAATTACGCCATGACGTGAAGGATCATTGAATCATTTTTACCCGGATCTTTGAAGTGAACCGTTCAAAAGAACCGACGGGTTCCTGTTATGTGTTCATAATGGGTCTGTTGGCACGCGTCTGCGCAGGAGCAATACTCGCGCACACGTCTACACATTCACTGCAACTGATAAAATATCACTTCGTTTAAAGTAGATTTCTATTTCCCACAATATTAAATAGCTTCTGACATGCATACAGTTTGAGACCCAAAATTTTTTATCATTTTTATCCATTACAAATCAAAAGTTAATTTATCTTTAGTAATTCAATCAGATCTGAGAATTAATTGGCATTCTCACTTAATTGCTTAACCCTGTAAACTTGGAATAGCCTAAATAACAGTAAGAGAAATCACATTTTTGGAAACGGGATATTGAACCTTATTACAAAATTAAACTATATTTTCATATATACTGTATATATATTAAATATATTTTCAAAAAATTGAAAAAAAAAAAAGTTTGCATAAGCACATTCAGAGGCCTAAAACTGAGCAAAAATATGCAATTTTGGTGCACTTGCTGATCTTACGGCCAAAAAGTGAATGAAATCAGTAATCGTGAAATATTACTAACAATACAAAAGTTATATTTCTGTTTTAAAAATATGTAAAGATTTCACAAAAAGGCACGTGTATTATGACATGAAGGGGTAAAAAACAACAACTATCAGTCAGACGTGTAGTAGATTGTGTACAACAGGTTTTTCTGAAAATTTTGATCACGAGGCCTTTTGCGTATTAAATATTATATAGTAGGCTTTACAGGGTAAATACAAAGCTATCAGTACTTTTACAATGATAGGTGTTAGTGATTGAGAGCAATCGTGTTTTAATATAAATATTTCACTACACATTGAGTACAAAGTGTCTATTTGTCATAGTCATGTCTGTTAACTCTTAGTCAAAGACAAAGATGTGTGGTAAAATATATTGCACAACAGATCACACTAACCAAACAAACAGCAATAGTTTACTTGCTGAGTAATGTAAATTTAACGGTACATACATCGACTGAGCATTTCTCAATTGGAGATCCTGTCCTGTTTAATGTTAATCTCAACCTTGTAAAATGTCAAAACCTTATTTGTGTATTCATTTTACTAATATGCACCAGAACACTGGAATTCTTTATTCATGCATTTATTCATTCTTCTGTTAGCAGCTAATGTACGGGCCTAGTAGGCAATTCAGTTCAAATGCTGTCAGACGTGAGGATTTCTATTCCAAAATCTACCTGCCATTGTAAACATTTTTTTGCATTCAGTATTAACAGCCATATATAATGTATGGACAGTTTATCACTATAGTTTGTTGTTGAAATATATTGAAATATGCATTTTCATTGACATATCCAGTATTGATTGCTTCATGATTGTTTATTATTGCTTTGTTCATGTAATTTCTTCATTTCTCAAAAATGATGCAGTCCCTGAACTGATTACCAAAAGCGACATCTCAAGAATTATAGATTAACCAGCACTGCAGTCCCTCCTGTTCCAGTGCGGGGGCTCGTCTGGTATAAATTCTGGGAGAGCAGCACTGAATTATCTACAGCTGAAAACATCACACTTTTACTGGAACTGAAGTGTGAGCTCCACAAAAATGAAGCTTCGCTTTTTACTTTGTCTGTGTATTGTTGGAGCTCTTGCACAGAGCGACTATGATGATGATGATGGAGCGGTAAATATTATTTATTATAATATTGCTTAGAATTATATTGTTACTTTTTGATAATATAGTGATTATTGTTTGCTTTCTATCCCACTTTTTTTTTTACTTTAGGAAGACAAAAAAGATGTAAGTCTTTTTGTATATGACCTCAAATCATATGAACATTTGCAAACAATTACATTAAAAAATGTAGTAACGTAACATTTTTAATTGGATTTTGTCTTGATTTTAGCCTAAAGAAATCCTAGATCCCAGGGGTCATCGTCCCGTCAGTAGAGGTCGTGAGACGTACTCCGCAGGCCCAGCTGCCCCACCACCCATCAGTGGGGGAAGTCGTTACCGTGGAAGACCAACTGCAGCACCGGTGGGAAAACTGGTGCAGGAGAAGGAAGAGCAGCCAGATTCGGGTGGATGTACCCACATGTCTGAGAAAATGGTCAGAGTGCCAATATGTTTGGATTCTACTTGTGCAATATCTGTTTAGATGGGTGAAATAACTTATACAGAAATTCATTTGTAATATTTTAGAATAAGATGACAGTATTGTATATGTGGCCTAGAGGAGATCTTAACAATATAGAACTAAAAATCAATGACATAACTAAATGTTCAATAATGGGGAGACCAAATGTACAGCATTAATAATCTCACACTGAAAACCCATTTTGTCAACCAGTATTGGTGTTTATGGTGGTTACGACCCTAATTTAAGTTAACATTGCATACACAAAACACAATTCAAATAAGTTTTTTTTTCTCTCTCTCTCTTCAGGGTGTGTTGTGTCCCACAGGTTGTGAGTTGAAGAAAACCCTCCAGAAGCAAGAACGTAACGTGAGGCCAACTGTAGATCAGCTCAAAAGATCTGTGGATGAGCTTACCCAGTCCACCAACTCTGTCTATGGCTACGTCTTGGATATGACCGCAGAAGTAGCACAAAGACAAAGAGTCAGCGAGGGTAACTATACTTCATTAAGAGACCTTAGAAACGTTTATTTCTGCAAGTAATAGTCTATTGTGATTAGACAAGAGCAATTCTTGATTAGTGTTCCTGTAGCTCAACCGGTAATGCTGAGGAAATTGGCATCTGCCAAATGAATAATTGTAACCTTTTTCAACCCATTTTTCATTAATTAGACATTCTGAATTATTAAACACTGTTTGTGTTCGTTCATAGGCAATGGTTTGCTGGTTGGTCAGTACACAGACAGCCTTGAGTCCCAGCATGCTTATATTAAGGACGCTGTGGATGTCACCTTCCCCCAGAACATCAAAGTCCTACAGGGTGTGCTTGACAAGATCCGTGAGAAGATTCAGCGTTTGGAGAAAGCCATCACTACTCAGAGGGCCAAGTGCCAAGTGCCTTGTAAAGTCAGCTGCCCGATTCCAGTGGTTTCCGGCAAGGAGTGCGAAGACATCATTCGCAAAGGAGGAGAGGAATCTCAGATGTACCTCATACGGCCTGATCCACTCAGCTCACCTTACAAGGTCTTCTGCGATCAGTCGAGTAAAAAAGGAGGTATGTCCACTTTTATCCTTTAAACAAACCCCTAACCCTAACATAAGTCAAGATCTTAAAATCATGTGGCCTGTTGAGGAAAGTTATGGGAAACATGTTGTATTTCTCACGCCAGTTCAGAAGTAAAATATCCAGTGAAAAATAACAGAGAACCTACGATGAACCCTACCCTAAACATAACCGAAAATATGATGAAAAGCGAATGTAAGATAAAAAGCGCATTTGTTGAAGCGACCTTGCCTTTTTTGCTTGATTCTACGAGTTATTGAGCTCTTTTATCGTGATTTACGAAACTCACGATTTACGTTGAGCTACTGAGCATGTTTACTTTGTCAGAAAAGCCATATATGGAGCTGGTTATGTGATACAAACTAGTTTTCAAATCATACTCTATGATAAAAGTGTTTTGAGGTCATAACATATTATTATGCAAGGAACTGTGCGATAGAAGAGGATAGAAGTTACTGGCGTTTTACTGCCAGTAGTGTTCATTTCAGTCAGAAATTTAAGTGAATTGTTTGTATAGGTTCCTTTTTGGAGCAAAAAATGTGTGTAGAGGCATGTTTTACCAATGTTGTAACCATCATTATAAACTTCTCTACTATTCCAAAGGTTGGGTGCTCATCCAGAACCGTATGGACGGCAGTGTTGATTTTGGCAGGCGTTGGGACGATTACCGAAGAGGCTTTGGAAACATTGCATTTGATGTGGGCAAAGGCCACTGCCAGACTCCTGGTGAGCTACGGCTAACAAATGATGTGTTGTGGTTTTGCATGAGGGAGTTTTACTGATTGACCTGAAGTATCTAGCCAACTTAAAATGTAGCCTAGCATTGCATATTGTGTGGATAAACCCTGCAGAAAAGACAAATATAGGTTGTGTTTTGGATTCTGGTGTGCAGATTTCCTCAGCTAGGCATCTTAACTAGCTAAACCAACAAGCTTCCATGGTCAACCCAGTATTACCAAAAACCTGGTGAACAGCATATATATAAAAGCCCACCAGAACCAAAGCAGCATAATCCAGTCTGGACCAGCATATAAGTTCTAAAAACTGGTCTTTTCAGCAGGGTCTCCAAATCACATATCATCTCATTCTCTAATGAACTTCTTGTGGACTGTTTTAGGCGAGTACTGGTTGGGTAACGACCGTATTAGTCAGCTTACAAAGATGGGTCCCTCTGAGCTTCTGGTTGAAATGGAAGACTGGTCCGGTTCAAAGGTCTACGCTCAGTATGAGCAGTTCACTGTGCAGGGCGAAGCCACCAACTACATCCTAGCAGTTGGTCGTTACTCAGGAACAGCTGGAAACACATTCTTGGATGGCGCAACAGAACTGTTTGGAGAGAACCGTACCATGACCATCCATAACGGCATGATGTTCAGCACCTACGACAGAGATAATGACAAATGGTGCGTATTGTTCTTAGAGTTTGTCCTAATAGCGGCCAAATTGAAAGCTGCATGGATAAGTTGTGCAGTATCTAATATGTTCTTTCTCTTTTCAATTGTTTCCATCTCAAACAGGATACCTGGAGATCCTTCTAAGCAGTGTTCAAAAGAAGATGGAGGTGGATGGTGGTACAACCGATGCCACTCTTGTAATCCTAATGGGCGATACTACTGGGGAGGAGCTTATACAAAATATATGGCCAAGCATGGGACAGATGATGGCATCGTGTGGATGAACTGGAAGGGTTCGTGGTATTCGCTCAAATCTATCAGCATGAAGATCAGACCTTTCTTCAAACAATAATAAAACTTCAAGAAAATTTAAATGAGATGCAGTAGATGAGATGTGGTAGATGTGTCCATTCTTGAGTACATTCCCATTCAATAGCACTCATTTCATTTAGGCTTTTTGAGAATAGGTGGATAATAGAACCTGAACCTAAACATTTTAAGAGACACAGTTCATATGTGCATAAGAGAGTGTGAATAAACTTGAAAAGTTTGAGACTGTGTTATTGAAAATGTATTTAAAAAAAACAAAGGGATAAAATGTAAAACAAGATGTAACGCATTGTAACACAAGGACTGTAACGAGGATTGTATGGATTGTATCACAATCTGCCTAATTCTCATTAAAGCTGACCTATAAAAAATTATGTCTTTTATATTTATGTAATGTTTTCTTGTTTTAGAGAATTTTGTCACTTTTGGGGACTTCATGATTGTGTTTGACTTTGTCAGCTTCTAGTAAATAAAATTTCATAAAACACTTCTCACATCTCTCACAAGTTTATATACATGCATCAGAGAAAAAATCTGTCATCTTTGTCATGAAAATGTTCACCACATTTCAAACTGTTTCTATTCTCATGAAAATGACGTTTGTAACAATAATTTTGTATTTATGTATTAATATTAATAATATTAATAATAATAATTTTGTAAAAAAACAAAAACAAAAACACACACACACACACACACACACACACACACACATTTGTATATCCTAAACAGATACAAATAAATAATAATTTCATATTTAATTTTACAAAATTATATCTTGGTTGGAATTGACACCAATAAAAATATTCTGCTCATAGGTGATATTTACCTTGATTTTTCTTGGTAAACAAGTATACTAACAAAAAAAAAAAAAAAAAAACCTTTACTGGGGCAAAATAATTTATTTGGTGGAAACAATGCAGCTTTAATGTGACTTTCATATATTTAACTACAAGACAAAAAACAGTGAAATCATTAAAATCATCCTCCGAGACATGAAAGTAGCCAAAGATACACCTAAATAAAAATATTCATATTCAAAATTCAGATTCATAATTATTTGACACTCACTACATAGTTTTACAAAAATGTTACAAAGTTTTGAGTTATTTTATTGAGGTATTTAATACATTGTGTTTGACAGGCTGATTTCTGATTTCTCATTTCTGTGTGAAATGACATTTTGCACAGTCTCTCGTTCAAATTTGCTTCTGCGTTGCAACTAAAGCAGAGTCATAGTAGTTTTTTTTTTTTCATTTTATACTAGTGATATTTGTATCTTCTAACACTATACATGGAATATTGCACATAAGTTAGATGCATACTGTAAAAAAAGAAAGAGAATCTGAAACTGTAAATACGATATTGGTAAAATAAATGGCACAGTGGTCTTTAAATGAATATGTAAATAGATAACAAACAAAGTCACAAGAAATAAGTACAGTATTTGTCAATACATTATACATTACATAATACATTACATTATTTTTGTCTGACATTGTGTATGGTTTAGTAATATATGAGATATTATTAAACCATACACAATGTCAGACAAAAATAATCCCTCATATTTCTAATCTAGGCATAAATCTGATTAAATATCTTCTAGGAGTTAATCTAAAACCACCTGATGCTGCTCAATGTCTTCAAATTTTGTGAGCAGCTCAGTGCGAACAATGGGAATTTTCCGGTAAGAGGAGGACACACTGGGCCGATCAACAGACTGAAGTTTTAGTTTTTTGTTTTTGGAGAATGATTTTCGCCTTTTTGAGATAATGCTGAACTGTTCCATCTTGTTCTCCATAGCTTTAAAGGGTTCGTTATCAACGCCATGGTCAAAGGTTTCCCTGCATGATCCTTTGCACGCACGGATTTTGATGTCAATGTCCACCTTCACTCCAAAAATGAAACAAAAACAAGTCTGAATCAGGACAAAAGTTACATTTCAACTTCAAGCAAATAGTGAAATCCCTGACTCAAACGTTCTGATGTTCTGATGGCAGAATATCTGATCAAATATATTGATTATGTGTGCCTGAATTTACTGACTTTCCAGTCAATAAAATAAACAGCAGTGGTTCTCGACCAAGGTGCTTTAATAAACTTCTAATGAGGCAAAAAATACAGTCTTTACCCCTCAGAGATATTTGTTCATGCTATGTGTGTGTGGGGGGGGGGGGGGTGTAGGGGGGGGGTGTTAAGAACCACTAATAATAGTCTTTTGCAAGTTCTGCAGACTTCTTGCGCAGGAATGTTAAGTTTCTGTGAAGGTCTTGAGCAAACTTAGCATATCTGATCTCCTGCACTGCACAGAGAAAATACCATCAGGCCACCTCATGTAGTTCATCCAAAAAGCCTTTTGTTCACATTAAATGCTAAAATTGAAAATGTCTAAGATTATTGTTCAGGGTCTTCTGAGTAATTTATGAAGGTAATTTAAGTTCTTGAAATAAATATTGTAAATAACATAACACTGGTTGAACCCTCTGGAGAACCAAAAGGACATTTCCAAAAGTTTCTTTGAGAAACTTAAAGATAAGCTACAAGTTCCAGTCAATGATTCCTCCAATAATCATACGGGAATGATTTGAGGAACATATATGTCGAAGCTGTTTGAAAACAAAACTAGAACATCTGAGGCACCTTCAAAAAGATGTCTAGAGGTTCTTCTTCTTCTGAATGAATGAATGAATGATGCATTTATATAGCGCTTTATTGTGTATTGCTGTACACCCAAAGCGGTTTACAATCATGTGGGGGGTCTCTCCTCAACCACCACCAGTGTGCAGCATCCACTTAGATGATGCGACAGCAGCCACAGGACAACGGCACCAGTGCGCTCACCACACACCAGCTACAGGTGGAGAGGAGAGAGAGTCATACCGCCAGTCAAGTGGATGGGGATTATTAGGAGGCCATGATAGACAGGGGCCAGTGGAGGGAATCTGGCCAGGACACCAGGGTTACACCCCTACTCTTTACGATGAGTGTCATAGGATTTTTAATGACCACAGAGAGTCAGGACCTCAGTTTAACGTCTCATCCGAAAGACGGTGCTTTTTGTCAGTATAGTGTTCCCGTCACTACACTGGGGCATTAGGACCCACACAGACCACAGGGTGAGCACCCCCTACTGGCCTCACTAACACCTCTTCCACCAGCAACCTAGTTTTCCCAGGAGGTCTCCCATCCAGGTACTGACCAGGCTCAACCATGCTTAGCTTCAGTGGGCAACCAGTCTTGGGCTGCAGAGTGATATGGCTGTGGCAAGAACCTTCTGAGGGTTCTAAATCTAAGGTGCTTCAGGTATCTTTCCATTTTTGCTTATGATTTGAGAATTAGACATAAATTTTAATTTACTTATTAATTTACTTACTAGTTCATTTAAAAACACTTTTTGGAAAACAAGTGATATGATTTTCCTCTCCTCATCAGAGCACAAAGGGTATGTGGGTTGTGCTGGACAGTGTCCAAATCTGGTGTAACCATAGTGATTATGTTGTTTGAGACTGGATTTCAAGGTCGTACACACTGAAACAAACCACACACTTGTGTTAAACTTGATAATAATGTTTATGCTTCATAGATCGGTTATGGCTAATGTTGAAAACTGCATTCATATTGAGGGGGTTATATTATATGATTGTGAATGATATATAGTGGTAATGTTGTAGGCTCATTGTTTATTGACAACCTTGATGTGAAACCATCTTATAAAGTGACAAATAAACAACCTAGAGTTGTATATCTAAACCAGTAGGGCCTGACTATGGTTTCTTATTGAACCTAGTGAAGATATTAAAAGTAAGGAAATGCCTTTTTATCATTAACTAATGTTCAAAAATGATGATATGATCTTTAGGATATACTATCAGAAAGAAAATGTGCAAAAATGGTACTTTTAGGGGTACAACAGCTTGTCATTGGGACAATATACCTTATTTACCCTAAAGGTGCATATTCGTACCTCAGCCTAGTAATATGTACTCTTAAGGTACAACTATGAACCATTTAGGGGTTAATAAGGTAAAACAAGCTGTTGTACCCCTAAATGAATGATTTTTGCACTTTTGTTTTTCCTGAGACAGACTAAAATAGCCTTTATTTATTGAAAAGTTAAAGAAAGTACATTGAATTAGCTGTAGGATGTCTATTTCCAGAAAATTATTCTTGAAGATACTTTGAAATAAAAACACACTCCAAAACTTAAAGTGAACACATTTTTATTGGAAACATGAGGTAAGCTGGCTGAGTGAAAGCGTACATGGCAACGTGACTTCTTCACATTATGACAAGCAGATCATTGAAAAACTGCTAATTCAAAACAATGGCTATCTGTCCCTTTCCCCCATCCCCTCTTTTTCATTTTTTAGACAGGTCTGATCTTCATTCTCACTACTTTGAGGGAGTAATCAGCTGGTTTGAAAGGCAGCCACGCCACACCGTTCTCAATCTCATAAGGAACTTTGGTGCCGGGGTCGTACTGGCCTCCTTTATAGTAAATCCCATTAAGGTTGGCCGACTGGCAGTTATTGTACCACCACCCTCCACCATACATCTCCGCACAGTTCTCCTCCCACTTATCGCTGTCCCTGTCAAAAGTGCTAAACTTCATGCCAGCATGTGAAAGGAAGGATCCGAGGTTAGGATGTCCTTGCACTAATGCGTCACCTGCGTCACCCACATAGTCCGAAACGGTAAGCGGAAAGCCCTCGGCCTCCGAGCCAACTCTAAAGCTGTACTCGGCGTAGGCCTCATTCCCATCCCAGTCCTGCAGCTCCACTCTCAGAAGACTCTCTTTCTGAGTGAGAAGGTGTAGGAATTTGTTGCCGATCCAGATCTCACCCTTACCCTGCTGGTCTAACTGGCCAAAACCATTTCGATACTCCTTCCAAGTGCGATTGAAGTTAACAGACCCATCCTCCCTCTGCTGAACCAGAGTCCAGCCTCCCAACCCAGTGCCCTGGTCACAGTAAAGCTCTACTACCTCCTCCGACCCAGCCGGCTTTATTTTGAATAGTCCGCTTTGACCGCCATTCGCATGCTTCTGCAGGATTTCAGCGCAATCTGAAAGAAGATTACACACCTGCTGATTAGAGCAAAGCTGCAGTTGCGGATCTAATTATGTAGTTCTGCAACATTGTTTCTGGATGAGCAATTAAATGTGAGATGTTACTGGAAATTACTTGAATATTAGTCCATTACACCACATGTTTCTTAGAAGCTCTAACAAACTCTTGCTAGTGTTATCAAGAGAATTACGTTTGCTAATGGTTCACTTGTGTATGCTGCTTGAGTTAAGAGTTTCACTCAAGTGTACCTCCACCAACAAAGCCAGCCTTGCGCTCGTCGCGAGATTTCACGCTTCGTGCGTGGATGTCGGGTAGATCCTCTTCCACGTCGCCACGCATGAACTCCCCAAGGTCATCCCCAAAAGCTGGGTTGCTAGAGAAGGTGGTCTTTGAGTAACTCTTGCTTCCATCTGACACAACTGTTTTCGTGGAGGATGAGGATGAAGATGAGGAGAACCTTTGCTTATCAGTGTCAAGACCCGTGAAGAAACCTCCACCGAAGTCACCAAGGTCGTCAGTGCCACGAGTGAGAGAAGTAATGGACTTTTCCCTCCCACCGCTCACAGTTATTCTGACTCCATCACGGTTCAGATCTTTCCCTTCTTTGGCTGCCGTCAAAAACTCTGTATCTGAAATTCCCATTTTTTCTAAATCTTCACACCCGGGCCCGCTAGCCGAAACCTCAATCTTCTCCACAGGGCCGTCTTTGGTGTGTGTTATCACCTTGCGCACTGACTTGGTGCACTGCTTGACAGTGGAGGTGGAGGAGGAGGTATGTGATGTAGAGGAAGAAGTTGAGCCTGTACCTGATGTGGGGAACTTGCTAACAGTGGCAGCAGATTCGGCAGTGGAACCTTCCGCCTCCAGAGTAAGCTGCATCTGACCAACGTCTCCAAAGAGGAGCTGCTTCTGCTCAGCTTTGCCTGTTCCGCTCCTATATATGGAGGGTAACACCACGTCCTTCAACGGCCTGCTCTTCATGATTCCCAGGGAACTGACGGTCTCTACGCTCTGTCCACGCAAAGTGTTCAGATGGTCCATTTGCTTGTCCAGAGCCGCATAACTCTCCCTGTCCACTGAGAATTCACTGTAGCTGGCGCAAGAGCCCTTGCATGTGCGTAGTTTGATGTCAATGTCGACCTGCGCCAAGAGATAATATTGGGAGAATGTGCTTTAATAGTAAGTTGTCAAGAAATCAATGTAGTGAAAAAGAAAACCCAAAATTCATAATTGTGACTTATGCAATTAAGGCTTAAATAATTTTAATATATAAGTATTTTCAACTTTCTCTTACAACTACTTTTTTTATTTTTTATTCTGAAAGGGCTTCCATAAATTTCTACTAAACAACTGAATTTTAATAAATTAAAAGTATTTTTTTATATACATATTTTGCTCACCTCAAGTCGCTGTATTACAACAACTTGATCTTTGACTTGCGACTTCAGAGCGTCCAGTAAACGGAGTTGACGGTCAATTTTAATCTTGATATCAGTAATCCTCTGTCTCAGCTGTTCGGCCAAGGTGGTGTACCTGTTATCGTTACCTGAGAGGAAGGAGGAAACATTTTCTATAGTGTCTTCTAAAAATATGTTTGTGAAGTTCCACAAATTAACTTCATCCTTGGCATGAATGATCAAAACTTCCAAAAATCAAAGACTGAATCGATGCGAATTCTTACCAGCGCTAGAGGTCAGTCGCTCTCTTAGGTAAGTGTAAGTGTTTTTGGACACTTGATCAGCAGAGCGATACAGTTTCCGGCCCTCGTCCAGAAGACGACGAATCTTCTCAATCTTCTTGAGGATATCATGGTCAGCTTTGTCCATGAGGCCTTGAACTCGGCATCCAGATGGACATTTGTTTCCCTGAAGAATTTAAATGGGCGTTTGCTATCTTTAGCCAACTTGTTGGTGGGCATTATTATATTTTCAGTGCTTAATAAAACCTCGACTCGATATTTATGACTTAAATAATAAATAAATGATAGTACATACCCAGTCGTCATCTGTACACATAGGCCATTCTTTTGTCTTACAGGTGTCTTGTGCCTTGTAGCCGTGTTCAATAGGACGAGCACCTCTCGGGTTCACGACTGTGTCGTCTGACTGAAAAGTAAAATAAAGTAAACTTTTAATTAGTGGTAATTATTTAAGAATTCAAATGGGTTCAAATAAAGATTGAATGAAGGAAATTTATCGACTGTTTGTTAGTGATTAGTGATAAGAGACTCACCAAGGCAGAGGACACGACCACGAACAGGCAGAGGAGCGACTGTGTGAGCTTCATCTCTGGCCTCTCTGTGCAGAATACAAGCTCTCACTGCTCGCACATCACATATGAACCCTTCTGATTGACCAACAGACTGACTCTTTATTGACCATGGACACTCAGTCCCCAGCCCCCGCAGTCTGGAACACAGTATAGTGTTTGGACAAAAAAACAAACAAAAAATCAAAGATGGAGAGAGAGAGAGAAATACAAATTACACAACTTTCAACCATTATCAGCTGGTTTACGGGAATGACAATGTATGTGCATGTACAAAAACTGACACTGCAGTATGAGATTTGACTATCCTCAGAAGAGAATATTAGTGGAATATATTTAAAACATTATTGAAAACAAATTTTTGTGTGTTGTTTGGAAGAAACTGATACTTTTGGGTGCATTTAACTGATCAAAAGTAAGAATAAAACAATATATTTAAATAAATACTGTTTTTTTAAACTTCCTATTCATCAAAGATTCCTAAAAAGTGTATCAAATATTAAGCAGCACAACTGTTTTCAACATTATTAACACCAAATCAGCATATTAGAATGATTTCTGAACGATCATGCGACACTAAAGACTGGAGACTGAAAATTCAGTAAATTACTTTTTAAAGCACATGAAAATAGAAAGCAGCTATTTTAATTAAATTGTAAAAATATTTCACACTGTTACTGTTTTTACTGAATTTGTGATCAAATAAATATAGCCTTGGTAAGCATTAGAGATGTCTTTCAAAAACATTTTACTAAAGAGGTTTATTATATTACAGCAGGTTAATATTTGAACTTTATTTTGCCCTTGTGTATATAACTATATAAGGCTGTGAATAAATCATTGTTTACTGACAGATTCGACAGGGTTCATTACATTGCATTTTTGCAAACAGGGTGAATCATCATTAGAGGCTATGATTTGCAAATTCAAACCATGAATCAACAGTTTGCAAGAAAGGGGTGAGAGTTTGCACCCACGAGGATCATTTCTAGGACTGTCTTTTCAGTTACACAACCAATGTTTGTTTTAAGTTGTTTTGATGTGCATTTAACTCACATTGCACAATACAGATCGCATCTCTTCTGTTAATGAAAGAAAGCATAGCACTGATGCTCTTCATCACTATGCTTTGTGCACATTTACAATAAAATCAAAAACAGATAAAGCAGATGTAAGCCTACTATGAGGAAATTATGATTTTGGAAGCATAACCTTTTTAGCTGCCAAACTTTAATCCAAACCACCAATAAAATGACAACTTTTCATACATACTTCAGCTATTTTAATAGAATATTCTGTAGTGCATTAAATGCTGGGTTAGCAGCAGTTAGTAGGAACCACGATAACATGATTTTGTCCTACACGGATGAGATTGTGTGTAGTACGAGATTGTACTTTTGACTGTCAAGTTTTGTAGTAGCCTAAGTGCACAACCGTCTGTACACAGAAATAAAATAAATTAAACAAGAAACTCGTTTGGCGAGCATGCCGAATCTCACGCGCATATTCGGGAGTTTGCATCGGGTGACAGTGAGATTTTGTTCAACCTTACCGCTGCCTTTCTGCAGGAATAATGTTTTATACTCACACAGTTTCAGTGAAACTGCAACTGATGTCAGATGTTTTACAAGAGACTCGCGTTACAGACATTACGCCTCATCAGCTCATAAAACCGCTCGTATCGGATGCGCGTCAGGGTTTTGGGGTGATACTGCAACGTCAGGTATTTGAATAAAATTACATTACTTTATATGATTTGACATTGACTATAAGTTATTATTCCTATGCATAATAGTTCTTGACAAGGACGGACTTACACAGATCAAGCGAACTAAAAGCCTTTCCATGTGTAATTCCTTGAATGACCATTAGATGTCACCAAAGCAAACGAGTAAACGAATGTCACTAAAAATACATCAAAAATAGTGTGAAACTAATTATACTACACTTTTTCTTCCAACTTCTCTCAAGCTCATTTTAGTGGATGTTTGTTCATAAAAGATGTTCTACTAAATTTAACAACCACAAAGTGTCCAAAATGTTTGTTTTTATTTTAAACGGCCCTGTTTTATCATTTTAACCTAAAAACTGTTTTGTGAAATGTTTCGCTTGGAAAAATATGATAATACAATATTTCTCAACAATAAAGGTGACTTGTTTTTTATTCATTCATACATTTAAAGGGATAGTTCACCCAAAAATGAAAATTCTGTCATCATTTACTCACCCTCAAGTAGTTCTAAGCCTGTATGAGTTTCTTTGTTCTGCCGAACACAAAGGAAGATGTTTTGAAGAAGGTTTGTAACCAGGCTGTTTTGGGGCACCATTGACTAACATAGTAGGAAAAAAAATACTATGGAAGTCAATGGTGCCCCAGAACTGCTCTGTTTCCCACATTCTTCAGAATATCTTCCTTTGTGTTCAGCAGAACAAAGACATTCATACAGGTTTGGAACTACTTGAGGGTGAGTAAATGATGACAGAATTTTCATTTTTGGGTGAACTATCCCTTTAAGTGGGGTCAGTTTATGTCTTGATGAAATTGTGTAGAAGTAACAATCAAACCTTGTGAAATCTCTTCCATGCAGTTCCTCAGCTCATATATGGTGGGAAATTGGACTTCCTTGTGTTTGATTATCTGTCTGAAATCACCATGTCACTGCTCTCAGCAGCCAAAGCTAAAGCACCTGTAAGTTATTTATACCTGATGTGACCCATAAAACTGATATGGTTGATATAAGATAATAAATTCAGGGTGATTCTGTGATATTTAATACTATTTTTGACTTTTTATTATATGCTTATTATAATAAACACTTGGATTGACTCTAACAGTGCTCTTTTCTTTCAGAATATGGGATATGCTCCTGATTTTGTCCTTTCCCTTTCTCCATTTATTAAGGATATCAGCAAAAAAGGTAAAGCTTAAAGTTATGATAAGAATGTGACTCTTTTATATATTATGTTATAATGCAATCTAACCTAATATAATATAATGACACAAAATAATAAATTTTCCATTGCAGTATTTTATGGAGATACATTTTATATTTTGCATTTTTAGTATCATTGATAAATGTTCATCTAAGCAGTTTAGGTATATTTGGAAATCCTGCAATATAATATAATATAATATAATATAATATAATATAAACAAACATTTTATTTTTAATTACAATATTTTATGGAAATACGTATTAGATTTAGATTTTTTTTTAATATCATGAATAATGTTCATATTCAGTCATTTCAGACACACTGAAGAAGTTTTTGGTGTCATGCTCTGTTGTTTCCTGCAGGTATTCGTGTGGTCAGTAACGCTGGAGGTGTCAATCCTCTTGCCTGTGGAGCAGCTCTACAGGAAGTAGTTCAAAAGGCGGGACTTGACTTGAAGGTAGCTGTGGTGACTGGTGATGACCTGATGCCACAGGTAATTGAAGTTTTGCATGATGCTGGAGCCACACCACTGGGTGTCAGTGTAATCCAAGATGAAAATCATATCACATAGCCATATCATGCAGCACAACAAACAAAAATTTTTGAATATTTACTGTCTTTGCATTTGAATTCAGCACACATTGACTTATTATAATATTTATGGGCATTTTTAGTTACTAGAGTTTTACAAAATATAAATACTACAATACTTATACTATTAAACATTAAATTGATCAAAATTGACATTAAAGACATTTATAATGTCACAAAAGATTTCTATTTCAAATAAATTCAGTTCTTTTGAACTTTCTATTCATCAAAAATAGAAAGAGTATTACAAGAATATTAAGCAGCACAACTGTTTTCAAGATTATTAATAATAAGAAATGTTTCTTTAGCACCAAATCAGCATATTACTATGATTTCTGAAGGATCATGTGACACTGAAGACTGGAGTAATGATGCTGAAAATTTAGCTTTGCAGGTAGTGGATAGTTAATAGTTTAGTGCTACTTTTTGCAGTAATTGTTAGGAGTTTGTTCCAATTCCTAAACTTTAGAATGAGTGATAGTAGTAGTGATTACTACATAACCATAGCACTCATTATATTATATCCTTATTGAGGATTGTTCAGACAGTTTTGAAATCTTCCCTGTGATCTTCTGGTTTGTTGTGTTTCCTAGAAAGACTCTTTGACTGAACTCAGGATGACTGATTCAGAGGGAAAGAAACCACTTCCAAAGACCGTCCACAGCATGAATGCATATTTGGGGTATGAACTACAAGTTAATTACAGCGTGTCATTGGTTCTGTCTGTTATTCATGCCTGGAGCCATACTGGTGGTTTGAGCATATGAGATTCAGCTTTCTTGTGTCTGTATGTCACAGTGCCCTCCCTATTAAACGATGCCTGGACCTCGGGGCTGATATTGTAGTGACGGGACGTTGCGTGGACAGCGCTGTGGTTCTTGGACCGCTGATGCATTCGGTACGGTTTGTCACGCAAGAACGTTCTTTCTCTTGTGCAACAGCTGTTGTGCCTCATTCATCCTCTGTGACGATGTGTTGGTAATTTTAACGTCCTTCATCAGCACAAAACAAAAACAGAAACAAGTAACACACCAGCAGCATGTCTTTTAAGAAAGAGCCATGTTTACTTTATCTTCTAAAGGAAGATTTTTAGACTTAATCCAAGAAGAAATTCACATTCAAATTCAAACCAGCTACCTCCGTTTTCTTGTTAAGCCTCTGTTGTTGTGATGGTTTTTAATAGTATTTCTGTACGTATATTTGTACATTATATATTTGTGCATACATATTTGATGTGTGTGTGTATATATTCATATATACAGTGGAGATCAAAATTAGAGAACAATTTTATTTGATTATTTTTTGTTTATTTATTTATTTTTTTTAAATAATGTAATCTTCTTCATTCTACTGGCGAGCAATTCCAGCTGCAGTGTTGAACCGATTGCCTATTGATAGTCTCTGCATTATCCTGTCCTCTCGTGCATTTTCATGGATGACCTTTTTGGGGGACTTGAATGAGTTAGTGACATTGTAAAGATGCAATATTTTAGAAATCACAGATTTGGAGCGACCAGCTTCTCTTGCTATGGCTGCTATTACCCTTCATCTTGACAACCTGCTTTCAGAGATTTTCAGTCACTTTAGAACGGCTCACCATCTTGCAAAGTCATAGAAAACTGGAAAGTTAGGCTGCCAGTTAAATAGAGTTTGTCAGATGATTAAGGAAGTTAGCATCAGGTACAAGATTAACACCAATAACTGGGAGGTATCTGAAGTTTTCTCTAATTTTGATCGGTGTTCTTTTTCAAATATCTCATTTAAGTTTTTTATATTGTGCTTCAGAATACATGTAACTCAAGAAACATGCTTAAAAATGAAATATGCTGCGCTTTTACTACTGTTAGGATCACTTTTAATAGGACTAAGCAGTGACCTTGAAATTTAGGTTTTTCTCTATTTTTGATCTCCCGTGTGTGTGTGTGTGTGTGTGAAAAGTATTACAACATTTCTGTTTGCTTTTTTTGACAGTTTGCATGGGACTGCAATAACTATGACCTGTTGGCTGCTGGAAGGTACCCTGTGAGCTCTTGAAATGTATGCATACACACACACACACACACACACACACACAATGTATCAGACAAGTTTGTCTGCTGAAAACACAGATGATCAGAGGCAGGACAAAGATAAGTACACTACACTCTGAGGTGAACATAAGGGCAGATGGCCACACATGATTCCTTTGTTTTTGTTGCATGGTGTGAAAGACCATTCAGTGTAAGAATATTTGTGGTTAACCACATTTATGTTGTTAGTCAAGTTCTGTTCATGTTTTGATTGCTGTGAAATTGCATTAAAAAAATCTTTTTTATTTTTTCTTTTCTGTTGCAGCCTTGCTGGTCATCTGATTGAGTGTGGTGCACAAGCCACAGGAGGGATTTTCACAGACTGGCACACAGTTCCTGACTGGTAAACTATTAAAATCTGATATATTCATGGGACATATCACCTCAAAATTAATAGACAATATATATATATATATATATATATATATATGTGTGTGTATATAAAAACACATATACACACACACACATATACAACAGAAACTTCAAAAGAACCGTATTTATTTTAAATATATTTTTTACATGCTTCCATTATGTATAAATTCTTCAATTAAAATATTTCGTTGTTTCACTGTATGATGTTTTATTAACAAAGTTCGGGAGGAGCACGTCAGATACTTAGCCTAATTAACACAAGAGGAGTGCACTCAAGTTAATCAACGCATAGGCATAAATACAGCTGGTATACCTCTATTCATTGACGGTTAATCAGCATCCCTCCACCGCCCCTTCTCCACACTTGAGTTCTACCACTTGAGTTCTTACCACACTTATACAGGGGGGTACTCTGGGTTCGGGCCATTCCTGAGCTCAGAGCCCTTCCCCGGACAGCACTCCAATTACACATTACTATGCTCGCCAAATACGCATTACTATACTCCAGCTAATTATATGTAAGTGTGAACTCGTGAAATAGTAATGAAATTGTATTATTGTGCTTTTGTGCTTAATTGTCGTGAAAATAATGTGCAAAAATCCTAATGGTCCTGAAAATAGGCTTCCTTATCTTTAAGCAAAATACAGTTTCTGATTGATTTGATTTTGGGGTGAAAATTGACTCCTTGACACTTGAGATGTCTAAGATCACTTATTTTATTATATATATATATATATATATATATATATATATATATATATGTTTTTTTTTTTTTTTTTACAGTAACTTTAACTTAATTAACTTCAAATACGTTCTCATCCTCATTCATTTCATTTTCAGGGATAACATGGGCTTCCCAGTGGTAGAATGTTCTGCTGATGGTTCATTTACACTGTCCAAACCTCCAAAAACCGGTGGGTTGGTTTCATTTGGTACAGTAGCAGAGCAATTAGTGTATGAGATCGGAGACCCACAGCGTTACCTCCTACCTGATGTCACATGTGATTTTTCCAGTGTCACCATTACTGAGATACCAGGTCAGCTGACTTTTACTGGATTGTACATGCATGATTGTTTCTGTTATTCATGCGGTGGCATATTTATAGATATAGTAATAGTAATATCTTCAAAATTGTGGAGAGATAACTTGAAGCAAGCCAAAGATGGTTGATGACAGTACTTATCTCCGGTAGAAAGTCCTCATGCAGTGATCAGATGGTTGCTTGTTTATTATCTCTAAATGTCTGACTCAGGGACGCAGCCCATTGACTTTACACCAGTTGTCTAGACTGGCTACCTAAGAGCCGGTTCCAGCTATCTGCTATAACCTTTGCAGCCTCTTTCATTTAACTAATGTTATTTTCTTTGTCACAAAGCAAATATTTTCTTTGTCGCCTAAACTTCCATCTCATTGTCTGTATAATCAATAAGCTAATGTATGTACACTAGCTTGATTTGATCTGAAGAAAAACTGTTGAACATCCAAAATTCTAGGGCAAAGCTGATACCTCATAAATTCTCTGACTGGGCTTTATATGTATGTAGATGTTGATGGTGGAGCAGTGAAAGTATCTGGTGCCAAAGGATCACCTCCATCAGGTGACTACAAGGTTGGTCAGCATTTCTGGTTTGGTTGGGTGAAGTCAGTCATTTCAATTTAAGTTTAATTGTTCTTTTTTATGCAGTAATAAAAAAAAAAAATTAACTGGTTTTGAAAATGGTTACGGTTTATATTTTGTCTTCACAAGGTTTGTGCCACATATATGGATGGGTTCAGGGCGACGGCAGTTTGTCCTGTTGGTGGTCCAAGAGCTGTGGAAAAAGCCAGAAGAACAGCAGAGAGCATTATTAAAAGGTTGAAAGTTTATTCTGAGTGATTTTATAGGTCAAATAGTTCATATGTAATTTGTTGTTTAAAAAAACAAAACAAAAAACACACATTTTTGCCATTGGAATCATCAATACTAGTTGGTATAAGGTTAAGACAACTAAGATTAATTATTTTAAATAAAGTTTGTTAAATACAGTGTTTAAAAAGTTTTTAAAGCCCACTAGAGCTTTAATGGCTAATAAAATTGTGTGTTGTGAAATTACATCATTAAATATCTGTAGGACCCAGCAAATTTTCAAACAGCTGGGATTAGAGGACTATGCTGAAGTCAACATTCAAGTTTTGGGTGCTGAGGACACATATGGACCACATGCGGTCGATACAGTAGGCTGTCTGTTTCTGTTTTTTGTTGAAAATTGTGTTTAACAATTATTAAACTGTCTGTTTACAATTAGAACAAATAACCTGCAGCTTTTGAAGCTGTTCTTTATTGTGCAGAGTCCTCGTGAGGCCGTGGTTTGGATGGCCGTCCGTCACAAGCAGAAGAAAGCACTAGAGTTTTTCTCCAGAGAGGTGGCACCAGCGGGAACAGGCATGGGTGAGTAAAAACTCAGTTTTGTCCTACTCTGTTTCCAAACCACTTTAGTTAAGCTCCCCATTCATTTAAAGCCAAAGAACATTTGAATAACTTAGACCAATATGTAATTTAATTATTTCTTCAGCTCCAGGACTCACAGCTATTGTGGGAGGGAGACCAAGAATGTAAGTAGTTATCAGTTTTTTTAAATACAAAAAACTGTTTAAAACTTCACATAAAAGTGTACCACCAAATGTTGCATGTGGGTCAAAGACGAAAAGGGGTTTTCACACATTAAAAAAATAAAAGCTTTACACCCAAAAAAACGAAGAAAAAATACAGTAAAACCTTTGTACATTAGAATGTGTCCTGTTTTATTTATTTATTTATTTATTTCTGAGGAAATTTTTTTTTTCCATGATTTACAGAAGACACCCACTAAAATGTCATTCAGTGTAACAGTAGTTTAAATACCTAAAAATTTGGTCAGACATATTTAGAACAAGAATCATTGGTGTTGACATTCAAAGTCTGTATTTAAGGATCACAGTGCAGCCCCCAAAATCTAATTATTTGTCATTTTAAATCTTCACCGATCTTTGCCACTAATAAAATTTAGTATGATCACCTTTTCTTTTATATATTTTAATAAGTACAGATTAGAATAAGTATGTTGTTTCATTTTTACATAAATATATATTTTACACTGAATGATGGTTCATTATTTCACCCGTATTTTGATTTTTTTTTTTTTTGAAACATTAAAGTAGACACTTTACTTGCTTTTAATATGCTTTCTATGTATATAAAATCAATTTTGTAAATTTAATTTGATGCGGACACCGAAATGGGACATCTCATCTTTGACCCATGTGTATTATGTAATATCTACTTTCTCTTTCTAGATCACCAGTGCTGAAACCTTTCTTTTTCCTGTACCCCAAAGCAGATCTGGAGGTATTACTATTATTATTCTTTATGAGTACCATAATAATATGTACCATATTTTAAATGTACCATGGTAATATTTTATTCTTTTGAAGAATCATTCAAATACTATGTTTTATGAATATGGTAATACAATGCCATAGCACGTTGTGAAATCATATAAACTGGCTCACATTTCTTATAGAGATGAATAGAAAAAAGTGGCCTGGTTACCCTGAAATCACGCTTTCTATAAAAATTCCATCACAGTATACAACAAAGTTCATTAACTTAACAGGTCACTCTAAGTGGATTGGACAGAATATGTAAATGAATTAATGGATCGTTGAATGAATGAATGAGCCTTAATTGGTGATTTCAGGTGCACATTCATGTGAATGGGGAGCTTGTGGAGACACACAGAGAGGCAGTTTCAGAGCCTTCATTAGCTGAAGGACACGACCCCTCCCTTCGCTCAGAGGAACATAGCCCAACACCCACAGGTATACTGACGATTGTATGTGGACTACAAAATGTAAAGTGTTCATGGAATACTTCACATAAATATGAAACTTACACTACCTGATTCTTACTTTAAAAGTAGGGGTAAGAAATTAATACTTTTATTCAGCAAAAATTAAGCATTAAATTGATCAAAAGTGACAGTAAAGATATTTATAATGTTACAAAAGATTTCTATTTCAAATAAATGCTGCTTTTATTTAACTTTCTATTCATCACAGAGTCCTGAAAAATGTGTCATGGTTTCCACAGAAATATAAAGCGCCAAAAACTGTTTTCAACATTGATAATAATAATAAATGTCTAAACTGCTCTTTTCCACACAATGAAAAATAGTGGCATCCCTGACCGTTAAGCTCCACAACCACACACCACTTAAAAATGTTTCATTTAATGACAATAAATAATCAAAAAGTTTGCTTGTATACACATTGATTTACACTCTAGCCAATAAATCCAACAGTTTCTGTACTAAATTTAGGTAATGCTTATAGGGATTAATTCTCACTATTAATTAGTTGCTTATTAGCATGCCTATTATTAACTTATTGGCTGTTCATTAGTACTTATAAAGCACATATTCTGCATGACCATATTCTACATCCCTAATCCTACCCAATACCTAAACTTAACAACTACCTTACTAACTATTACTAAGCAGCAATTTAGGAGTCGATTGAGGCAAAAGTAATTAATGGTTCGTTAATAGCAAGAATTGAACCTTAAAAGAAAGTGTGACCCACATTTTTTTACTTAATTCTATTGTAATTTTTTCAAAAAGAGTCTGAATATGACTAGGATAATATTGCATTTTTTTTCCCCTTCAAAGATGAGTCATTCTCTTTTTCTCAGAAAATATATTTCATGCTTTGTACACTTTCCAGCACTATTTTTTCCTCCTAAACTTTTCCCAGATCAGCACGTAATGTGATTTTATGAATGACAGACGCTTTTTAATTGTTTTGTGCAAAACAATTTTTTCCACATGGAGACAATCGTTCAGTGTTTGATATGACCTACTTCAAGGTGGAGGTGGATGGAATGTTTGAGCAACAAACTCAACTGAAAGAACTGGGCTTAAGCCTTGTTTTAAGGGCAATGTGATTGTTCTACCAAGAGGTGGTTTTATAATGTCCCTTGCACAGGAATCCAAGGCTGCTTGTTTTCCCAGAGTCCTTTGCTTTAGGTTCTCTGAAAGGCACAACCTTTGTAGTGTACTGGCAGTGTTTGCTTGAGTCTTTTTTATCTATCTGCCACTTCTCACTTGCACTAAACAAGCAGCTAAACCCTTTAAATAATCAGGGACATCCTTTCATCGGATCTGGTGTTTGAACGCACGCAAGCGCGGACTGTTACGCACACACTCGTATTCATTCACAAGTACTCAAGGGCCATGCATGCAAACACAGGAGGTCTTAAATACAAATGAACACAATACAAAGCAACATAGTCTCTGCACTTTTTTCTTTTCACTTTGTTTCGCTTTCCTTCCTTCTCAAATCTGCACAGACACAAACAGACAGAAGAACCTGGAGCCACGGTCATTAGAGCATCACAGAGGACTGATTGTAAGAGAGGCTTCTAATGTTTCCGCAGCCCAAGGGCTTTTTCTGAGACAGAAAAACTGATTTTATGCGATGTAGCTAATGATAACCAGATAAAAAAATTTGACCGATAATGAGCTGTGTTGAAATTCAAAAGAACAGAACATCACTATTATTACTGATAGTTCACCCAAAAATGAAAATTCTTTCAAAATTTACTCACTATCATGTCTTTCTAAACTTTTATGCCTTTCTTTTTTTCTGTGGAACATAAAAACACACATTTTTAAGAATGTTCATGCTGCTCTCTTCATGCTGCAATAAAGGTGCATAACACCAAAAGCTCGAAAAAAGCACGATAAAAGCAGTCTATACCACTAATGTACTGTCTCCTTTAAGTATGAGATAGTTTTGTATAAGAAATAGACTGAATTTTGTTATTATTCATAGAAAATTTTACTTAGGGGGGGGTTACGCATTCCCCTCGGTAGAAATTGCGTTCCCCCCTTCAAAGGGCCCCTTCCATCGTTCCCCCCTTACGATGCCCCTGCTTCCAGTGTATGGAAAAGAGCATTTTGGAAATTCTGCTTTAAACATTTCATTTTGTGTACAAAAAAAGTATGTCATACTGATTTGGAATGACATGAACTATTGTATTGTGGGGTGAACTATTCATTTCAGGTTGTGTTTAAAAACAATTACACAGTCTGTGGACATAGAGACTTTGCATTGGTAATTTTTTTTAGATATGATACAATAAGCAACTTTCAACTGCATTGCAATGCCCTGGTAACTCCTAAAACCCACTAGTGTCATGGCAGCCTTATCATTTTCTTCAGTAAAACATACACAACTTTTCAAAACTTTGGGGTCAGTAAGACTTTTTAATGTTTTTGAAAGAGGTCTCAAAAAGGCTGCATTTATTTGATCAAAAATACAGTAAAACAGCAATGTTGCAAAAATATTGTCACAATTTAAAATAATTGTTTTCTGTTTTAATGTATTTATTAAAAATGTCATTTATTCCTGTGATACCAAAATTTAATTTTCAGCAGCCAAGAGTTTTCAATGTTGAAATCAGTTGTGCTGCTTAATATTTTTTTTGAAACCATGACACCATGATTTTTTAGGATTCTTTAATGCATAGAAAGTTCAGAAGAATAATTAATTATAAATGTCTTTACTGTAATTTTTGCATTTTAATGCATCCTTGCTGAATGAATGCATAAATTTGTATTAAAAAAACTGACCCTAAACATTTGAACGATAGTGAAAATGCTTATTTTTATTTGCTTATTCCAATTTAAATGATCAGTTAGATCAAGAAATCTCTAAGTTGACTGAGAGCAAAATGGTCTTTGAATAGGTTCAGATGCTCGCTGATAGTTCTACCTGCCAACTGCTGAATTTAATTATGCTGAGAACAAAATTGTCTCTCTCTCAGATCTGCCCTCTGGCCCGCATACCTTCAGACTGGAGGAGTTAGCATACACGCGCAGTGGAGACAAAGGGGACTCCTCAAACATCGGTAAGTGTCTCCCCATGTGCTTTCACACGCAGTGAATAATATTTCAACGATGAGACAATTTGCTTACTGCATGTCAGTGTCATACCAAAAAAGCCATTCTGGCAATAAATGCTGGGAAAAAACTGGGTCAGACCATGTTCACTGACCACAAACCACAAATCACAGCCCACTGTCTGCAGCCCAAAAAGCAACACTCTTGTGATGTGGCAACATGCCCTAGTCTTAACTTCGTTTTAGATGTGATGGTTATGTGTCATCCACAGTAGACTGGGAGTCTGTGTTTTTGCTTATTTTTGAAATCTTAACTTATTTTTGAAACACACTGACTTAACAAATTGATGAAATTCAGCATGATGGTATAAATCAAATATTAATAGTAAATGTCCCACATTTCTCAATGTTTCAATCTGTTGATCCATATATTTTTAAATCTATATGTATAACTGTTTTTAGGGGTTATTGCAAGACATCCACTGTATTTCCCCTACCTGAAAAAGTGTTTACCTGCTGAAGTTGTTGAGCAGTATTTCCAACATTTGATCAGAAAGGATCAGACTGACCTACCTTCCGTCATACGGTAAGAAAAACAAAATGTGCTAGTAGACATTGTCCAGTGTTGAAAGATGTTAATGGTTAGATGAAGCAAAAAGCTTTAAAATCCTTAAAATAAAATATCACCATAAAGCACAATATAATACATTGTTAGTAGCCTACTTTTAAGAAAATCATTACTAGTTAAAGTCTGAAGCTGTAAGGAAGTTAAAGTCACACAAAATAAACATGGTAACACCTTTATATTAAGCTACTCCACATCTGTAGCCTGTGCAGCTTTTTAAAGACCTGCGTGTGTGTTTGAAGGAGAGAGAGTCCATGCATGCAAACCTCTTGTTTTATGGGTTGGGGAAAACTCCTTTGGTGCTGCAAATGAGGACCAAATGAGGACTCTTTGCATGAGAGTGTGGTGTGAGTTAATGCACAGATGTGTGAAAACTGGGAGGTGATCTCAATTAAAATAATATATTTCACATGTTTGCGGTGGCTTCCAGGTACGAACTGCCCGGCATTCATGGTTTGAACTTCGTTCTTCCAAACTCACTTGGAGGGGGAGGGGTGGCGTCATTGCGTAGCGACCCTCAGGTAATAATACACACATTCATTCATACAGACTCGCAAAATGGATGTAGACACAGTGACTTCAACTGGTTCGGGTCTTTTTGAAGGTTAAAAACAATAATAAAACACTAAGGGAAAAAGTAATTTAAAGGATGAAAACCATTCACACTTGGTATGAGATTACTTAGGTATCTAGCTATTTACTACCTTAAAGAAATGGTTCCAAAAATTCAATTATTTCCTCACCTTGTATGCTAAGGTACAAAGTTTGTAGTCAGTAAGAAATTAATACTTTTATTCAGTAAGGGTGCATTAAACTGATCAAAGGTAAGACATTTATAATGCTGCAAAAGATTTCTCTTTAAATAAACTTTCTATTCATAATAAAATCCTGAAAAAAAAGCAGTTTCCAGAAAAATATATTTATTTATTTTTTCCACAGAAACAAGACAGTTGTTTTTAACACTGATAATAAGAAATGTTTCTTGAACACCAAATGAGAATATAAGAATTTATGAAGACTGGAGTAATGGCTGCTGAAAATTCAGCTTTGCATCACACGAATAAATTACATTTTAAAACATTAAAATAGAAGCAAGTTATTTTAAATTGTAATAATATTTCAAAATATTATGTTTTTTTCTGTATTTTTAATGAGATAAATGCAGAAGTGAGCAGAAGGGACTTCTTACAAAAACATTTAAAAAGACCTTTGAAATTTACCAGTTATATAAATCCCTCACAACATAATGTTACATCATGTTTTTAGTATTACTAAAAATGTGTTATTGTGTGTGTTTCTGCAGGGAAAAGCCTATGGGCAAATGCTACTTGACTTCAAACTGAGAGGCCTACCTGATTTAAAATCACTGGTCAGTTAAAAGGACCGAATGATTTCAGGGTGTGTACTGTGACTTAGTGCTATAAAGTGCTATAAATGGATAATGTCAGTAATGTTTGAAAATGTAAAAAATAGTATTTTATCAGAGAAAACAAAATAAAGAGCTAATTGAAGCTGAATGTCAGTTTTGGTGGGTCGTTGTTGAACATGCAAGCACTTTGATATGTAGTAAGTACATTAGAAAATGACATCCTTCACTTAGTTGTGTTGAGTTGGCCACGTCTAACAGGCGATGACAAAACAATAAACCCTTGAAGTCCAGAGGCCCAACGTCCTCACATTACCTCTGACCCCTATCAACACAGGAAGTCAGAGAGCAAAAGGTTTTTTGCTCTTCTGATGATTGAGTTTCTATTTACTGTTGTGGATACATGTGTGTATTCTAAGAAAGAAGAAGAATTAGCTTTAATGCTGCAGGGAAAAAAGTACTTGATGATCAATGAAGTAATGTTTTGAGAGATTGTTGAAAATGTTCCAAACTCAACTACCTCATGCATTTTAATTCATTGTGACGTTAACACATTCTTTTATCAGGTTTTATGGAAAATCGTTTAAACTGTGATGTTTTGATCCGCATTAGCATGAGCTAACAGCATGACCTCAGCGGTGCAGAGTGATCAATGGCAAGAGGAAGGCGAGACATATGAAGAGTTCATTTGTCAACGGCCGACAGACAGATCCAGCAGTTCCTCATTGTGCGCATGCAGAGCTTCTTGGCTTCATCTCAATGCAACAGTGTCATTCACAATAAACACATACACGCTCACATAAACAAAATCACTCTCTCTCAAAACACACACATTTTTCACAAGCGCATTCAGCTGTCGCATACAGACATTGGGATGCTGGGGGACAAAACAGGGAAGAAAGATAAATGGCTTGCCATTTATCACCCGCTATCTTTCAGCGCTCCACTGCTGTTCAAACAAGCAATAGACCCGAGAGAGAACTGAATAATCACTAATCACTCAACATTCAGCTTTTGCCCTCACTGGGACACCTTTGTTACCACTGTGACACTGATTTCTCCTACTGTCCATCATTGCTCTTCCACTAAAGTGAAACTCAGGGGGAGGGCGGCTTTTGGGGCAGCTTTAATCCTTTTCTTTATCTCTTTTTTAAGGGCAATGTGATTGCATCGTTTTGCATCATTTTGCTAACACTTTGCCACTTAATGTCCTCTTAAGCTCAACGTGGGTTTTATAAACTTTGCATTAAGGATTGTATGGAGCTGGACTATTTACAAGACAATCAGTTGTTTTCATTCCATTGACACACTCTTAGTTAAGACCATTAGTGCTATTGGTATTCATTAGTAGTGCTGCTGAACTCGTGGTGAATTCGACCCTTTTCTGTTTTGGAATGTGATGGCTGCATTTCTGGGGACTTTTAATAAAGTGCTGACATGTGCTATGTCTGCACGTCCTGCAAACTGGTCTATTGGTAAAAGGAGCTCTTGTTTGGTGTGGTCTGGGTGAACGTATTGAGGACTTTAATTATTGCCACATGGCACGGACCAGCTCTCAACTTCAAACCACTGTTAGCCAAATGTTCTGCTCTCACTTTTTCCACATTCATCTACCCTGCATGTACCTACATCAGAGAAAGTCCAGACGCCCCTGGAGCTCTGAGACCTTCGGTTTAACTAGTTTATTTGTTCGTTTTCCAGCAATAGCCCTATAAATAAAATAAATAGATTTGCAGAATAAAGTAGGAGTTCTACACTATATTATTAGAAGATAAATCAATAGACAAATTACACAAATATTTATATGTAAAAAAGTTTGTAAATAAAATAGTTTGTATTAATTATTGTATTATTAATTATATTGTTGGAGTAGGTTTTAAATAATACTATTTCAGTTTTCTACTTCAAAATGTTATGTTTAATTCATTGGTACTTTCCACTTCTTTGTAATTATTTGTGAAATTTACTAGCAATTTCTGAGTGAAAATTGTTTGAGTAAATTTCCAGTTTTCACTCACACAATACACAATACTACAATTGCTAGAATGTTTGGAGTGTATTTTTCATTTACTATTTTTTATCACTGCCGTATTTACCAGAGCTTTTGTGTAAAAATAAAACAGTATAAGCATTACAGGATGGCATATTACATGGCATAATAAAATGAATGCTATGTATTTTCCTTTATTACATAGATTTATTTGGGTCCTCATACATTCTAAAACAAATTTAAAATATTTCTAAAATAAAGATACTATACATTTTATTTATACAGAAATAACTATTAGTTACTAAATACATATTTTTACATATGAACTGAAAAAGGTATAGACTGGAGCCTTAGCTTATTTTACCTACTTTTTTTCCCGCATCATAATAGTCAGTTCCACTCCTAAATGTGATTTATACAAAAAGTACAAAAACAAAACACAAACACTTAGTTAAGACAACATATGTGTCTACATTATAGGTTACATTTTACATTCAACAGCTCTTCAGCAGTGCATCAGCAGCTCTTCAGCAGCCATCAGAAGCGCATCAGCAGCTCTTCAGCAGCGCATCGCATAAGCAGCTCTTCTGCAGCTCTTCAGCAGCCATCAGAAGCGCATCAGCAGCTCTTCTGCAGCTCTTCAGCAGCCATCAGCAGCGCATCAGCAGCTCTTCAGCAGGGCATCGCATCAGCATTTATTCAGCAGCGCATCAGCAGCTCTTCAGCAGCCATCAGAAGCGCATCAGCAGCTCTTCAGCAGTGCATCGCATCAGCAGCTCTTCTGCAGCTCTTCAGCAGCCATCAGAAGCGCATCGCATCAGCAGCTCTTCAGCAGCCATCAGAAGCGCATCAGCAGCTCTTCAGCAGCGCATTGCATCAGCAGCTCTTCAGCAGTGCATCGCATTAGCAGCTCTTCAAAAGCAGTCAGAAGCGCATCGCATCAGCAGCTCTTCAGCAGTGCATCGCATTAGCAGCCATCAGAAGCGCATCAGCAGCTCTTCAGCAGCGCATCGCATCAGCAGCTCTTCAGCAGTGCATCGCATTAGCAGCTCTTCAAAAGCAGTCAGAAGCGCATCAGCAGCTCTTCAGCAGCGCATCGCATCAGCAGCCATCAGAAGCTCATCAGCAGCTCTTCAGCAGCCATCAGAAGCGCATCAGCAGCTCTTCAGAAGCGCATCAGCAGCTCTTCAGAAGCGCATCAGCAGCAGCCAATAGTCTTCCGCTGACGCAGTGACGTCACCACGGACCGCTGCTCCTAGAATAAAAAGAAGCGGGGAAGTGAATCCTGAGCAGCACTGCAAAATGTTAGATTCTCTTACTTTGCTTTTGGAGAAAACCTTTCTTCTTGCACATTTGAACTTTTTCAGCCCAACTTCATCTAAGCAAGAAAGATGCGCAAAGCGCCGCGAGGACAGCGCTTATTTCCAGCGCGGGGATCTGCTGGAGGTTCCTCGCACTTTGTTCACTCATTTTGGCATTTACCTCGGTGACAACAAAGTCGCGCACCTTATGCCTGACATACTGCCGGTTCTGACGAGCAACAGATCTCAAATCCAGAGAGTTGTGACGAACAAGAGATTGCTCCTCGGTGTGATCTACAAGTACGCCTCTATACGGGTCGACACGGTGGAGGATTTTGCCTACGGATCTCCTGTTTTGCTCAACACAATGGATACTACCCTGAGAAGACAGCCGCTGGCCGCTGAGGAGGTCGCCAGAAGAGCTGAAAAACTGATCGGTCATATTCCCTATAGTCTTCTGTGGAATAACTGCGAACATTTTGTCACGTACTGCCGCTACGGGACAGCGCTCAGTCTGCAGACAGAGCAGGTAACGTTAAACGCGGCTGGCTTCCATCAGCACGGTTTCCTTATGAATCCACCCCTGCATACTTCATATCCACAGCCTCCAGATAGTAGACTGAAAATTAATGATTAAATGTTACCAATTTATTGACTTTCTGCTTTGGATGTTACGCACAGTTATACATTAGCAAGATTCGTTTAAAAAATAGGTTTAGACAGATTAATATAAAAATACAGATGAAGTTTGCACGGGGGATTAGGAAAAGTTTTTAATAAAAACTTTCATTAGCTTCAGTACAAACGTAATTTAAGGCTTAAACCGATTAATATGTAGCCTAATGTTACATTAATTTATGTAGATGATAGGCTATAGATTAAATAAGTAGGCCTAGATATTGTTAAAAAAAACGAGTTGGTGACAAATAAAGATGTGTTCTTAGAAATGTATTATACACTTTAAAAATATGTAGAAAAAATATGACTTAAAAAATGCCGAAAATATTGTTATTATCTTATTTTATATTATTATTTATTTTATTATTATTTTACAAATATTATGACACCCCCCCACAAACACACATATTTTTTAGGTTTCTTACTATCTTCCATTTGGCCTAAACAAAACATTAAAAGGTTAAAACAAGATTTTTTTTTTTTTTTTTTTTTTTTTTGGGCAGTTGTGAGGATCTAAACGAATCTTCTGTATGGGTTTCTTGTCACATGACAACAAAATGGCTTCCTGTATTTTGTTTTTGCCACCCTGAGTTTAAATTTGGCGAACAAAGTTAATAATACTATATATAACTTACATTTATTATCACAGCTACCCTACTGTCTGTTGTTTACTTGTTTACATTACAAACAAAAATGTACAAGCGAATATCTTGATGACCTTAATTGGAAAAAAAAAAAAATAAAATAAAAAAAATTATATAAATATATATATATATATATACTAAAAGTTAGTACTGAAATCACCCTAAAATGCTTTTCTGAAGTGCCAGATTGGCGTTTAGTGTTGGGTGTTCCCCTTTCCACCTCTATTTGATTTCTTACTCCCATCTCCAGTGACAACGCATTTTTTCACGGCATTTGGCTGACCGAGAGCTTTTCGGAAAATCTGGGTCATTTTAGCGCAAAAAAGGAACAACAGCTTCTTTCAGTGGCAAGTGGGTTTGGAGAGATACGCGCCCAGAAAAACAGCAGCACCGTCTCAGATGCGAATGACAGATTGTTTTTTGTTTGTTTTAGGGCTCTGAATCTCATCTTTTCCATCTCTTTCCCTCAACAGTTCTGTGAAAGTTTAAAATCAGTAATCCGGGACCAGAGGAGTGTTCTTCTGACCACTTTCATCGGAATGCTTTGCATGTTTTTTCTGGGAATAGCGCCGTCCACCGCACTTCCAACCTTCATCATTCCTTTCATCTTGTGGATGGCTGGATAACAGACACTTCAAGTCTGAACGCTTATGAACTATTTTAACGCATCAAAAGTTTGTATTTTTTTGCTTTATTATAGAATTGATAACTTAATCTTTTTCATAGCCTATTAACACTTTACTTTGATGTACATTTTTATGACACTCTTTTTTTGAAAACATACTGTACAGTTTTAGCAAGTAAATAAATGTAAATTCAAATGACAAAATGGCGTTTTATATGCTTTTGCCTAATTATAGCACAAATGCAGGCTAAAATAGTATTTCATTTCTTTTTTCATTTTACAAGGTTCCATGAACAACCTTTAACATCAATGGAACCTCTTTTTATTAAGTGGAAAAAAGTTCTTTATATTATTAAAAAAAAAAAAACTTCTTCCTCGAAAGGTTCTTTGGGGAACCCAAAATGGTTCTTCTATGGCACCGCTGTGAAACCCCCTTTTGGAACCTTTATTTTTAAGTGTATACAGTATGAACATAAAGTATGAACATACAGTATGAACATGACTTTTTAATAATAATAATTAATAAAATAATAATAATTTACATTTGCCTTTATGTTGTCAGTTGTTTACCAAAGACAATAAACAGCAATTGTGTCAATTATTAAAAATGATCAGTTTGCAAACGTATATTTTTTCTGCAATTTTTTTCAGTCTTAAGTAGTTTTTTTTTTTAATATTAATTTATGTTTGTCTGATCAGGCATAAGAGCTGATTTTATTTAACCAATGAGAATCTTGAAAAGTTCTATAATTAATTTTAAGGAATTACATATCGTCATTGCTGCAACATTTGCTCATTATACAACAAGCATGGCCTTTCTTTGTTACATAAATAGAAAATGTTAGGTAATTTAATCTAATCCACAAAGGGTGAGAAACTCATTGGGTAACTATGAATTGTTTGTTTCATTAGGCATGTGATGTACTTATTATGGAGGTTTTTTTTTTGAAAATAGCTCTGAGTTTGTAATCCTCAAGCCCCTCCCCAGTCTGCCTTGAGTGGGATAAACCCTGCAGGTGCCACAGCATCTAGAAGCTCACCACATCTCCAGGATGTTTCCTCTACAGTTCCTCTCCAGCCTTTTTTATGTCGCTGTGGTCACAGACTTTGAAGAAAAGAAGAAGAAAGTGGTCCAGTATGACATCTCCATGTACAAAAGAGGAGATCTGCTAGAGGTCCCTCGAACTCTCTTTACGCATTTCGGAATCTATCTGGGGAACAACCGCGTGGCTCACCTCATTCCTGATATCCTGCCGGTCTTGACCACCGACAAGAAGGCCATTGAGAAAATGGTGACTAACAACCGGCTGATTTTGGGTGTGATAGCAAAGAAAGCAAGTGTCCGGGTGGACTCATTGGAGGACTTCGCGTATGGAGCAGAAATTCTGGTCAACCACATGGACAAGGTGTGCAGTCGGTCTCCGTTCGAGGGTGAGGAGGTGGCTAGGAGAGCCGAGAAGCTCATGGGCTCCGTGGTTTACAGTCTGCTGTGGTACAACTGCGAGCATTATGTCATGTACTGCAGATATGGCACCAGCATGAGTTTTCAGACCTACCAGGTGAGATTTTTCAGCAGAGAAAGGGAGCAAAATCAGCAGTCTGTGATGATCTATATTCGAAATAAATCTTCTCAAGAAATAAATCAAAGAGGTTGTTTCGTTTCAAAATGACTTTCTCGAAATCATTCATCTGAAGATCTTTGGTACTTGTAAATACCTTTCAATATTATTAACAACTTTAATATTCAGTACTAAATTACACTTTTTTTTTTAGGTTGCTTTGGTTAGACAAAAACAGCTAAGAATGCATTTGTATATGTATTTGTCCATGTCATGCCTAAAGGAGTTCATTAAGCATCTGTAGTTCTTTGCTTCTTTCAATCAGTTAGTACGTGACATGACCAAGGATACTTTTTCTGCCACATTGCATTGACTATTTATCTTGACATTTGAATGAAAATATATTAATTTGCATTATAATGCTGACCAGCTATCTTGCTGGTGAATTAGGTTAAGGATGTGAGGCAATAGCACTAATTCCATTTCTAATGGGATTACATGTAAAAATCAGGTTAAGAAATGTACTGCGATTGAGAAATAAACCACTTTTATGTAAGGTTGGTAAATGTGCAGGGTTGAAGTACAGTAAAAGTGAAATGAATAAATTAGTCTGGAAAAATCTGTTTATATAGTAGCATAGGCTCAGGTCTGAGGTCTATAAGTGACGTATTAAGGCTGTTTAAACCACAAAAGATTCAGTTCACAAACAGGTCAAAGAAAAAAAAAACATGAGCTGGTATCAGCATTTAATAAATTTTTCATAAATATTGAAAAATTCACTATAATAACCATGATGTGGAAGAGGACAGGCAGACATTAAACGTGTTTAAATTATCTGATCATTCACCTTTGTGTTGTTTTATTCATTTATATTTTATTCAGTTGCTCCAGTTGGTTTTGAGCAAGAATGTTAATCTGCAGATTCAAGGGAACAGCCTGTAATCGCTTTGAAACTCTTTCAGCAAATACACACACATCTTGCTTTCTTTTTTTCATTCTAAAGAAAGATGATGATATTCCAACATCATGTATGATAAAACTAACCACTCTCCAGCTGTGGTGGAAACATGATTTTGCCACAAAAATCTAAAATACAGGCTCATCAAAGGACAACTATTTTGGTTTTGTTTTGTTAGACTGCTCAAATGATCTGTTTTCCATTAAATGAAAATTAACCATGGAAATCATGAAATCTGTGGTATACTTTCTAAAAATTGTGCATTTATACATTTGGGAAAATTCCACCAATTCAGCACCAAAGAAACTTTACTGTCATCTAGTGTTAAGAGAGACTTAAGCTTCCCAACTGACCTTTCTCATATTTATCTTTATAAAGATTTAGAATGATTCATTGGAATGCAAATGCAAAATATTTAACTTTGGATTTCTTTCTTGTTTTCTCAACAGTTCTGCAAAGTCGTGCGCAAGATTGTGTGCAGCAAAGCAAGTTCTCTTCTAAGCTTTCTGGTGTGCTTGTTCATCATGTTTTATATGGGGTCTGTGTCCATCTTTGGAATTTTACCCACACTTATCATCCCCTTCAGTATTTGGATGGCATCCTGAAATGGATATTTTTTTGGATTTTTAATTTTTAAAAAAAACTTTTTAACCATTGTTCATCAATGAGTTCAAAATAGTGGTTTATTACCCTGGGGCACCCATTGGGCCATTGTAAAAAAAAAAATAAATAAAAATAAATAAAAAGAAAAAATAAATAAATAAATAATATAATAATCAAAAAAATAAATAAATAAATAAATAAATAAATAAATAAATAAATATATATATATATATATATAAAATATAATAATAATAATATATATATATATATATATATATATATATATATATATATATATATATATAAAATATAATAATAATAATATATATATATATATATATATATATATATATATATATATATATATATATATACATATATATATAAATAATAATAATAATAATAACAAGTAAATAAATATATATATATATATATATATATATATATATATATATATATATATATATATATATATATTATAATTTATATATATATAATTTATATATATATAAATTAAACGCATATATGGATGTGATCTTTCCAGTACTGTCATGTTAAGATGCATCAAATAATTTATTTTCTTACTGTTTGTAGTGAAGCAAAATAATGCCATATCACTATTAAAGAACATTTATATTTAATGTTTTTGTCTGTATAAATATATAAGTGAAAACTAATGATTATCATGTACAGTACATGTATATTTATACAATACTCCAAGGTTCTTTAAAAAATTCCATTTTATATTTTGTAAAACCATGGTATGTTAGTCAGTCTAAAAATGAATAAATAAAAATGCTATATAACATTTTTGTTCTCTCTTCTTACTGGACAATGCACAAGTTAAAAGTGAAAAAAAAATTAATAAAATAAAATAAAAAAATTCCCTTATTATTTCTCAGAATTTTGACGCAGATCAAATGAAGCCCTTCAGCGGAAACGCTGGTTGAAACTCGACTGTCAGGTTTGTAGTCAACAACATCGAAGTGTCGATTAGCGAGTGTCTCCATATTTTACGTTTGTTAATTCATTTATTGAGAGGCCAAAAGGTAAGAGAAGCTGTTTAAATGCATTCATATCAGTTTGGAGATTAGTTCCAATGTCATTTTTTTTTCACGAGAGCTGAGAGAAGATTCTCACACATTACTTAAATCATAATAGTCTCACGCAGCTTGGTAACATTATATAAAATATATTCGACTAAAAACACTTGTTTGGGTCGACTTTATAAGTTCCCGCTAATTTAAATAGTTTGGCTGTTCTGTTGTCGTCGAATATGACGAACGTTTTTACCTCAAAATCTTGATTTTTTGTCACGACTATCGAAGTTTTTTATAAAATAGTGACTAATTAAATAAGTTATTGTTATTTTCATAGATGAATATACATTCAATTCGTATAAGACCGCATATTTTGTTACATTACAGCTCGATAGTTATGATGCTAGTTAATTGTGTTTGCTAGCTGAGCTGCACGTACGTCATTTTAAGTAACGTATCATAAATGAAAGGCCTCGAGTGTGAAACATTTAAGAGAAACCTGACACAAAGGCTTTCTTTGGTAGCACTGTGTTTTTTGAAGTGGTTATGGACGAAGGCAGCACCAGTCAGCCATCTGATAATAGTAAGATGGACAGCTCTAAAGAAGCTGCTCTTCTGGCCCTGATGGACAGGACAGGCTACAGCATGGTTCAGGAAAACGGACAGAGAAAGTTTGGCGGTCCACCTCCAGGTAACCTAGAAAATCTTACTGTACATCTTATTACATCATTACATGTTTATATATACACATGCTCATATGTAAAGTAAATAGGATAAATGTATATAAAAAGCATAACATAGCATAACATATACACACAATAGGATAAATGTAGCATAACATACACACAATAGGATAAATGTAGACCTATATAAAAATAACATAAGGTACACACACAGGTATATGTATATGTATATATATATATATATATATATATATATATATATATGTGTGTGTGTGTGTGTGTGTGTGTGTATAATATGTAATAAACTCTTGCCATTTTGGCTGACATGGGCAAGGAAAAAAAAGTTAAGTGTGTAATTCACCTAAAAATTATAATTCTGTCATCATTTAACGTTACTCAGATACTCAGACAGGTTGAGACGTGAGAGTAAACGATGAGAGAATTTTCATTCTTGGGTGAACTTTCCCTGCAACCATTACCTAAATAGCTATTTAGGCATTATTTTAGGCCACTTTTGTAGATAAATTGGCCTTTCTAAAATCTCTGAATCCAAAATGTTCACAGTTGTTTGCAAACTCACAATGAGCTTTTTCGTCATACCTCCTTTTCACAATCCAGTCAATTTAAGATAGAATAGAATAGACAGAATCAAGCTCCAGCCCCTTTTCTTGCATAATGCAATACATGAAATGCCATTTCATGTTGACTTTACAGTTTACAGTTAGATTAATTTATAAGTATATGATTTATAAGTACTGAATTGCTCCACTCCTCATGATGTATTTAACTTTATTAGCCTGTCTCATAATTTACTATAAAATGTGCAATAATATTGCTGTAAAACATTACTGTAATAAAAAATTATTACAAGAATGTTATAATACAAACCTTATTTTTTACATAGCAAGATAGTGGTGTTTATAATAATTCACTAAAGTTATGTCTCAGGTTGGGAGGGCCCTCCTCCTCCAAGAGGTTGTGAGGTGTTTGTGGGTAAAATCCCAAGAGACATGTATGAAGACGAGCTGGTACCTGTTTTTGAGCGGGCCGGTCGAATCTACGAGTTCCGTCTGATGATGGAGTTCAGCGGGGAGAACCGCGGCTATGCCTTCGTCATGTACACCACCCGAGAGGGAGCCCAACGAGCCATCCAGCTCCTGGACAACTGTGAAATCCGCCCTGGGAAATTCATAGGGGTATGTGTGAGTCTGGACAACTGTCGCCTTTTTATCGGCTCCATCCCGAAAGACAAGAAAAAGGAGGAGATCCAAGAAGAGATGATGAAGGTCAGTATATCACACAACTGCACACATTAGAAACTGCACAGAACTGTTAAACAATATGAAAGACATTGTGTGACACCATCTAGCACCATCTAGTGAACAAAAACTTTTTTTAAATACATTACAGAAACCATAATAAAACATTCAGTTATGAACTAATGTCTAGTTGTTTTTATATTGCAATTCTAAATACAGGTGACTGAAGGGGTCGTGGATGTGATTGTGTATCCCAGTGCAGTGGACAGGATGAAGAATCGTGGCTTTGCCTTTGTTGAGTATGAATCCCACAAAGCAGCTGCTATGGCTCGAAGGAAACTCATACCAGGTGCAAAAGTGGAAATACATATTAAAAAAGATTTATTTTTGTTGACATGGCAAGCATCACTATTTCCATTGCTCATACCTTAGGGGGTATTTATTAAAGAATACTGAAAAAAAGGTATCACAGTTTCCACAAAAATATCAAGCAGCACAACATTTCAACATTGATGATAAGAAATGCTTAATGAACACTAAATCAACATATATTAGAATGATTTCTAAAGGATCATATGCCACTGAAGACTGGAGTAATGGACGGTGAAATTTCAGCTTTGCCATCACAGGAATAAATTACATTTTAAAATATATTCAAATGAAAATGAAAAAAAAAAAAAACCAACGTTTAAAACTGTAGTAATATTACATTTTGAATTAAATAAATGGTCAGCCTAAATAAACTTCTAAAGACTTCTAAAGTTGAAAAAAATCTTAAATATTCAAAAGAGTGGAATAATTAAGATTTTTGCAAGTTTTTTCAACTTAAGAATTTGACATACAATTATTTGAACTATTTTTCTTCTGACCTGAAAACACATTTACCAATTTACCTAGAAAGCAAACAAGCAGCACTATTTAAATACTTTTTTTTTTAAAAGGAAAAATCTGTGAGGGCCTGACTATGACACGTAAACATTACACTTGTTAGAACTTTTCACAAATATGCAGCTTGCTGTGTGTCATTGTCAACTTGATGTTTCAGGAACATTTCAACTGTGGGGTCACACCATTCAGGTTGACTGGGCCGAACCAGAAAAGGAATTAGACGAGGAAACCATGCAGCGAGTGCGAGTCCTCTATGTTCGTAATCTCATGCTGAGCACCACGGAGGAAACGCTTCGCTCTGAGTTCTCACGCCTGAAGCCTGGCTCTGTGGAACGTGTTAAGAAGCTGACGGATTATGCCTTCATCCACTTCTATAACCGTGAGGATGCCCTAAACGCTCTTGAGTCCATGAATGGGAAAGTTATTGATGGTTCGCCCATTGAGGTGACTCTTGCCAAGCCTGTCAGCAAAGATGGGAACAAAAGATCCGGGTCACGGAGTAGCTATGGTGGAGTGGCTCCTGCTGGAAATTACGGTGATTCCAACTTCTTTTTCCAGAGCAGAGATGATGTGACCATCGGCTTGGGAACTGGAGCATTAAGTGATGGGCTAAACGGGCGCCCCGTTAGCCTCCCGCCTCATTTGGGCAGCCCGTATGCAGTAGACTTAGATCACTGTGTGTATCCGTTCCTACCCGGATCCACTTTGGTCCCAGTCAGCCTGAACTCCCTGAAGCCCAGCCAGTTGAGCTCAGCTGTATCACTGCTTGATTACTACTGCCACAAGAATGACTGGTCTCTGCCAGAATATCATCTCTACTCCCTAGCCGGACAAGAGGGAAGAATGCTGCTCATCTACAAAGTCGTCATCAGCAGCACCAGGAGCAGCTTCATGCCTGATAAAGCCTGCACCATATTGGAGGACGCCAAGGAGCTTGCTGCTCAGAATGCACTCTGGAACCTGGGTTAGTTTGTTTCAGTTGCTCTCTGGATTCTGTACTTTTCATTTCTGTAAAGCATTTAAAGGAATACTAGGTTACATACAACTTGAAGTTAGGAGGGCAATGCACTGATATTAAAGTTATGTTAGATGCTTACAGTATAACAATAATTACTTTCATATTGTGACTTATAACGCATAAATGATCAATCATAAAATTCTACAGTTCTGTTTTGTCTAAATAAATCAAAACTACTTGAAATGCAGTAAATGTAGGTACCACAACATTATAAAGTACAGTACAAAGAATAGATATTTTCGTAGCAGGTCTGTGCCACCAAGATCAAATACATTAACATTGCCATGTATATTACTATGCTAATCTCTCAGAGAGTTGTCATGACAGAAATACTTTTTATTAAGCAAAGACAA
Organism: Spinibarbus caldwelli; assembly: GCA_039654775.1. Classification (NCBI taxonomy): domain Eukaryota; kingdom Metazoa; phylum Chordata; class Actinopteri; order Cypriniformes; family Cyprinidae; genus Spinibarbus; species Spinibarbus caldwelli. The sequence continues at coordinate 8,781,740 of CM077225.1, forward strand.
TTCATTTGAGCAAAAGTGACAGAAGACATTTTCAGTGTTACAAATGATTTCTATTTTAAATAAATGCTATTAATCAAAGGGTCCTGAAAAAAAAGTGTCAGTTACCATAAAAATATTAAGCAGCACAGCTGTTGTCAGCATTCATGATAATAACAAATCGGCGTATTATAAAGTAGGGCTGCAAGCCTACAACAAGTGATTATTTTGATAATCGATTAAGCTAACGATTATTAGACTAATCGTCGATTATTTTAGATTAATCAGTAGACATTGACTGATTATTCAGCTTTTGCAGTTAGTTAAAATGTTGAGTTATGCATATTCTAACAAATATGTAACGGTAATCACTTCAGCTTTTGAAAGTCATATTATGTAATTACAATTATTATACATTTATGCAAATATATATATTTGGCACACAAAACAGATGACAGAGAAACTCTCTCATTCACCATGTAATTAGCTATGTGAAAAAGTAACTGAATGACACATCATTCTGCCTAACATCTCCTTTTGTAAGTCATATGGATAAGAAACAAAATAAAGGTGATGTTTTATTTTTGGATAAACTATTTTATTCACAAAATAATCTCTCTTAAAATACCTTACAGGGTTATGATAATCAAAACAGTCCTGAGCTAGATCAAGCTTTGATCTTTGCAAACTAAACTGTCACTTTAATGAAATAATATTTTTTTCCCACTAATAAAATTTTTTATTTATCACTATAGCTAGCTCCACACTGGAGAGCTGCTTTATAACAGAAAATCAAGTTGGAATTCTAACTGAAATCGACACTGACTCTGGTTTTTCATGTTTAATACTGTAAAGCTGCTTGATTTAAGGCCATCTATTGCATAAAGTACTATATAAATAAACGTGACTGGACTTTACCGCAGAGCTCGCGCAAACATCCACATCGCTGTAATCAAGATGCGTTTTTAACTGCTGCTTTCACATGGCGCTCAGTTTTTGTTGTGTTTATTTCATTATTGAGAGGAAAGCGTGCAGCATACAGTATATTTACATATTCATCCAAACGCCCCTCAGCAGCTTCGGGTTCGTTCGGCTGCGTTTGCGCTGAAGCGCTGTGTGTTCTTCGCTTGAATTGCATCCAGGAGGGATCAATTACAGTCTTGCGCTACAGTGCCACACTGGTCAAACTGCATTACTGCAGGCTCTTACATTAGGTCATATGAGATCAAACGACTACTCGACAACAAAAATATTTGTCGTCAATTTTTTATTGTCGACGTTGTCGACTAATCATTGCAGCCCTATTATAAAGATGTTTGAGGGATCATGTGACACAAAAGACTGGATTAATGATGCTGAAAAATCACAGGAATAAATAACACTTTTAAATATGTTACAATAGAAAATGGTTATTTTAAATTCTAAAAATATTTCACAATATTACTGTTTTACAGTATAAAATAATATGAATAAATGAAGCCTTTGTGAGTGTAAAAGTCTTTGTTTAAAAACTTCCTTTAGAAAACTCTTACTGAAAAAGTCTCTAATATTGTTCAATAGCAATATGTTGCGCATCACTACTTGAAACATAAGTGGGGCTTCACATTTCTGCTTTTAGACCTTTGCGTATGATTGTACTGTAAACTTTTTTTTTTTCCCTATGTGTGTTTCCGTGTAACAGATTGCTCTATCAGTTCCCCTGGCTCCCCTGTGAATGTTTCTCCTCCTGCACCTTCTGGCTCTGGTTTCTTGTCCTTTGGATGTAGGTCTCTGCCTTACCCAGCATACCCCATGGCCTCCATCTCACCTCCCCTACCCATCTCCTGCTCTTCTGCCCAAAGACTCTTCATCCCCAACCAGTCATCCTTCCTGTAGTCAAGCCATCCAGTATCTGTGAACTTTCTTTACTTACAGTGTGTTTCTTAACCGTTCATATGGATCGTTTTTTATTGTTTCATTAACTTTTTGTTTAGTGCTGTTTCAGCTGAATGACTAGCAGCAGTGGCAGGATTTTTTCTCCATTCACATACTATATAATATTCAAGCCACTGTTGTTGTTTCTTTACCTGAGTATTTTGTGTATTCTGTTTGGGTGTTTATTTCCCTTTTTAAGAAGTAAGTTATTTACTTGTGTTAAACACACGGTGTTTGAATAGAAACAAAAGATATAAACTGTTAAACTAAGAAAACGGATGCATATTCTTGATAATGCAATAGTGGGTAGGTAATGTTGCACGTTCAACTTTGTGTTACATTTCCCTGGCTGATTAAAGCTCATAATTCCATTTTGATTGTTTATTTTTTATGAATTTAAAAAGGACATTTTGATAATTCTATAAAAATGCTCAGATATTATAACCACTTAGTCAAACATACCATTACATTAAGTTAGTTCATTAAAATTGCACTTTTGATTTGTTTATTTTGAGCTTGGGCTGTTTGGCAGTCATCCTTGACTTAGATCGCAACATGAGTGCAGTGTCATGCTAAAGCAAAACTCTTCATCATCAAATGTCTGCCTTCATGATGCTACATGCTGCATGTAAGATAAGCTTTTATTAGGCTTTTATAATTTTAAACCTTTTTGAACATTTCATTGTGTAATACTTTTAGGCACTTTTATGAATAACATTTTAGGTATATTTAACAATTATTTATGACACAGATATTATTCGATTATGGTGATTATACCAAGTGAATATTCAAACAGTATTAAAATAATACATCTTTATTAATCTCCAAGGGCAATTAGGTTTTGAGAATGCAAAATTATTTTCTAACTTTAGGAGACAGGTGAAATTAATATATGGCTATGATTGCATATTTTGCATTATAGCAAGTATATCCCATGACTTAGATAAAAAAATATAACTTATATATAACTTATATAACTTATAGAGGTTGTGTACATTGTAGTATAACAATTTAGTATAATTGTGTCAAGCTCTTGGCTTGACTCAGTGCTGTCCACTCCTTAGTTGTTTTTCAGTAATTGGATAGCCTCTGCTATGCTGCTATGTGACAATTTTAGAACACCTTAGTCACGAATTTTAAAATCGGTAGCTTAAATTGGTTATGGAAATGCTGTCTGTTGTGCTGTGCCGGGCCTTTCTCCCAGTCTTGCTGTTAACAGAATGAACCGAAGCTTAGTAGGACCACTTCAGTGATTTTTGATGAGATTTTTGAAGCTTTGAAAGCAGTTTATGTTCATAGCAGTGAAAGATGTTAACCGGCATGGAGGATGAAATGGAGAACCACAGAATCCTCAAAATATAGGAGCTGTATAAGGTTTGTTTTTAGGATACCAAATGAGATGTTTTTTCACAAAGTATAGCCATTAGTGTACTGTTTGTGTGTTTTTTATATCCATTTACTTTACAGGAGAGTGAAGACAGACAGGAAAGTGGTGGGATCTGGAAGCGTCGACCTGAACCTTCATTGCGTAAATTGTGAATTGAGTCGAGTATGTATGGAGTATTTAATTATAATTGGATTTTACTTCAGTCTTACAGAGAATGTGTTGTATATATTCCCTTACCATTACTTTTTGAATCCTCAGCCTCTGTTTTTGTTGATGCCCATAAAAGGCCAGGGGACTGGCATCCATGAAGTGCACCAGAGAAGCAGATGTTTGAAGAAGATCAGGGGACGTCTTTGACTTCAAATCGGGTACGTGGCTGCAACTCTTCCAAATCTCTTTTTTTTTGTTGTAGTTTTTTTTTTTTTTTTTTTCAGTCCACTTGGGACAACATTGATTTATTCAAGCATTTTTATTATTTCCCTTTTAGGAAAGACAGAACAGGGTTTGTCTAACAAAAATAGCACCTCACTTCATCATTACTTCTTTTCGGATGGCCATCATTCTCATCATCAATAGGTGCTTTTTCCTCCTGGTGCCAGGTACTGTAAGTATTGTGAAGCTTCACACAAGCTGTGATTTAAATAGGCCAAGGCTACAGGCACTAAAACTGAGTCATACCCCAGGTTTAGTGATTAGTTTTTCGCAGCTGTTGACTTTGTAAATTAACCTGTCCACTCTGGGTGCTGATAAAAGTGCTTTCAGCACAGGAGCTCTTTTTAGCATTTCAGACTGTGAGACACTTCACCTGTTTGGCATTACAGTGGCGCGCATTTACGTCACATATACTTCATTTGATTCAAAGGAAGTACTCCAGCTTTGAAAATCTTGAAGGGAACAGTGAAGGAGGGCTTTTTAACATGACGTCTTCAGAATGTCTGCAGTAACCTTGGAAACCACAACAAAAAGCTGTGTTGCTAGAGAAACAAACCATTTTATCCCTTCTCAAATGATGAGGGCAACCAGTTTACTAGAAGAAAAGCCTTGAGAGGTGGTGTTTAGGATTAACTGACCATTATGGTGTATATAAGACTTATTTTGGTCTACCAAAAATTGACTCTAGCAAAAAGTAACAAACATATCCTATTCAAACATACAGCATAACTAAAATACAAATTTCACTTGCAAGTGATATCTTTAAAAGCACATTTACATTTTATGGCATTTGCTATTTGAACAAATATTCAATATCTCTTATGTATTGACTCTTCTGATAAAACTTATACTAGTGTCCACTTATCATGTATTAGCTAATATGATGTTTGTCAAAGACCTATTGAAGTAAAACAATCCTAAGGATGAACTGACATGTAGTGCTTTAGATGGTACAAACCCCAAAATCAGCATTCAGAATGAATTATGTTTGTCCCAGAGAACATGATTTCTTTTTTCTTTGTTTGAATAGTTTTATTATTTTTTTTTTTTTATTTTAAATACTGGCTTAGGAAACATTTCAGCTATACCTTGGGACAATCTTTATGGCATGTCACTAGGGGGCAGTGCAACACTTTGTGGCTCCAAAATTGTCCAGTTCCACAGTTCAGTTCAATAGGTTTTATGTAGTTCACTAATATGGATATCTGTTTATTACACTTCCTCTTCTTTAGTTCTTCACATATATAATGTTTTACTCCGTGACCATATATAATTTTGATTCCAATTACATAGTACACTTTATGTGATTAAGAATGAATGTTAAGGGGGGGTAGTTATTTAGTGAATGCATCTTTTTGTAGCTCTTTGCTTCTTGTGGTTTCATCATAAAGTGAGTGGCAGAGGTCATGTGGTGGTAATACTGTTTTACAAAAGACTAGCCTCCTACACCTGTACAGGTCCTTACCTGTACTATAGTGTATACAGACAAGTACACTCTTAAAAATAAAGGTGCTTCAAAAGGTTCTTCACAGCGATGCCATAGAAGAACCATTTTTGGTTCCACAAAGAACCATTCATTCAAAGGTTCTTTAAAGAACCATCTCTTGCTTACCTTTTTATAATCTGAAGAACCTTCTTTCACCACAAAGAACCTTTTGTGAAACAGAAAGGTTCTTCAGATGTTAAAGGTTCTTTATGGAACCATTTAGACAAAAAGATTCTTCTATGGCATCGTGAAGCACCTTTATTTTTAAGAGTGTAAATGTAAGAAGATGATAAATATGCATTCACTTCATACTTCAGCAGCATCTTAGTGCTTACATTTTTAAGATTCCTTTATGGTTAGAAATGAAGCTATTTGTGGAACGAGAGTGCCCAAAGCAATGCATCATTTTAAGAGCCAATTGCCAAGCGGTTTAAATTCGGAGTAAATCTTATTAATAAAGTCGAGGGCCTCTCAGTGCTTGGTTATGTGTTATAGATACAGTCCCATAAAACAAGCACACACAGATACACACAAACATGCACTCTCATGGATGAAAAATGGATAGGTTAGATAGATAAGGTCAAGCAGCAGTCTCAAGGTGCTGCGAGAATGGGTTTGTGGCAGAGCCCATATGTCAGAAGGAAGACTAGAGGAAAAATGAAATAAATTCTCCGTAACCTCTTAGAAGCTGTACACACGGGACGCATTGTTATGAGGGTATCATAAGTATAGGCCCCACAGGATAAAATGATCCCAGCATGGTTTTTCTCAGTCTTAATATATCTAAGCCTGGATTGTGACTGACGGCATGCAAAACAAATGTTTTTCTCCTTGTCAGTGAGCTCTAAAATGTACAAAAATGATCATTCATATTGTTCATACATTTAGACAAAGATTTTTGAAATGTCTAGTAGAAGCCATACGTCCTTTTTTTCCTTGACATGTCCCTGCTGGGATTTCTAAATTGCCAAAATTGTCTGGGTTTTGACATTTTTGTATTCATGCTGGGTTTTGCTATTGTATTCATACTTGCTGAAGGTAATGACTGAAAAGTAGTTTGACCAATAGCATTCAGTCATTGTAGATAATCAACCAGTTGTGCCATGCAAGAAGGTGGGATCTACAGAGTACAGTCAAAGCAATGCAAATATGCATACATATAATATATGAGGACTGTAGAGAGCAAACAAAGCCCATTTTATGCAATTTAGAAATCCCAACCAGGACATGTATGGGAAGAAGAGGACATATGGTCACCCAACTTCTAGAATAGTAAGATTATCAGTCTAAAATATGGTGTATGAAGATGTTAAATTGCAAACATAGAGTAGATATTAACCAGATGTTAACCAGCCATTTACACAAACGGAAGCAAACGCCCACTTCTGTGACTGGCTAAATTCATCACATCCATGGCCTCCTTTAAAGCATGTCGTGTGTTTTAAAACTCTAGATGGCTGTATAGAGCCGTATATGTTTGAGCCTGAGTAAGGCAGAAGAAATTGAAACAACGTGACAACACAGATTTGCAACAGCCTGTTTCAGTGTGATAATTGCTTTTGCTTGCTTAATTTTCTATATATAGTTTTAAAAGTACTATTTTTACTTGTTTTCAAAAGATGCTGCAGATTAAGTAGGTTTAAAAATTACATTGTTTCTTATAGTTAAACAATTTAAAATTTGTAAATTTTAAAATTTACAATTTACATTTTAAAATATTCATCCCAAGGAAATATTTCTGAACCATACAGATTTTAGAGCAACACTCAAGCAATGATATGCATGGCGTCTTAATAGCATCAAATGTTTGTTTTTGTTTTTTTCCCTACAAACACACTATGAGATTAAAAAAATGTACTTACCTGTTGTGATAATGACCCGAGCAGTCACAAGGAGGTTCACAAACACCGGAGCGAAGTTGGCGTCCAAAAAGATGTTTATTTAGAGCAGATGTGCAAAAACGTGCAAATAAATAGGTTTGAGAGCTTAAAACACAGACTGATATAAAAATAGTAAAAACTGCTAAGTACTAAGAACAGTACTAACTCCCCTCCAATTCACTGAGGCTAGAATTTACATGCTTCTCCCAGCGCAATCTCATTCACAAACTCTTTATCTGTCCACCCCCAGTAGTAGTGACGGCCATCTTAAATACACAGTTTCCCACTCTCCCAAATTGGAACATACCATTTCTATAATATAAAATAAACTCTTGACTTACTATATGATTCATACATGAGATTTAGAAACAAGAGTCTAAATACATAAATACAAATAATAATGCAAATCAAAACTGAATAAATCAAAACATATTTGCCCAAACATTTGCAACGCACACTCTAAAATGAGCACTTTCTCGAATACACTTACTGCCACGTCCACTCGGCTGGATCAGAAATACATTCAAGTAAAACCAACTCGAGCACAGTAAAGCAGTGATGCAAGGCAAATAAGATCTCTCCATCACACCTGTGTAGCCTCTGAAGACAAAATGCTTGCCACTTTATCTTTAAATAAAACATATATTGTAAAAAACGCAGCATGTTTAGAATAAATCTCAAAACAGTCTCTTGTGAAATGTGAAGAACAAATGAAAGCTTTATCCTTTAGTTGCTCAGGCACATTAATATAAAAATTGTAATACTAAGATTTTTAATCTTAGTATTGAAATACTAAGATTAAAAATAATGTTAAACCATGCATTGCTAATAATTGGATCTTTAGGAAGGGAAAGTTTTTGGAGGTACAATTATGTACATCCACTGAGAGAACAAAGTCTGAGTTTGATGGTCTTAATTGACATCTTTATCCAACCGTTCTTGTGATTGATTGACAGACATGAGTTGTTTAGAACACACCTCCTCGCGTTACATACGACAATGACGCATGTTATTGAGAGTATCATGGACAATTGTGATGTCAAGATTCTCCCGATTTCAAATAAGGCGTCTCAGAAGGCTAGTAATTAATAATTCATATTTTAAAGATTTTGCAGAGTCAGTTTTGAGTTCTGAAACTTGCAGTGTTTTATTGTAGAGTAACCTCTTATATGTGTGAATATCAATAACATTTTGATTCTCCATTTCATGACCCCATTAAAATGATATGATGTTCTGTATAGTCCTTCAGTTAAGACAAGCTCATATAAAGTGCATATATAATAAAGATAGAGTTTTTGATGGAGTATAGCATTTTACACAGCAGGACACTTCTCTCACACTGCAGCACATTTCAAGCTATTACGCTGTTTTGAGAAATTGCTGCTAACATTTAGCCTTTCAATTTCCACAGAAATCTTCTAATGTTTTTGTTTATTGCAGTTCATGATGAATCCTGTCACGTCACAAGCAATTTGCTTAAAAACAAAACACAATTTGAATGGATTGTTATATTTTTATAGACAAAGCTTTCCTGGCAAATTATGAAAATCTAAGACAAACAAAGATGATTGACCCTTTTTTTTTTCTTCTTTTTTTAGATAAATTTACATAGCAAGTCAACTGCCCATACATAAGTCTGGCCAATTATAAAAGCCAAACGTAGATAATCATTCGCCTTTCTGGGAATTTTATAAGCATGCCGGGAATGAACAAATCTCTCATTTTGGCTTTATGTTCATGGCTTCGACCGGCATTTTGCACCTGCAGCTTGACTGTGAAATACTGTTCGCCAAAGGTCAATATGTAGCCAGCTGTCAAATAGGCCACCTCCTGTGACAGATGATGACGAACTTTCCCAACCTCCGCACTCCACACAAGCCAATCTGGTGAACAGTGGGAGTTATAGTCACATATCTACTAGCAGACCTTAATCATCTGGACAAGACCACTGTAATCTAGCTCTCTAGCCTCATTGCAATAATATAATTTGACCTTTGGCCATTGTGAGCTAGAATATTGACACAGGAGGCACCTATTCTATATATTAGATTTTCTGTGCGCTCTACGCTCAGAGGGTCATTTTCAATTTATGTGCATTTGTGCCAGACTTTCATTATAAAATATAATGCACAGCTACTTTACGGTTTGACATATTGCTTTATTGGACATTAATCAGGCGAAATGAGACTGGGTTATACCTGTGCTATATGAAAATTGATAACACAGCACATCCTTTCATTCTTTTTAAATTTTTTTTTTTTTTTTTTTTTACATTTCTCTATCAGTCTTTCACTCTCACTTTTTATAAAACTGTCTTGTATACCAGAATTCACCACCTTGTCTTTTATATTTGACCGGAGCTGCTGAATAAAACTAGATGTTATGTAACATGATGTTTTAGTCACAAAGGCAGTTTTATTAAGATAAAATGTGTATTTTAAACAACTTCAGCTGAATCGGTTAGTAACGGAGTCTACTGTTCAGTAACTGAAACTGCAGGGGTATTATCTGCCCGATAAGCCTCTTTCAATGGAAAGAGGAAATTTGTACCTGGCAGTACAACGATTGAGAAAGATGGCTTGAAGATAGGTTTGCTATTACTTTTCTAAGCAATTTGGCTTGGGATTTTCACCTGATGGACAATAACCTGAGTCATATCTAGGGACAAGAACATCACACAGCAAAGTATTAATGCATAGTTTTGCCTTGTTTTCTAATAGAAACATAAAAGCATCCATAAAATTTACTTGAGAAGCAAAATTGTGGAACATATTAAGCCTTGTTTTCAGAAAATATATCTTGATATAACTTGAATTAATTTCTTACCTTGTTTGGCATTTTTTCTGGTTTTAAGCATTAATTTAATGTATGCCTAAGAATTAAGAATTTGCTCCCTTTAAACAGGGAAAATAATTTTAAAGTCTTTCTGCTAATCTTTCTTCTGAAATAAATGTAAATACATATGTACACATATGTATGTATGTGTGTATGTATATATTATATGTATATATTATATATGGCAGCATAACTAATAAAAATGACCAAAAAAATCACTAAAACTTCAACTAAAAATAAAACAGAAAATATAAAAACTAAAACTAAAATGTAATTTAAAATAGTAACAAAACTATAAACTATAATAGTTAAAATAACACTACATGAACCGTGACATGTTTTTTCCCCCCACTAAATTGTGAAGAGAAAGAGAAGTAAATTTATGCACCTGTTTTTTAAACATACAACCCCTCCTTTGCTTTTCCAAAAAAGGTGTCCTATAATAAGACTTTTTATTTTTTTATTTTTATTTTGTATTATTAGATTTTTTTGCTGACTTGGCCTGGCCCCCACAGTACTGTGGCATTCTGGTGGTGACCTTAAAGCAGCAATTTCTTCAGAAAATTAAAGATTTTTTTTTTAAATGTTCAAACAATGTTGCCCACTTTTGCTCCTGTTTATCACAATCAAATACTGGAAACCAACAAAAGAAACTAAAAAAGCATGTCAAGAAACAGCTGGGTGAAATGCGGTCATGAAAACATTTAACACACCATGTGTAAAGCTTGGTGTGCCATGCTGAAAGCAAAGAAAAAGCAAATAACTACAGGGGAGAGTAGGATGACTAAATCTGCCCTCATTTCAGTTTCAATCAAGCTCTTTATTAGCAGGCAGATGGAGGTGAATAAATCTCAGCGTTTGGTCTGCAGCATATTTTAATATTACAATACAACAAGCTATAAACCATTCAGCAACACAATGAAACATAGTTGACTTATTAGAGGCAGGGGCCACAAAGCTTTTGCAAGTAAAAGAAAGCAATTTTCACGAGAATTACTGAAAAACCTCCATGGGTTTTACCATTTAACACCCAAACGCTCCTGAGATTCATGCTCAGCTCAGACTAAATCCCTGACATGTGCCGCTGACGTTGAAACCTAAATCCCTGGTATTTGTCATCGTTCACTAGCTAAAAGTGCTGTGGACAGTTCAAGGCCCAGTGTGAAGTGGAAATAGCAGGGGAGATCTTGAGCTCAGTGGACCAATGATGTTCATCTGTCCTTGCTGTTAACAGCTGTTATAAAAGATGAACTGCTATGTGTATAAGTTCTTGAAACTCTCTTTGTATCTTTACTTTCTGTCTCAGTTTCAGCACTCAACCTCAAGGGTTTAAATGCTCTTATCAAAACATGTATCAGTTTCCCTTTCAAAAGTACTTTTTTTAAACTATGCATAAAATGCCCCATACTCCCTGACAGATCGATATCATTGAAATCACTCCTGTCTCTTTGACAGCCCAAAAAAAAGGACAGCAGTTTGTGCTTTTTTTTTTTAGCCAATCAGAAATGCACTCTGACTGTCAATAATTTTTCGCCTTCAGGTTCACTGAAATGTCTTTGGAATTAGCAGAACAGAGCTTTTGAGGTCATATCTGTGCTGTTTTTTATTCATGTAGACTCACATTTAAACACACATTGGGCCTCATTCATAAAACATGAGCAGAACAAACTGTAAATCGTTCTCAAATCCATTCAAATGGAAATTGTTGCAATTGTTATGGAAATTACATATATTGCAAAAATTATATAAAAATGGTTCCATGACCAGTTTGCACAGAGACCCTTTGAATTTATACAAAATGTTATTTTCAATATTTCCACCCAGTCAATCCTTGAACACTTTCAAATGTCAAAAACCAGTTCTGAAAAATGAATCAAAAAGTGAGGGAATAAGTAACAAACCTGTTTAAACATAACCAGTGCAATGTTAAAATTATAGATGTTGTCACGCTTTTGAAAATGTTTCAGTGGCTTTGTTGATAGTAGCCTGTTTCCTTTCATCTCTGTTGAATTTACAGTAGATCTCATATTGCTTTATTTTTTAATGTTTTATTTATACATATCAAAATACATTACAAAAAGATAAAAAAAATAAATATAAAAAAAAACAAAAAACAAGGACAACAACAACAAAAACACACTTAACTATGTAGCTGTAACCCCCCCCCCCCCCCCCCCCCCCCAAAAAAAAATAAATAGATAAATAAAAAAAAAAAAATAAAATAAAAACATAAAAATTAACAACACTAGTGCAACCCTACATCCGGTAAATATAGTTCTAAAGTGCTGACCAAGCTATAAATACATCAAAAATTCAGAACTAGGCTGGAAATTGGGGGTGAGGACTCAATCCCAAGGAACAGGGTAAAGCTGGAGAGTTTGGACATGTTCACGAAGGGATTCCCAAAGCTTAATGAAAATAGTGCTAGGTCGGTGAAGAGAGTACCTAATTTTCTCTAATTTCATAAAATAAAGAACATCTCTTGCCCAACGGGTGTGAGACGGAGGCTGAGGGCTCTTCCAGTTCAGAAGAATCAAACGCCTAGCCAAAAGGGTTAAAAAGGCTACAAAGTCTGAAAAATGAGAAGGTAAAGATTGGCCAGGAGGGAGAACACCAAATAAACCAGTAATTGGACAAGGAGGAATGTCAAGAGAAGTAATAGCTGACAATGTGACAAAAATTTGCCTCCAAAAAGAAGACAGGGCAGGACCAGAACATATGGATTAGAGTAGCTGAACCAGAATGACACCTGTCACATTCAGGATCAATAGAGGGATTAATGCGAGCTAGCCTGCTCTTAGACCAGTGAGCTCTGTGTACCACCTTGCACTGTATGAGCCTGTGACGTGAGCAGAGTGAGGAGGAGTTAACCCTGTTCAAGACCGCTTTCCATGTCTCCACGTTAATATCAATACCAGTGTCTTGGGACCAGACAATGCGCAGGCTATCAGAAAAATATTGCAAATTAACGATTATATTAAATAATTTAGAGATCGAACCTTTAGCACAGGGATCCACACCCAGTATGGTGTCCAGATCTGAAGGAAGAGGTACATTTGGAAAGTTGACAAATTTTTTTGAGCACAAAATCTCGAATTTGTAAATACCTGAAAAAATGGCTTTTGGGGATATTAAACTGAGAGGTCAACTGATCAAAAGAGGCAAAAACACCATCAATGTAAAGGTCACCAAAAGAAACCAATCCAAGGTCTCTCCATGAGACATAAGCACTGTCCAAGGTAGGGGTGGGAATCGCAGGGTACCTCACGATACGATATAATCACGATACATGGCTCACGATAACGATACTATCATGATACAGCGATTCTGCGATAATCGATATATTTCTAGAAAATCCTATAATGATATATCGCGATATCTTTCTAAACAAAATGCCTGTGAAAAGGTTAAGTGCAAGTTTTCTTTCTTTATTCAAGTCCAAACTGTTAGAAAACAGCAAAAAAAAAGTTCTGTAAATCAATTTTAACATGTTGAGTAAATTAATAATTTTATTCTTGGACTTATTAAAAGCTTACACTTTTCTTTGTAAACAAACACATTTAACTGCTTAACTTATATAGCCTCTCTCTCTCTCTCTCTCTCTCTCCATGTAATATATATATATATATATATATATATATATATATAAACCTGGTACATTTCAAAATTTACCTGGAGTGCTTTCTCAACCTTTCTACTCCTCTCATCATAAAAACGGAGCCCCGCACGGAAAAATAGCCGTTCACAATCACATCGCGTCTTTTGCGCGCTCAGGTTGGTTATTTCAAATGTAGACGCGCGGCAAGCACACACACACTGCGCCGCATTACGGCTCTGACAGTGTTTTGTCTCGTCCCCCATGCCATAGGTACAGATTTATGTTTCTGCTGGTAGGTGCCCACTGTTCACACTGCATAACGCGCACTTGTAATATCTGTGAGAGAGGGAAAGCATCCAGTTTTGTTCACATAAAACTGGACGCACCGGCGGCGCTCTCTCTCTCTCATATAGTGAGGGAAATCCACCTGCGATCCGAGCGGAGAGGTTAGGCTACTCATGACTGAATGTGTGCTCTGCAATAATAACGTGATCGGTGCCTATGGTCCACGCTGATAACTGTTCCGGGGCAGTTTTTTAGTTTTCATCTCCATAAGCGTATATATAGCAGTAGAGCTAATACAGTGGCTGAAAATCTGTTTATCATTCGGTTCCTCGTGCTTCCCCATCTTCATAGAGAACGCGCTTCATAGTTGCTCAGAGCGCTCTTGGAAAGAATGTGGAAATGGCGCGGCTGCGATTTCCACGCATTTTTAGACGCTGAGAGCAGGAAAATGTATTAAGAGCACCTTATTGTATTAATTAAAATATCGATATTTGGCGCCAGATATCGATTATCGTATCGCATGGAGAAGGATCACGATATATCGCCATATCGATTTATTGTCCCACCCCTAGTCCAAGGTGAAAGGGTAAAACAGAGGATTGGAGTGTATTGGGGATGATAAAGGGATATTATGAAGACCAAAATGCTGCAAAAATTGGGTCCAAATTTTAAGACTGTTTTTAACAATTATATTATTTGAATATTTTATTGGGGTCATTGTATTTGGGAGGCATAAAAGGGCAGCCAAAGAGGACTACATGATTACATGAGGCGTTCTCAATGTGCAGCCAGGAAGGGGGATTTATTTAGTTGCATGAGTGGAACCAGTACAGAGTAGAGCGTAAATTCGCTGCCCAATAATATATTTGAAAATTTGGAAGAGCCAGACCACCCAATTGTTTTGTCCTCTGAAGAACGACTTTTCGAATCCTGGGGTGGGGTTTTGTTCCAGAGAAAACTAGAAATAGAGCTATCGAGTGTGACAAAAAAAGACTTTGGAATAAAAATAGGAATGCATTGAAATAAATATAAAAATTTAGGGAGCACGTTCACATTAATACAGTTGATCCTGCCAATCAAGGATAAAGGGAGGAGAGACCAGCGATTAAAATCCTGTGTAAGATGATTAACTAACGGGACAAAGTTGTGATCAAATAAGTGTGAAAGCTTTTTGTCACATTTATGCCCAAATATCTAAAACTCTGTAAAGAAGATTTGAAAAGCAGTGATGCTAATGGGTATTCCAAAGCTGCTGTATTGATGGGCATCAGTTCACTTTTACTCAAATTTAACTTATAGCCTGAAATCAGGCCAAAATCAGCTAACAGATTCAACACCAAGGGAATGGAGGTACTGGGGTCAGACACATATAAAAAAAAGATCATCTGCGTATAAAGACAGTTTATGCTCCAATCCTCTCCTCTGTATGCCCGCCATTGCACTGGATCTTAAAGCAATTGCCAAAGGCTCAATGGCTATTGCAAATAACAGAGGGGAGAGCGGACAGCCCTGTCTAGTCCCGCGACCAAGGGAGAAATACTTTGAATAGTTATTATTTGTTCGCACACAAGCCATGGGAGATGTGCTCATATTGCTTTTTTAAGTATAGTAACATGTTCTATTATATTATATACTTACATAATTTGTTTTTTACTAGGAATGTTTCTCAGACTCTGCAAACTGCAGCACTAATAAACAAACATCGTCCGGGACATTTATTCCCTTAAAAGACGAAGAGTTCACTACAGTTCATATTAAACCTGTGGGCAATGTGAGCAATTTTAATGTAAGTATGGTGTTCAGAAAGTGTTGTACTGCTTTGAAATGCTTCCAGCACATTGCGTTTGTGTGTGTATTTGTATGCTTGGTTGCAGTTGTGTTTTAAACCTTACTTAAAATATTTATTGATGGTAAGGAGGCACTTGTGTGTGTTTGGATCGTTTAAATGCTAGAAGAAAATGTAGAGATGTCACACTGTGATCCACATAACATGATTTTCTAATTATAATGAGTCCTGTAGTATTGTCTGTTTCATAACATTGTTTATTATTTATCTTCTGTTGATGCTTATGAAAATTGAATTCTTTAGATTTTAACATTTGTCCGTTTTGCATATGCAAATAATATATTGTCATTTTCTGTTCTTTCTTCCTGTAGTTTAACAGATAGAGCATCAGGGTTTGGCAGAATTGATTCCATTTCAATTCAGCAGTTAGAATTTTGAAGGAATTGGAATTGGAATGACAGCAGACACAATCAACTTCACTGTTTAACAATAACCAATAACAATTATCCTAATTGTTAGACTCTATAATTGAAGACTCAAGTAGAAATTAGAGCATAAAAGTAATTTAATAAATATAATGAAACAAATGTAAAAAAATAAATACAAATGCATATAATTATTAACATGAAACATTAATCATCTGGTGTTTCTGGAAATACCTCATAGTTTTTGTGCATGATAATGTTTATGAATAATTCATGCTGAAAAAAATGAAATATATTATTAAAAACCACACTTACATCATAGAGTCATTTGAATTTCATTCCATTTTAATTCTTCCTTCTTAAATGTTGTTACAAGTTATTTTATATAATTCTGTACCGTTTGCTGCCTTAATTGAATTAAAATTCAAAAGGCATACTCAGTTCAATTCTGAATCATGCCAAGGTCAAGGATTTGATTCCCAGGGAACAAACAAATAAACAAACAGATAAAATTCATAGCTTAAATGCACATGGAACTTTTTTTTTGCTTTCTATTCATGTAGACTCACATTTAAATACAGTTGGCCTCATTCATGAAACATAAGCAAACTGTACAAACCATTCTCAAATCCATTCAAATAGAAATTGTTGCATTTGTTATGGAAATTAAATTTATTACAAAAAGTATACAAGAATGGTTCCATTAACAATTTGCACAGAAATATACTGCTTGTGTTTCATAAATGAGGCCCTTGGAATTTATACAAAACATTGTTTTCAGTAATATTTTTGCTCAGGTATATCTGTGAACAGAGGCGTAGCAATAGGGCAGGCAATTGCCTAGGGCCCCACATTTTAAGGGTGGCCCCCGAGTGCTGATCATTTAAATAATCAGAAAAGTTAATGTTAACAAAGTGCCTGTTTACACTAAGTTTTGCTGAACTCATTTTTCTCACTTTTCCCATCACATATCTGATTGGAAGGGTGTTTATTTTCAATAAAAATGAAAGAAATATTCGAAAAGTGTAAATTAAGTGCCTCACGGATATTTAATAAGAAAGAGATTAGCACTTCTAGCACTTAATGTAGGTTTGCCTCTGTCTGTGAACACTTTCAGAAAGCAGCTCGAAAAACAAACCAAAAAAGTGAGGGAACAAGTAAATATATAAAATAAAAATGTGTGGCATTTTTATTAATAATTAATAACATTAAATATTGATTTTCCAGTGTTTCTGAAAACCATACCATTTATGAATAATTCATACTAAAAATAAATGAAATATATTATTAAAAACCACACTTACATCATATAGTCATTTAAATTTCTTAAAAGTTCACCAATTGAATTGAAATTCAAAAGGCATAAACAGTTCAATTCTTTGTCATGCCAAGGTTATGGATTTGATTTCCAGGGAACAAACAAGCAGATAAAATTCATAGTCTGAATGCACATGAAACACTGGGATATAACAAAAGATTAATTGAAAATGCAGATGTAATTTCTTAACAATCAAGTTTTGCTTACCAAATATACTGTAACTTTTCTTTCTTTTTCTTTCTTTCTTTTTTTCTTTCTTTCTTTCTTTCTTTCTTTCTTTCTTTCTTTCTTTCTTTCTTTCTTTTCTGAATTGAAAAGAGAAAAATGCCTCAGGACGGTCATGTTTTTTAACACCCATTCTTGCCGCCTCAGCTACAGGTGCCATTGTAATGACGGTCTTTGAAATCCTGAACTCTATACCGCGCTAGTGAGAGGAGGCGTGATGCTCAGCTGGTTGCTATGACTCTCCTCCTCTCAAGCCAGTGAGATCACAGAGGCTAATGGAACAAATTTCCTAACATTAAGGGGTGAACATATCTGGGTCATCTCATCCCCCTCACTTCCTATAGGAAACAAGCGAACAAACAAGCTGAGTGTTATAAATGTGCATCAGCCTGTGTGTGATATCTGCATTGTCTGCAGCACCTCACAAACTGATGCGCAGGTAATCAAGTGTGGCGTACTGCGATAATTTCACGAAAGTCAGAGAAATGAGAGGTCTGATCGCTGCATGTGGCACAGCATTTGCCTGTTTGAGGTGTTTATCTGGGGCATGAACAAAAGATACGTGCGCTTTTTTGTAAAAAGCACTCAACGTAAGCATGTACTCTGTAATAATTCTACATTATCCCAAAGACATATTCAGCTTGTTTCATAGTGCATGTTGAAATGTGTTTGAAGTGTGAATGAAGAATTCAGTGAGGGCTTTATGCGTGATAAATGAACTTAAACTAAGAGGTAATGAGCATTTGTTGTTGTTTTGTTCACAGGAAAACAAAATCATTTCCGAGTCTCCTTTTTCATTTAGCATCCCTGGATCTCGCTGTACTTGGGCAAAAAGGTTGTTTATTGATTTCATAGCTCATTTTGCTGCAACATTTTCATATGGTCCTTACAACCTTCATCGGTTCATCTTGTTCAGGCTGTTTTGACGCCGTGCCAGTTCTAAGTGATTTTTATGAAGCTGTCATGACTTATGCTGTTGTAATGGGCTTTTAAAGACTCCCTGTTCAGAAGAAACAGATGTTTCAATGGGCATGGAACCAAGTTAGGCCTAAATCATAGGCATCTTTTGATTTAAAACTACCGATGAGGTTGTGCGTGTGACTTTGTGAGAGTGGAGTGATATAAAAGGTCACAATAGCTGATACGATCAGATTTAATTTTCTGCGTGCCTGTGAGTATGTGTGTTGTCCCTTAAGGGGATCATATCATGAAAAATCTAATTTTCCTTTATTTTGAAGTTAAACTGTTTGAAGTAATGCATTTTAGGGTCTTAAAATTTCTTTCCCAGTCAAAAAGATATTTTATCATTATTAAGCTGTTAAAATGGCTTGTTCTGTTATCTGTTACTTTATGCGGGATGAATACATAAACATGACGACCACATTTATGCATACAATTCCTATTCTGAAACTTCTCCTGCATATTAATAGAGAGGTTAAATGGAATATTTAGGATGGATACTATTTCTTAAACACACCTAAATTTAAGATGCATTTCAATTGCATATAAAAATTTACATCCATTTGTATGGAAGAATATTCCGGACTATTTTCAAAAGGAATTGCAAATTGTATTTTCAATTGCGTTTTCCATATGTGGGTGCATAAATTGTGACATAATCCAAATGCAATTGCAAATCTTGCATTACCGTTTGCATTTTCGCTTTTGCGAACGCACAGTGACTGCCACATTTCAAATGAAAAAACAAAAGTCCATTTGCAACTGTATTTCCCATGTCTTAAGAGTGATGAGCCTGTCATATTTAAATAGCAATATTAATTACCTCATTTGCTTTTTCACTTTCTCTGCATCGTGCATGTAACCTGCCAAAACTCAAATGGAATCGCAATTGCTTTTGCATTTGAATTTCCGATGTCTACATGGAAAGCTGTCAATCAAAGTGAGGGGCGGGACTAAACTATGGGGCGTGTTTTTATTGGGAGGTGACGTCACTCACAGATGACCGTGCTGAATGCTTTGATCAATGGAGGTAATCGGTAAAGGCTCTGCCAATCAGTTCGTGCCTATGTTAACGAACAGACAGTGCAACCTTCTTGGCACAATACATAATTCTGTCCTTTTTACCCCAAATACAGCGATTATCCCCTGCTAACAGAGCGACAAACGGTACGCACAATAGGTCAATATTCACTATTAACAAAACGCTTTTCACCTGTCTCAACATCTCTCACTGTTTCTCTCACTCTGATTGATGCAAATGAGTAAACATAAGATATAATACATAAATCTTACATTTATGCCTGAATATTTTTCAGGTAATAGATAAAGACTATTACTAGTTTGTGTAAGAGTCGGTTGTGGGGAAAGCATGCTAAATATGAGTTTATTGCTTCAAGTGTTAGAAATGAGTGATTGACATTTATTTTTGACAAGGTCCCTGATCTTAACAGTTTTTGAAGCACATTTGAGCGTGAATAGATTTGTAAATCTGTCACAGTGTAATTGAAACTGTTTTGGACCTAACAATGAACTTACAATGAAATTTGCAGATTTCATATTTTCTGCTCTGAATTTGAGAGAAAATTTGAGCACAACGTATACAACAATATATTAAACAGAGAGTACTATATTCTAAAAGCATCCAAAATATTTAATAAATAAACGGGAATGCAATGTTTGGAACTTTGTCACTGATGCTGATCTGATTCTCTAGAAATCCGCAAAATGTTCTGCAGGCGCAAATTCCATATGTGCTTGGCTATTAATAAGCGCTGTTAATCATTTTGCATATAAACAGCGTCACTTGGAAGTCTTAAAGGCACAGTAACCTGATTTTAACACATTGTCATGACCAGATGACAAGATTCAGTGACAAACACTTTGTCTGTCCAACCTGAAAACTGCTGTGTGACTCAAACACAGTCACAACCAATCCGGATATATTTGATGTTTAATGAACAGTTATGAGGAGTGGGATTTTGCACCAATGAGCACACAGTGGGCAGGGCTACACAGTGCAGTGTTGCAGAAATAGAAACCAAGCAAACAACAAAACACCCTGTATCTCATTACTTGTCACAGCCACAGCTGATTAGAAGAAAAACACATACATGGAAACTCAAAGAAAAGCTGGATAATGGTCATGAAAATCTAAATGAGACAATGACTAACATTATAAATCCACCTCAGAGGGAAAATTG
The DNA here is from genome assembly GCA_039654775.1 of Spinibarbus caldwelli. Taxonomy (NCBI): domain Eukaryota; kingdom Metazoa; phylum Chordata; class Actinopteri; order Cypriniformes; family Cyprinidae; genus Spinibarbus; species Spinibarbus caldwelli. Next base: position 8,802,448 of record CM077225.1, read on the forward strand.
ATAATAAAAAAAAAAAATGATATGACCACTTTAAGAACATGTTGCACCTAATTCCTCAACCTTGTTTGTTTTCCTTTCTCAGTTGTTGTCTCCCCTTCTTTGGCTTCTTTCTTTCCACATTTCCTGCTATCCAGGGACTGGTTATCTCTCGTGTCTCATTCTCATGTAATGTAGCACTGGAGCACGATCCCTCCTCCTGCCTTGGCTCTGCTCATTCACATTACTTTTTCACAGCTTGTCATTTCTCATTGCTGGTCACCATAACCTTCAAAGTAAATGCTTAGTGTTCTGTACTCTGTCTGTCTCTCATTCTCTGTCATTTTCTTCATGGAATCTTTATCTTCAACCTGTATTTTGATGATTGACGTCTACTGTTGTTCTGTTTCTTTAGTTGCTGACTCTCTGTTGAATAGTAAACTGGATCATGCTCTCGCAGCATGTAAAGATAATCTCAGATGCCCTTTTACCCTACAAATATCCATCTGACATCCAACCGCATTCCCTGTTGTTTTTTCTCATCTGTCTGTGAGCAAGAATGCATCGCTGTCGGACCACTCGAGAAGCATGCAGACGGCTAACAGCTGGTATCATGTTTATTTTAGTCCTTTTTGTTGAGACTGTCCATCTAATGACCATTAGAATGACTGTAATGGTTCCAAATTAGATCTGATAAGAGTGATGATGGGGTTGAGGGAACTGCAAATTTACCTCTGACAGCTTATGATAGTTGAGAGCTCTGTGAAACCTGACAGAAATTATATAATTATGGCTATTACTGGAATGTTATTTAAGTGGAACAGAGACAGAACATAGCTGTCTTTTTAAGAAAAGAGAACATCTTTAATTTTCTTTGTGTTCCTGCCTTTCTTGCCCTGTTTTTCTGAACTGTGTTGAAATGCGCTACTGGTGCTGTTGAAGTATATATTTGAGCTTCCATTTCTATGGAAAAACAGCAGAAGGGAATATTTTCAGCAGATGGTGTGCAGTGATGTTATGGAAACCTTGAGTGGTCTATCAAGACTGTCCTATTGTCTTTTTTTCACTATAAAATCAAAAGAAAAATATAAGACTACATTTGCATACAGAAAATGAAACCTATTTTTCGGACCGTTAAGATTTTTGCATTGTGACAAATATTTTCAGTGTTGTTATTGTTAACTAAAACGTAACTATTGAAATTAAGCTGAAATAAAATAAAATATAAATATTAGTTGTAAAATGTAAAACTTAAAAATTTGAAATGTTTCCTTGGCAACTGACCGAAATAAAAGTTCTAAAAGTTAAAGTTCTAAAATTACTAAAACTGAAATAAAAATAAATTAAAGCCAAATAATAAAAAAAAAAATCAAAAACAAAAGCTAATAATAAGTACAAAACCAAATGACTAAAGCTTAAGTGTTAAAATTAACTGAAAATATAAAAATAAAATCTAATTCAAAATATTAATAAATAATGTAATAGTACATAATACTAAAATAGAAATGTCTTCATTTAATGGGACTGCATGGACAAAAGCAACCAGTACATCCTTCAAAAATTCTCCTTGTGTGTTAAGAAAGTCATATGGTTTCGGTCTGACATGAAAATGAATAAATGATGGCATGTTTTTTCATTTTTGGAGTGAACCATTCCTTTAACCGTTTGAAATCTTAATTTGCATATCAAAGCGTTTTTTTTTTTTTTATCTTGCATAATATGTTCTATCACCCTCACTGCAGCATATCTTTATATTCCTTATCAAGTCTTTAAAATTCAAGATTTGTCCAGATTTTAAGTTCAACATCAGGCTCATCATTTATAAATGTGCCAACTAAATGTCCTGAAACAACCCCTGTCCTTTGAGTTCTGTCTGTGTTGTGTGTCTACTGAAGCACATGATCTGAATTTCTGTGTACTGTATGGATAGTTTGACAGGGTTCCTTAAGCAAATCCTTTTGTATTCTTGGTAAGTTGTATAGTCTGTTGTGCATGAACTGGGAATTGGGAAATTTACATATTTAAGTGGTTTGTTCATTCTAGCTGATGTGTTGCCTGATACTGTTGTGATATTCATTACAGTTAATCATTTACTGGCACATTTAACCATTTGCACTGAGAAATCAACAGCATGTGATGGTAATTCTTTACTGAGAGTAATGCATTGCTAACATTACACAATTTTTCACTCTGACTACAGACTGCGATTGTGGTATTCATGTGAAACTAAATTCAAATGACCGCTACAATACATAATTCAAGTGTGTGTTCAACCTAAAAATGAAATATGTTTACTGTTCCTTATGTCATTCCAAATTCCATGAAAATTGAACATTGTGCTAATGTATAAACTCGGGTATAAATTAGGGTAATTAGTATATTAGGGTAAAAAAAAATGGCCTTTTATAAACCAGTTACTGAAGCCGTACTTTGTTTTCAGGTGAATGAAGCTGTGGAAACAACATTGGACCCCAATGACTGCCATTGTAGTGACAAAAAACACGGATACATTTTTCAAAATGTCTTGTTTTTTCACTGAAGAAACTAAGTCATACAGGTTTGGAATGACATGAGGATGAGCAAATGATGACAGAATCTTCATGTTTGGTGAGCTACATCCTTAAATGCCATTTGAGTTCGTGTATTCAAATGTGGCATATATTCAAAAAGAACAGCGCCTTCCAAATATCTCCTTAAGTCAATGATGAGGGTGAGTAAATCAAGTCCAAATTATTGTTTATTATTTTTTTTCAATAACTGTATATGACCTTTCAATAACATATACAAGAAGTTTGTCAAGTGTTTGGAAAAAACTTTCCCTGTTGTAATTATGGAAAGTTTGTTGCAGTGTGAATAAGACGAGACACAGACATCTACAGGGAAATACATTTTTGGCTTTAGTTGAAAAGATTCTCCATTGCTATTGATTGCTTGACTGTGATGCTCAACAACTAAAGCGCAGGTCAATCAGCAGACTCTCTGTGGACCTGCACTGTGCACATTCTACCATTAGTATTCATACAGGCCAATGGGCTGCTAATCTATAAGGCCTCCAATATCTACCCACTGGGATAGTTGTATAATTACATGGCATTAATATTCATAACACAAGCCAAAGGAGATGTATCTCTGAAGGCTGTGCTTTACCGAGGTTATCTCAGGTGCAGAAACATGCTGCAACTTGTATTTATACAAAACCTAGAAAAGCATTATGGATTCAGTTGATTTAAATTGGGGTCAACATGCTCTACTACAAACAGAAGGCGTACAATAGCAAAATAGCTGGCATTCAAAACAAAAAGTTAAAAGAAAATATGACTACTTTGATTGTATTTGGAGTTTTGCTAATGCAGACCGCAGTCCTTTGGGACTTGGTGATTCCGGTTATCGGCGCTCTCTCATTTCCTCAGATATGTGGGTGTCACACAAATTGAATAAATAATGCTGAAATGAAAGATTAAACACTGCTTGTCCCCTTTGGTCCAGTTTATTTCCTTTTACAAGGGATGCAAGGTATGTCTTCGCCTTTGTATTGTGCCCACTCCTGAGAAAGCACTCCCTAATAAGACCAGACAACCTGCTGAAGTATCTTCGTCTCATAACACAAAAGCATATGCACAGTTGTTTATCTAATGTTCGGTATTGTATTACGACAGATTTAGCTACCAGGCATAAACAAATTCGATGATATTTCAAATAGTCTGTGTAATTTGTTTTAAAATGCAGCTAAAAAAAATAAAATAAAATAATTGTTCACAGGCTGCATTTATTTGATCAAAAATTCAGTAAAAATAGCAATATTGAGAAATATTGCAATTTAATTTTTTTTTTTTCTATTTTAAAGTGTAATTTATTTCTGTGATGGCAGAGCTGAATTTTCAGCATCACTTCTCCAGTCTTCAGTGTCACATAATCTATTCAGAAATCATTCTAATATGCTATATATACCAATACAAACTATTACAACTAGTGATTTCGGTCGCATCAAGGTTTGTGAACAATGTGGTCAATCTTAAACACCAAATGCCAAAATGCAATTTTCTTCTCTTTGCAGTGATGGCAGTGGGTTACCTTGCCGGATGTATCCCGAGAGGCTTGATTAAATTCACACCCCAGTCTCCAGTACCAGTGGAGTGTGCTGGCTGAGCCCCAGTGTACAGAAAAACTAAAGCCTTTGCTGATTGCCCAGGGAGCACAAGACACCGCAGTTCTTATCTGGCTGTGATGCAGAAAGTAGGGCACACAGAAAAAGTACTGGTATTAACCCTGATAGAAAAAAGAAGCACTAGTGCTATACTTACTCACATCAAGCTCTTTAATCTAGTCTTTTAGAAGCTACATTACAAAATAAAATCAAAATAATTCAAACCAAAAAGTCTAATCAAAATGCAATAGCCTATTGTTACACAATGTTAATGCATATTAAAGAATAGTTTACCCAAAAAGGAAAATTTGCTGAAAATGTACTCACCCTCAGGCCATCTAAGATCAGAACAGAATGGAAGAAATTTAGCTTTACATCTCTTGCTCACCAATGGATCCTCTGCAGTGAATGGGTGCCATCAGAATGAGAGATCAAACAGCTGATAAAAACATCACAATAATCCACAAGTAATCTGCATGACTCCAGTTCATCAATTAACGTCTTGTAAAGCAAAAAGCTGCTTGTTTATAATAAAGAAATCCATTATTAAGGCAGTTTTAACTTCAAACAGTGTCATCTATTTTACTGCTTTCTCCAGTGAAAAAGTTGTCTTGTCTGAATCAGGAGAGAAATATGCACAGATCAAAAACAGTTTACAAAAACAAATTAAATATGTTGCTGGATTTTGATGTGAGAGGGCAGGGGATGGACAGGAGATTGCCTTTTTCACTGGAGGAAGCGTTATTATGGGATATGGACTGGTATTTTGGCCAGAAGGGATGTTTTAAAAGTTAAACCGCTTTTTTTTTAAACTTATTTTACAAACACCTTTTCATTTCACAAGATATTAATTGATGGACTGGGGTTATGTGGATTACAGTGATGTTTTTATCAGCTGTCTGAACTCGTTCTGATGGCACCCATTCACTGCAGAGGATCCATTGTTGAGCAAGTGATGTAAATTTCACCTAAATAAAACTCATCTACATCTTGGATGGCCTGAGGGTGAGAATTTTAAGCAGTTAAAAATGTTCTTCTGGGAACAGTAGTAAAAAACAAAGAGCAACTATGCAAATTTAGAACCCACCCCAATACCTGGTAGACTTTAACAAAAATAGAATGAATATGACTGTAAATTACTTTTTATTTCAAAGATTTCAGAAAAGATGACAACATTAAAAGCTGGATGCCATAAGTTTACAGTTTTCACAATAGATCTATGTATATGAGAAGTTGAGAGTTCCATTCGAGGTGATGTCCAACAAATGTGCGGTCCAGGTTCATCTGTGTCACAAAACAAGGCCGGAAACAACAGGTAAGTGCAAAACAGGATGGTTTATTGACAGGATGCAGAGAATGGAAAGGGTGAGGCAAATGCAGGCGAGTATCAAAGCAATAATGGTCTCAAGGATTCTTAGCGGAGTACTGAAGGTGTGTTTCTTTTGCAGATTCATTGGAGATCCCGGATCAGGATCAATGGAGTCGCTGGAGGATCATAGAAGAATCAGCAGGTAAGTCTTTACAGGTGCGTAAAGCTTGGAGAGTCCAGAACAGTCCATGTAGGTGAACTGTAGACTAGACAGTGAGAGGCTGGGATGTGTGTGTGTTTATAGTGTGACTTGATTGGTGACAGCAGGTGCGGGTGATCAGTATTCAGGTGACTGTGATCGGGTGATTATCCTGGATGGTGACTGGAGTGACTGTGAGGAATCCCTGACAGTCTGTCCATTTTGTGAGGAGGATTCCAACGCTTGACTAACAATTTTTTTTGCTGCTGTGAGAGCAGCTAATAGTAAACATTTTTGTTGGACGGATAAGGTGAAGTCCCAAAAGTCATTCATGAAAAAATGGCACGGAGTCAAACATATCTCAGTACCCAACAAATATGATAGGTCTTGTGAGAGCTGAGTCCAAAAAGGGTGAGAGAGAAGGGCACTGGGTGAGCTATTCCTTTAAAAAAAAAAATGCATAGGCTAAGTCAGTGGTTTTCAAACTTTTTGATACTCTTTACAAGGGACCTTCTGTATGTGTTTAATGGACCAAGTAGAGCTTATAGACCTTATTTTAAATGTTATAAATCAAATGATTTAAATGCTGTCATATTAACTAAACATTTCCCGCTGACTAAGTTATTATTCTTTTCAATAACTTGGCCTCAGGCTCATATTTCTCACATGCAGAGGCTAAGGATATGGAATTTAAATTATATAAACCTTTACATGTGGTGATCTGACATATAAGTCCCTGGTTCCCTAGTGTTGTTGTTAACATTTCTCTGCCACTTTGGAGCTGTATCTAAGGTCTGTTTGTTTATTGTTCCAGTACTAGCAAGGATGCATTTCCAGGAACATGTCTCACTTGGACATTTGTCTGGGGAATGTGTCGAGTACAAATCCGGAAAGAAGCATCATGTTTGTGCATTTTGTACCCAGCTTTATAGGGAACCCATTAGTCATTCTGTTGACAGCAAATCAATTGGAAGCATGTTTTAGAACCACACTAAGAAAAGTTTACTACAAAAAGCAAAGACAAAAATGTAAATGTTGCTCCATGGCTTCACCATTTTATCTCATTTTGAACTCTTTTAGTTTTTTTCTTTTCTTAAAACTGTCTTTTCTTTTTTGCCGCAGGCATATTTGGAGCCGTTCTTAATACTTTCTGTAATATATTAGGGCAGACAACAAAGTGACTCCTCAAGAGCTGTCATTATAATTGTCATCATCTCTCTATTTTACTCTCTCTCACTCTCATTTACTTCCCCCATAATGAAAGAAGAAATGAAAGTCTCACGACAAATGCATTTCTGATAATATCCCGGAACCATTAGAGGGAAGAAATGTCCACTTTAGGATCACATGATATAATATAGAAGCTAAAATTGGAGGAAGAACGAGTGCACATGACTATAAGAACTCAATAAGGTTCTCGGTACAATGAATAGTGACGTTTTTAATCTCTTTTAAGGCCTCTCTTAAGGATTCTTTTGGTTTGCATTGCTGTTGCATTGTATTTGAATTATAGAAATATTTGCTATTAATGTTTAGAGAAACTAAGTACATTTTACAAAACATAAATGGAAAATGGCTTATGCTGTGTTCATAGTTTAGCTTCATTCTTAGATCAAATGGACATGCTTGCACCATCAGTTATGAAAATATAAAGTACGCAATGTGTAGAAGTATTTTGGGTGTCCTTCTCACCTTGGTGCTTAGTAAGACATTATGCAAAATAGATTACTTCTTTAAATTCAATTAGAAAACAAAATGCATTGAGTAATCTGCATAATAATTTGAAGGTGAGCTACTGTGACTGATTGTTTACAGTTTGCTCAGCCACAGTCATTTTTCTCTGTTCTTTCACTAGGTAAATTAAAAAAAGCTTGTGCCCAAATATTAAAGCCCATTATGAATCAGCCACAGGGCAAACTCAAAGTAATTAATTGAAATGAATTACAGTTACTAGAGCTGAATTATTTTTAAATTTGATGGTTTATAATTACACTGAGCCAACCAAAAAAATAAAAAAAATAATGCCTTTCTCTTGGCATTGCAGTTTATAATCATGTCGCTGTATGGTTGGTGTAATACCATTACAGAGCGAGAGAGAGAGAAAACTGTTTATCTGACAATATGGGCCTTTTAAATATAATTGAACATAAAGCAGATATGTTTCAACTGCATTTCTTGATGCAAAAAAGAATGCATCCATTAATTGCATAGTTTTCACAAAAATAATTTTTTAACTTTTTTTTTAAACGAAAATATTAATTTTAGTTATTTGTAATTCTATTTTTTTTTATATTATTATGCAGCTCTTGAACAAACAGGTGGCCACTACATTGAGGCATAGATCAATTACTATATATTATGAAGGACATTTTTAACATGTTGATATTTTAAAAAAACTTATTATTTCTTTTGGCCAAAATAATGGTTTAATATTTGTGCATATATTTCCCTTTTTTGTTGTTTCATGATTCCTTTTTACAATTTTGCTGAAATACCTACAACAGGTTAATTAATTACAGGTTCCCATTGTGACAAATAGGCATGTCAAAAGAACTTAGAAAACTATAATTATATAGAATTTTAAATGCTTTTCTTGGTGTATTTGTTATTATTTGAGCTTAACAGATGTGGTTACTAGGGATTGAAAAGAGCTGCGTGAAGATTGTACTTTTAGTGTTCAACAGAGAAAATTACAGTGTACGGGTCTGGAGCATGAGGGTGAGTTAAAAATTGCAATTTTCATTTTTGGGTTAACTATCCCTTTAAGACCTAATCCACTTGATTTGTACATTAGGGAATCAAGTATTCAATTCAAGTAACTCATTCAGTTATTTTTTCACCGACGCTTGCTGTTGTCTTGAGTTTGTCTCCAGTGATTGACTATTAAAGGCAGAAGTCCATAAAATGTTTGTGTAGTGGTCCTCTCTCCTGTGGTGTAATTATCCCAGGGTTAAGAGAGAGAAGATTTGAACAGGGTCGTCTTGCGGGAGTTACTGACTGGTGATAGACGACCCTTTCCGTCCATGTAAGGCAGATGAGAGGTCTTAAAATTAGACATTTAAGACCCCACTATCTTAAGGAGGAGACCACATACAGAGACACACAAGTCTGGAATGACACAAGCGCATACACCAAGTTCAAAACCATATTTTATGTAAGCGAACATGGGCGTGAGATATTTTTACTGTTCTGCTATCTTTCAAAACAGACAATTACGTACTGAATGACGTGGAGTTGCTCTTACGCTGTATCTTTTTCTCCTGCTAATATGTGTGCTTTCTTATACAGCCACATCCACATACGAAGACTCACTGTTCAAAGCTGAAAGGTCTGTCAAAATGCCTGTCGTGACTTTTACGATATGTGATCTAATAACTATTCTGCCTCAGCCTTTCGAACACTTTGAATACTTTCATGGCACCATTTTCTTTTGATGGCTTCAGAAATTTTGGCAGAAGGAAGTAGGATGTCTCAGTTCATGGTTTTCAAATGGAGCAGACAAAATCCTGCTTCACTTAAGTCGTGTCTCTGAATCCTCAATATGTTTAACCATTTCCTGTCTAGTTGTTTGAAGTCACAGAGGTTTTGTCCTACAGTGTGTGTATTTTTTTTTCATGAAACTGGTATTTTATATGCCTTGACATGAATTTAGTAGATGATTAAATGAAAAAAAAAAGATATATTATTTATTAATTTTACGTTTAAATGTAGAAATGTAATTTTTGTATTCATGTTAGTGTTGATTTAATGACTAAAAATGTCAAGTGGTTAAGTTACAGTAAAAACTAAAATTAACGATTTTTTTTGCACGTTGAATAATAGGATAAATTTGATTGATCAAAATTACAGTAAAATCCTTTTAAATCATTATTTTAAATAAATGCTGTTATTTTTAACTTTTAAAAAAAATCCTGAAAAAAGTATCATGTTTCCACAGAAATGTTAAGCAGCACAGTTTTCTAACTGTTTTCAACATTGATAATAATATTAAATGCTACTTAACCACCGAATGTGCATATTAGAATTATTATTATTATTTTCTATCAGTTTATACAGCATTGATGAGCACAGAAACTTCTTTCAAAAACATGAAAAAAAAAATCTTATCAACCCAAAATTTCTGAACAGTAGTGTGCATTGTTATTAACAATTAATCAAAACCTTTATATAATGATATATCATAATACTTTGTATTAGTGTTTGATGCACATTTCTTTTTGAAGCAACCTAATGCTTTACAGATCAGACAGTGTGAACAGTGTAGAACACGGCTTCTCCTTATGAAAATTATGAGCCATATCAGTGAAAACTGGTAATGTTCTCTATCTCCCCATCATCTTGTATCATTTTCTCATCTAAATTTTGTCCCAAAAACACAAACCCATGCATTCTGTGAGGCTCTGAAGTTTGATGTAAGCTGATAGACACTCATGGACAGCATTATAACATCATCATGACTTTAGAATTTTTTTCCTGCTTAGATGTCAACCACTCAGATATAGATTCTCAGCAGAGAAGAATATTAGCTCTTCTCAATAGCTGTCACATTTTAAGTGTGTCTTTTTCCCAGATCCCTCAGGGGTTTTAAGATTGTGTGACTCTGAGATCTTTGGCGAGGCAGGGAACAGGGCTTGGGGTCTCTAGTCATTCTAAACCTGAAAACGTATTAAAGAGTCCATGCCATTTGCTGCAAAGAGAACTGCAATCTCTTGCCTGTTGGGCATTAAAGGGGTTATGCCATGGATTTTCTTTATTATTTTAATATGTTCCATGAAGTTCACTTATATACTTAAAAGCTTTTTGCGCGCACACACACACACATACTTGAATTTGTGGTTTACGGGGACTCTTCATAGGCGTAATGGTTTTTATACTGTACAAACTGTATGTGCTATTGCCCTACACCAACCCTACACCTAAACCTACCCCTTACAGGAAACTACTGGCAATTTTTGAATTTCATAAAACACTGTTTAGTATGTTTTGTTTTTATTTTTTTTTTAAGCCTTTTGTTTTACGGGGACACAGGAAGTGTCCTCATAAACCATGTTTACGTTGTAGTACCCATGTCATTATACACATTTGTGTCCTCAAACCATATATACCAGTACACACACACAAAGTCATATATTTGCAATCATATGATTATTTTCAGCACATTCTAAAATGTTGTCTGAAATGATCTGTTTTAGGAGGCATCTCCCTTAAGGCTTGCAAGTAAACAGCCGCTGTTGTGATAATGCAATTATAATGCAGTTGCATGGAAAAAAAGTATCAATGCCTCGAGTGTTGCATGGGAGTAAGTGTTTTGAAAGCATTGTCCATATAACACCATCATTTACATTAAGCATTATGAAACTGTTTACTTATGCTTTGTGATGTAGCTGCTGTCAGAACCAATACAGTTGGCTGGTTCATCTTTTAACAAAAGCTTATTTGAGAACTCTCTGTTACAGCCTCATTTACAAAACAATCTGTTATTAAATCAAGGGCGTAGGTTTGATTTTGACATTGACGGGGACATGTCAGCCACCCCTTCCCCACCAGCCAACATACTCATAATTCATAAAGAGAGTTTTTTATGTTAGTATGTTCAATAATTACACAATTTTGATTATGTAAACCAACAACATTACAGCAGCATTAGAGTGCTGGGTGTCTTAATCATAATAAAGAAAACGCTTAATGTGGCTTAATGGACAAAGACAGTGATATAAAAAGACAATATTCAGTATACAGTTTATTAAAAATATGTACAGGCAAGCAGATGAACCCAGAATATGAATGCAACTTGCTAAATTGCACATTAAAGGGTATTCTTTCTAAGGGGTTTATATGGGAGGAAAATGTTTAATGTGAAACTTAGTGCGTTGTGTTTATATTCTGGCCACATCTTTTGTTTGTGCATACACTCTTAAAAATAAAGGTGCTTCAAAAGGTTCTTCAAGCGATGCCATAGAAGAACCATTTTTGGTTCCACAAAGAACCATTCAGTCAAAGGTTCTTTAAAGAACCATCTCCTCCTTACCTTTTTATAATCTGAAGAACCTTCTTTCATCACAAAGAACCTTTTGTTAAACAGAAAGGTTCTTCAGATGTTAAAAGTTCTTTATGGAACCATTTAAACAAAAAGGTTCTTCTATAGCATCATGAAACCTTTATTTTTAAGAGTGTAGTACAATTTATTAAGAAACTGAGGCTAAACTTTATCATTTAACTGAACTGTGCACATACATTTTAAACACTTCAGCTACCTTACTTTGTACATGTATTAAATGTACATCTTCGAAAGTATCCAGTTATCGCGCGTATTTAACTTCTCAGGTAATATCAATGATAAGACCTCTTTCAGATGCGTCTGAAATTACATCAACATTGGTTAGCCTATACATATATTTAATTGTTTGATCAAAATTATTGCTAGGAACAATTTAGTAGCCACTGGATATTGGTAGGGACATGTCCCTAACATCCCTAACTGATTCTACACCCTTGCGTTAAATGCTCTGAACAAACATAATCCTCCATTGAGATCTGAGACTTCTTATTCAAAACATAAGAAAACATTCACTTGTTCCTGACACTTGTGTCCATCTGAACCTGTACAGACTGTAATTTTCCATTTGTCCTGTTGTCGGGAGTAGCTCAAATGCGTGGAGTATGTCGGAAATTGAACGGGCATCTGTACTGTATCCAGTGTAGACCGCATCAGTGATTTTAATCGGTTCTATTTGACGCAATAGTCATTGTAGACAGCCGTTAAGCTAATTAACGCCAGTGGGCGGGGCCAATGGTGAAATTATGTAAAGCTATTTGTTAATGTCTTGCTGTGGAGGCAGTCATATGCAAATGTATTTACCAGTGTGATGTCACAAAACCTACAACATCCAGATAAGTTACCAGTTAAGTAATTTTAAGATGGATAAGTAATTTTAATATATTATATGTTATGGATAGCCGCTTACACCGCTCTCTTTTGTCACGTTATTTTGCTCCGTCAATCTGTTTAATTACTTAGTATATGAAACCATGATCTGGGCTCACAAAAAAAATACTCTTCTATTAACGTTTTATTTTACATTTATCACCAGCAGGACAAAACACAAATGTTTCAGCTCAAGGCCTTCTTCAGTGCATTTTTGTGAGTGCGGATCATGATTTCATATACTAAGATGTTATGTTATGAAATATGACAAATGATATGAAATATTAAGAGTAATTAGGACAGATGATTTGTATTGATCTTTCTTGATTGATTTTGTGGGTTTTCTTTCTAAGCTGGTACTTACAATACCTAATCAAATAGGAAGATGTGTACTGGATATCTAATGGAATTTCTATCATAATTTGGAGCAAACTCTTTAGGATTTTAATGGGATCAAAAAAGAATCAAAAAGATCCTAATGGATGAACTTGATTTTATTTATTTGTTTGTTTGTTTGTTTTCATTTCACTGATTCTTAGAGAATCCTAGGATGTGTTTCATATAAATTCCATTTAAAACAACTTAAGCAGAATGGCATGAATAAAAGGTAGGTCTGCAAATGAAATGTGCCATTGTAGTGAAAAGGTCAATTTGTGGTGGAAAACAAAAATCTATTTATTGATAGAGCTTTAGAATGATCAATTTCAGTCAGTCTGAACTCAAAAGATAGAACCGATCACAGTAATTGAACAGAACAGACTGAATTATCAATAAAATGCATACGTTTTTACCCCTCCGAAGAATTGGAGCTCATTTTATTAAGCTGAAGCTACAGTGAACAGAAGAGTTCAAACACATAAGAATTAGCTCTGATTGTTCTTTTCATTTGCTCCCCTGATGCTTATTCTTCCTCGCACTCCCTCCCCTTTCACAAACACTCAGACAAATTGTATTTCAGTTTTCTCTGATTAAGCTTTGAGAGATGTTCCCTCACTCAAAGTCTGTTTATCACCTCGACAGCTTGTAGTGTTTATTTTCAACAATCGATACTGCAACACCTATTGCAGGGCTTTTTTTTTTTAAAATGCTACTTAGCCATTTATTGCTTTGAAATTCAACTGTCTTGTATTTTGCGAGAGATTGGATTGATTTAACTTGTGTTATAGTGCTTATTTATTTGCTAAAAGGAGGTTAAACGGACGTTATCGAGTGGGATGTAGCTGCTACTCTAAACAGCGAGATACCTCCGAGCCCATTACATGGAAACATTGGTGTAATGGGCTGGGAAGTACCTTCACTGCAGGAAATTCATCTGAAACTCATATTCCTGGGTTCGCTACCCTAAACGTGTGTGTCTGAGGGTAAATGGCACACTAAAGAGAGGAAAACAGAGTGGCAGCCAAAACACTCGGACATTTGTATGCATCACTGGTTTTCTTTTACCGTACACCCATGCAAATGCACTCAAAATCTCACAAATACAGGCAACAGAACCAGCTGCAATCCAGCCCCTGCTGTTAGCTTTTACGCCACCCATGTAGAATAGCATTCAGTCATAATCCCATCACAGCACTCAGTATTTGTATGAGTGTGTGTATGTTTGCATGAAGTCCGTGGCAGGGAGTATTTTGGAAGCAATATGCAATGCATGAAAGCGAGAAAGTATGTATCGACCGTTCTTTTTTTGCATTAGATGTGGCTCTCAGCGGTGGTTTACAGCTGTGTCAACGTCTTTTGCATTATTCATGATATTGTGTCTTGCAGAAGTATGTTTGGTTTGTGTGTTTAGTGACCCTGAACTGGCCTTTGTCTGTTGTCCAAATGTTTGTCTGCAGCAAGTATGAACAGAGGATTTCAGTTTGCTTAACATTTGGCATGTCATCAAAAAAACAAAACCATAAAAAAAAAAGAAAAACATGGGAAGAAATGGATGAGATAGCAGCAGCTTGCAGGCTTAATAGTTTTCAGATAAAAGCTTGACATTTGTAAATGTGTTTTGCATTCTAAGCCGCTACTCTGGACGCAGACCTTGCCAGCTGCACCGCACACAAACAGTGGATTATATCTAACGGGAACATTTAGCCTGGAGCATTGTATTATTTTGATGTTAAGAGGGAGGTTGCTGATGAGTTGGCCAACATAAAACACTTTAAAGGTAATAAGGCGATAAACAGAAATTAAGATGTCACAGTGCAAATATGGCCATAAACTTTGAAGTACAGCAGGTGTCAACATTATCTCTTCCTCAGACTGATGATGAGAAATTTCTCAAAACCACAAGCTTCAAACTGAAGTGTTTGGTGTGAAATTAGGTATGGACCAATATTAAAATTTTGGTTGATACCAATAAGCTGGTTTCTAAAATTAATAATAAAAACAATAATGCATCAAAACTAAAATCAAATATTAAATGCTACAAGTTAAATTTGGCATCAGAAAATAATTGCAAGTAGAGTTCCATTAAATGCATGATTTTTTAAAATATTTTTAAGTCTCTCATGATGACCAAGGTTACATTAATTTAATCTAAATGCATTAAAAACAGTAATATTGTGAAAAATATAAGTACAATTTAAAATGTCTATTTTCTAGTATATATTTTAAAATGTAATGTATTCCTGTGATGCAAAGCTGAATTTTCAGCATCATTACTCCAGTCTTCAGTGTCACATGATCCTTCAGAAATCATTCTAATATGCTGATTTGCTGCTCAAGAAACATTTCTTATTATTATCAGTGTTAAAAACAGTTGCGCTAATTAATATTTTTGTGGAAACAGTGATAATTTTTTTCAGGATTCTTTGATTTAAAAAAAAAAAAGAAAAGAAAATATTTATTTTTTAATCTGTACCAATAAATGAAATAGAAAAAGTTTCTAGTTTTGTTTTCAGAGTTATCTTCATGTAAAACAATCTTCTGGTCAAAGGGAACATCTAACCACAAATCCTGCTATCATTTTCCAGTGATTTCTTTTGTGTTATCTGTGCAAGAGTTCATGCTGGACTATTATTTGTGTGACCTACCACTTTGTTGTATTATGTTATCATTGATTTTCCTCAAACGGCACATAAAAAAGAACATTGAATGACATTCTAGAAAGGTAGCAGAAGACACCAAAGCTCAGAAAGCTGGAAGCAGCATTTAAACATTAGTCAAAACCTGACTAGCCCTACACTATGTAAGTTAGAAGTTTTCACTTAGAGTAGCTTTTAGAGTAGTTTTTACAGTTTTGTGAGTTGTTTCTTCATTAGATTTGCTATAGTGTTGTTCAGTTTCAGACTTTTCTGCACTTTCATTTTGACATTTGTTAGTTCCAATTCATGTTAATTGGAAGAAAAAGCCAAAATGTGTTAATGCATGTCTAGTTTTCTACATGCTTTTGTCTTTGAGTGACCTCTAGGGTTGTTCCACCAGCTGTATTCCCTGCTGTGAAAGATAAGTGATCCACCAAACCAAACATCCAGATTTATCTCTGTTAATTAGTGCCAATGACTCATGCAGGACATGCAAGAAGAAATCATAGAGCCAAATTAAGAGCAGCAGCCTGAGAAGAGATTTGTTATTTCTTTTAATCATTACATTAATCTATTCATGATTGTTATTAGTTGGGCTTGTGTGCATATGAGCACAGAAGATGCTTAACACACTTATATTTTTTATTTAGCAGATGCTTTTATCAAAAGCAACTCACAACAAATGAGGAATAATACAACATAAGCTACAACACAAGCAGTCTCCACAAAGCTGAACTAATCTTTGATGGTTTATAATTGTAGAATCAAACAGTCAGACTTAATGTTTCATAATGCTGAAATGCTTATGTGCATTTTATCTCCAAGATTACTCTCAAGAATTCTCGTTTACCAAGAAATTTTGGAGCGCTTCATGCTTCCTTCTGCTGACCAGCTTTTTAAAGATGCTGATTTCATTTTCCAGCAGGATTTGGCACCTGCCCACACTGCCAAAAGCACCAAAAGTTGGTTAAACGACCATGGTGTTGGTGTGCTTGACTGGCCAGCAAACTCACCAGACCTGAACCCCATAGAGAATCTATGCGGTATTGTCAAGAGGAAAATGAGAAACAAGAGACCAAAAAATGCAGATGAGCTGAAGGCCACTGTCAAAGAAACCTGGGCTTCCATACCACCTCAGCAGTGCCAAAAACTGGTCACCTCCATGCCACGCCGAATTGAGGCAGTAATTAAAGCAAAAGGAGCCCCTACCAAGTATTGAGTACATATACAGTAAATGAACATACTTTCCAGAAGGCCAACAATTCACTAAAAATGTTTTTTTTTTTTTGGTCTTATGAAGTATTCTAATTTGTTGAGATAGTGAATTGGTGGGTTTTTGTTAAATGTGAGCCAAAATCATCAAAATTAAAAGAACCAAAGACTTAATACTTCAGTCTGTGTGCATTGAATTTATTTAATACACGAGTGTCACAATTTGAGTTGAATTACTGAAATAAATGAACGTTTCCACGACATTCTAATTTATTGAGATGCACCTGTATATGCATGTTTTATTTAGAACCTGTATGACTTTCTTTCTTTCATAGAACTTAGGAGATGTTTAGTTGACTGCCCAAGCTGCTGTCTTCCATTCAGTGAAAATGGACGATGACTAAGGTATAATAAAAGTAGTCCATACAACTTTTGCACTATATTTCATACCTTCTGAAGCCTTATGATAGGTTTGTGAGAGGAACATATGAAAATTATTCATTGAAAATCTTGTTTTGACAGCTGTGGTCACTAAAGACATTGAACATTCTGCTATAAATAACTCTTTTTGTGTTCCAGGAAAGAAAAAAAAGTCATTCAGCATTCAAAAGGAAGTCAGGCAATAGTGGCAATTTTCCTTTTTGGGTAAACTATGTTTTCATTACGTGTGGCATAAATTACAACGTGGCTGAATGTTACCTATGATTGACATTCAGTAACTAATTATGTTTTTGTAAATTCGACTAAGCCTTTGGGCATTGGCCAGTCTCATTACCTTCACCAACCAAGCACACTAATCTCAATCATTTTGATCTACTGCCTTTAGCACTCCCAGAGCTGTCTATCTGTTGGGTGAAGGCAATCCAGTTTGGAGCTTTTATTATTTTTTTTCCAGCTGTCTGGATACTAACACACTCTTTCTCAGCACCAGCACTTTCCCTTCATCTGCTTCATTACCAACTTTGGTTTCTCGGAAAGGCTGCTGCCACTCTGTAGGGGACTAAACGTGGAAAACTTCCCTGATATTGATCTCAAAACTTTTCATTTGTAAGCTGATGTACACATCCAGCCCACAGGGATTGTAGAACTTTATTCTTTAGAGACATTGGCTGACATTAAGTTTTTTCCAGCTTCCTAATTTCTTAAAGGTAATGTGTGTATTTTTTTTTTCAATGTTAAAATACTTTAACAAACAACTATAAACCTTATTCACACAATACCGGCAATTTTAATTAGTAGTGTGGAAATCCCATCCTTCTCCCTTATACAGTGTATTTATATATATATGCTGTTATTATTTATTTGTTTATTTTAAAGAAATTAATGCTTATTTTAATTTGAACAAAAGTGAAAGTAAATACATTTATAATTTTACAAAAGATTTCTGTTTCAATATATACAGGTGCATCTCAATAAATTAGAATGTCATGGAAAAGTTCATTTATTTCAGTAATTCAACTCAAATTGTGAAACTTGTGTATTAAATAAATTCAGTGCACACAGACTGAAGTAGTTTAAATCTTTGGTTCTTTTAATTGTGATGATTTTGGCTCACATTTAACAAAAACCCACCAAATCACTATATGGGTGATTCTCACGAAACCATTAAAACACCATGGCACTAATGATTTTAAATATAAAACGTGTAATTTAGTAAAATAAAAAAACATCAGAATGAAGACAATACAGTTCTCTACCTTGCACAATGTGTAATTTCAACATGAGAATTAATTATTTTTCTATTTTACTGCATTTTCTGCTGAAATTCTCATTACCGCAATGCGTCCGGCTGTGTTTGAATGTGTGTTATGTTGTAGTTTAAACAAATTAACAAAAATATTTAGAAAAAATAAATAAATGGATGTTCTACTATATTATTTTAGATGACAGAAAAAATTATTTACTGAATATTCATGTATAATAATAATGAAAAAAAGTAGGAAAATGATGTGTCCATGCCTGATGTTCTCATCCTCCGCAACATTTTTTAAGGACTGTTTAAACACACATACAGAATTTAAATCCATTTTGATTTTGAGTGAAGGAGCACATGGGCCAGTTACTTCAAGATGGCTACCAGGTAAGATCATCTTTTTATATCTCTCCAGTTAAATGTTAAAAATTATATTGTCAGAATGTTAACACAACATTTTGATTATCATTACCGAAACAGGAAGTTTTCTACATTTCGAAAATTGTTAGATTTACAATTTTTTAATGAAAATGTACTTTATTAAGGTCTAATTATATGCACTGAGAAAAAATTAGCAAAGCCATCATGGCTTCTCTATTGTTAGCAAAACATACTGAGGCACCTCATCCTCCGCAACACCATTCTCATATACCGCAACCATTTAAGGCCAGTTGCGGTAAAGAGAACTTATGTTTCGGGAATGAGAATTTAAGCATATTGTGTATGACTTTTAAATATCTCTTATAAATTTAATATTAATTTAAAATTTGCTAAATATTGATATTTTGCATTATGATTTGTTTCATTGTAGACAGTCAGCAAGCGAGAAAAAAAAATTTAGCAAAGGCCAGGTTGACAAAATTCAGGGAGAAATTACATAGCAACCAAGAACTGCTCGACGAGTACAGAAGGAAGGAGAGAGAGAGAGGTTAGGTTTGGAGATGTTACAGCAGGTGTAATTGGCAAAAAACACCCTACAGTGTTAGGAAATGTACATGAGAGTACACACACACACACAACCCTTTAGCCACTACTATAACAGGGATTTGATGCTGGATTAAGTGTACTGTTCATACTGTGGGAAATTCCCGCCACACTAAGGCATGTTGGTTGTGTGACTCTTAAAGTGACAGCAGCCTAATAAATTTGCTGCACTCTGTCATTAATTTTAATTAAAAACAAACTACAGTAGTTTAAATTAATAAATTTGTTACAATTTAGTAATAATTTAGTAGTAATTGAATTAAATAAATAAACAGTTATTTGTTCTTCTGTTTGTAATTTGTTTGTTTATTTTCTTGTTTACTTAATTCTTCAATTCATTTCAAAGAATAAAATTAAGCTCTACCCCACCCCACAACTTCAGGACCAGTATAGAACACACACACACACACACACACACACACACAAGCATCAAGTCTATACTATATGAAGATGTGTACATAAAATGTTTTTCCCCCATGTTATGAGACATGCTAATTTAATGTCATGCTTTTTTTCCGGTTCCAGGTATCAAAAACGAAAACAAACTGGCAAAATAAAGAAAACTGAAGCGCTGACTACGAAGCAACATGAAAAGAAAAAAAGACAGTGGCGGGAAAACTCAAAGCGTTATTATAAAAGAAAGAAACAGCTTAAAGCTGTACTAGACACAACACCATCTAGTGAGGAAGATGATTCACTTCAGCTTATTCAAGAAGCAAATGAAGTTCAAGAAAATCTTCAAGAAGCTGCCCCAAAAGAACAGCCATTCTTGTCTCAGCAGGTACATGTCCCAGTTAAAAAAAAAAAAAATCCAGTTTCCAATTTTGTCAAATAAATCTATTTTAAAGGTTGACTGAACTTTCAAATGTTGAAGTCAACATTATAAATACGTAAAATTATAGTTCATTTAGTAGGAACAACTTATGTTATTAAAATATTAAAAAGCAGGATCTTAAAATGTCAGGTTTTATGGTCAGGTCCAACTAATCACAGATCACAGATTATGCTCCTGAATAACTTGTGTATTTTTGCCAAAATATTTATGATGACAAACCATTTGTTACTAAGATTTAACATTTTAGCTTTTTAGTGTTTTTTAAGTTATATATTTCATGTTGTAAAACACATGAAAATTTTGGCCTGAAGATTAAAAAGCTGCATCAGCTAGGAATCGTAGCCACATCCTCTCCAAGGGACATTGTGCAGGCCAGTGTGTGTAGTGACAATGATATGTCCTGCATGTACAGGACATGCAGCAATTGCAAGAATAAGAAATTTCCCACAACACTGGAACGCTGAGTCAGTTTTGGAAGTAGGAAAGTGGGTCCTTGTACAATATGATGGAGAACTGTTCCCTGGCACCATCACGCAGGTATGAAGAAGTATTTGGTGCTATGGATGTGTTGTTGTTTATGAAAAATCCTTACGTTTATTAATTTATTTATGTATTTGTTTATTTATTTTTACTCTCTAGATTGTAGATGGTCAGTATGAAGTTGACACAATGAGTTGTGCTGGACCAAACAAATTTTTCATTCCATCCGTAAAATACGAGGGAGAAAAAGTCTGGTACTACTTTGATGACATAAAGGGCATCATTCCAGAACCACAACCTGCCACATCCTCAGCTCGACACTTCTGTGTGTTGCCTGAGATCTGGGCAAAGTACACAAACATGTGTAAAACACTGACACCATACAATGTTCATTTGCATGCTACCACCAAGATGATCCCAACACAGTGAAGCAGAGTGTCATTTAACCTCCTTAATTGCAGTTAACTGATTCTCTTGCATTGGATTTTCCTGCTTACACCACAACCAATTAATTCAATACCTTGCCAATTAATTCATACTGATTTTTTTTTTTTTTTTAATTTTGAAACGACCACTATGAAATAGACAACTTCCATAAATTAGAAGTGTATGGTGTGTTTGATGTTTTAGGTGTGTGAACACTACACATCTGTTCTTGTTGTGTAGAACTGTTGTGTAGCATTACATGTACACTGTTCTTGTTGTGCAGAACATGTGTAGCGTGTATAATTAATATACATGACAAGTTCTGACAAATCAGAATGTGGTATTTGTTGGTCAGTTATTTTTTTTAGTGCCATAGTAAAATGGTTCAAGTTTTTTAGGTACACTTTGAAATGTTGCCCTGTTTATTCCTGTTGTAATGTTTTTCCTAATTTTTATTTATTTTTATTTTTTTGGCTTTTGTATTTTTAAGCACTACACAATAAAACTGTTTTGAACTTGAATGCATGATTGTTCAAATATTATCAGTTTTTTTCTACATTATCTCAGACTAGTATACTAGTCTCAGTATAAATCTCACACTAGTATACTTATTATCATTACCGAAATAATTAACCTCATTTCCGAAACCTATGTATCATTACCGCAACAGATGTTCATTAGATGTTAATTTAATTCATAGAAAAATAGTACTTTGATTTTAAATCCATGTGCAGAATCTACAAATTATGTTCTTTCAGGTTTGTCTCATCATTTTGAAAAAATGTCAGGTTTCATCTAAATATTTTTAAAAAATTGGTTGTAAATTGTGGAAGGCGTTGCGGTAATGAGAGAAATCAATCAAAATTAAAAAAACTGTTAAATTAAAAATAAATATTATTTCAGAATTTCAAGTAACTGTGCATGACTACTAATAATCCATTTTTAAAAATGTGAAAATGTATTTGCTTTTCTAAGAGTGTTGATGTTTTCAGTCTGTTGCGGTAATGAGATTTTTTAGGACTTATTTTGGAAATTATGTTCAAAAAGGTGTTAAATGGTAAGTAAATTTTTTTTATTAATGTTCACAGCGTTCCAGACTTTGTTGCTAATATCTGAAAAAAAAAAAAAAGTTAATTTAAGCATTTTTAAAATTTCATGCTTGAAATTTTTAAAACCAACATTTCGTGAGAATCACCCATATATCTTGTTTTAGAGCAGTTAAAATTTGGTGCTTTGAGTACAATTCTCTCATACTGACCACTGGATGTTCAAACATGGCACCTCATGGCAAAGAACTCTCTGAGGATTTGAGAATTAGAATTGTTGCTCTCCACAAAGATCGCCTGGGCTATAAGAAGATCAGTAACACCCTGAAACCGAGCTACAGTACAGTGGCCAGTTTCACACAGAGGTTTTCCAAGATGAGTTTCACTCGGAACAGGCCTTGCAAGGGTCGATCAAAGAAGTTAGGTTCTCACGCTGTGCGTCAGGTGCAGAAGCTGGCTTCAAAAAACATACGCACGAGTGCTACCAGCATTGCTTTAGAGGTGGCAGAAGTGGAAGGTCAGCTTGTCAGTGCTCAGACCATACGCCACACACTGCAACAAGTCGGTTTGCATGGCTGCCGTTCCAGATGGAAGCCTCTTCTGAAGCTGTCTCACAAGAAAGCCTGCAAACAGTTTGCTGAAGAAAACCTGTCCAAGAGCATGAATTACTGGAACCATGTCCTGTGGTCTGATGAGACTAAGATAAACTTGTTTGGCTCAGATGGTGTCCAGCATGTGTGGTGACGGCCTGGTGAGGAGTACCAAGAAAATTGTGTCTTGCCTAAAGTTACGCATGGTGGTGGTAGCATCATGGTCTGGGGGTGCATGAGTGCTGCTGGTACTGGGGAGCTGCGGTTCATTGAGGGAAACATGGATGCCAACATGTACTGTGAGATTCTGAAGCAGAACATGATGCCCTCCCTTCAGAAACTGGGTTTTCCAACATGACAATGACCCCAAACACATGGCCAAGATGACAACTGCCTTGCTGATGAAGCTGAAGGTGATGGAGTGGCCAAGTATGTCTCCAGACCTGAACCCTATTAACCACATGTGGGACATCCTCAAGCAGAAGGTGGAGAAGCGTCATGTGTCTAACATCCAGCAGCTCCGTGACATCAGTATGGAGGAGTGGAAGAGGAACCCAGCAACAAACTGTGCAGCTCTGGTCAATTCCAAGCCCAGGAGGATTAGGCAATGCTAGATAACAGTGGTGCTCACACAAAATATTGACACTTTGGACACAGTTTTGAAATGTTGACTTAGGGTGTACTCACTTTTGTTGACAGCTATTTTGACAGTAATGGCTGTGTTGAGTTATTTTCAGAGGACAGTAAATCTACACTGCTATACATGTTGCACATTGACTACTCAAAAATATATCCAAGTGTCATTTTTATAGTATTGTCCCTTGAGAAGTTATAATAAAATAGTTGCTGAAATGTGAGGGGTGTACTCACTTTTGTGAGATACTGTATATATATATGTATATATATGTATGTTGTTATTATTTATTTATTTGTTTATTTTAAAGAAATTAATACTTATTTTAATTTGAACAAAAGTGACAGTAAATACATTTATAATGTTACAAAAGATTTCTGTTTCAAATAATTGCTGTACTTTTGAATTTTCTATTTATCAAAGAATCCTGAAAAAATGTATCATGTTGTCCACAAAAAATATTAAGCATCACAACTGTTTTCCACGTTAATAGTTATAATATATGTTTTTAAGCACCAAATCACCATATTAAATTGATTTCTGAAGGATCATGTGACAATGAAGACTAGAGTTATGATGCTGAAAATTCAGCTTTGCATCACAGAAATAAATGACATTTTAAAATATATTAAAAACAGAAAACAGTTATTTTAAATTGTAATAATACTTCATAATATTGCTGTTTTTACTTTATTTTTGATCAAATAAATGCATCCCTAAACTTGTGAACGGTACTGTATTAATTTTTACTTGTCGTGTAACTCTTCATGCAACTCAGAGGGGGAGATTTCTAAATTTATATTTCATTAAAATTATAATTTTGTCTGACTGTTTATTTGTGCCTGTGCACTCATCCCACGCTCCTGTCACGCCTGTAAGTCTGTCTGTCATTTATATGGCACAAACATAACTGCCAATGCTTTGATATGAATCCACAAGAGGTCTAGAGTAATCACACACACACAATGGCATAAACACAGAGTGTCTCCCGACAGACAGATAATAGGAATGCCATTGCGTGTAGCTCATTTCGATTAAGTCATAACATCATTTTCTTTTGCTTTTCTTGATTCAGCCCAGGACACTGCATTCTGTTGGTTAGATTGACTGAAACTAGCTGTCAGGCGCAACTACCGAACGAATCACTGTTGCACTTTTTAAAATAATTTTTGAATACAATGTCCAAAACAATGATGGGTTTATGAAAGTATTAATTAGTGGTGCTGCTAAAGTAAGAATCACTATTATTGCTCATAGTTGCACAGTAGTTAGAGATTTTTCAAAACCCTTAATATGAACACTGTTTCCTAACCAGGCACAACTCAATAAAGTGACAAGCTATGTTATCACAATAATGTTCACAATTATGATAAATGCAACCCAGGCTCATTGGAAAAACAAGCCTGTGGTGATATTTCTGCAAAATGATATCATACAAATAAAAGTTCTTTATTGGCTTCTTTGGTTTCATGAAAAAACAACAACAACAACAAAAGCTTTCATGTTTTATAGTGGAAAAAGGTTTCTTAGATTTTTAAAATGTTCTTCACACTAAAACGATTCACTGAAAGGTTTTTTTGGGGAACCAGAAACAGTTCCTCTATGGCATCGCTGCAGAAACTTCCTTTCGGAACCTTAATTTTAGGTGTGTACGTTGGTTATTGCACATTTTGTGACACTTTTAAAGTGAAATGTCCAGTGAGTGACCCTAAAATGCTTTTAGTTTTCATCAGTCCTTGGATAAACTCTAACGCCGGTGCATTATGACGAGCTCACAGCTGCGTCAGCATCACATCTGCATAGTCTAGCTACTTGAATTCCTGATTGGTTGACAGAAAATTTCAAATATTAAATGGAACGATAAAATAACGTTATTAACCGGTTAATGGCCATTTCAAATTTTTGATTCTGTTCGGAACTATAAAATTTGATTTCATTTCTGTTTCCGGTTCTGTTCCAGTCAAAACTGCGTTTGTTTCCGGTTTTCGTTTTCGT
This sequence comes from Spinibarbus caldwelli, assembly GCA_039654775.1. Lineage (NCBI taxonomy): Eukaryota > Metazoa > Chordata > Actinopteri > Cypriniformes > Cyprinidae > Spinibarbus > Spinibarbus caldwelli. The sequence goes on from CM077225.1 coordinate 8,827,910, forward strand.
TCCTTGAACCGGTTCAGAGCCCTGATTATTTGTGTGTAAATTGTTATTGTTTTACTGACACTAGTGTTCATTTCAGCAGGAAACTGCAGTTAATTTTTTGTATAGGTACATTTTTGAAGTTTTGGTGGAGGCACTTTTTTCCATTGAGCCTTGGATAAAATGTATTTTTGATCAAATTTTTTTCTGATTAATTAATTAATTTGATTTATTTTAGTAATTTTATATTTAAGGGGAAAGAGCAACAGCAAGAACTGACAAGAGAGTTGTTTAGTTGTTTACTAATCAAGTGGATTCTCTCTGGTTTAAAACTTTCTTTTGTTGCTTGGTGATTCAGTCGCATACAAACACATGCTTATGTCATCCAATGATATACACACACACACACATATGTGTGTGCATGTGCGTCTGTGTTGCCAGTATGGGTCACATCAGATGTGTCAATGCTCACACAGGCTTGAACTCCGCTAACCTGCGAACAAATATACACACACACACAGCCACGGTCATGTCAGAAGTGATTAAAATCAGTTTTCTAGTCAGAAGGGTTTGAATAGATGGAGTTGAAGGTGTTGTGAAGGTAAGGGTACTCAATAATGCTTTTGATCAATTGACATAAACACGGTCAAAGACCTTTTCCATTTTATTTTCAACCATTATAGCTACAGCTGTTATGTGTGAAAACTCAAGGATACTAAATCAAAAATTGCAGTCCCATTCTGAGTCATATTTGCCCCGTCCGGTGATACAAAGAGGAAAAACATGAGGATTTGTCACAAAGCATATCAAAAATGATCTCTCACTGTCATCATTCCCACCAAGTGAAATCTGTCACATAATTTAGCCAAACTACCTCCCTTGAAATTTCGCATCACACACAATTTTATCCCTTGGTCCAAAGTCCTTCTATTGCAGAAATCTTCATAAGTCCATCAGGATTCTCTGTGGAACTGAGCAATGCATCTTCTGTGTACTGGTATACATCATGATAGTGGACCTGTGCCAGCACATCTAAATGTCAAATGACGGATAGCTTCGCAATATGCGATTATAGAGGATATATAGTACATCCCTCTCAAATATAGTATATTTATCTCGCGCTCCTTCATCTGTACTTGCAAGGGAGAGAGAGAGAGGTGGGCTGGAAGTAACTGGGCTACAGGCTTTTTTTTCTGAACCTGTACAAAGGGCAAATGAGGAGAAGCAGAGAGAGTGGGACACAGAGAGATCAGATAAAAGGTCAAACTATAAAAGCACCATAAAAGTGGTCCATATGACTTGTGTACTATATTACAAGTCTTCTGAAGTCAGCTGACAGCTTTATGTGAGGAACATGTGGAAAATTTAAGTTATTACTTATTATTCACTGATTATCTTCAGCACTGCAGTTTTTAAATCAAATATGACTTCTGAATATGGAATACAATGCACATATCAAACTAATATAATGTTCATATTCTGTATATATATATATATATATATATATATACACAGTGGTGTGAAAAATTGTTTGCCCCCTTCCTGATTTTTTATTTTTTTGCATGTTTGTCACACTTTAATGTTTCAGATCATCAAACAAATTTAAATATTAATCAAATATAACACAAGTAAACACAACATGCAGTTTTTAAATGAAGGTTTTTTTATGAAGAGAAAACAAAATCCAAACCCACATGGCCCTATGTGAAAAAGTGTTTGCCCCCGTAAACATAACTGTGGTTTATCACACCAGAGTTCAGTTTCTCTAGCCACACCCAGGCCTGATTACTGCCACACCTGTTCGCAATCAAGAAATCACTTAAATAGGACCTGCCTGACAAAGTGAAGTAGACCAAAAGATCCTCAAAAGCTACACATCATGTTGAGATCCAAAGAAATTCAAGAACAAATGAGAAAGAAAGTAATTGAGATCTATCAGTCTGGAAAAGGTTATAAAGCCATTTTTAAAGCTTTGGGATTCAAGCGAACCACAGTGAAAGCCATTATCCACAAATGGCGAAAACATGGAACAGTGGTGAACCTTCCCAGGAGTGGCGGGCCGACCAAAATTACCCCAAGAGTGCAGCAACGACTCATCCAAGAGGTTACAAAAGACCTCAGAATAACATCCAAAGAACTGCAGGCCTCACTTGCCTCAGTTAAGGTCAGTGTTCATGACTCGACCATAAGAAAGAGACTGGGCAAAAATGGCCTGCATGGCAGAGTTCCAAGACGAAAACCGCTGCTGAGCAAAAAGAACATAAAGGCTCGTCTCAGTTTTGCTAGAAAACATCTTGATGATCCCCAAGACTTTTGGGAAAATACTCTGTGGGCTGACGAGACAAAAGTTGAACTTTTTGGAAGGTGTGTGTCCCATTACATCTGGCGTAAAAGTAACACAGCATTTCAGAAAAAGAACATCATACCAACAGTAAAATATGGTGGTGGTAGTATGATGGTCTGGGGCTGTTTTGCTGCTTCAGGACCTGGAAGACTTGCTGTGATAAATGGAACCATGAATTCTGCTGTCTACCAAAAAATCCTGAAGGACAATGTCCGGCCATCTGTTCGTGACCTCAAGCTGAAGCGAACTTGGGTTCTACAGCAGGACAATGAACCAAAACACACCAGCAAGTCCACCTCTGAATGGCTGAAGGAAAACAAAATGAAGACTTTGGAGTGGCCTAGTCAAAGTCCTGACCTGAATCCTATTGAGATCCAGTGGCATGACCTTAAAAAGGCGGTTCATGCTCGAAAACCCTCCAATGTGGATGAATTACAACAATTCTGCAAAGATGAGTGGGCCAAAATTCCTCCACAGCGCTGTAACAGATTCATTGCAAGTTATCGCAAATGCTTGATTGCAGTTGTTGCTGCTAAGGGTGGCCCAACCAGTTATTAGGTTTAGGGGCAAGCACTTTTTCACACAGGGCCATGTGGGTTTGGATTTTGTTTTCCCTTCATAATAAAAAACTTCATTTAAAAACTGCATGTTGTGTTTACTTGTTATCTTTGATTAATATTTAAATTTTTTGATGATCTGAAACATTAAAGTGTGACAAACAAGCAAAAAAAATAAAAAATCAGGAAGGGGGCAAACAATTTTTCACACCACTGTATGTGTGTGTGTGTGAGACCCTGGACGACAAAACCAGTCTTAAGTAGCATGGGTATATTTGTAGAAATAGCCAAAAATACATTGTATGGGTCAAAATTATTGATTTTTCTTTTATGGCAAACATCTTTAGGATATTAAGTAAAGATCATTTTCCATGAAGATATTTTGTAAATTTCCTGACATAAATATATCAAAACTTAATTTTTGATTAGTAATATGCATTGCTAATAACTTAATTTGGACAACTTTAAAGGCGATTTTCTCAGTATTTTGATTTTTTTGCACCCTCAGATTCCAGATTTTCAAATAATTGTATCTCGGCCAAATATTGTCCTATCCTAACAAACCATACATTTTATTTATTCAGCTTTCAGATGATATATAATTCTCAGTTTCAAAAAATTGACCCTTATGACTGGTTTTATGGTCCTGAGACAGACACACACACACACACACATATATATATATTGACACCTCAGAATATCTAGTGTTATAACAGTGACATCAGCATAAACACCAAAGTTTTAGGCAGAAAAGCATTAGTATGCAGATCATTTTAGCCCAAGCATAAAGGTTATTTTGAAAGGACTGCAACTACTAGCAAGTTTAAGATGAACAGAACAGCGTTTTCAATTTCTCTAGTTTTCTTTATCACACATTTGATGGTGCAGCGATAAGAGGAATTGGAGAGCAGCTCAGTGTTGTGAAAGGCTGTGCAAAAGGCCGGTCTAATCTCCATCATTAAACCCACATAATATATCACAGCCAAACTCATAGACAGCTTTTACCCTGCTGCTCGGTTAATATATTAAAACACACACATTTTCTAAGACTAAAGCACAGAAACACGGCAAAACACACACACATACTGTATATGCCAATATATATCACACAGCTGTATGCCCTTGGCCAACTGTGACCCTGTTGCTGCATAAGAATATTAAAATACAAACTCACACAAGTATGCATATGAAGCACACACTTTCTTGAGGCACAGACACACATATAAGAAGATATGATATGAAATGAAACAAAATTAATATTTTTTTGTAATAATTTAATGTATAATCTGCCTGGCTTGTTTTTAGGGTATGTAGCATATTAGGAGTAGATATGATTTATTGGTATGACAGCAGTTCACAAAAATGCATTTGGACAGAAAATTAATGTGATTTCTCATGACAAGATAGTTCAGCATGCATCAATAGTTAGCTGTATTCAGCATAATTAGTACAAACACAGTGTGATGGACAGACTTTATTAGCCGTAACCACGCCATTAGAGTCACTGTTTCTGACTTAAGGGCTTCATCTGTTACTCATAACAAACTCAGTCAGAACAAACTCACAACAAAAGAGGCTGAGTCACAAAAGTGAAAGCATGCATTTTATTGACTCCCTCACAGTGTTGTGTCTGTCCACTTATTTATATATACTTATTTTATTATTACACAACTGTGTACATAAGTATCTATTTGACTATGCAAAATAATACAGGTATATGAAAATACCATTGTATGCTGCTTGAGCAAAGGGAGATATTTATTTGTATAGCACTTTTCATACATGGAATGCAACTCAAAGTGCTTCACAAGCATAAAACAAATATTAAGAACACAACATCAATATAAGATAATCAAAACTCTAAATGAACAAAAATGAACAAATATGGAAAAATCAAAAAAGAAAATAAAACAAAAGTACACACACAAAAAACAAGTACAAGCAAATATAAACAAGTATATTAAAAAGTAAAATAAAACCAAGCAAAATTACACACACTATTATGCTCATTAGCAAATTTAAAGAGGTATGTCTTAACACACATTTTAAAGATATGAATACTAGTGGACTCTCTTACTTCATTTGGTAGACAGTTCCGAATTTTTGGAGCATAGTGACTAAGAAGTGCCGCCAGATCGCTTAAAATTTACTGTGTAATATGCCAAAAGTCCAGCACTTTTGTCCGGAATATATAAAGAAAATAAAACTGGCAAATTTTAAAAATGTAAAATTTGCAACATATAGCCTAAAAAAAAATAATGTTGTTTTCATTTACCCAGCAGATATGAAGATTATTGAATGGTTCAATTTAATTATAATTAAAAAAAAAAGATAAAGCGTGCATAAGTTATGCACGCTTTATGATTTTTGTTTTATTAAACCTAAACTGAACCTAGCCATCGTGATTCATCTCTCTCCCTCTCTTCCCTATCGAGAACTCTGAACTTGTGGGTTTGGCTTGTGTGGATGGATGTAATTCAGTTGCGAGCGTCAGAGACGGTTGAGCTCCACAGCCCACCTCACCTGAACCTCAACCTATCCTTCAGGAAAACATATTGAATGAAAAAGGAAACAGAAGAACATGTACTTGTTTATTTTATGTCAATATATAGATATAGCTACATAACATTTCTAAAGATCTCTGTTTAACTGATGGTGATGCATCCTGAGGCGCACGACGTATTATTGAAGACGGAGAGTTGAAAACGCTGCTTGGGAATCGGTAAGTCATTCTAATATAGTTCATTTCAAGTCCAAACCCGCAATTTCATCATTCCTCTGAAACGGGCATTAATAATACAGGCTACGATATTTTATAGTTTCTTCGTTTAATTGGTGCGCCTCGTGCGCTCCTTCACGGACCATTGCGCCGTCAGTGTGCGTGAACTGGGAAGTGTGCCATGAAGTTTCCACGGACTCCAGTGTGTGTTTATGTCTCTTAGTGATAATGGTTTCGCCATGTACCTATTCGTCTCTCAGATAAAGACGCTGGAGTCTGCTCGAGCGTTGTCAAGTCGTGCGTAATGAGCTCTTAACGCGCAGAATACACGTTACCTTAATGAAAGTGAGCTGAAAAGTTGCCTCAGAACAAGTCGATATGCCTTTTTTCGCTGGCGGAAATAATTCAATATGGTATCGCCAAGATGTTCTCTGACAGACGCTCTCTGAAAGGATATTTAAAAATATTTATACTCCAGAATTGGAGATCCGTACTATCCGGTAGTCACTTGTAAGATGTGCATGTGAATTAATTTTTAATGTATTTGCATGAATATATGAAGAGGTTAGAAATTCTATACTTATTTATAAAAATAAATAAATAAAAAAAAAGCTTTACTTTTTTTTATAGTTATTTAAGGAAATATCTCCAGAAACACCGATTACACTATAGTTCTTTAAGCCTAATAATAAACAGTATCATCAGTTTCATGATATACAGTCCAAAATGTTTCCTCTGTATAATGCATGTCCATTAGGTACTTTTATGAATCTATCTATCTATCTATCTATCTATCTATCTATCTATCTATCTATCTATCTATCTGTCTGTCTGTCTGTCTGTCTGTCTGTCTGTCTGTTTGTATATTCATCAAATTCCTAATGTCAACTTAATCTTGTGTTTTCAGGTTGTCAAACCTAAGGGCAGCTTGGTTTTTCTCCAAAATCTGACATGGCCATGTAATAAATGGATTCCCTCAGCGTAATCAATGGATCCTCTGGGAGCAAAGATCTGGCCATCGGGGAAGATTCTTCCGACTTGTCTCTGAATCATCCACTGCTACAGCTGGGAGACAGCACCAAGCTTGTTGGGGTCCAGGTGGTCCTGATCTTGGCATACTCTACCATCATCCTATTGGGTGTCGTGGGGAACTCCCTGGTGATTTATGTGGTTTACAAATTTAAGACGCTCCGTACCGTCACCAACTTCTTCATTGCAAACCTAGCCGTGGCTGATCTGCTCGTCAATACGTTGTGTCTCCCGTTCACGCTGGCTTACACTCTCCTCAGGGAATGGAAGTTTGGACAAGTGCTTTGTTTCACTCTGCCATACTCTCAAGGTCTCGCCGTCCACGTCTCTACAATTACATTAAATGTAATTGCATTGGATCGGCATAGATGCATCGTTTATCACCTAGACACTCGAATGTCAAAGGACACCTGCTTTCTGGTCATTGCCATCACCTGGGTGGTAAGCGCCATTCTGGCTAGCCCACTGGCCATATTCAGGGAGTATGGAATCGTAGATCTTTCTCCAGATAACTCCATTGAGGTTTGTGGAGAGAAGTGGCCTGACAGTAGTACAGACAGCACTCTATACTCGTGAGTACCAGACATGCATATTTTAATGAACAGCATTATTACTGTTTCCTCAGGCCCTCAAGGAGCCACAAATGTATGCTGTGTTCATTTATTAAATGTCACTGCCTTCCATTTGCACTGAAAGCACAAAGATCTGTATATTTTATAATATATATATATATAAGTATATATATATATATATATATATATATATATATATATATATTTATTTATTTATTTATTTATATTTTATAAAATCATCTAGATTTTCTGAAACATCGTCAGAGAGGTTGATTACTGTGAATTATTTAGATTTAGATTCAAGGTCATAGGATTATACTCTGTTTTCATCTTTGAAAGCTTGTTTGTTCTGCAGTAGATAAATTACAGCTAAATGAGTCATAGCTTGTTTAATTTTGGAGCAAGATTACATGTTTTATGAAAGCAACTTTAACAATGTCATAATGACACTCTTCAGCTGCACTTACGCCCAGGGCCGCATTAAGACCTCACTGGGCCCCGGGGCTATGACTTACTGCAGGGCCCCCCATCACAATAATTATATATATATATATATATATATATATATATATATATATATATATATAGGTTTTAAATAGGATTTTTATTTTGATGCACTGAAACTTCACAATTCTTGTTACCAATTTTAATATCACAAAAATAATACTAGCCTAAGTAAAAACAAGCTTACTGAAGACAAGTAAACAGTCACAAATTACAATAGAGCAAAGATACATAAATCAACCTACTTGGAAACCTTAAAGCACTGAATAAGAAGAAATATTAGATGTACAAATATACTGAATAGTCTTCACTGTATAAATTCAATATACATTCATTCTTATTTATTTTACAAAAGTGATTCAGTCAAGGACAGTGAGTGATTTTCTTTCTGATGTTTGATTTACATTATTGAAACAAATGGCAACAGCAGCTATACAGTGTGTGCATAATTATTAGGCAAGTTGATATTCTGGTCATATTTTTTTCCAAGCACATTTTACCAATTCCCAACCACTTCAATCTTAATAACTACTATTTATTTTGTATTTATTCATTTATAAGTCATATATAATTGTCCTTTTTTTTTTAGAATAGCTTAGATTTTTACTTATCGAAGGTTGTTCTTTGTGTGACCACATACACCAGAACGAAGTGAAGAGGTGAATGTGGACATCAGGCGCAGCGATCACCTTATAAATACGTGCACAGGTCGTTCAAAATCAAATAGGCTATAGAATAAATGCATTTGATTGGTAAAAACCCAATTCAAACATGACATTTCAATATCTAATGGTAATGCATGGAATTTACGGAAAAGCTCCACTAAATAATAGCGCTAATAAGTGGGGGCATGGTGGGGCTTTGGCGATTGGCCAAATGGCCAGTCAATCTACTTCACAGCCAATCACGGGCCCTCTCCTTGCTCGGGCCCCGGGGCTTCAGCCCCGCCTAGCCCTATTGTTAATGCGGCCCTGCTTACGCCAATGATGGCTGTTTTCTTTCTTCAGAATCTCCACGCTGCTGCTGCAATATGTGTTGCCTCTGGCAATCATTTCTTTTGCCTACATCCGTATCTGGAGTAAACTCCGCAATCACGTCAGCCCAGTTGGTCGCAACAACAGGCATCAGCGTCGCCGCAAGACCACCAAGATGCTGGTTACCATGGTGTGTACAGTTCCCAGCTTTCCTGAGCAAATATTATATCATAGTGTTTCTGCATTTTCATATTATTATAGTCTTTCAAATGTAGACTGCAGAAAGCCTGATTGTGAAAACGATGACTAACATCTAGTGGTTGACTGAAATGGGTTTTTATAATGGTTCTTAATGCCATTAAAAATTGTAAGTAATATTGTGAAATATTATTATAATGTAAAATAACCATTTTCTATTTGAATATATTTTAAAGTGTAATTTATTCCTGTGATGCAAAGCTGAAATTAGCTGAAATTTCAGCAGCCATGACTCCTTCAGAAATCATTCTAATATGCTGATTTGCTGCTCAAGAAACGTTTCTTACTATCATCGGTGTTGAAAACAATTGTGCTGCTTAATATTATAGCATCTTTTTTCCGGGATTCTTTGATGAATAGAAAATTCAAAAGAGCATTTATTGAAACAGAATTCAAAAGTCTTTACTGTCATTTTTATCAATTTAATGCATCTTTACTCAATAAAAGTATTAAAATAACTTCCTGAAAATAGCTTTCTGAACTTTTGGAAGGTGTACACACACACACACACACACACACACACACACACACACAGACAGACAGACAGACAGACAGATAGATAGATAGATAGATAGATAGATAGATAGATAGATACCTGGACTTCTACAGTTGATACATCTGATGTTCACATCAAGGACTTTGCACATTTTTATTTTGTGTGTACTCTCTATTTTTTATTGTTTAGAGCCAGGACTGCGACAACAGCATGCATCTTTCCCAAGAGCATTTCCACATAAGAAGCAGTCTCTGTAACCCAAATATTTTAGAGCTATTTTCTCCACAGTTATTTTGAAAGATGTTGTAGTTGCCAATAATATAAACAGAGAACTAGAGCAGGATGTAGATCAGGCTTTAATTGCAGCTTGACCAGTACTGATGCAGCATGTGTGCATATGTAACATCTCACCCTGTCTGTTGCAGGTCGTGGTGTTTGCAGTCAGCTGGTTGCCTTTCCACGCCTTCCAGCTCGCCATTGACATTGATCACAGCGTGTTGGACATGAAGGACTTCAGGCTTCTTTACACTGTTTTCCACATTGTGGCCATGTGCTCGACGTTTGCCAACCCACTGCTGTATGGTTGGATGAACCGGAACTACCGCAGCGCCTTTGTTGCGGTCTTCCGTTGCAAGGAGCGGCTTGATTTGTTGCACACCGAAGGCCAGGCTGCCACAGCGGTTCAGAGCAAACCCAAAGAGGCTTTAGAAGCCCAAGATATAGTGACGACACATCTCAATGCAACAGATGTCTGAGGTGATCTATCTATCTATCTATCTATCTATCTATCTATCTATCTATCTATCTATCTATCTGTATGTTTGTATGTCTGTCAAACACTCTCACTCTCTTTCTCTCTCTCTCTCTCTCTCTCTCTCTCTCTCTCTTTTCCGGTGAGGGTGTTGAGCGCGAGTGGACTGAGTGCTGTGAGCGTGTGCATGGTGAGTGAGTGACTTCTGTTCTTTTTCGTCTTAATTTTTGTTTATTTTTGTGGTTTTTGTTGCTTAGTGTTACTTTTGGTGTAGTTTTGGGCCGTGTGCTACCATTTTTTTACCGGAGTAAGCATGACGGCCCTGGCTACTCGGGTTTTGTCTACACTCACGCAGCGCCATGCAGTTAAGGTGGCATTGGCGGTGAGTGTAGAGGAGATTTGCCTAGAGATTGGTGAAGTTGTAGGACACAGATGTATTTTATCAGCATCTAGGATGAATAGCGCTAGAGTGATTTTTTTGAGTAGCGTCGAAAAGGTGAATGAAGTAGTTGAGAAGGAAATTGTGATTGATGGCGAGTTTGTTTCTGTTCATCCCCTCTCGATGCCTTCTAAAAGAGTCACCTTATCTAATGTTCCCCCTTTTCTAAGTGACGAGATAATAGCAAAAGCTCTATCACGATATGGAAAATTGATTTCCCCAATAAAAAAGATCCCGATTAGCATGACTTCTCCTTTTTCGAAACATATCATGTCTTTTAGGAGATTTGCATACATGATAGTTCAGGAATTGGATCTTTCACTTAGTTTTAGAGTTGACGATTTTGATTACATAATTTTTGTGACACTGCTAAAACAAAGTGTTTTGGTTGTGGAAAAATAGGACATTTGATTCGCAACTGCCCAGAAAAGGGAGTCACTGAGAAAGAGGATGATGCTATCCAAGCACAAGTAAAGCTAGTGTGGATTCACGGAGTGCAGGTGTACAGGGTGAATCTAATAGAGAGACAGAAGTGGTTACTTGCGACGAGACACCTAGAATAGATGTTGTTGTGACAGGAATGGACTCAGGAAAAAAGGATATGGTTGAAACTGCAGTTTCTGATGGAAAACATTCAAAACTTCCTGAAAAAGAAAGAGAAGGTGGTACTACTGGAAATGATGTTGCACAGGTTGTACAGAAAAGGAGGGAAATTGATTGTGAAGATTTAGAAATGGAGACAGAAGCAGAGAGTTTCAAAATGCCTCATAAAAGAAAAATGAGTGATAAGTCTCAAAATAAAAAAGCTCTAAAGAAACTCGATTTGAAATTTAGTGATGATAATGAAACAGAAAGTGAAAGTGAGTTCTCAGATTCTAGTGTGGTGTTATCTCAAAATGAGTTCTCTGTCCGTAATTACAATGCAGAGGAGAAAAAAATGTTCCTTAAGTTAACAAAGAACAAGGTGTGTGTGTACAAGAGTACTTCCCTAACTTAACACAGTTTGTTGAGAAAACTAAAAGTTTAATGGCTGAGCGATGCTTCACAAATAAAGAAGTTTATAGGTTAAAGAAAATTGTGAGGAATTTGGAGAAAATAAAAAATGATGTTTAATAGTTTAGTTTCAATTTCCACATCAAGGAGCGTGGCCTTTTTTTTGCCACAAAAAAAGTTTTTTTCGCCCCAAAAAATAGTTTTTTTCCTCTTTATCATGTGTGAAATTAAGTTGGCTACCCTGAATGTGAATGGTGCTAGAGATTTTAAGAAAAGATTAATGTTAAATGAATTAATGAAACAGAAGAATCTTGATATTTTCATGTTACAAGAAACACACAGTGATAGAGAGAATGCTGTAGACTGGGAAAAAGACTTTGAGGGGTTAACTGTTTTAAGTCATAACACTTCAATAAGTGCAGGAGTTGCAGTATTATTTTCTAAGAGTTTTAATCCACTTTCCGGTGTGGTTGATGAAGTTGTTAAAGGAAGATTACTTAAAGTTAGAGCTGTTTTTGAGAGTTATGCTCTAGTTTTTATTTGTATTTATGCTCCAACAACTCCTGTTGAAAGAATGATTTTTTTTAGATCTATTGTGTAATACTTTACAAAGTTGTTCAGAAGAAGAATATTTATTTTTGGGGGGAGATTTTAATTGTACAGAAGACATGATTGATAGAAACCATATTGAACCCCAAATGTCTCATTCAGTTAATTAAGAAAAATGAATTATGTGATATTTGGAGGCAACTGAATGGAAATGTAAGACAATACACATGGGTTCATATGAGGGATAATATGGCATCTCTTGCCAGATTAGACAGATTATATGGTTTTAAACATCAGCTGAATATTTTTAAAAATTGCTCTATCGTCGCAATAGGTTTTTCTGATCATAGTATGGTGCAACCTGGGTTTATTCTAAATTCTATTAAACCTAGAAGTGCTTATTGGCATTTTAATATTTCCTTACTAAGTGATAGCGTTTTTAGGCATTCCTTTAAGTACTTCTGGGAGGATTATAGAAAATACAAATCTAATTTAAAATCAATACAACAGTGGTGGGATGTTGGTAAAGTCCAAATTAGACAATTGTGTCAACAATACACTCGTAACGTCAATATAGAGTTTAAAAAGTCTTTGGAGATATTGGAAAATGAATTAACTGAATGTCATCAACAAGCTGAATCCAATGGGGAAAATCATGACTTTAATGCTGTTTTTAAAAAGAAAGCCCAGTTAGCGGATCTGCTGGATTATAGAACACAGTTGGTCAGATCAAGATTTCAAAACATAAGTCATATGGATGCACTGTCAAAAGAAATTTTCTGTTTAGAGAAAAAAAAAATGGACAGAAGAGATTAATTCAGGCCCTCCAGTCTGAAGAAGGCCAAGTTTTGCTGAATCCTAGTGATATTCGGAAGTATGTAACAGAAGTTGATGTGGAAAGCACTTTCTTGAGCTCCCTACCGAATATGTCAAAAGAGGGTAATGCAGCTCTTTCAGGTGCGCTGAGTCTGGGAGAGCAGTATAAGGCCCTTCAAGGCATGGAATCAGGAAAAGCGCCTGGGATTGATGGCCTCCCAGTTGACTTTTATAAGTCTTTCTGGGCAGAGTTGGGCGCGGACTTGCTACAGGTGCTGAGTGATAGTCTGTCAAAAGGTATGTTACCATTGAGCTGCAGGACGGCAGTGATAACGCTAATACCAAAGAAAGGAGATTTGACAGACATAAAAAATTGGAGACCTGTATCACTTCTTTGTTGTGATTACAAATTGCTCTCTTAAGGTTTTGGCAAATAGATTGGGTGGGGTAGTAAGTCAAGTAATTCATTCAGACCAGTCCTACTGTGTTCCTCGCAGATCCATTGTTGACAATATTTCTTTAATTCGTGAGGCATTGGAAGTGTCAAAATTGGTTAATTTAGATTTTGTACTGATTTCATTGGACCAAGAGAAAGCGTTTGATAGAGTTGAACACCTTTATTTGTGGAAAACTCTAGAAGCTTTTGGTTTTAAACAAGATTTTATTAAGATGGTCCAAGTACTCTATAGTGAAGTTGAAAGTGTATTAAAGATAAATGGTGGTTTATGTGCTCCATTCCAGGTTAAAAGGGGTTTAAGGCAAGGTTGCGCATTATCTGGAATGCTGTACTCATTGGCCATTGAGCCTTTATTACAACAAATAAGAGGAAAAATTAATGGTTTACATTTTCCAAACTGTAAAAGTACAAAAAATGTATGTCTATCAGCTTACGCTGATGATGTAATAGTTTTTGTCAGTGGACAAAAAGACGTACAAAGTTTATTTAATGTAATCAATGATTTTACTTTGTTTTCTTCAGCAAAGGTGAATTGGAAGAAATGTGAGACACTTCTAGTTGGTAAATGGAATAATGGTAAACCAATACTTCCTGAAGGTTTGGTCTGGGGAAAATGTGGTTTAAATATTTAGGAGTTTTTTTAGGTGATGACATGACTCAACGGAAGAATTGGGAAAGAGTTGTTGAAAAAAATTAAAGGACGTTTAGAAAAATGGAAATGGCTGCTTTCTAGAATGTCATACAGAGGGCGTATTCTTGTTAGTAATAACCTGATCGCTTCTTCATTGTGGCATAAGTTGGCGTGTATTGATCCTCCTCCTCAATTATTGGAAAAAATACAAGCGTTTGTTGTGGACTTCTTTTGGGACAGATTACACTGGGTTCAGCAGAGCATTCTTTATCTACCAAAAGAAGAAGGAGGACAAGGACTGATTCATTTACAAAGCAGAATGGATCAGTTTTTTTTTAATTGGAGTTCTAAGCTTAAAGAATCAAAGGTGATTATTTTAAGACAATTGCTGTACTTAGCTAGAGAGAACTTGGACAATACAGAAATGATGGCTCATTTTTTAGGCACCAGATCGATTCAACTGGTCTCTCTTTTTTTAATGAATTTGAAATCTACTTTTACAGTTGAAGAGAGCCTAATGATAAAAGATTATTTCTCTGGAGTATCTGTGCCTGATGAAAAGGATTTTTTTTTCCCCCTTGTCTAATGCTTTCACCAAAGTTGGATGGATTTAAAGGTTTTTGTTTTAAAATGTGGAACTTGAAGTGGTTGGATTTATTATCTACCAAAGGAAAGCTATTGTATAGAGCTAGTGTGATAACTTTTAACAAGAATATAAGAAATCATATATATTAAATCAAATTAAAATCAATTTAAAAACTCTGCTAAGAAATCAGATACACCATGGAGATTGTTCTTTGATTTAAATGAAAATGTAAAACCAGAATGGAGAGTTATATATAAACCGCCATTATCGAAAAAAGTTGGTGACTTAAAATGGAGAATACTTCATGGGATTTTAGCTGTTAATTCTTTTGTCTCTGTTTTGAATGTGGAAGTCAAGGATGATTGTGCTTTTTGTTTTCAAAGAGAAACAATTTTTCATGCATTTGTACAATGTTCTAGATTAGTACCGTTCTTTGATTTTGTAATTTTTCATGGTTTTAAATGAATCTTTTTCTGAAAGGGCTTTTATTTTGGGTTTTATATACAGTCAACGAAAGAAATATATCTGTCAGTTGCTGAATTTTCTAATTGGCAAGGCAAAATGGCAATATATGCAAGCAGAAGGAATAAAATGGAACAAAAACCTTGTCAAAACATTATCGAGATATTTTTAACACTGGTAAAATCCAGAGTATTAATTGGTTATAAATTTTATAAAGATATGAATGATTTGTTTACCTTTCAGAAGATTTGATGTTGTAATGGAGCTCTTTGTATGATTTCTGAAAATGATTTAATTTTTTGCTTTGTAAAATATATGGGTGTATAGTCGTATAGTTGTGTAGATGTTAGTATTGGTAAATTGTTTTGTAAAGATGATTGTGAAATAAAGTTCTGTTTTAAATTAAATTCTCTCTCTCTTTCTCTCTCTCTCTCTCTCTCTCTCTCTCTCTCTCTCTCTCTCTCTCTCTCTCTCTCTCTCTATCTATATCTATCTATCTAAATGCCCTTCTCTCTTTTTATATGGTTTAGGTGAGGATGGTGAAAGGATTCCTGATGTCAGTTCAAAACTGTGGAGGATTTATCGTGGCGGGATTTGTGATTTCCTGGTGATTTGTGTGGTTTCCAAATTTCAGATACTTCATACCATCACCAATTTCTTCATGGCACACCTTGCCATGTCTGATCTGCTTGTCATCATGGTGTGTCTCCCATCTATGCTGGCTTACACTGTACTGTGGGAAAGTTTTTTGAAAGTGCTGTGTCTCATGATCAAGGTCTTGCTGTCCATGTCTCTGTGTTAAATGAAATTGTGCAGGTAGCAACTTCACAACAATATGACCTAGCTAAATTCTATGTTGTGAAGTCAGTGCAATAAAAGAGCACAGACAAGTGGAGCTCTTCATGTTTGGAATATCTTCTCATTATCTTCATCAGTGCATATTCAACAAGATGTATAAGTTGGCTAAATATATTTTACTTGAAGCAGGAACATTTTCACCAATATTTCTGGATCTTGGTATGCGAAATGCCTCTCCATTTGTAGAAAAGATGACTATACGCAGTTTTGTTCATCAGACAAGAAGGTTCCTCATCATGAAACAGTTTCAGATGTTACCACATGACAAAATTGTGCTCTCTAATCTTTAAGCAGCCATCATCTCGTGTGAATTTACAGGCGGGTCGTCCACTCAAATGGCTTTGGAAAGTGTTAACAGCAAATTGCTTCTCCTTTCATCTGAAAGTAATTTGCACAGAGGAACAGTGTGGCAGCACTCCTTTAGACTAACAACAGCACGAAGACAGGGAGGTGTTTCTACTCCTGCGGTATGAATGTTTCAACACAAAAATCTGTATAATCTCCTCCATTAAACCTTGCGGGATGTTCTGTCAGTTCAATACTTTTGTTATGAAAATATTATGAATGTGTTTAATCTAAAATACATCACAAAGAATTATCATTGACAGGACTTGCCGGATCAAAGTGGATTGTTCACTTGCTGGTTCACTTTTTAGAAACATAACGCTAGTAATGGGTTGGCATGTGCAAATATGACAACATAGATGTGTACGTGAAAAAAGTAATGTGTACGTGAAAAAAGTACTGTGTAATCCATTACACTGTAATGGAAATGTGCTTTCTACTGTATATTGCTGCTTTCTGCTTTATAAAGCTGTCACATTTGCAATCACCATGCCAGATGAATGTAATTTCAAGGAAAATCAATATTCTTATGTAAGAAAAATACCTGACACACATGATATATACATATCGCACAGAGTAATTCATCTGCCTTTGAAAATGTCACTTGCAAAATTACAGCCAACACATTAGAGGTGTATGATGTCATATCAACATGAAAACATTCTCTTATTCCCCCATGTTCTCCAATTTCCTGAAGGAAAATCAAACGCAAAGCTGCTTTAAAAAGCGATGACTCATTCAAGTTATGGATTTGCTGATGTATTGACATGGAAGATGTATTCCAGTCCACTGTAGAACTAAATGACTCCTTTTAACCTAAATTGTCTGCAGGAAATGAGAATGCCACGTTTAATTAGCACTATGGGCTTCTGTGTGGATCCCGCTTCAATTTAGGATGAGAATTGATAATTATTTGTAAGATATAACAGCATTCAACTGCGATAGTGTTGTTTATGTTAAAGGAATATTCCGGATTTAATACTTGTTCTCTCTTGCAATAGAAGGTAATTTTGACCATTTGAACGTATCTGAGCGAGATTTTGGACCAATAAGAGTTCATGGTTGGTGGGGCTGACAGCATGACACCAGCATGACTATATTATTTATTTTGAAATTATTGTCTGTGGCAACAGCCTGCAGACACTGAAACTTGTTTTGAACGCAGAAATTTTCTTAACAAGGGAAAGATGAGTGAGTCAGTATGCCAAATAGTCAAGTGGTGCCAAATTATTTAGTTACATGCAGCAAAAACAGTCAACAAAATCAACAGTCCAGTTTTTCTTCAGGGATCTCAGTTCACACATCAAAATCTGTCTGTGTGAGGGTGTTACAAAAACAGCCAACAGCCCTCTATATAGTTTTTAATCATTATATTTACATAAGCATGAACGCTTTTACCTGACACATTTTGAGAAAAAACTTAAAACTTTCACTCTGCAAACCATTTACAATGTAACATACGGTACTTATGAACATGTATATTTGTGGATCTGTTTTTGTGAAATGTTATACTTGTTTGTATTAGATGTGTTTAGATTTAAAAACATTATGTACCAAAACTTTGGTTGATACTGACCAAATTGTACTGTGATACATTAAAATTATTTTTTAATGTTGTGTAATTCATAATTTATTTATATATTTGCGAGATAGAGGATGAAAAACGAAGATGATGGCTCAGGTTCTTTGTAAATAAACTTATTTGAATTGAATCTCACAATAAAATTGAAGCTAGCCGTTTAACTAATGCTGATTGTCCTTATCTCAGGATTTTGTTTTCACACGGTGCTTTAGATGACAGTTCATGCTGTTCTAATATACACAGACATCAAGCAATCCCTCTCTAAGCCCCTCTTCCGGCGATATGCATGAAACAACGGCCTTGCAAAAACTAAATAATTTGATTCAGTGAAACGATAAATCCTAGCTGTCACTCTGAGGCACACAGGTATGTTGACACACACTTACCCACTCACACATTCACTTTTTCTTGCTGTCTCTATCCTTATTTGCTTTTGCACTTGTATTTCATCTAGTTATCGTACCTTGACTGATCAAAAAAACAAAGCAAAAATGTATTTTCAATTAAACTATGGCTCATCCATCATATCTGGTTAATGTTACACACAACATGAGGACAACAGGCCTTTTCCTTTCACACTCATAGTCTTTCCATCTCTATCTAGGTCTTTTCACAGACACTCACTGAAGCTGTTTTCTTGATTGTTTGGGTCAAACCCAAATTCAACCGTACCCCCTCCCTTTTGGATCTGATTTCGCAGTATGATTACGTCCTCAACGTGAGCAGTATACTAGCTGCATATGTTTACTACTGTAACTAGACAATGACTGGAGGAGCAGGGGATGTTCTAGCTGTTTTAAATTAAGTATTTGTCCCTTCTGATTTATCACTTAAACTTTGTATTGAACTTATACACACAGAACATCAGTTGTTTCTGTCCACTGCATGTCAACAATGTTTTGCATCAATGTTCAGTTCAGACAGAGACAAGCAGCTATGCCTAGAAATGAATTAAAGGGATAGTTCACCCAAAAATGAAAATATGCTGTTTACTCACCCACAGACCATCCAAGATATAGGTGAGACTTTTTTTTCTTCAGTCAAACAGTAAAGATGATTTTTAGCTGAAACCATGGCTCTTGGGGATTCATAAAATCCAAGTCAGAGGTTACCATCGCTTTGAGAGTGAAAAAAGCATATTGCTCCTGGCAATATATTGAGGTCTTATGAAGCGAAACGATCAGTCTGTGCAAGAAACTGAACATTTTTAAAAATATTCTTACCTGTAATCCACACTATTCATTTTATATATTTTAGACATGCAAAACATCCACATTTTACTGGATTATTGATGTGTTAATAATATAATTGCAGATTCATTGTCATTGCGTGATTATGTAAACAAACTGGTGAATCAATTTTTGAACAAGTTTATTGAAACATTGTCCGAAAGAAACAGATTGTGGAAAAGAATCGGACTTCCCTGTTTGCCTGAAGGCTATGGATTCCAGGTAATATGTTGTAAATAATGTTACTTGCATTTTATGAATCACCAAGGACCACAGTTTCAGCTAAAAATCTTCTTTACTGTTCTACTGAAGAAAAAAGTCTCCATACATTTTGGATTTTATTTCTGGGTGAACTATAGAAAATGCTACAATAACTGTAGCATTAACCATAAAGTTATTATAAAATTTTAATAATTTTTCTAATTCTATAAGAAAAGAGAAGTTTACACTACAACTACAACGATGCAGATTAACAAAACAGATGAACGATACTGGTGGAATCAAATTTCTGAATATTTTTTTTTTTCCAGCTGATGAATGATAAAAAACATTGACAGCCAATCATAATCCATCCTGCTTCAAAGAAGCATTTAAAGCGGCAATCAACAAAATTGCATTGCACAGAATGTTATCGTCCCTTGGTGTGGATGCTAACATAGTTATCCTTATAATTCATTTTTAATAAAACTTGGCTGTCTAGGCAGTAAAAATACTGGTGAAGTCAGCTGGGTGCCGCAAACTGATGTATTTTACATTATCTGCCAATATCTAGGTGCAGGTAACACAGAGAAAGTGTACACATTGTTTGTTTACATATACTACTAACATTGTAACAATACAAAACTTTGTTTTGCTTATCCTTTAAGTTCAGGGTTTCAGACTTTTGGACCTGTTTTGCCCCTGTTTCTGTTCTGTGTTCCCTTATTTGGTCATGTTCCTGTCCTCGTTTAGTCTGATTATTAGTTGATTCCCCGCACCTCTCTGTCCCTCGTTATCCTGTGTTTTTAAGCCCAGTCCGTTCAGTTAGTGTTTGTTCCCAGCAGGCACAAAACAGGCACACAACGTCATAAGATGTTGATATTTGGTTAAATTTTGGTTGCGACGTCAGGTGACCAAAATTCAACGTAAATTCAACGTCTAATGTCAATGTTAAATTGATGTCCAATACCGTGACGTTGAGATGTTGTTGTTTTTAGGTTGTGCAACCAAAATCCAACGTTAAGTCAACGTCAAATTGACGTCAAATTTTGACGTCAACCCGATTTTCATTTTCAACCAAAATGCAACGTCTGTCCGACGTCATGTCCAACGTCATCCTGATGTTACATAGACGTCTGGTGCCTGCTGGGTTAGGTCTACCAGTGATGTTCGTGTCTTTCCTCGTTCCAAGTGTGGATTTACCCTGTGTGTTGGATTGAATTAAAGACTGGTTCGTTTATCCACGGCTCCTTCGTTCCTTCCGGCAGCAAAACGTGACACTGGGCTGCTTTTTCATATCAACCTTGAAATTACAAATGATGACAAAAGACTAATTTTTGAATGAACTGTTCTATTATTATTATGGAACTATAGAGGAATAGCTGAATGCTGAAGGATCTATTTCTGTTAATTTTTGCTGTTGAATGGTAGAGAGCAGTGTGAACTTTCTTTAGACTTTCTAATTTTGTCTTTCACAGAAGGGCTTGGAATGACGAATTGCGAAAGCAGATGCTTTAGGAGTATCCAATTTTTGAAGACCTTGTAACAGAGAGAAATAGTTTTGTTCCATTCTCTGCTGGAAGGAGTTCTAATATAGAGTGATCAGTCTCGCAGATTTTGCGGCTCAGGTGATTGGCTCAAAAAAATTGTCCCCGGAATGGACAATGACTCTGAGAGGCAATGAATCAAAGATGACAAGTCGAGACCTCCTTAAACCAAGCTTTTTCTCTCTTTATCTCTGTAATTTCCCACACAATAATATCTCTCAAGCTCTCCACAGAATGTTCGTTGCTATTCAAATTTCATCAAATCAGTTCCTGATATTGCTAAAGAACAGCCATCATTACATGGCTTGAATATGATGTGCAAGATGACACTATTGAACCAGAATTTGCTATGATTATTCAGTGGTAAACTTGTTTGTACATGTGCACCTGCTTAAAATATAAAATCAATGCAGATGTTGAAAACAACTTGGAAAACCATAAATTAAAACAGGGCTTGTCCTCAGTTGATTAACACAGACTGAGGTGACTGACTGTGTATGTGTGCAAGTACTGAAAATAGTCTAGCAGATTTTCAGCAGAATTTAATCAGACATAACAGCTAACCTTTGAGTTGAAATTTAATTAGTTATTGATTGTCAGTGGAATAATAAAAGACTCTGCTGTTTGATTTTTGTTAGTGTTAATGAATGTTTTCAGCATCTGTGTTGTTCTGTTATAATTGCTATCACATTGTGAGACTTGAATTTATAATGATCTACACTGGCAATTTATCAGTTTAATTTGTTAATTCTTCCAGTTTAAATACATGAGAATTAGACATAATCAAATTAACTTGGCTTCGCCTTTAGTGAATTAACAAAATTTCACTGCTGCCTCTCCGAAAGCTGGAAAGCGAATGTTTTTTATGAATAGACGGATTTAATAAAGACTGATGGATGTATTTAATTATGACTAAAGAATAATGAAATCTACAATGACTGATGAATGAATTTAATAACTAAAGATTAATTTAGCATCTCTCCTCAATTCATATCTTAAACAATAGTGGTAATATGAGCTTAGTTCATTTTCAAGATGTTTAAGAACCTCAGGCAAACCAGAAGCAATAAAAACCCGCAGAAAATATCTAGTATTAACTGCATTTGAAAGAATAATTTCCTTGTTTACCATGATGACATGTTCCTGGATCAACATCCTTGTTGTGGCTTGAACAACGATCTTATCATCAGATTATTTCCTTTTGATTTATAGGACTGAGGTTAAGAATTGGGTTTAGATTTGTTCGACTGAAATATTGCTTCAGAACCAGCAGAAGATGTTAGAAGATCCTGACTCATTTGTTTCTGCCCAGTAAGATGCCTTTTAAGGAAGCACACATTCTTTCATCTCCAAACAGCTGAATCACAAACTTAAAACGACTGTACAGTGGACACATGGTCTCCTTCACCATGAAATATGACGATTTCCCTCAGTTCTGTGGCGAGAACAAGAATCTGCCTGCACAACCTCCAAAACAAAACCATTTTTCCAAAACAGAGGTTCATTTATATGCACAAAGGACATGGTGTAGCTCATTGTTTACAGCTGAAGATTCATCACCACTAACAGATAAATCAGGGAGTCTGGCCCCAACAGACATTGATAGGCTGGAGGTCAAACAATCCACAAGCTATTACGTACAGTTTTGTGTAATATATCCAGGCAAGGGAGGTGATCTACAGCCACTGCAGAAGGCTGCAGAGGTTCGTAAATCAGCCTGATGATAAAAATGACTACATAAACTGAAGCCATGAATTCGCTTAGTGTTAAATGTTATTTACTCAAGTTGGACATTTTCCTGGATCAACATCCTTGCTGGTTGTGAAACAGTGTTCCCATCAACCAAATGGATTTTACAGTCAGGTTTAAGGTTAGGTCTAATTTTAGGTGTAGGTTATAGTTAGGGTTAAGATACATACATGCACATAAAACTGCCTACATCACAAACGTTATTCAGATACTCTCTGAATACATCTTTTTTTGAAGAGAAATCACTTAACGACTATTAAAAAGTAGGTTCTATAGTATGAATGTGTGCATTATGAACATGATCCAGACATGCTATATTTGTCATTGTCATGTGATCTACCAGCTTCAATCCCATAGACTATAAGTGTTAAGTATAAATAAATAAGATAAATAAGATACGTAAAGTGTCCATTGGATGCACTTTAGTGTCATTCAGGTACTTTTCACCTGTTGTTTTATGAATACCATGAATACTACTATGTTTTCCACTGTGCTGCTTTTTTATTGTTATTGTTTATAAATATTCCACTGGCCTGTGTCTTGTATTTTTAAACACAAAAAGTTGTAACTTTGATCTGTTTTTTTTTTTGCAAAGTTGAGTCAAAAGTCTGGCCACACAAGGTGAATCCAGGAACATGTCTTATATGTCTCAATTATGCTCTCTTGTCTATTATCTGAAAATTATATGCACAAAATTGTATGATATGTAAATTAATTTGATACAGTAAAAGCTGTTTATTTACAGTGACTTCACCAAAGATTTTTAACAATGCCACAGGATAATCTAAATTAATCTGAAGGCATTAAACAATCTCAAATAAGGTATTTAAATGTTGTTTATGTTAAACATGCATTTAAAGAGTGGATTTATTACCATCTGACGATATTCTTGAACTCATGTCACATTAATCACATGAAAATGCTAATGCTGAAATTTTCAATCCAGAGGGTATTAGATGTTCATTCTTCAGCCAGCATTTTTTTCTCAGGCTATTTTGGTTAGTTGGAATACATTAAATCACATTTTGATGAGCATATCCTTCTGAAATTAGAGAACGTTGCAGGATACTATATCAGCATAACTCAAGCTCAGAATCTCTGGCTATTTGCCATCAAGATATAAATCACAATTTGAAATGACTTAAGAAGAACATTACATAAGGTGACACACAATCAAGAATCTGATTTTTCTATCTGTCTGCGCTGTAAGAGAAATCTATCTGTTCTTAGCACTAATGTGATTAATTTAAAGCGGAGCCATACCAACTTCCTGCTACTAATATAATGCCCTGCGGTGGTGTTGTTACATTTTCCATAGAGAGAGAGAGGAAATCACAAAAACAAAAGGCTTAAGGGTCAATACAGTTATGTTCAGTTTATATGGACAAAATTATAATATATCATTGAAATGGTAAAGTGTTTTCTAAAGGTATTTTTTTATTATTATTTTGACTGCCACCAGGTCACTTTGAGCTGTCTCGCACGAAGAATCACACTTCCCTGAAAATGTAAATGCAAACCTCATTGATTCCATCAGAGGGGGTGAAAATGACTTCCGCCGCCAGAAATATGGCAATTTTTTGATTGGTTTTTCATGAGCGATGAACCCTATAAATGTTATAGATGACTGTGTACTGTAATGTTTGCCAAGCAGCCCCAGGCAAGCCGAACTCTGCTGCAGTCATCAATGCTTCTCTCCTCTCTGCTAAAGAATTATCTGTGATAAAAGGAAAAATGGTGACAGTTAGCCACCATGGACCTTACCGGATCAGAACAAATGCATGTCATGTTTTTTTTATAATTAGGATCAGGGGAAAGAAAAAAAAAAATGAGAACTAGACATTTACATTTTCCGAAGACAATGAGCTGCACATCCTGATGTGAATCTCCAGTTCCACCATATCCCAAACGTGCTACTGGATTGAGATCTGGTGCCTGTGGAGGCCATTAGATTATAGTCAACTTGCTGTCATGTTCAAGAAAACAGTTTGAGATGATTTGAGCTTTGTGACATGGCACATTATCCTGCTGGAAGTAGCCATCACAAGATAAACTGTGGTTATAAAGGGATAGATGTGGTCAGCAAAAATAATGGCATTTAATCAATGCTCAGTTGGGCACAAAGTGCAGGATAGATCCATGCTTTCATGTTATTCATGCCAAATATCACAGCAGAAACTGAGATTCATTGTTTGTTTGTAATTTCCAGCAAAAAAATAATTGTCAAGCAATAAAAATGTTCATACCATGTTGTAAGATTTTGATCATACCGATTTGATCACATATTCTGTGATATTCAGTGACATTCTTGTACTAAGATAGAGCTCAGATTCCTCCTCCTGTGTAAATCTATGGCATTTTTGTCTTCTTTTTCATCAGGAAAATTGCAAGTCTGATTGCTTGGAAAAATAATAGCACACCTCTCCTCAACAAGCTCCATGATTAGATGTATCATTCTTGTCCTCTAAAAATAGTGTGAGAATTTTGCGCCAAAGTTTAATACTTAGGGTTAGGGGTTTGTTCAAATTCCTAACCTCAGTATGAGCAATGGTAATAGTGTTGTTTGCTTTAGCAAAGACAATGATAAATTGTGGATAATGGATATAAAAGAAAAGGTCACTAAAGGTGAAAAATGGATGTTATACTGTGAATCTGTCAGACAAGTAATATGGCCAGCCATTATGTTGAACTGAAGCAGCACAGATCATTAGATAGCAACGATACATCATTCTAATTAGGAGTGGATGCATGGGGGGAGAAATGTAATACATGCATAAATGGAAATAAACACGTCCCAATGGAAGGACTTGATAAGGGAGCATCAAAACAAACAGAACTGCACAGACCATTAGCTGCCAGAATCGTCAAACCAGCGTCCATTACGTCTTTATTTTTATCACGTTTTGTCACTAGATCTTTTCTTGTAATTCTCAAATGTTCTGACGTTTCCTGAGAACAGAAGTGTGTTTTATGCCACTTTCACAATGTTGAAAATTGCCCCACAGAGGCCAATCTTGATCAGGTGGCAACAAAAGCTCATTCCCCAATCAGAAGCCACCCTAGAGATGAATTAATTTTGTATTTCAAGCTTCAAGTCAATTTGCTTTTCATCTTACTTTACACTCCCAGCAGAGCACAGCTTCCTCCCTTTGATTGTGTCATATATTATGATGATCTCAGCAGGCCCTTTCTCTTAAAGAAGAGAAATTATACAAACCCACCACCACGCTCCCTCAGTGTGTCAATTTAAAAGCATTCACTCACCCACACTTACACACACTATATATTTAAGGACACACTGATGACTGATGTGGTCTTCAATCAAGCCACGATAGAATTCAATACCTCATCATGATAGAAATCATGTACCGAGAAGTTGTGGGTGGTTGCCCAGGTCTTATATGTCTGACTGACTCCATCATTTTAAATCGTTTTGACCTAGAAACACAGTTTGAAATTCATTTACTAAATGAAAAATGCAAGTATTTTATTGTGAACTCATTGTGTTCTCTTATTGCACAGTATTGTTACAAATTATATTATTAAAATAACTGTTTTTGATGTATTTTTAATATATTTTAAAATGTAATTAATTCCTGTGATGGCAAAGCTGACCATAACCATAAAAACCAGTTTGAGCCCGAATTTAATATGCAATGAGGTGCAAGAGGTTTATTAAAGTGCTGTGAGTATTCAGCAGGTGTTGGGTTGACAGTAGAGAAGGGGTTGTGTGTGCAGACATGGTTTATCAGTGCTGGGTCAGTGAACGAGCAAAACTGCAGCAGCCTGAAAGTAAACCACCCTCAGTCACCCTGCCAGACACACACACACAATCACTCTTACGCAAACATGCATGTGCACACACAGATATGGATTTACAAACGTGCAAACATTCACACATGTATGCACACACAGTGCTCTTGCCTGGCTGACATTCTATTCGCATAAAAAATACATAATCATCTGGTTTTCGTCCTGCTGACCGAGAGTTAAGAGGTGAGGAGATACATCAGGACTCGTGCTCAGTGCATCAGTGTATGCTCTCTGCTTCAACACAACAGACACTTGTACGCTAGAATAGAATATAATTTTTGCATGATTCCTTTACTGAAACAGACCTGTGCATGCAATTAAACAATGCTATCTGGTAGTGTTTTTTTAATGACATTATGTGGGAAATTAAATACATTTTCGTTTAATTTACAAGTTAGTACTGTGTGTTCTATTCTTCTGTCTTTATGAACTTTATTTCTTTCTTTTTGCCCTGCCTCCAAAATCCCAAAGCACCCAACAAATGGCTGAAAATGACAATTTAACAGTGTTTTTTTTCATATAGTTTTGCTTTGGTTTTGTGTCCATTTCACACTTCAAAGACAAGCAAATTATTTCTAGTAATGTTTTGTTCTCTCTATGACAACAAAGTCCACAAAACTACAAATAATGGCTGAATATTTAAGCCCTTTCCCAAAGATCTGTACTTACTGTGTCCAGCATGAAACCACAGTAAACTTCCTGCATAAGTAATGGAGCAGCTTAAATTCAGTATTGAATAAATATTGTAGTCTTTTTTGTCATATTTTTTTTTTTAAATTTTGGTTTATATATGTTTATGTGTTTATGTATAGTAATATTAATATGAATAATATTTATGAGAATATTAACTGTAAAAAAAGTAAAAAAAATTTTTTTTAAATAAGTCTCATATGCCCCCCAATGCTGCATTTATTTAAACAAGAATAAAATGGTAAACAGCAATAATGTGAAATTATATTACAATTTTTAATACATAAAAGGTTTTTTTTCATTTTAATATATGTTTAAAATGTAATTTATTCCTGTGATGCCATGCTGAATTTTCAGTTGCCATTATTCCAGTCTTCAATGTCACATGATCCTTCAGAAATCATTCCAATATACTGAATTGGTACTCAAGAAAAAATTTCTTACGGTGTTGACAACATCTGTGTTGGATAATGGTAATAAAACGATGATACAATTTACATTCTTTGATAAATAAAAAGTTCAAATCAGTATTTATTTGAAAAAGATGTAAACAATGTAAATGTCTTACTGCTACTTTCCTATCAGTTTAATGTGTCCTCACTAAATAAAATTATTAAACTAACCTTAAACCCTGGGCAGACAAAATTTGATTACATATTGGATTGCTGTGAACTGTGCTAATAGCCTTATGTTTAAAAATGTGGAAAACAATATACTGATGTTTAATTATTTACCATAAGACATTGATATATGGTTAATTTCGGTTGCGACGTCGAGGGCCCAAAATTCTATATCAGTTCAGCGTCTGATGTCAGTGTTAATTTGATGCCCAAATCAGCTGACGTTGATATTTGTTTTTTTTAATGTTGTATAACCAAAATCCAATGTTATGTCAACGTCAAATTGACGTCAAATACTGACATCAACCTGATTTTCATTCTCAACCAAAATGCAACGTCTGTCTGACGTCATGTCCAACGTCAACCTGACATCATATTGACGTCCTGTGCCTGCTGGGATATTGCAGAATTGAGCTATGATGGTTGTTTGTAAAATTCAATCCCTAGATACAATTAAAAACAAAATTACCCATTGCACTGTGTAAATTAAAAATTGAGGCAACTCCTTTTTCAGCACAATACAATCACCTTTGGCAGACACCAAACCGTTTGGCACTGCTTTTTGGCATCCAACATAATGATAAGACTCATTCTTTAGCACGTACCTCCCCCGCTGTCTGCTGGGAATAGCATGTTGCTAATTTACCTAATTCATTGCAGCAGGCAGCAATTGTTTACCTGTATCCTTATGAAGGTCATCACCAGCAGGCAGGGTGTTGAGTCATATATCCATCCCTATAGGATCCAGCATGGGAACAACATGACAATCGTAAGCATCTCAGGCACTCCAGTGTCTTCCAGTCATTATGAGGAAACACCTCCACATTTCTTCTACATCTGGCGTTAATCAGCAGCTGTAATCAGAACTCATATGGTGAGTCACTATTGCGTCACTATGCCATTCTGATTGTGAAAGTTCAGTCTATCATTCATCAACATACACTACCGAATAAAAGTCTGGGGTCAGTGAGATTTTTCTCTTGCTCACCAAGGCTGCATTTATTTGATCAAAAATACAGTAAAAACTGTAATATTGTGAAACATTATTACAATTTAAATGTGAACGTATTTTAAAAAGAAGTTTATTCCTGTGATGGCAAAGCTGAATTTTCAGCATCATTACTCATGTGTCACATGATCCTTGATCCCAGAAATAATTCTAATATACTGATTTGATGCTTTTATTGTTATTAATTTCTGAAAACAGTTGTTAAATTTTGCTTAAATGTTTTGCGATGATACTTTTTCTTCAGGATTCTTTGATGAATAGAGAGTTCAAAAGAACAGCATTTATTTGAAAAGATTGTTTTTTTAACAATGTAAAATCATTTTAATGAAATGTACATTTAATGCCATTCAAAACCATTAATTTAATAAATTTTATTGATTTAAAAAAAAAACTTTTGAATGATAGACAAATAATGCTCTGAGAAGCATTATTTTTCTGTGTAAAGAAAAATACATTGTACATTTGGCAATAACTTGCGAACAGTATTTCATGCATATAAGGTTCAGCATTTCCCTTTTCCCAGAATTTTAAAACTTAATATATAATAATGTATCTTCAGCTTGTGACTGTGACTTCAGCTTTCATTGCGTTTTTTTATTTGTACCCACAGTATTTTATGCTAACCCGCCTTGTGTGTACACTGCTCTAGTCTATTCAACAGAGGGTGACCGCAGTGGACTGAAGTGTGCCATCTGTCCTCTGGACAGATGGAATAAATGCCTCCAGAAGCACTATCGTACAATCCGCATTGCTGGGTAGGGCAGCAAAGCTAAGCTTTTCTCGGAAGCTTGTACAACAGATTCTCCTGTGTAATGCTACAGGATGGCAGATGGCCACTACCAACGCATCTGGCAAGAAAACAGACTGAAGTGAAACCTTGGGAGGTCGTGTTGCTTCTCCTTGTGCTCCAAAACAATCTGATTTTGTTTTCAGATGAACAGATTGGAGATTCCTTGATGCATCCCTCTAAAACAGTTCACTTTTATTGGAAAGAAAAATGAAACTATTGGGGGATGAGTTCAAGAAATGACACAGTTCAACTTGCCCTGGAGCATAAGCATTTATCACTAAGCTACAGCTTCAACTCAAATATTGAATTTTTAACATGAATCATCACTTAAACATGTTTTTAATCTCGACCTGGCTGGAAACTCAATGAACACTCATAAATTAAGCAGTTATGTGGAACCACACAAATAAAACCTTGTGCTCTGTGATCTCTGTGACTCATACCGATGTACATGTACCTGTCTTGAGGATCATCGCCCTTTTTGCACATTTATAAAGACCAAAGTATTTTTAGGGTCAGTGCCATGACACTCATGTTGCTATTCATTTCTATATTTAAAGATTTATTTTTGGCATTTTTTTTTTTTTTTGCCTTTATTATGATAAGACAGTTAGTTGACAGGAAGCAAAGTGGGAGAGAGAAAGGGGGTATGGGATCGGGGGAGATCCACGAGCCAGTACTCAAACTCGGGATGTCCAAAGCGCAATGGCCATAACTATATTTAACAATCAAAAACTTTTCAAATACATTTCAGACTTGAATACAACTACTTTACATTGAACACGTTTTAAATTTCTGAAATGAATTAATTTTCATGATTCTCATTTTTTGTGTATGAACTCATCTCTTCTATGTGTATTCATCTCTTCTATGATAAATATGATTGACATTTCTGGATCAAATTGGACATTTTTGTGTTTTTATTGTGGCTTAAAGTATGTACATACTGAAAACAAATTTGATAAAAGAGAGAAAATCATCCACAAAAAAGTAGTTTGCCATTATATTTCTCTTGCAATAATATCATTTTTTTCTAAAAAAAACCAAACCAAAACAAAACAAAACAAACAAAAAAAAACATACAAATTTAACTTAATTCAATTAAAATTTTAGTTATTAACTTTTAATATAAATTGTTAATTTTAAAAAAAATGTGGATATGTCAGCCAAGTAACTGCCATAAGATAAATGAGAATGCTAGTGGATAACTTTCACCAGAAATTGAGGACTAACTTGAGTATACCCAACATGGCATTTTGTGACAAGAAAACTGTAAAACAGGAAATTATATTAAAGATGATAAATGAATGTAATTTGACACAATACCTCAGCTAATAGGGAACATTCTCAGAACGTTCTGGCAAGGTTCTCTTTAAAGTTAGAAACAAGCATTCTTCCAGTAATGTTAATAGAATCCCAGATAGCAAATTGGTTTTGGGCAGGATCTGGCTGAGTTTTTGGCTGTGAGTTTGGCCCACATACCACATGGAATTACAGCCCAAGGTTGGCCCAAATGCAGTTTCCTGAAAGGCAACCAGACCAATGCCGGAAGCAGACCAAAACTTCACAGTGTCCCCAGAAATCAGCCATAACTGGCCCACAACAGGGCCGGAATCTCCAGATGTCAGCCGGACAAATGCCACCTTTACCCCAGAACTCAGCCACAACTTATCCAGAAGCTCTGGAAAACAGCCATAACTGGACCAATATTATTCCAAAACTGAACCAGAAATTATCCTATATAATATTTATATATTGTGCAAAGTATAATAAAAGAACAAACTACGCAAGTGCAGTATAGTGTTTTATTGATGCAGAAGAAAAAATAATCTCAGCCAGAAACCAGGAAAAACAAAAACAATGGGGAAAAGACAACCCAATAACAGTTATCTTATAACAGAGTAAGGCCACACAAAAGCAACAAATAGTCACAATACAACAATAAAAAAAACAAAAACAAAAAAAACAAAACAAAACAAAATAAACAAGAGAAACCAAATTAAACCATTACAAATAATAAAGCAATAATGCAGTCTAAAATATGGAAACGAGTTGCACATAGGCCTACGTGATGAAATATAGAAACCAACAAACAAAAGACAAATGAAATATAACTTATATTTACAGATGTCCAAAAAAGGTAAAAATATAAGTTACAAAAAAATAATTAAATAAATGAATAAAAAATTATAATAAAAAAAAAAAAAAGAAAACGAAAAAAAGACTTACTTTCTTAACAATAACTTGTTTGGTTTACATTACCATCTTGTGAAGTCTTTTTCTGCCACCCTCAGTGCAGGTTAAGAAGTTAAAGAACAGATAACTTTGAACAATCATATTGTTCAAAGTTGTCTGTTCTTTAATGGCATTCTTATTTATAAATCATTAATGGAACTTTCCCATAATGTTTGCAAAATGGTAAAATGGAATGTTCCCTTAATGTTTTCTCTAACGTTCACATAATCAAGAAAAAAACTGTACGTTTTGCATGTTCAGAGAACATTCAGGAAAAATGTTTTCATAACTTAACAGGAACATTAGCAAAATGTTCTTACAACGTATTTTTGTTATCTGGGACTGCCCTAACAACATATTCAGATAATTTGAGGTTAATAGCGTACCAGTAATGATAAAAAACAACTAGCCTACAACAACAACAAATCTACCTGCTCAAATATTCACATCTGTCATGACTCAGGTAAAGCTAAAGATAAGCATTCAGCTAATGAAGCAGTGGAGCATGATGAGAACATTGGCTTAAAACAAGATAACAGTAAAACGGTCTGATATGGATTTTGACCAGCTGGACTTCTTATTATTATTCTGTCATTTCTTTGGATGCTGGTCCCTGAAAAACAAATCTTTGCATAATTTACTATGATATTTTCCCTAGACACTTGGCGGATGTATCAGTAGGTGGTGTGCAATGGCCTTATTATTGTACTAATCAAAGCTGCAAGCCTTCCCTGCTTAGTAAATAAGACTGTGCGACCACATTCATTCACTCATCAGTGTTGTCCTTGAGAGCAGGGGAAATTTTCAAGTGGCTATGCATCCTTCAATAGTTCTCTTGTGGAGAAAATGTACGTTTAGTTGTGGCCTGAGAGGAAGACAGCAATTTGTTCCACAGAATCAATGTGCCAATAAGAGCTAAGGCACTGATCTAAAGCATGAATGAGACATTCAGTGCCATTAAAAATACATTAGGGCCAATCTGTGAACCAGCAGGGATTTGCTGGACTGTTTCTAGGCTGCCAATAAGAGCCAGTATAGAGGTATCCGGGCACTTAGTGCATTAAACTGAAAATCGATAATTGGCTCTGACGTGAGTGACAATGACCATTCTTATCAGTTTTTTTGGCTTGGTGATCGGCAGATTGCCATTTTCAGACTTACAGAGGTGACAGTGATGTTTATTGCGTACATCAAAAATGGTCCAAAGTGTTTCCTGCAGCGTAACCCTGACAACATTGGACGTACTGATCACGAGTTTGAAATTGTTAGAAGTTGGCAGGTGTCATAAAGTTATAACTACCAACAAAAGCAGCAGTCCCTATTTTGCATTGAAACTCTATGTATGTATGAAAATGAATAATGATCTCTATGCTGTGTATGTACAAAAAATGACTTAGGATGAATGACAATTTTCATTCAGAAACTATTAGTAAATTTACTAGTAAAAAAGTAATTACAAAGAACAGCAATTACCACAAAGAAAGAAAGAAAGAAAGAAAGAAAGAAAGAAAGAAAGAAAGAAAGAATCATAAAAGATGTCACAAAAGTCATATAGTTTGGAACGACATGAGGGAGAGAAGAATTTTAGTTTTGCGTGAACTATTGAACTGTTTAAGTTACCGAATGCACATCTGCAATATCTTTGGATTTTGATGGGGAAAGTTTGATCAGTTTTACTTTCAAAATCACATTCATTGAAGTGGATGTCTGTTTTTGGTCAATGGCCCTTTATTGCCTATACATTTTGTTCATCCTAGACTGTGATGTTTGACACACACTTAACTTTCAACACACGTTTGCCACTATTATGGCTCTCAGACATTAATAGGATGACTCAGCTAAATGAGAAAAAGAGGTGACAGTGTGCAGTGAAGCACATTAACAGACAGCAACACTGTTTTGTGTGAAAAGAGGTATGAAGTGTGTATGCGCTATATATTTCTTGTTTTTCATTTATATTGCGCTGGGAACATATTTTTCAAAAACATATTTTTCAAAAGTCATTCTGTGTAAAACTTTACTAATTAGGGAAACTACTGTAATGTGAAAATAAATAATTGGACAAAGACAAAATATATTTTTAACGAAGTATTGATCTATATACTGCATGCATGAAGAGATATAACAATATATTTCAACAATATTTAAACAAAATTAGTAAAGAAATTTGTGCTGTAAACTGTTAAAATAAATAATAATATAGCCTAATAAATGTTTCCAAGATAATAATAAATTGTGTTAGAAGTATGCAGCAACGACTTCACACTATCAGAGAGATGATGTTGGAGTTTCTGTGTTTCTGCTACTTAAAAAAGTTTTTAAGACCTTTTCTTGGAAATGAGCTGAGCTGTGATGTGTGAAATCTGGAGACAGATAATTGGATCAACAGTCATGAGACTGACATCTGCGTGATTTATCAGATCCCAAAAGAACACATATCTTCCAAGACGTGATATGACCCAAACTAGCTGAAACTGTAGAATAACAGGAAGCTGACAATGCAAAATGACAGACTGCCAAATGCAGGATTTAAGAGAAACAAATGAATTAGGGACTGTAGTTTGAAACAGTGACAATAAAATGAAAAGATCAACAATTATGAGGCATTTCAACCCTTGAAAATGAAAAGATGAACCCTTATGGAACATAAATATGGTCACTATCCCGTGTGCTTTGTAAACAGTAGCTCCAGTTACAAATTTATTACCATTTATACAGTGCTGCAGTTATAAGGAGCATCAACTGACAATGTAAAACCACTGGAATAAATTGTTCTGAGGTTTATGCATTTTTGATGGACACATAAGTTTAATTTCAGTTCTATTATTTAATATGGCATGTATAATGAAATACTGGGGACTGAATCATTTTACTAATAAACCCATGGACACTCAGCTATAAATAAAAAATAATGCTTGTTGAAAATAATTGCCAAAATTCCCCAGATTTAGGTCAATCGAGAATTAAAAATGTTTTCAAACCACCGAACTAAATCACTTTTTATTTGAATTTAGGGCTATATCTAAATTTTAAATATGGGACTAAATATTTAAATGATATGCAATATGATGATGCCCCTAGGCGAGGCCAATGGTGAGCTAAACTAACTATCAAATTAACCAATGTGACTGTAGCAAGCTAGATTTTAAGTTTTACATTATGCACTTTTCTGAATGAGTGATTTGACACTGCTTTGGGGAACGAACACATTTTGTTGAGAACCAAAAGGGAGATTTTTAATAGCTCAGACTGCCGTGTATTTCCCAGAGGCGGCAAAATTTGCATATTAGCTTCATATTTAAAGCTGCTGTAAGCCATTTCTGTCCCACTGACGGAAAAAAGAAGGATTTGAATAAAATAATGAGTGTTTACAAACAGGTAGCCCCAAGGAACACTCCCAAACAACTCCTTAAAGGGATACTCCACCCCAAAATGAAAATTTTGTCATTAATCACTTACCCCCATGTCATTCCAAACCCGTAAAAGCTTCGTTCTTCTTCGGAACACAATTTAAGATATTTTGGATGAAAACTGGGAGGCTTGTGACTGTCCCATTGACTGCCAAGTAAATTGCACTGTCAAGGCACAGAAAAGTATAAAAAAAACATCTGCCATCAGTGGTTCAATCTGAATTTTATGAAGCGACGAGAATACTTTTTGTACTCAAAGAAAATAAAAATAACGACATTTATTCAACAATTCGTCTCCTCTCTGTCTCTGTGTCAGCGTAGCGCCATTTTGGAGAGCACCCGATGGACGCAAAGTGCATACGCTATTCTCTGTCATCAGTAACGCATGGATACGTATTGTACGTTTATTTACACTTTGATTTGAACGGAAACTGCGTATCCATGCGTTACTGATGACAGAGAATGTTTTTTATACTTTTATATTTTTATGAGATGTTTTTATACTTTTTTATGAGATGTTTTTTATACTTTTCTGCGCCTTGACAGTGCAATTTACTTGGCAGTCAATGGGACAGTCACAAGCCTCCTGGTTTTCATCCAAAATATCTTAAATTGTGTTTCGAAGACGAACAAAGCTTTCTCGGGTTTGGAACGACATGGGGGTAAGTGATTAATGACAAAATTTTCATTTTGGGGTGGAGTATCCCTTTAAATTCTTTGGCCCAGGAGTCCCGCCCCAAACTTACACAATTGGCAGAGAGCCTCTTTCAAGGTTTCTGATTGGCTAATACGTGTGGCGGCAGTCACTCTCAAACTTTTTCAGACTGTTTTTGTTTTAAAGGTCTGCTAAACTGTTAAATATTAATATACAGTTACTGGCTGAAATCTGAGGTCTGTCTCGTCCAACACAAATTATAATTAGCTCCAGTGGTACAGTTAGAAAAACAACTCTTATTCAAATGACTTCTTAAACAAAACCGTATTGTATTTGTAACGTGTACATAATAAAATTATATATGGAGACAGTACTTTGTCACAATCTAACTTTGTTTTAACCCTTTATGAAACCAACATATTTTTTTTTAAAAGACTTCTTGTTTTGACGTTTACGTTTTGACGTTTTAAGGTGTCTGATCAAGCTAGGAAAACTGGGCCGTAAAATAAATGAACTTTAATCGCCACCTGCTGGGCATGTTGTACAGTCAAACATCAACCACCATCTCACAATAAATATTACATCAGTACACTGGCAACTAACATATGTTGTTTTTACTGTAACATAGTAATTTTCAGAGATACCAAATGATTGGATGTTTCTCTATGACCACTCTCTCTCTCCTTGATCTTCAAGAATGCCTGAAATTAATTTAGTGACACTCTTATGGAAATGTAATTATCATTGAAATCTGTCTAATTTTTAAATTGTGTGTCATAAATCAACATCTCAGGAAAATGTTATGGGGTTTCAAATCAAAATATGACTTTCTGTTATGAAACAGGATGTTGATTTCATACACGTCCTCATATGAGGACACCGGGACTAAAAGCATGTTTATTACGCATTTTGGGAGACATAACAAATGAATAGGGAAAGAAATTGTATTTCAATATTCTATGAAATATTATATATAATTATGAAAATCTTGTCAATTATTACTCCCATTATTATACTTCTTTTTTCATTACATGTTGCCCCAAAAACACATTAATATGCAAATTAGATTTAGTTTGTAGATACATTGTATATAATGAAAAAACCCGTTTATGACCATTTTACACACATTTTGCAGAAAGATAAGTGGTATATCGAATCATTCTGTTATAACATAGTTGAAAATCATCTTTATACAAAGTTTGGTAAAAAAAAAAAAATCTTGAAAACTAAAAATGTATTGTTGATTTAAAAAATCAATTGTTTTTGCCAATGCATGTTCATTCATGTCTTTTTATTTTCTTAAAGAAATTGAGTCCCGATGTCCTCAAACATAGCTTAACTTATGAATGAAATATATTTTTTAATTTTTTAATTGTTTTTTACATTATTTTTAATGCTCTAAACAATCTAAAGACATGAAAAAACTATTACTTTTCTCTCAGGTCTTAAGAGGTTAAACTTTGCAAGTTTATGCAAAACATGCACAGCATGATGTTCCAGTGAGCATCTTGTGCTTCGTTCAAGGTACTTTGAATGAGTTCACATAATAATGATTATGTGTTTGATTTGTGAACTATAAATAGTGGAAAATGTATTAAAATTTAAAAACTTTCTGTTGATTTCTAGGAATAAATTTTCAATCTAGTGAGTTTTATTATTTTATTTTTTTACTTTATTGAACAATATAAACATAAATGGCTTAATTTCTTAATCAGACAACAGACAAGCATCATAACATAAAATCTCATATATTGGTGATTCTGGCCAGTGTGGTCTCAAACTGACCTACATCCGCTAGGGGGCAGCAGCACGACTCCCATGGAGACCCGCGCTCTCTCTCTTCTTCTCTGTTTATCATCATCCTTCACTTCCTCTACGAATTCATGGCGGTCCACGGCCCGGTCGTGAAAATCCACCCGGTGGTTTTGGCATCGGTTGTGGACTCATACGAGCGCAGGAATGAGGGAGCAAGTCGCGTGATCGGAACATTATTAGGTGGGTCATTTATTTTCTCTGAATGAAGTCCGAGACAGTCGCGTTTAATAAAGACAACAGAAGCGTCGTTTTGTCTTACGAAGCATGTGTTGTAGTCGAGCAGGATGGCTGGAGAGGATGAAAAAACAAAAACTAGCATCACTTCACTTGTTTATTTTTTTGTGTCACACAGGAACAGCAGACAAGCATTCAGTTGAAGTCACCAACTGCTTCTCTGTTCCTCACAACGAGTCTGAAGATGAGGTGAGACGAACAGCATCCTCTCTTTTACCCGTTAAAGAAGTGCAGTGATGAATTCGTGGTATACAGTGGTATCTGTGGTATATGCCATTTACTTGAATGATTACATTACACTTAATAAACATTTCTAGCAATTACCATGGGACCACCGTGTTTCTGGACATGTGCTATCAAATTATTGGATGTACTTTGGAGTTTCACCATGTAAATATCACAGTACATGAATTTCAAAAACATGATCTTTCAAACAAAAAGTGAACAACACACAAAAGGGACCTCATCCTAATTTACAATGTCTATCATAGGTGGCTGTTGACATGGAGTTCGCCAAGAACATGTACGAGCTTCATAAGAAGGTTTCGCCAAGTGAAGTCATTATTGGATGGTATGTGGCCGCTCGTGCTAATAAATTTAAATGATTCATTTTGTCTCAGATTAATTTCACAGCATAGACAATATAGTAAACAATAAAATATGTTTTTGTTACTTGAAATAAAATAGATATTAACTGAAGTAAAATGTATTTCCAAGTTGAATGTTTCTCATTTTCAATTAGTGTAACTTGATGTAGTAAAATAACTAAAACTGAAATATGAATTAGTAATAAGAATATGGACATAAAGAACTAATAGAATTAGTAAAAAACAAAACTTTAGCTAAAACTTAAACTAAAATGAAAATAAAAATGAATTCAATGTATTTATCTAAACTGCAGTAATGTCTCAATGGTACTAAAATAATACTTTCACAGTGGAAAGGCTTAGAGAATGTAGCCAACCATTATGGTGATACAGGTGTCTTAAAGGAATAGTTCACCCAAAATTTTAAATTTACTCACCCTCAGGCCATTCAAGATGTAGATGAGTTTTTTCTTAATGAGATTATATTATATTAGTTGCTCACCAATGGTTCCTCTGCAGTGAATGGGTGCCGCCAGAATGAGAGTCCAAACAGCTGATAAAAACATCACAGTAATCCACTCCAGTCCATCAATTAACATCTTGTGAAGTGAAAAGCTGTGTGTTTGTAATAAATCCGTCACGAACCCATGTTCAGCTTCAAATAGTTGCTTCCAACTAATATAAAGAGTCCTCTCTTGTAATACTTTTTTCGCTTGTGAAAAGAAAAATATGCATGGATCAAGGGAAACATGGATCAAACAGTTCTGAACAAATATGTTGATGGATTTTATTACAAAGAAGCAGCTTTTCACTTCACAAGATGTTAATTGATGGACTGGAGTCATATGGATTATTTTGATTTTTATATCAGCTGTTTAGATTCTCATTCTGACGGCACCCATTCACTGCAGAAAGCGATTTAATGCTGAATTTCACCAAATCTGTTCCAATGAAGAAACAAACTTATCTACATCTTGGATGGCCTGAGAGTGAATTTTTGGGTGAACAATACTTTTAAAATGCAAACATAATAAGTGTAATCTTTTGTTTTGCAGGTATGCCACAGGATACGACATCACAGAGCACTCTGTTCTGATCCATGAGTATTACAGCCGAGAGGCTCCAAACCCCATTCACCTGACCGTGGACACGGCACTGCAGAGCAACAAAATGAACATCCGTGCCTATGTCAGGTAAGATCATTGAAGTAAAAAAAAAATATATATATATATATATATATATATATATACACATACATACATACATACATACATACACATATATATACATATATATACATACATACATATATATATATACATATATACATACATACATACATACATACATACACATAGAAAGGGGAAAAGGTTTTTTCCCCCCAATAATTAAACATTGCGTCTTCAGAGTTGGTATTTTGGCTTTACACTGAGTGCATAATTATTAAGCACATTGATATTCTGATGATTTTTTTTTTTACAAGCACATTTTACCAATTCCAAACCACATCAATTTTAATAACTACTATTTTGTATTTAACCATTTATAAGTGATATGTAATAGTCCATGAAGGCTGGAAGTGAAAAACTCCTTTTTTTTTTTTTTTTTTTTTTTCCAGGTGTGCAGAATTATTAGGCATGTTTTCTTTTACAGATAAAATGAGACTGAGATGTCAAAAATGATCTTGAAGGACCAGCACCACATCCTCTCGTTCCACTGTTTGAAGAATTTATCTTCTAGAATCTAGCAGTGGCTCCTAAAACTTATTGCCAGATTCTGAAAGATAAATTCTTCAAACAGTGGTACAAGAGGATGTGGTGCTGGTCTTTCAAGAGTCACTCTCAACTTATCTGTCCATAAAACCTATAAAAACTCAGTCTTCATGTATTTCACAACACTTCAGCATGTTATTCTTATTAAATGGGGGTAATTTTTTAGGATTTTTTACCCAAGCAAAGTCTCTGACACCTTGTAATTCTGGAGACTCCAGGAAGGTTGCAGTTCTGGAAAATGATGGCGCTGAAGACTAAATGTTTCCTGATGGTTTTACACCTAATTCTTCAAATGAATTTTTAATTATTTTGCAGTTAACATGTCTTATTCTCCACCTGTTTTCTCCACCTGACCACTGTCCAATGGTCATGTCTTAATTATGCAATTTCTGTATTGCATTAGTTTTGAATATTTGCATTGGGGATTTAATAATTTTTTAGTTAAACCTCTTTTTTTTGGCTCATTTTGTCAGTAAAAGAAAACATGCCTAATAATTCTGCACACCTGAATATACACCTGAGTTTTTCACTTCTAGACTTCATGAACAATTATCTATCAATTATAAATGATTAAATACAAAATTGATAGTAACGTAGTTAAAATTGATGTGGTTTGGAATTGGTAAAATGTGCTTGGAAAAAAATATCATCAGAATATCAACGTGCCTAATAATTATGCGCACAGTGTATACAGTGGTGTGAAAAATTGTTTGCCCCCTTCTTGATTTTTTTTATTTTTTTGCTTGTTTGTCACACTTTAATGTTTCAGATCATCAAACTAATTTAAATATTAATCAAATATAACACAACACAACATCTAGTTTTTAAATGGAGTTTTTTTTTATGAAGGGAAAACAAAATCCAAACCCACATGGCCCTGTGTGGAAAAAGTGTTTGCCCCCCCCCCCCATATTACTGCCACACCTGTTTGCAATCAAGAAATCACTTAAATAGGACCTGCCTGACAAAGTGAAGTAGACCAAAAGATCCTCAAAAGCTACACATCATGTTGAGATCCAAAGAAATTCAGTAACAAATGAGAAAGAAAGTAATTGAGATCTATCAGTCTGGAAAAGGTTATAAAGCCATTTCTAAAGCTTTGAGACTCCAGCGAACCACAGTGAGAGCCATTATCCACAAATGGCGAAAACATGGAACAGTGGTGAACCTTCCCAGGAGTGGCCGGCTGACCAAAATTACCCCAAGAGCGCAGCGACGACTCATCCAAGAGGTCACAAAAGACCCCAGAACAACATCCAAAGAACTGCAGGCCTCACTTGCCTC
Organism: Spinibarbus caldwelli; assembly: GCA_039654775.1. NCBI lineage: Eukaryota > Metazoa > Chordata > Actinopteri > Cypriniformes > Cyprinidae > Spinibarbus > Spinibarbus caldwelli. The sequence continues at coordinate 8,869,445 of CM077225.1, forward strand.
AGTTAAGGTCAGTGGGCATGACTCCACCATAAGAAAGAGACTGGGCAAAAATGGCCTGCATGGCAGAGTTCCAAGACGGAAACCGCTGCTGAGCAAAAAGAACATAAAGGCTCGTCTCAGTTTTGCCAGAAAACATCTTGATGATCCCCAAGGCTTTTGGGAAAATACTCTGTGGACTGACGAGACAAAAGTTGAACTTTTTGGAAGGTGTGTGTCCCATTACATCTGGCGTAAAAGTAACACAGCGTTTCAGAAAAAGAACATCATACCAACAGTAAAATATGGTGGTGGTAGTGTGATGGTCTGGGGCTGTTTTGCTGCTTCAGGACCTGGAAGACTTGCTGTGATAAATGGAACCATGAATTCTGCTGTCTACCAAAAAATCCTGAAGGACAATGTCCGGCCATCTGTTCGTGACCTCAAGCTGAAGCGAACTTGGGTTCTGCAGCAGGACAATGATCCAAAACACACCAGCAAGTCCACCTCTGAATGGCTGAAGAAAAACAAAATGAAGACTTTGGAGTGGCCTAGTCAAAGTCCTGACCTGAATCCTATTGAGATGCTGTGGCATGACCTTAAAAAGGCGGTTCATGCTCGAAAACCCTCCAATGTGGCTGAATTACAACAATTCTGCAAAGATGAGTGGGCCAAAATTCCTCCACAGCGCTGTAACAGATTCATTGCAAGTTATCGCAAACGCTTGATTGCAGTTGTTGCTGCTAAGGGTGGCCCAACCAGTTATTAGGTTTAGGGGGCAAGCACTTTTTCACACAGGGCCATGTGGGTTTGGATTTTGTTTTCCCTTCATAATAAAAAAAACTTCATTTAAAAACTGCATGTTGTGTTTACTTGTGTTATCTTTGATTAATATTTAAATTTGTTTGATCTAAAACATTAAATTTTGACAAACATGCAAAAAAATAAAAAATCAGGAAGGGGGCAAACAATTTTTCACACCACTGTATATGATCAGACACTTGCATTTAATTTCTGAAAATAATACTCAAATGGAGTTAACAAGGTTTTTGACGACCGAATGACAGAGATCTGTGTTTTGTCCTTTATTATCATTAGAACGGACGCATCTGAGGCAGTAAATAAATAGCATCACGTTTTTTCATCAGTTTGCAGATTTAAAGTTTATTGTAGCTATATGGGCACTCGGTTTCTCTTATTGTTTAATACATTTGGCCAAAATCTCACGATATAAAACACGAACCACTATGCACAGAATATTTGAATCGTACAAAATTTGTATTGTGTATTGACTACAACTAGACAGCAAATGCTAGACTCTTCTCTGCTCTTTAAACACACAAAAACATTAGCTTTTACAGTGTTTCTTGAGTAAAGGAAACACTGCTCTTACTCAAACATCAGTTCTTTATTTACCCTTGCATTGTGAAGAAGTAGACGTTTGTCTTCAAACAGCGTGTCGCGCCACTTTATTCTGAATGGAGGCGGGGCGGAGTTATGAGGATTGACTGACAATTTGAGGATCCAATGTCGTTACGAGGTTTAGTCACAAGCTCTTTTGAATGCTTTTCATTGGTTAAATATTTGTAAAACCCACAAACAGACATAACAATGACCAATAGCACTGATTTAAAATAATAATAATGAAACTGAGATAAGGAAGTTTTTGATAATTTTCCATGGCACACCCGACAACCTGTCACGGCACACTAGTGTGCCGCGGTACAGTGGTTGGGAAACACTGATCTAGACAAAGGTAGATTATTTCTTGCTGCTGACCTGCTCTTCTCTGACACACTAACAGTGTTTATTTGTTGTTTGTGTTGTTAGTTCACAGATGGGCGTTCCGAGTAAGACGGTTGGTGTCATGTTCACCCCACTGACAGTCAAGTACATTTACTACGAGACAGAGCGCATTGGAGGTCAGAATATTTTCCATTTATAAACATATCTGTGGATTATTCATTCTAAATTGAATGGCACCATTGGTTTACAGAATATTTTGGATTGGAATGTTGTTACAGTTGCATATTTCAAAAATAATGTATTTTCTTTTGAGCATGTTCTTATAATGGATTGAATGCCTCTCTCTATAGTTGACCTTCTACAGAGGACTCGTGCATCTCCCAGTCGTACCAATGGACTGACCACAGACCTGGCCCAGGTGGCCAGTGCAGCAGGACGTGTACAAGAAATGCTCTCCACAGTGCTCTCATATATAGATGATGTACTGGTGAGTGTCTGTTTTGGACATCACGTTAATTCTTTTTGGTGACCTGTTGGGTTTCAGAGGTAATTTATCCAAATTCCTATCCAAAGAGTTGTTTTTTTTATATATATATATATATATATATATATATATATATATATATATATATATATATATATATATATATATATATATAAAATACATATGTACTTTATATTTATGTTGTGTATAAGTGTGTATATTAGTGTTTGATTATTATAATGTGCACTTATATTAAATAAGTTATTTTATAGAAAATGCAAGAATCCCCAAGAGTAATCAATACTTGTCTTGTAAGATGATCTCTCAAAATCCATTGTTGTTTAATGACAGAAACGTTTGTTTTTCCTCTAGTCTGGTAAAGTGATAGCAGATAACAGTGTTGGTCGTTACCTGATGGATCTTGTGAGCAAAGTGCCCAAGATCACAGCAGAAGACTTTGAGAGCATGCTGAACTCCAACATTAATGTAAGCGACATTCGGTACAATTTGATATTCTACATGTTTTACATGTTTCAGGGTTCCCACAGTCATGAAAAACCTGGAAATATCACAATTTTAAGTTTGTGTTTTCCATGTCTTGAAAATATGAAAATTCTTATAATGAAAATGAGGTAGCTGAACAGTTTTTTTTTTTTTTTTTTTTTTTTCTGTTCCGCAATATTTCATTGGCTAGTTATTGCTCATATGTAGAATACAACATTTTAGCAAGCCATAGTGATTTGTGAGTGAATTCATTGAATTCTTTTCAGTGAATTGGTTAAACTAGTTGTATGTACTAGTAATTTTATCTATAATGGTACCTTAGCCAGTCTTTCAGAAGCAAAATAATTTATAAAAATCTTTATCCAGGAAATCACAAAAAAAAATAATAATAATAAATAAATCTAAAATGCTAAAACAGTAGGAACCCTGTAACATCTCTCAGATTGAATCATAGATAGAATCATGTTCTGGTGTTTCTGAAGTGCTCAGACTCTTCCGTTTCTTTGCAGGATCTGTTGATGGTGACCTACCTGGCAAATCTCACTCAAGCTCAGATCGCGCTCAATGAGAAGCTAGTTGTTCTGTGATCAGAAATTAAAATAAATATGTTTGTCATTCCAACAATCTGTGTGATTTTTCATTTGTAAACCTTGTGCGTAGATATCTGAGAGCTTGTGACAACATTCCTTTAAACAAAAAAAAAAAAGAGGAACTCTAAAGTTTGTGCTAGATTTTTAATTGTATCATGATTTTTTTGAAAGGAAGTATAAGCAGACACCAGACAAACACACAAACGCTCACAGGTGGTCAGGGCTGATGAATGCGGGTGATGGACAAGACGAGATACGTAACGCTTGTCCTTTTATGACGTCATCAGGAAGACCGCAGATGGAAAGATGGCTGCGTTTCGCTGTCGGCGAGACCCGTGCGGCTTTATTTGTCTCATCTTAACTTATTTCAGCGTCTTTTACGCCGACTATGTTGTGATTCAGTATGTCCTGATCCCTGCGTATTCTGGAAGGTGAGCAACGTATAAACGAAGCTTTAGAGAGCCAGCGTTTGGTTCACGTAACAGCATCCGCCGCTCATGAGATCATCGCTTTAGAACTGTTCCTTTTTAGAATCACCCATAGCAACAGCGTTCAAAAAGCAGACTGTTGCCGAATGTTATCAGCGTTCTGATGTGATTTCCCGCGAACTGTGTTTACACTGCGTTTGAACTGTTTGCAACTAGTACCAGCATCGTTGTCGGACTGCAGTGCGTGTTTACTACATTTTCAGTCTCTGTTACACTATATGGTCTAAGGTTTTAGGCTATCTCACCTGAAATTAATAAGCTATCGTACCTTATACTGAAATATATTATTATATAAATTACCACTGTCTCCTTTTTTTTTTTTTCTTTTTTTTTTTTTTTTTGGACGTGAAGTAAAATGTGTATAGTGTATATATTTCAGTTCTACATGAAACTGTAACATGTCTCACAACTTTATTTGTACATTAGTTTGTAAAATAGCAACCTCTTTATTATATTAATCTTTATTAAATTATATCTTTATTATATTAACCAGGCTATCACTAGGAAGAGTTTTAATGAAAAAAAAATGTGTAACGTTATATAAAATTAAATGTGTATATTTTCAAACTCTTGTAGTTATTCTTATGCTTTTGCTTTTATATATTATCTGTTACAACCATTATGTCAACTCCATCACACATAATGTATAGAAATTATATGGGTTTTGACCATTTTCCTTCATTTTAAATCCTATTAAGTAGTTGTCCACAAAATTACTACTGCATTTAATACATATGCAAAATATAATGGTTATCTATTTTCTCTCTTTGTGTTTAGTGTATGGTGCACTCTCCATGGATCTGTGTTTAATATTATTTTATTACTGTTGCTGGCTTGCCATTCAAAAGCAGTGTTCTCTGACCCTGGTGAGTGCTCTTATTTAATGGATCAATCTCATTTTCTCTGGGTTTCATATATGGTAGACTGATTGTGTTTTAAATCTATGAAGTCTACTGTACCATATTTGATACATGATTTTTTCCTCCACAAGTGTGAGCTCCATACTCTCACTATATCATAGTATATGGACCATACGTTCCTGATGTTTTAAATATTATACAAAACAACACACATATGCAGATTTTTAGATTTTCTTTATATTTTGTCTAAAGGTTCAGTAAACTGATCCAATAATTAAAAAAAAAAGATTACTCTGACTATTATTTCACATGTCAGAATTTACAGGGTTAAAAAATGCTATCAATGTAAACTTTTACCATTTGTTATTATTACAGGTGTGGTTCCTCTACCTGAGACAGCCATTGACTTCTCAGACTTGAGGTCCCAGTCAAACCGTCTGAATGACAGAGTGAGTGTTGCTGATCTGTGTACTCCTCTAACAGTATTAAAGTTGTATTTATGTCGTATAAATCTAACAACTATTTTGCAAATGTTATTTTCTGATTTTACTTTCCTGTTTATAATGTAGTTACGTTGATTTAATAGTGGTTCACATAGTGTCTATATTCTGTTTACTGGCTTTGGATCTTATTTCACAGTGCATTTGCTCTATGACATGTCTTTAATCTTTGTGTTGTTCTCATCAGGGCTGTGAGGGCTGGACAGTGTGTAGTCGCTGTGAGACGTATCGGCCTCCTCGAGCCCATCACTGCAGAGTTTGTCAGCGCTGCATTAGGAGAATGGATCATCACTGCCCGTGGTCAGTCTCTCATTATTTTCCATTAGCTAATATCATCAAATTAAATGTATATTCATGTGACCAGGTGTTTTTAAAGTAGAATAAGTGTTTGCAATATAATGTATGCTTTTGCACTGTTTCTGATAAACGTGTTTGCTTATGTGTTTGCTCTTTTATAGGATCAATAACTGTGTTGGAGAACTCAATCAGAAATACTTCATTCAGTTCCTCTTCTACACAGGTGAGTTTTAAAAGGATAGTTCATTCAAAAACCATTCCCAGCCTGTATAATGTTTTTCTTCTGTGGAACACGAGGTGATATTTTGATAACCAAATAGTTTCAGGGTCCCCTTGACTTTGTTACCCATTGTATTTTTTATCCTTACAATGGAAGTCAGTGGGACCCAAAACAGTTTGGAATGACAAGAAAGGATGACAGAATTTTCATTTTTGAATGAACTATCCCTTAAAGAACACATGAAAAGAAATTCAGTGTTGGATTCCATGTTTTCCATATCTGTCCTCTAATGCCATATTATTTCTGTATGTCATTGTAGGCATGGCCAGCTTGTATTCCATGGCACTGGTGGTGTCAGCGTGGGTGTGGAGAATAAGGAGTGAAAGAGAGGGAGATGGAGATAAAGAAGGAGAAGAAGCTCCCAGCAAACATCTCATTGTGTAAGTCACCAATACCTGTATAGGTCCTGTATATGTTTGTATAAAATATATAACGATTATCAATATTGTTTAAGATTAATGTTCTTTTGTTAGATTTTCACTTCTCTCACTCTGTTCTTGGTCACTTGTTCTACAGGGCACATTATATCATTTTGCTGGTGGAGTCGATACTTTTTGGAGTTTTTGTCTTGGTGATATTTTATGATCAGGTATGCTTCAACATTATATAGCTTCTAATTTTGGACCATATGTTAACATTATAACCAACAGCAATGCCATAATTGTAATCTTGCTACTGCTTGTCATTTTGCATTTATTTGAACTCTGAATTTTGATTTTCTTTCATTTATGTAAACATCTTTTGCCACCTTTAAATTGCAGATGATGTTGTGTGTTGATTCTCATGCACAGCCATTAGAATGAATACCGTGATTAATGAAAAGTGGTTCTTTTTAAACTAAAGTCTAAACTTAATCATGCATAAAACTTTAACTCTATTCTAGTATTTTCTTCAGAAAATGCAAATCTTATTTATATAATATATTATGTAAATGTAAATGTTTTTTTTGCATGTGTTGATCTGTTGTCTTCTGTCTCTGTTGTTTTTGTCCCAAGCTGGTGTCCATTATAACAGATGAGACGCCCATTGAACAGATGAGGAACAGACTAATGAAAGACAAACCCAACAACACCCACCCACCACACACTACACACACAAGAAAGCCCAAAATTGCGTTGCTGAGGGAGGTATTCGGACGTGGTGAGTTTAACTATTTACAGCATCTGTTTTGATCCTGCAAGCTTGTTGTTAGAATTGCATCACTGGCACTATTACAAATCCAAAGCATTGAGAAATAATATGTTTTACATTATTTAAAACAAAACAAAACAAAAATGTGTATTTTTGTAAATGCTTTTCAAGGTCTCTTATTTTCACCAAGGCTGCATTTATTTGAGAAAAGATACAGTAAAATCAGTAGTTTTGTGAAATATTACTATCATTTAATATAACTGTTTTATATTTTAAGATGTTATTTATTCCTGTGATTCAAAGCTGAATTTTCAGTATCGTTTCTGTCACATGATTCATCAGAAATCATTCTACTATGCTGATTTGGTGCTCAGAAAACAATTCTCATTATTATTATCAATGTTGAAAACGTTTGTGCTGCTTAATATTATTGTGGAAAATGTGCTTTTTCAGGATTCTTTGGTGAATAGAAAGTTCAAAATAACAATTAATTGGAAATAGAAATCTTTTGTAACATTTTAAATGTAATGTCACTTTTGATTCATTTAATGCATCCTTGCTGACTAAAATTAATTCTTTAAAAAATTACCTGAGTGACCCCACACTTTTGAACAGCTGTGTACAGAATGCTAATTGTTTTTCCACTTGTATTTCTCTCATATTTACAGGTTCTATAATATGTTGGTTGTTCCCGCTCCATTCCACCCCTCCTTCTGTTGGCGGCATCAGTTATTCAGCACTTCCTGATTACGATGTGTAACACTAACCAGTTTTCCATCGGTTGCTTTGAACGTTTCATCAGTATCGCATCATGTGTAGGACACTGTGAATATTATGTGACTGAGGTGCAAATTTCAGTTATGATGAAGGAAGAGTGCTGCTGTGTGAGTGTGACTTCTGCTTGCTGCTTCTCACACACACAGATACAAATACTCTGTTACAAGATACTTCTTCTACAAACCTGGATATTTTTCATTTCTGTGTTCATCTAAATGATTTCTCTTCATATAACCCAGGACATTTATTGGTTTTTATTTTTAAGATAATTATGAGGATTAGTCAGTTTTCAAAGCAGTTATTAAAACAGTATCCTAACGTGTAACCAGTATACATTTTGTTACGTAATCATCGATTGGCTGTAAGGGATGTGATGACACACTCGCAAGGTCAGCTGTGTTGACTATATTTCAGGTAAATGCAATAGGATGCACCATTATTCATTTTGTTATTATTGTGTGTGTTTGAGTACATGGACTGTACTCCATTTTACATAAGGACTGTAAATAAAGATGTATTTTATAACTTTAATTTCTAACAAAAGTGTTGCTGCATTTTCAGGGTACTGGACTACTTTTGTTGAAGTGCTTGTTTTTGTTTTGTTTGAAATGTTCATGTTTTTGATGTTTTATGGACAGCTTGAGGGATGTTTGTACATAACAGATGAACATGTATATTGATAATGTTTACATTGATATTTATTGTAATTTAGCTGTGGATTTTTTGTGTGTCTAAATGCTGCTCTGACTTATGTGAAGTAAAAGACATCTTTTCATATTCTGGCTTTTTCGCTTGAAAAATTACAAGTTTGAGTGGAAATAAACCAGTAGTGTTAAATATACATTTCTTTCTGTGTTTTATTGTTCAAGAAATCTGTGTGTGTGTGTGTGTGTGTGTGTGTTTGTTATATATTTGTTATTATAGAGTAATTAATTAAAAAACGTTACTAATATGATTTAATTTTGAGCAAAATGTATGACATTATAACAGGCAGCTTTTAGAAAGGTATGTATAGGAAGTGGTGAACATTAATATTTCACTCGAAGCACAGCACACCTAAATGAGTAAGAGCTAATTAAAAAGGGATCATATTAATTTTTTAATCCTCCTGAGCTCGTCGTTTACTGGTCCAATCCGGGATCACGTGTTTGTGTTGTTATTTTTGTTGGCGACTTCCTGGTAGCAAAAAAATCATGTGATCATGTGACGCTTCCTGGAGCTTTACTTTCAGGCATCACTTTTGCTCTCCGCAACAACATTTACCAGCAGCAAAGCCTAAATCCACCGCGGGATTTTGTAGCGGATTTGCGGTCGTTGACGGCATGGCTGACGGTGAGCGATCGCCTTTGCTTTCGGACATTCGCGATGGAATGAACGGGCTGTCACCGGGAGATGAGACCTACCGACCTCCGACCAAACCACAGAGTGAGTCAAACCTGACTCGGATTGACAGAAAGCTTTTGGAGCTGTCTACCTACAAAGCATTTTGGCCATCGTAAGCGAATTCGAACGTTCGACTCGATTCGATTTAGTTCTATTGGAGCGTTCGAACGCGCCTGTGATGCCCACGCTCGCTCACATGCTGTCTAGCTAGGCAGCGCACTATTTAGAATATCCTTATTACTTTTATTTTGATTTATTTAGAGCACGGTGTGTGCATATTTTGGCCATGCGATTTAATTTGTCGTAATCTGTAATCTGCAGATCCTGAGCACTCTACAAATAGATTAGTGGCAGATTAGACAGTACACCTGAATCACATGACTCTTAAGAAATCATGATTTTTGCCCTGACACTTATCAGTTTATCAGTTTAACTACTATTGATTCTGGCTCAGACTGAGCAATAACACAAGTAAAAATTGTTGACTGTTTGTAAAAATGTTGAGTGCCTAACTATCTACACATAATATTGCTCTAGGTAACAAATACATTTTCTTCACTTTGCTCAAACAATGCATATAAATGGCAATAAAATTAATTAAAAAGTTAATATGGTTAGTAATGAAGGGATGATGTTGAATAAACATTTATTGATGTTGAATGTTTTTGATTTATTTATTTACTTATTATTTTGATGTATTTAATTAGGTAATATTTTTGTATTATCAAAGTATCTTACTTTCTTAGTATTGTACTTATTTAATTATATTTAGAATTTATATAAACTTAATTTATAATTTAAGAAAAAAGTTTGGAGTTTGGAGGCCATATCTGTTAGATGTTAATGTAAATCTATTAGCATAAGTGTATTCACTAATGTTGTGTAAAAAAAATAAAATAAAAGATTCAAAAGTATATCTGTTTTTATGGAAGCTTGTTTCTGCCATGAAATAAAGGTGAAAGTAATTTTTCTTTTTTTCTCTTACAATATTTTATCTTTTTCTCTTACAATTCAGACTTTTTTTCTCACAATTGTGAGCTCCAAATTGTAAGATAAAGACTCAGAATTGCGAGAATAAAAATTGGGACTGTGAGATTAGATATTTGCAATTACCTTTTTTAAATTATTATTTTTTTTAATCCCATGGCAGAAATGGGCTTCCATAGTTTGATACTGGCTAAAAAAAGTCCACCTGTTTCAATGCAGATATTTAAATTAAAAATAATTTTCTTTTATTATTTAATTAATTAATTTTTTTTTCATTGTCACAGGCAACCTACAAATATTTATTTAAATTATTAATATTATTATTATTAATACTAAACATTATTAGTAATGAGTTCCATTTGGTGCAAAAAAAAATGTTAATCTTTATCTTAAATAATTTTTTTGGATATTGCATGCCATCAAGGGATAATAATATTGGAAAGGAAACCTTCTCCAGTTGTTTAGATTTTATTTGAGTGTCAGTTGTTTAAATGTACTGTCATCCTTTTCTTTTTCTCTCTCTTTCTCTTTCTGCCGCCTCTTTACACCAACTCTCCTGCTCTTTCTCCATCCCAGATTTCCCAGCGTTCCCGTCAGCTCCTCCCACGTCGATGCTGGGAGAGGCTCCTCCACCGTACTCCCCGCTGGGTTCTCCAGAGAGCGGCAGTGCTCCTGTCATCAGCTGCAGAGTGTGTCAGTCGCTTATTAGCGTTGAGGGCAAAATCCACCAGCATGTGGTCAAATGCGGTGTCTGCAACGAGGCTACAGTGAGTTAACAAGCACATTCATTTAGGACTCCAATCATCAGACATACCTAATGTTATGTGTAATATTTGTTTGAAAACTGTGCCAGATTTAAATGAAAGTTCAGACTGTGACACCACTTCCTGCTTTATCTAGCCCATAAAGAATGCTCCAGCAGGAAAGAAGTATGTGAGGTGTCCGTGTAATTGTCTTCTCATCTGCAAAATCACCTCGCAGAGGATTGCCTGCCCTCGACCTTACTGGTGAGAGACATTCACGTCCTTCATGAGCCTTACAACAAAGTATTAGGAACACACACTACCAGTCAAAAGTTTTTGGACAGTAAGATTTTTAATGTTTTTAAAGAAGTCTCTTCTGCTCACCAAGCCTGCATTTATTTGATCCAAAGTACAGCAAAAACAGTAACATTTTGAAATATTTTTACTATTTAAAATAACTGTTTTCTATTTGATTATATTTTAAAATGTAATTTATTCCTTTGATTTCGATGCTGAATTTTTAGCATCATTACTGCAGTCACATGATCCTTTAGAAATCATTCTAAACATTTATTATTATGTTGAAAACAGCTGAGTAGAATTTTTTCAGGTTTCTTTTGATGAATAGAAAGTTCAGAAGAACAGCGTTTATCTGAAATAGAAATCTTTTGTAACATTATAAATGACTTTATCATCACTTTTGATCAATTTAAAGCATCCTTGCTAAATAAAAGTATTAATTTCTATAATTTCTTTCCCAAAAGAAAAAGCATTTTCATTGATAATAATAAGACTTGAGCACCAAATCAGCATATTAGAATTATTTCTGGAGTAAAAACTGTGATGTTATGCCAGTTATAAACAGTTACTTTAAATAGTAATAATGGATGCGGTTCAGCTTTTATTCCATCACGAAAATTAATGAAAATGTCAAAATAGATGATTTTGCTGTATTTGTGATCAAATAAATGCAGCCTTGGTGGAAATAAGAGACTTCTTTAAAAAAAAGTAGATAAGTCAGAAGATAATTAAGATTTTAAAGATATTAAAGATTTTTTAAACAAGGTAATTAGATATGATTGGATGCCCAGAGGTTGTTGTGTAATGATGCTGATAGTGTTTTTCTTATTAGTTTTAATTATGAATTTCCAGAAATTCTGTTATTTCATGTTTTTGTGTGTGTATGTGTTTTTGTTTTTTTGTTTTTTTTGATGGGGATCAGTAAGCGAATTATCAATTTAGGTTCAGTTCATCCTGGTGCTGGTAGTCCGAATCCTCAGCCTAGTGGTGCCAGAGTTTCCTGTGGCCACTGTGGAAACACTTTTCTGGTATGAACTTATCATATTCATGTACATTTACAATATTTGAAAGCTTTTTATCATTTCATTTGCCTTAATATAGTTGTGACTTAATGTCTCTGTTGTTGATTTAGTGGACAGAATTTACAGATCGGACATTGGCTCGCTGTCCACACTGCAGAAAAGTGTATGTTAAATATTATCCATAGACCTTCCTCTATTTATTACCAACCGTTACATTCACTGAAAGTAAAATATTAGCATGTAATTCCATTCTTTTCATTCATATAGCTCATCGATTGGCCAGAGGTACCCTAGAAAGCGGAGTTTGATATGTTTCCTGCTGTGCTTGATCTTCATTATAACGACTGCGGGATTGATTGTAAGAATAAAAGCATTTTAGAGTTCATTATTTCAAAACACATCATCATTTCAGAATACCAGGAATCCTCTTTACTCTTTTTGTAGGCTGGCACGTGGTGGAAGGCACCGAAATATAAGGGGATTTATGCCTCCTGGGTATTTTTCATTGTCCTGGTGCTGATCTCTTTGGTCAGAGCTCTACGCTGGGCCTGCATGAAAATCAGTGAACCGCTGCCCAACTACTCATCATAGGAGTGATGAATGTGGAGGAGGAGGTAGAAAAGAAGTGTAAGAGACAAGAATAAGGTGAAAACAGAGCAAAAAGATGTTAATAAAGTTGCTCTGTCAGGAAAATATCCAAGTCATATTTCACCCCAAAATTAATGCAAAAAAAAGTAATTTCACAAATAAATAAAAAATAATTATTCTGAATAATGATAATACTAATATCATTTTGATTTGGGGGCGAAATGTGACCACTTTTTACACAAATAATTGTTTCCCCCCCCCTTTTTTTTTTTTTTTTTTTTTTAATTTTTTTTTTTTTTTTTGTATACAGTGCTCTGCTTTTGAACCCTACCCTTCTCTGAACTGATTTCAAACCCAATTTGTGACATTCCTAAAGGGAACCTGCTTCCTAAACACTGCAGAATTAGAAAAAGCATAGAAAAACAAATATTTCAGCAATGTCAGTAGGATAATAACTTCTAGTATAGTTGAACTATCAGTAACTGCTGAAACTATATTTGCCCCATGAATTGACTCTGACATCACTGTGGCGTCACACAAATATATTGAAGTATTACAGTTAGAGTGAGAGATTGTGGCTGAATTGCTGACACAAAGTGTAAGTGCCTCTTGTGACAATGTGCTCTGTTGTTATAACCTATAAAGCAATTTTTTTCATATATGAAGGAACTGCAACTTTTAGCTTTATTGAAAATTGTACCCTGACCTGGCTCATCAAATGAAGGGTATGAGCAAGAAAAAGGAAATGAAAACACACTGAAGCATTTGGAAGGTTTAGAAAAGAGGAAAAGCAAAAGCAAAAATCTTTTTTAGACGGTGCTTTTTAGTGCTTGTCACATGTTATTGAAATGTTCTATAGACTGAATCATTGATTATTCTTTCAGTGTAGTTTATTGCTTTTCCGTAGATATTATTCAGTGGACCTGTAGGGGTTTCTTCTTGTCTGTGGCCCAAGTTTAGACCAAACCTTTACCTTCCTTTCGTACAACATTCAGCATGTCTTACTGTATATCTGCACCCTCAAATTCAGCTTAGGCACCAAATTATACTTTGCTTACTAACTAACAATGTTCAAATATCCAACACAATGCAATATTACAGATAATTTTGAGATTTCTAATGATCCTTATGTTACTTTTGGTTAAATCAGGCATTGCTGCTCATAATTTGTACCTGTCTGTGGTTATAGTTACATAGCTCCATTAAAATCTTCTCCCTTATATGCTATGAAGACTTTTAAAATTACCTAGTGAAGTAGTACCGGAAGACAGTTTTTTTTTTGTTTTTGTTTTTTTTGTTTGTTTTACAATTATTACAATCTTGACTATTTAAAAAAGTTATTTTTCTTTGGCACAATCTGCTCATAAAAAGAGTCAAATGCTAGTGAATGTAAATACTCATCGAAGAAAATTGCTGTGATTAACTTAATATCTACACTGTCAGAACAAAATGTGCAAAAATTGTACATTTAGGAGTACAACAGTTTGTCAGTTTGCGTGACAACTTTATACCTTATCTAGCTGTAAAAAAAACCCCACATACTTTAGAGTAATAATACAGTATTCACACTTAAGCTACTACTAGAACCCTTTAGGGGTAAATAAGGTACAAATTTGTACCAGTGACAAGCTGTTGTCATTTTAAAGGTACATTTTTGCACATTATTTCGGTGTAATAAGATGTAAATATACCGGCTGACCAATCACATAGGCTCGTTTCCAGCTGAAATTAACTTTTTGCACTGCACTCTTAATGAAGATACAGATACTTGTACCTGTACCTATTCCGTGAAATGCAGAAGTGACCAGTATGTTTTTATTTTTGCAGAGTTTGATTTGTTTACATGAGTGTGCAGTTGTACATTTACTTTTAAATTTTTGTTGAAAATGTTATATATATTGTTGCACTACATTTTAGCGATTTCGCAAACAGATTCTACCCTTGTCATTGTTGATACTGTTGTTGATCATTTTTATATTTTCCTTTGTGACTAAAATGTTTTAACAATCTCTTGAGTATTTGTGTGTGTGTTGGGAGTTCTGACTGTGTGTGCAATTATGTTAACAGACTAACATAATGAAATAGTGAGGATAAAAAAAGAAAAAAAAAACACCTGTTTGGTAAGTTTCCAAGTCAAATGTTAATGTTAAAGGGATAGTTCACCCAAAAATTCTGTTGTTTACTCACCCTGAAGTTGTTTTACACCTGTATGAATTTCTTTCTTCTGCTGAACACAGGAGATATTTTGAAGAATGTGGGTAACCAAACTGTTGACGGGAGACACTGACTTCCAAAAAATACTGTGGAAGTAAATGATGACAGAATTTTCATTTTTGGGTGAACACTCACTTTAATAAGACAAACACATATGCTCATTTTGGCTAAATTAATTGTATTGTATTTTATCCAAAGCGACTTTTGGTGCATTCGAGGTACGCCTATACATTTTATCAGGTCATGTGCTTCTGTTTGAGCTACAGGAATGATACTGAAAAAAAATAATGTCATTGTGAAATCTGTGATGTGATTTTTGGCATAAAGTGTGCAAGTGATTATCTTAGTAGCCAGAGAGAAGTTGCTTATTAAGGTTAAAATATGCAAACATTCTACTGAACATTGTAGTGGTATATGAGCATGACATTTTAATAAATGACAAACCTCATTTATTGACAAAATTTCACATCCTTGCAAAAAATGTTTTTAATACATATCACTACGGTAGCACAAATGTCAAAGAAATAATTGCTAATGTTTTCCAGTCACACAGGTATCTGAAAATCTGTTTTAATTTTCAGCTGAGTTGTTATTATTAGTTACATTATTATGGACTTGGCTTTACTTTTCCTGAAAATGAAGATTTACTCTGAATCACCACAGAATGATTATTTACTCAGTACATATTTAGTACATTTTATGGAATAATAACTAATTAAAAGTATAGTTTACCAAAGAATGACACTTTAGTCATCATTTACACACCCCCATGTTTTCAAATTCTGTGGAACACAGACTGAAAGAATATCCTATGCACGCTTATCATGTCTGATTCATGTGTTGAGTCTTTTCATTCAGGTCTTTTCAGTTGATCCAGTACACAAATTATGTATTCATGCATCTGATTGATCCAGTTCTGGAGTTCATACTTTTCTTTTTGTATTCCACAGAAGAAAGAGTGTCATACAGGTTTGGAAAGAAATGGGGGTGAGTAAATTATAACAGAATTTTCATTCCGGGGTAGCCTATCCCTTTACATAATTTCAAAGCAGCTTACAACAAAATATAACTTTAGATCAAAGATGCGAATAGAGTTGAAATATTTCTCTTTTTTTTTCTTATTTACAGTAATATTACCTCATGTCACCTTACTAATAATGTGCCCCGTCTGTTTTTGTTACTTCCCCATGCTCTCAGAAAAAAAAATGTACAAAACCTCTCACTGGGGCAGTACCCTTTCAAAATGTGCTAATAGGGGCTTTCGCACCGGAGTAACCTTTTCATAGTTCCTAGAACTATTGGGAGAAGTACACACTTTTTGATGTGTTTGCACCACAGGAACTAGGAACTCTTGTTTGGGGGAACTAAATTAGCTCCTACTTCAGAGTAGGGTTTAACACAGTTCTATATGAACTATCATTAATGTGCGTGTACGCTGATTGGCCAAACGCATACGAAACACCGGCTACTTGGCATTTTTAAAAAGCCATGTAAAAATATTTACTCCACGAACATGGAAAACAGCAATAACAGCATTTAGCTGCCTGTTGTTTGCAGAGTTGTGTTCTTTTATCAGCCTTGATGACACTGCAAGCTGTCATAGGAGATTTAGTCAGATTTTCAATCAAACTGTGCGTTTACATTCCATATCCATTATCACGAAACCCACGACACACAACAAAAACAGCTTCAATCACCGTGTCCTCCATTCACTGGTTGAGAGCTGCTGGTGTAAATGCATCCTGGAAAATGGCCTGAGGGGGAAATTGTTTTTTTAGGAACCACAATGCTAGCTATAGTTCCTAGAACTGAGTTCCTATATCTACGCAGTGTGAAAGCCCCTACTTAAAAGTATGTTCTTTATTAGCATCTATGGTTACATGAAGAAGTGCAGGAGCAGGATTGGACACCACTGATTAATGTGAATTAATTAATATGAATCCTTTAGGACTAATTTGGAAAGTGTACAGCTTTTGTACCATTTATACTGAGAGTGCAAGGTCTGCAGGCCCCAACTGTTTATATTATTTGTTGAGCACCATTAGTCACAGCCAAGGTTCAAGATTCTGCCCATGGCTACAACTTCAGTACCTTAACAGTGGTGAGAGTTGTGTTCTCCTCATCATTCGGGCAGTCAAAGTCCTCATCCTCTCCATCCTCTTCATCAAGTTGGAGGCTCCCAGAAGAAAAGCGCATGCGTGCCAGCGGACCAGAACGTACCACTTTACCCAGTGTGGGAAAGTAGGGGTAGAAAGTGTCTGAATCTGAATCACTGTAACTACCTGTACCGAGTACGCATAAAGAAGTGGGTCTTTGCGGGAGAGGGGCAGGACTTAGAGGAAGGTAAGTGGGCCTGGTTGGAACCTGGTGTCGAGAAAGGTGTGGATAGTATCCCAGAGGGCGATACTCGGATGCGTAGGCAGCGGCGTTTGAGGCAAGTGTAGGTCGCTGGAATTTGAAGTCTGGTTGGCTTGAGGCTCGACGCGGCAAGCCTGTCTGAAAGGTGGAGTCGTCGCTGTAATGGCCCGCTTCCACTCCACTCAAGTCCAGTTTCCTGTTCAACCCAACCCTTAGTCCTAGTCCTCCTCTGGGGTACAATCTCGACTCTCCCTGGCCGGAGGGACGGAGCCTTTCCTGCTGCTTTTGTAGTTGCGGCGACAAGCAAGAGGATGGCAAGGACGAATGAGCAATTTGTCTGGGCAAGTATTGCAGAGGCACATGATTGTGACGGGTTTGAGGGAGGCAGTCTAGGGATGAAGACGTGTGATCTTGCAGTAGGTACGGGTGAGTGGCGAGTGGGAAAGTTGGCAGCACTGGGTGGAACTGTAGATGGGGCGTGTTAGGATAGAGGAGCACAAGATGCTGGGCACTAGGAGACAATCGTCTCTTTGCCTTTTGTCTCTGAGCTCCTCTACCCCGATGTTCCGCCCCTGATGTGGAAAGGGAACGAAGCTTGGGTGAGGCAGAGTTGCTTGAGAAGGCAGGATTTCGTGACAAGGGCCTGGATCGTTCCAGCTCATTAGCGAACATGACTTCCACAGCGGATAGGCTGCGCTTTGCTACGCCTGTCTGTTCGCTGTGTTGCCCAGCAACGGTTGGATCGGGAGGTAGATGCTCATACAACTATGTGAGGAAGAAACAAATGTGAGAAACACGATCCAAAAACACATCCACAAATGTAAGTAACTGGTACAATACCTGCTTGGAGACGTCAGTCAGTATGTCAGGAGAGGATCTGCACTGTCGAGTATCATATTCAGACTTGCAGTAACTTCTGAAAAAAAAAGTCCAAAACAGGCTGTAGATGCAGTGAAAAACAAACCTCTACAGCACTGTCCAATTCCCTAAAGGCTCTATTCTTGCAACTAAAATGTGAAACACATTTTTTGCAGTTTAATGTTCAAAGAACTTTAAAAATTTGTTAAAGTTGATATGCCCTACTCTCATAAAAAAGGTTCAAAAGCTGTCGGTACCCTTTTAAAAGATACACCTTTGTATCTTATTTACCTATAGTGTACAAATTAGTATGTAAATGTTACATATTAGTGCCTTTTGAAAGGGTACTGCCATAGGGACAGCTTTTGTACCTTTTTCTGAGAGTGTAAAGATGTAAAATCTGCAGGTCATTTGATATTGTATTGTTGGTTTATGTCCCAAATGGTGCACTTGATGTATAATTGTGGACTTGAAATGACCATCACTTGTCCGTTCTTGACACTGCAGGGTGTCCTATTTGACGTTTTATGTTTCAGATGTGTGCTCATGAGGGCCTTTGTTTGAGTGGCTCAACACAGTAATGTTAACTCAGCCATTGGTGTTAGTTCAGGACTACCAAATTGTCTAATCTAACCGAAGACAGCTGGAGTGCTTGGGAAACAACTGTATAATTTTTGCTGTTCCGATTATTCTCATTAGTGGCTTAGAAACTACACATACAATTTATGCAAAAATGGAGTCCCATAACATACAACACCCAGCATAACTTCTTACCTTTCAAAAGGCAGATGTTTCTTGTCTCTAGAGCCAACACACTCAAGAAGTTGCTTCTGTGTCCTGCCACTACAATACCACAATCATAAGGATAAAAAGAGACAACTTGTTAGTCATCAAAAAACATATCATCAAGCCTTGTTTACACCGACAGTGATTTTATAGGATATTTGAATTTTCTACCATTGGATGCACTAACGTTATTTGTGGGCTGCAGACTGTAATTGGCCAGAGCTTTTGAAAATTTGGTTACAGAATTGTTGGTATGCACCACTGTTAAAAAGTTTGGGGTCAGTAATACATTTTAAATGTTTTTGAAAGAAGGCTTTTATGCTCACAAAAGCTGCATTTATTTGATCAAATACAGTAAAAGAAGTAATATTGTGAAACATTACAATTTTTATTTATTCATGTGATTAAGCTGGATTTTCAGCATCATTACTCTAGTCTTCAGTGTCATGTGATCCTTTAAAAATCATTCTAATATGCACATTTTTTATTTTATTTTTGTTATTTAGTTATTTAATTATTTGATTTATTTACTGTGGAAACAGTACAACATTGTTTCAGGGTTCTTTGATGAATAGAAAGTTCAAAAGAACAGCAAGATTTTTTTTTTAAATGTAAATGTAACAATTTAAATTTCCTTACTGTCATTTTTTGATTAATTTAATGCATCTTTGTTGAATAGAAGTATGAAACATTTGAACTGTAGTGTGTATTATACAAGATGCTATTCTATTTGGACAATTTAACAGTTTTTGTGCAGTTAAAAATGAATGTTCTCATTTGTATATAAAATCCAGCTGTGCATGATGCATCATATGCTGAACAAGATCAATGACTGAAACTCACTCAGAATGCTGACCGTTTCTGACAGTTTCCACACATCATTTTTATTATACTGCTATATGTGGGCAGAGATATATTATACAGAAGACTGAAATCACTCACAGTGACATTAACTTCTGCATCTTGCCTACACTCAACTATAGTACAGTATCTGATCATATGTGACCCATGCTGGCAAAATGAGTCAGAATGTGCACAGTCTAATTTTGAGCTACAGGCAAAAGAAGTGAAAAATGAGGTTTTCGCAAAAGTGAGTTCATTAAGCCCTCTTCTAGCGATCCCAAATGCTCTAAGTAATAATTAAACATCTAAAACAATCTTTACTTGTACGTTTTCTGAGAGGAGTACTTTTCTCTGCTCACTTCTGGGTGACTGCTGCTGATTCTCAACACAAGTTGCAGGTCTATTGTTGCAAAGCGCAGCATTCCAGCTTTGTGAATATTCATATCGAATTCTCGATGACATGAGTCCAAACCAGTGAAATATGATTTTCAAACCCATGCTGATGAAAACAAAACGATCGCGCTGACTGACATTTGGAAGAAAAGAAAAAAGATAGAAAGAAAGAAAAAAGCTCGTGCATAAGACGCGCCTCTCCGCTCTTGGGATTTGCCTATAAAGTAGCTACATTATTGCAAAATATGTCTTGGCGAGATTCACACAAACATAATCTGTTATGTTTAGTTAATGCTTGGGGGAAAATCTGATGTGTAACATTATATTAGATCCATGCATTACAGTAGGTCTTAATATAGATCTGTCTCAATGTTAATCAGGCATTAAAAGAAAAGTCGGAATCACTCGCTGCTCTTTATTAAACTGCTGATTATTTGCATATTTGTTCTTATTTTTAATAACAAAGATAAAATAAAAAATAGCTATATTGTGATAAATAATATAGTAATTATTATTAAGAAAAGAATAGGAGGAAAATATGCAACGTTGCTTGGTGATTTTGCTTTGGAATCTTCAGAAAACTATATCTCGGTTTTTCTCAGAATCAACTCTGCTGACTCTATCACCTTCAAACGGCTGTAGCTCAGTCATTTTATGTCTGATTCCAACAAGTCATAAATCATTTTGAAGGTATTTTAATGGGGAATGTGAAAATAAAAAGAACCCATTTGCTCATTCTGACTCATTTTGCTAGCACGGGTCAAATATGGCCACATCGGTGCTCATTCACATCAAGTTAAACTTTTCTCAACCTTGTCATACTGCTAGACACAACCACTTTCAGTTGCCAGTGGTTACCGTCACTCATTGTGCCAGTTATTATCAGCTCTCAATAAAGTCGCTGTCAGGGTGAAAGCACTTTCACATGTATAAACCAATGACTAAAGTCTCTTGTAGTGTGTTTAGCAAAGAAGATTAGAATTACTCTAACATCCTCATTACAATCTCTCAGAGGGTTTATGGAAGATGATTAGGAAGGATCATAGCATAAAGTATTAGTCAGCTGGGGCTTCTCACTACATTCCACAAAATCTAAAGTCTCTTTGTCACATACCTGTATCTAAAACTGGATCCCTTGCTGGATAGAATGGACTTTTGATGTGACTTGGGCTCTTCGGCAAGTCTGAAGAAAGCATGATACTCCACACACATCTTCCAGAATGCCTTACACACATCTCTGCTGGCCATTGAAAACTCAACAGTGTCTCTCCTTGAAGGCTAACACAATAAGAGTTTAGTGAATGACAGATGAGGATATTACTAAACATTCCATGCATTTTCAACCTCAAATTAAATGCTTTCATCCTTATGCTAGTTTATTAGAAATACATTCCTATATTAATGGAAATCGTCAATATAAAATATCTGGAATTTTACCACTTCATTGGTGTGGATTATTTAGGATGATAAACAGAAGTTGTGCATCTGCCTTCTTGCATTTTACGTTGTTTATCTCTCTTTTATTTTCCATAATACTGTTGTCTCTCATGATAAACTGATTGTGCTGTTTCTCATTTGTAAGTCTGCCAGCTTTGTATAAAAGTGTGTGCTAAATGACTAAATGTAAATCTAGAAGTCCGCACAAGCGTTGCAGATATAATATATAATGAGAAAGATTATTTCAAGTGTTGCTGAGGAACTATTGTATTCTTTTCCCCACAGATTCCAATGTAAAAAGCAGCTGTTGCTATGGAGGGATCATCTGTGTCTCACCCCAGTCTCAGTGTGGAGTTTGATGAGGAAATGTTTCCTCTTGAAGCTCAGCTTTCGGATCTTGGCCCAGCTGAATGTATTGATCTTTGTGTTTCCCTGATAATGGTATAAACATGTAAAACAGAGTTTCTGCATTTAAGGTTGTTGTGTATATTTGTTTTTATGCGTTTTTCCAATTAGAAGGCTAAAACGTAAGCATATCATTATTTTTGTACAGTACCTGAAAAACTAGTACTCCCATATGTGTGACAGCAAGGTTGATCCTCATGCCTTCTCCATCATGGGCAGGGTGAGGGCGGATCCCGTACATGTCCATTTTCCTGGCAACCTCCAGCAAATGCACATCTGATTCAGCAGGAGTGTGACCTCTGATCCCATAAACAAAGTTATTGACAAATGGACACATTTCGATGTTCTCATTTGGGTTTGGATTTGATGACTAAGTCTGTCATAGCATATCATGTACATTCAGCGTTAGGGAGTAACTAATTATATGCAGTCTGGATTACGTAAACAGATTCCAAAAATGAAGTACTTGGAATTAGATTATATTACATTTTAAAATACCCATAATCAGACTCCAGTTATTTTTTATTGATTACATATTATTTACGCAATGGCACAAAATGATGAATTAATTCATAGTTTATTGTTTCTCCCTAGTTCCTGTTTTTTTTATCTTTAAAAATTTTCTTTCTAAAACGGTTTTGTGTAATTATGCATACACAGACCAGCCACTAGTCAGGTAGCTGTAAACTGAGGAAACACAGATTTTGACCACTGGATTTATTTTAATTTTATAATTTTATGATTTCATTGACTCTTAGCTTTTCATCAATTTATGAACCACCTGCAAGGGGTGAAGCCCAGTTTGGTGACGCTGATGTCATGTAATGCTTAATGCACTTCATTTTTATATCAATATGGTACAAAATTATGCTACTTGACTGTGATAAAGTAAAAAATTAAGTCAACATTAATCAAAAAACAATCCAAAAAATAATCTGATTATATTACCTAAAATGTGCATTGTAATAGGTTACATTACTAACTACAATTTTTGTCATGTAATTTGTTATCAGTAACGAATTACAATTTGTAAGTAATCTACTAAGCACTGTGTACATAATAGGACAATACGTTGTATATACATTATATATGCATGTCTATGGGAATATTATCATTCTGGTATACTTGCATGATGTGTATATGCTTACCTGTGCTTTTTATGAAAGCGAATGATTTTGTGGTCCAAGTATTCTTGGTTTGGCACATATTGCTTATTTTCAAGATGATGAGTATCCATCTCGTCGTCATAATCCCCGATTTCTGCTACAAATGGGGACAGAGAGGGAAAAGTATAATGGGCATATGATAATCAAATACATAATATTTGAAAGCTTTGTATTTTGATGTTATGTAAACATTCAATGAGGTAAGAGGAGCGACCTTGCAGTATATGAGAGACCAGCAGGGCGGCGCTGTTATCATTACAGGTAAGGCTACCATTTGACAGATCCTGTTTGATCTGAAGGGCAAACAGATACCTGTATAAAAGAGGCAGCAGTCAGACTGAACACATATCACCTATTGCCATCTATTTATCTGCCTATATATCAGATAATCATGTGTGTGCGGTTTACCTGGTTAAGCCTCTCTGCAGTTGTCCTGGGTCAGGAGGGAAAAACTTCACTATGAAATGAAATGCCACATCACTGATATCTATGGGTGGGAAGTACACATTCTTATTCGACCCATAAAACTGGCATTAAGCCTACTTTATTAATAAGCTTAACATTCACTAAGTGCAAAAGATCAAGTGGAAAGTCATGGTCTAATGGTTAAGCATCTGTGTTGGTAAATAAAATGTTAAATCCAGGAAAGAACTGAATCAATAATTTATTGAATACTGACTTCTGAGATTACATATTCTTAATAGAGTCTACAGCAAGCATCTAGGGTACGGGAAAGTGGGGTAAGATGTGCCAGGGGATATGTTTTCAAGTATTTTTATGTATTTTTAAAAGTATGTTCATTTGCAAAAAATGCTGCTGACTTGCAAAAAAAGCATGTCAGCAGCATTTCTAGCTGTTCATGTTGTTTTCTACATGGCCAGTATAATGAGTGTTGTGTCGAAGAGTTTGAGGGCAAGTTGGATCACTAAATTACTGATTCACTTTTTATGGAAACCTTATTTTATGGCTCATTGTTGTAGATGTTCTATTCTAATTTATAATGATATACCCTAAAATATACTGAGTGTATTAATTTGCCATCTTAATCTATTCTCCTTGCCAATAGTAAAACTTATCAAAACTGATACATCACTCCCCATTCACTACTATAAATTAGTGTAACAAGCATTTGTAAACAAATAATATTAAAAAACTGTAACACTTTAGTTTAGGGACCAATTCTCACTATTAACTAGTTGCTTATTAGTATTTTTATTACAAGCATATTGGCTGTTTATTAGTACTTATAAAGCACATATTAATGCCTTATTCTGCATGACAGTATTTTAAATCCCGTAATCCTACCCCATATCTAAACTTAACAACTACCTTACTTAAATATTAATAAGTAGCAAATTAGGAGGTTATTAGGCAAAAGTCATAATTAATAGTTAATAGTGAGTAGGTCCCCAAACTAAAGTGTGAGCTAAAAGATGAACCAAGGGGACAAACATGACACAACAAAACTCACTTTTAATTTGCTTAGCCACTGGTTTCAGGAGTTCAAGCCAAACCTGTAGAAGAAAAAGTATCTGGTTTAATTTCCTGTGGGTGCAGCTATCTATTTGACAAGTGTGGATAAAACAACTATTTCAAGGGACAGTTCACCAAAAATCATCATTTAAAAAATCATTTATTGTTCAAAACCATATTTTCTTCTAACCAAATTTGAAGTCATTATTCACTCATAATCTCAGTGAACTGATTAGTGAAGAGTCCGAACTGTGAACAAATCATTCAAATCAGTTTCTTGAACGGGATGAACCGCCTAAAAAATCTCACTCAAAAGATCATCACTACTCTTGTGAAGTCATTGCAAAGAGATTGGTGGATGTCAGTGACTATAAATTCCAATTGGAACATCACATAAGTCATATGGACCATTTAATGACACCTTTATGATGCTTTTGCATCCTTTTTAAGGCTTGAAATTTCTAGACTCCATTCATAATAATTGCATGTAAAAGAACAACCATCTACATTATAGAAAATTTCTTCTTTTGTGTTCCACAAAAGAAGGAAAGTCAGGTTTGAAGTGACATGAGGATGAGTAAATGATGACAAAATGTTAATTTTTGGGCTAGACTTTGGGCTAGATGCTTTTTATGATCAAACTGTGTTATTGACGTTACTGACAGGTCAAAGGTTTTGACTCACATAGCTGCCAGTATGGTGACGGAACTCCAGGCCAAAGTACTCCTTCTCCAGCAGCTTTAGATGACCACACACCTTATTGAAGAAATCAGAGCCCAGAATCTTTCTCTGATGAAGAAGAATAAATCACAGAACAGAGACGGAACCACTTTATACATCTTACATGCCATTTCAAATTTGATACTCGTCTGTTGCTTGTATCAATGTTGCTTTTGAATGATGTGACTGCAGTGTCACTGTGAAATTACTCCTCAGATTTGCGTCTTTCTTCCATCTCTATTACTTGATGCGGGTGGTAATGAGATGGTGATGCGATTTGAGCAGAATGTGACTCTTAGAGCAACTTTCTCTGGTAATTGAATCTGCAGCAACTGAATTCCTCAAACAGAATTATGGGAAAGTCAGATGCTCACTGAGTCAGCCTCAAAATACAGGGTTGCTATCTGATGAGTGTGTTTGTGGGCACATGTGTGTGTGAAGATGTGTTCTTGAACCCTGTATTTACTGTGACAGCGGGGCATAGAACCTCCCCATTATCTTGTCAAAGACAAGAAACATGAGAAGAAGATAGAGGGATAAAGTCTGTAACAAGCATGAGATAGAGAGGTTGAAACATAGACCACAGTACAAAGATAGATCTGTGACTCTCAGGGTAAATTTATGCCAAAATATACAGACTTTGTAAATACTTGAGATGTTAAACCGAGGTCCTGACTCTCTGTGGTCATTAAAAATCCCATGGCACTTCTCGTAAAGAGTAGGGGTGTAACCCTGGTGTCCTGGCCAAATTCCCTCCACTGGCCCTTATCAATCATGGCCTCCCAATAATCCCCATCCATTGAATTGGCTCTATCTCTCTCTCCTTTCCACCTGTAGCTGGTGTGTGGTGAGCGCACTGGCGACGTTGTCCTGTGGCTGCCATCGCATCATCCAGGTGGATGCTGCACACTGGTGGTGGTTGAGGAGAGACCACTGGTGGTGGCTGATGTGAATAGTGCATGTCTGCACAAAAGCTGATACCATGAGGCCAAGTAGCAGTGTTATTTTAGTACTACTTACATACTATTATAGTATTTATTAATAGTTTGAATTATCTTTTATTGCTATATTTTCATTTTTCATTTTGTTTATTTTACGTTTTAGTCATTTTGTTATGTGCTTTTGGCATTTTTATTAGTTCCTATGACTAAATATGCCTTAGGTTTTTAAAATAATTTTTAGTAATTTTAGTACTTTAATAATACTTTAGCAATTTTCGTTTATGTTTTATCTTCTAACATTCAGATTTGTTTCAATTAATGAAATTAAGGGGCTTTCTATGCTGTTTTTGACTTATTCCTAAAAAAAAAAAAAAAAAAAAAAAAAAAAAAACAGCCTGTGCTGGTCTTAGTTGGTTTAAGGTGGTCAAGCTGGTGTTCAGTTGGTTTTACTTAATTGGTCAGCTGGTCTAGCTAAGCCCACTCCGAAACCAGGCTGATCTGGCTGGAAGACCATCTAAAACCAGCCAACTAGCTGGTTTCCGTTGGTTTTTTCAGCAGGTATTGCTTAGGCTTAAACAAGTAATAATACTGCTCTCCTCCACAAATCACACAATCTGAGGTGTCGTTAATATACTACTTAGGTGTAGGAATTTAAAAAAAAAAAAAAAAAACCTAACACCATTTTAAAAAATAATAGCAAGCACCACTAAACATGCTGAAATTACATTTTCTTGACCAAGTATTGACTGACAAACCAGATCATCTCTCTACAACCTCTTTCTCTCCGATTTCTTGTATTTTTCACTGCCTCTACTAATTGCCTGTTTTGCCTGAGGATGTAGGGGAATGCTGGCGTGCTCTCTGGATTGAGGCCAGGACAAGCTTCTGTTCAGTGCTGGCCACGATATTTACCCCTATTCAGACACACACATGCCTCATGGCTACTCACTCACTCACTCACTCACTCACTCTCTGTCTTTTTTTTCTGTCTATCTCCCCACTCCCCCTGATTTTATATCTCACCTGCTTTTTCTGACTGGTAGGACAAGACTGTGCTGTGTAAAAGCAGTGAAAATCCCCAGGCACGTACACACACATACACAAACATCATCCCCCATGAAGCAGAAGCAGCAAGCAGATAATGGGACATGAAATGATGCTACTTTACAAGCAAAACACAGCTGGACCAAAAGTAAGAGAACCCACCCACACAAAAACACACAAACACACACACACACACACACACACACACACACACACACACACACACACAAGACCAGTGATGTGGTTACATAGTATGTATATAGTATTTTTTTTTTTATGGATTACTTCTTAAATGAGGAAACTTTGATTTAAAGTAAATAAGTGTAAAATGTAGAAATAAGTGTTTAAATGTCATAATTACGTATTGCCCTTGTTATCAGCTACACCATACATTTTAAAGAAACTGTTTAAAAATACAATTAAGTGATTTTTACAACATTACAAAATGTAATTATAGGGTAGACTTGTTGTCAAACTTTTTACTTCACTGAATATTTCAGAGGGTAGGGTTATTTCTGAACATCAGCTACAAAAAACTACACATAATCTGCCCTTTTGTGACCGCATGCCTTAATAGAGGCTCATGTTGGCACATTATATGGGCCAAAATTTAAATTGTTGTCTATATCATTTTGAACCAAACACAAATGAGAAAGGCAACATACATATTTGGGCAACAAGTAAATATGCATGTGACAATTTGCCTCAACCTGGTATTTATGAAAACCACTGCTATAGAAACAAGCATTTGTGAACCTTATAGTTACCCATAGCCCTCTGTGACAACTTGCCCCGGCCTGTATATATATTTATATGATTTCTCACCTCGACCTCGAAAACTCTCTCGCTGTCGTCTAAAAAAATGACGCGTAATCGCAGTTTCTCATTCTTGTTCTTCCGCACAGCTGTCCTATTGACAGGTGTCTTCAGCAGCTCGAACTTATCCCCCATCTTCTGTGCGTCTGTCAAGGGTTTAAGCGCCACACTTTTCTTTTAAATAAAGGACAGAGGGTCCATAATGTGTGATATTATCCGTTTGATGCTGTAGTGAGGGAGTTGCGCGCGGAGGTCTAGTGACGAGTGTTCACGCATCCTGTTCTTAAACTGTGCAGCATCAGCAGCATCAGCATCAGCAGCACTGGATCTGATCTCATCCCAGAGCATCACGCTACACAATAAACACAAGTCTCTGACTCTACAACGCGCAGAATCAACGGGTTTTATCTTGTCAACAAAATTGCTGGCGTAAAATAGTTTCGTCAATGCATTCATTCACAAAAATGCACCACATCATTTTATATTACGATAAAATAGCCTATATTTTGTATATGAGGCAAAACTGTATGTGTGTGTGTGTGTGTGTGAGTGTATGTACTGTATGAGTGTGTGTTCTTGCTTATGTTACACTGAGGGGACCAAATGTCCCAACAAGGATAGAAAAACCTGAAATTTTTGACATTGTGGGGGCTGGCCTGCGGTCCCCACAAGGGAAAAAAATATTAAAAATAGTAAATGATGTTTATCTGAAAGTGTAACAATGCAAACAGGTTTTCTGTAAGGGGTAGGTTTAGGGGTAGGATTGGGTCAGGGGATACAAAATATCGTTTGGTCAGTATAAAAGTAATAAGTCAATGGAAAGTCCCCAAAATTCACCAGTCCCCAAAATCCAAATATATATACATTTTATTAATTACAATATTTGTTGCCTAAAATTATGCTATTAGGTAAAAATTAATTTTATGATTAATGATTAATTTGATCTTCTTGATTGTCACAAGAAGTCAACATGTGTTCAAACATAATGTGCTTTTTCTTTTTTTTTTTTTTTCTTTTTTCTTTTTCTTTTTTTTGTAGTCAAGACTTTCTCATGTCCCTATACAGAAACTTTTAAAAATAAATCTACCTTGAGGAATATTCAGTAGAGTAAAATGTGACAGCTAGCCCTAGTCTTCAGTACATTGTATAAGGGCTATATTATAGCATGAGAAATACAGTAAAATCTATTATTTTCTCCGTTTACGAAAAACTCTAATGGGGAAGGTACTGTTAGTGGAAATTGTACTTCAGAGAAATCACGTCAGCTGCAACTCCTAATCTATGCCAGGAGGTGGCAGTATTTCCGAGTGAATTCTAAAGCAACGACTGAGATAAAAACAAATAGGCCTACTGTAACTGTGTACTTTCATGTCTGCAAATAGCGTCTCCAAACGTACAAGGAGAGATTAAACAACTAATTATAATGTGTCAGCCTCTAAAAAAACATCACACATTAGAACTGTTTCTGTCGTCCTCACCTATTGTGCTCTTTATTGCTGGGCAGGTGAATGTAATCTCTTGTTTTGATACGGCAGAGCGGATCCTGTAAGGGGAGCTGAAGCTGGAGCTCTGCTGACCAGCTGCTACTGTTCCATCACACATCATCATCACCGGCCCTGTTTGATTTTCCGAGCACCTGTCGGTCTGTGTGTTTTACATCGTGTAGTCTGAGGCCCGTGTACAGCTGAGAGGTTATCTATCTCTACGACCACCTTAACCTGTATGCTACAACATCTGGAGAAATGCTAGGATTTTTATACGCATTTTTTTTTTCTTTCATTACACAGACATTTTGTCACTGAACTGCAGTCTAAAACAATCAGGCCTGTTTTCAGGAATATTTTTTATGAAGTTGTAGCTTAAGTTATAGCTTTACAAAAGAATAAAAAGTATTAACCCATAAAGCTGAAAATTTAGAACAGCTAAACCAAATAAATAGTAGGCCACTACTAAGAAGTTACTTGGTCTGTAATAATGTTCTCAAAATATTAGCACAAAAACATTATTCATACATTATTTATAAAACGTTTTTTTTTTTTTTTTTTTTTTTTTTCTGAAAGATTTTAGTTGGAAGTTATTCTAACTTTTTTCAGTGTTATGTATTAAGCTACTTTAAAGTAGTTCACTTTCAGAACAAAAATGTATTTATGTTTTCCTAACTTAATGGGAACATTAGCAAACAAGTTTTTGTTAGCTGGGAGGTTTCCTCATATGACAACTCTGGATGCTTTTTCACTTTAGCAGTTTTGTATGTTAGTTTCAAACACCTACTTCACATGCCCTGTATCTGGGGCATGTTGTCACAAAAATTTTGTAGAATGGACTGTATATTTTTTTCCAGGACAGTAATATCTGTTTGTAGTCATGATTTTAAAGGGGTATTTACACTTCATGACTTGATCAAATAGCTGACCAAGTATAAATGCCCTCCAACACTCATGCAAGATATGTATAATACCAGGAATAGAAGTGCATTACATAGGTTTTAAAAATAACCTTATCCTAAAAAATGTTCACTGAAGTAAAAAGTGAGTGCTTCACCTATAGCTATCTATTGATGTGTGTAAATGGCAAATTGTCTCATCCATTTGTTTCTCCCACCTTAAACATTTTATTTCTTGTTATTACTCATTTTCCACTTGAAGGATATAAAAGCACAAATGCTCGGAGAGAGTTACTACTAAATGTCAAGAGTGTCATTTGGAAAATGTCATACACCGCCTGGCATGAGAAGGGTGATATATTTTAAAGCTCTTCTGTTAATTTAGTAAGCAGTCAGTGGTCCTCTGGTTCATCTCACCCTGGGGGTCTGAGAAAAAATAGACACTGGAAAAGGTCTAAACCATTCCAGCCACTTTGCCCTTGATGATTCATTCACCTACACACTCAAATCCATGTATTTAGCCAAACATCTGCCTTAAACCGTCTTCCCATTAGCTAATTCCCTATGGTTGCTTTTCCCCCCGTTTGCACAGATGTCGTTTAAAGTTTAAGACCTGCATTTTCTTTTGCTTCTGGTGGTTCAGTTTGTGTGGTTTATCATTCTGCTTCTCAAATTTGCACTGGATGTTTGAGGTCTAATGGTACTGGACAAGAACAATTTTTTATGTTAACATTTGTTACATATGTTTTATGTTAATTTTTTAAGTCAACAGCCTTTGCTTGTAGTTAATGTTGTACAGTAGATACATAAAAGCATCTTTTTCCATTTACAGCCATTTAAAAATACCTTTATTTTAATGACATTTATTTTTTTCTTGCAAGAAACATTCACTGCCATTCTAAAGTTTGGGGTAAATAAAAAGGGGTTAATAAACTGATATTTTATTCAGCAAGGATGCGATTAATTAAAAAATGACAGTGAAGACATTTGTAACGTTAAAGAGGAAAAGATTTCTACTTTCAAATAAATGCTGTCCTTTTGAACTTTCTGTTCATCAAAGAGTCCTGAAAAATGTATCTCGGTTTCCACAAAAATATTAAGCAGCACAAATGTTGATAATATAATATAATTGTTTTTTTTTTTTTTTTTTTTTTTTTTTTTTTGAGCTTCAAATCAGCATATTAGAATGATTTCTGAAGGATTTCTGCTGAAAGTCAGCTTTACCATCATGGGAATAAATTACATTTTAAAATATATTAAGACAGTTATTTTAAATTGAAACAATATTTAACAGTAACACTATTTTTTGCTGTATTTTGATCTAATAATTGCAGCCTTGGTGAGCATATTTTTTTTTTCAGAAACATTAGATTTTAGACCTTTTATTCACACACCACCTTATAATGTGATGAAAGAAGCAGGATATTCACATAAAAAATGTAAGGTGAGACTTGAAAATGGAAAAAGAAAGATAATGAAGAATGTGTATTAGAAAAGTAAATAGTGTGAAGTTAGTGAGTTAAAGGGATAGTTCACCCAAAAATGAAAATTCTGTCATTAATTACTCACCCTCACATCATTCCAAACCCGTAAGACCTTCGTTTATCTTCGGAACACAAATTAAGATATTTTTGATGAAATCAGAGAGCTTTCTAAACCTGCAAAGACAGCAAAGAAACTACCACATTCAAGGCCCAGAAAGGACATTGTTAAAATAGTCCATGTGACATCATTGGTTCAACCGTAATGTTATAAATCTACAAGAATACTTTTTGTGTGCAAAGAAAACAAAAATAACGACTTTATTCAACAGTTTCTTCTCTTTCCTGTCTCATATTCTCATATAGCTTCATAACATTACGGCTGAACCACTGATGCCATATGGACTATTTTAATGATGTCCTCACTACCTTTCTGGGTCTTGAATGTCCTTTGCTGTCTATTCAGGGTAAGAATACTCTCTGATTTCATCAAAAATATCTTAATTTATATTCCGCAGATGAACGAAGGTCTTACGGGTTTGGAATGACATGAGGGTGAGTAATTAATGACAAAATTTTCATTTTTTGGGTGAACTATCCCTTTAAATAAGTGATTTATGAGTGAATCATGTTACATATCTCTTAATGTCCTTCCCTGAAGAAAGAAGCGTCATCTATGTATGAAGAAGTTCACAAGAAAATTTCCAGCTAATGTATATCCAGCCCTCAGGTATGGCACGTCTAACAACAACAAAAAGGATATGAAAGTGTCTTTGAGCTCTTAATAACTTGTTCACTTGTCTCACGAGACAATCCCAATCCACTCACCCCTCTGGGGTCCATGTCTCATGAGAAGTCTTCCTGTGTCTTCACTCTCCAGCTGATGTCATGACCAAGGACAATGTCACAGCCTATTAAAATCGTCCACACTGCTGGATCAGGCTCCGTCTTTGCTTCATAAATGAAGTAGGTGGAGAGGGAGAGATAGGGAGAGCAATCGCTTTATCCACACTGAAATGAAATTTAAACCCCTACTGTTTTATACTGTGGAACGAACGTTAATGTGGATTCATTCTCTTTTGATTTTTAAATCTCCTTCTCTTGTGTTTTAAATGAGATTACATGTCACAGCTTAAAAGACTAGACAGAGGAATTTATATGGAGAATCAGAATCTGTTCAATGGTCACTTTGTATGTTAATTGGGATATTTAATGGTTTCTTTCCTCAAAACTCAGCCATGTAACAGCAGGACTTGGTGACTTTTAAGAAAATCTTTAAATAGTTATGCTTTAAGGAATTTTATACATTTATTCAGCAAGGATGCAATAAATTGATCAATAATGGCAGTTCAAGACATTTATAATTTCAAATAAATGCTCTTCTCTTTAATTTTTATTTATCAAAGAATCCTGAAAACAAAATGTATCACAGTTTCCACCAAAATATTAACCGTCAAAACTGTTTTGAGCATTGACAATAATAAGAAATGTTATTGAGCAAATCAGCATATTAGAATTCTGACAAATCATGTGACACTGAAGACTGGAGTAATGACTGCTAAAAAAAAAAAAAACATTATATGGAGGACACTATAATCTGCCTCGAGGATGTGGATTGTATTTGCATAAGATCTGTCTAGGTCAGTCTCACCCTTATCTGAAGTGCAGGTCTGTGTTGTTTCATTTCCAGATGTTGCCAACAAGAAACAGAGAGTCAGGTACCTGCTGGAAGCTAAACTTGTGGCAGGATACTCCTGAGATGATTAATGGCTTTGCTTATGATTTCATTAATCTATTAATACCACTGATAAGTTTCCTGCTGCAGAGAGAGAAGGTCAGTGTCAGAATAAATCTGGACACTCATTAACCCCTCAAGCCAAACCTCTGATCTCCAGAAAGGTCTGCAAAGAGAGGCAAAGAAATGGCATATTGGCTAGATGGAATACTTTTAAAGAAATAGTCTGATCTTCCATTCAACCATTCAATGAATGGTTGATCTAGTTCACCAAAGCCAGTGTGAATAGTTTGAGCAGACAGATCTAGTTTGCAATTTGGACTTGATCAGTTCACAACACAAATTTTTGGCCATACAGTAATGCACACTAAGCAGTAAGACTTTTCTTATGCTCACCAAGTCTGCATTTATTTGATCAAAAATAAAGTAAAAACAGCAGTATGGTTAAAAAAATATTAGAATTTAAAATAACTGTTTTCTATTTGAATATATTTTAAAATGTAATTTATTCCTGTGATGCAAAGCTGAATTTTCAGCATCATGCATGATCCTTCAGAAATCATTCTAATATGCTTATGGTTGAGAAACAGTTATATATATATATAAAAAATCAGGATTCTTTTATGAATAGACAGTTTAAAAGATTATGATTTGTTTTAAATAGATATATTTTGCAACAATATACATGCCTTTTCTGTCAGTTTTGATTAATGCATGTTACTAAATAAAGGTATCCTATTGACCCTAAACTTTTGAATGGTGGTGTATTTTAAAAAAACTAAAAATATTAGCACAGGTCAATGACAGCACCATCACAATTGATTGATTGTGCTACTGTTTGGATCAAGCAAAATATAACTGCTTTCATAAGGTACCCATAAATCCAGGTATATACTTGATAGACACTCTAGATTAAAACAAGACAAGACAAGATTTTTTAGATCTGTCCTATGATTGATCTTTTGGGGATTTTGAGGTTGAATACAGATGAAAGAGGCTGAAACTGTAGGTGTTTTCTCCATTATCTCATGGATCAACTTTTTCCTTCAAGTTTACTTTTTCATTTCTTCACCTTATCTGGGTGGATTTAAGCATTTTTGGCCTTGTGCCTGCACTATGCTGAAAATAGATGCTTGTATGCATCACACATTTATTTAGCTCAAAATCACATCCTGTTCTCTGTTTAGTAAGATATTTTGTTCATACTGTGTTAGAGTTTCATTTGGATTTAGTTTAATGCTGGAGTAACTAATATTTATAGTCACAATTAAAACCTCTAGCACTTTTTGCTCCTTTTTAATTAAGGCGATAGCACTGATGGCATTGGTCTGTCGAAGATTGTAACTAAAAAGGTTTTTAGTGTTTAATCAATGCTTAAATTTGTGAGATTTTATATCAGCAGGTTTCCTTCACACATACTAATGCTATCCTTAGACTGAATGACACTTGAAAGCAAATTCAATTAACCTTTTACACAGTTTTCCCAACATGAAAAAATAAGTAAACACTTTACACCAGTGGAGACAGAGGATGGTTTAACTCTTTTCCTTTAACAACTATTTATTTCTTTATTTATTTATTTGCATTGCTTATTTCCAATTTTGATATAATTTTCCCATATCTGCTAGAAAGCATTTTAATTAAAAAAGGTAACAAATGGAATAATATTATTCTAAAATGGCAAACAAATAATAATAAAAAAACATTACATATGTAAAAAATGGGCTGACAATTTAAAAAAAAGGAAATTAAAAGGTTTACTTTAGTGTTTGCAACTCCTTGTGTTTATTTTTGTAATTCATTCATTCATTCATTCATTTATTGTTTGTTTATGTTTTTCCAATTTTAATAAAATATTCCCAAATAAATTATTGGAGTACATTTTACAAGAAGATATTCTTTCAGATTTTGATAAATTTTTTAGTGAATATTTAAAAGCTACAAAGAATTTTAAGTATTTAATTTAAATATAAAGGTAATAATATTCTAAAACTGTAAACAAATTGGGGGGAAAATTTGAAATTGAAATTGAAATTAGAATGCTAAACATTGTTTGCAGTGAACAAGGACTTAATATTGAGATGATTTGAAACAGACTTTCAGCAGGCCTTAACAACACAATAAATCACTAAATTTGATCACGCTTATGGAGTCCATGTAGTAAGAACATGCTACAACTTGGTCAAATAACTGCAGCTATACATGCTCAGCATACCGTAATGGTTAACAACATGTTTGTCTCTGATGAGGCTGTATGGGGTTGTATCAGTTTCTCCAACTCCAGATCTCAGTGTTTTTCTCATCTTTTACCAAGGCAGTGATATCTACAACTTGGTGGAAAAAAACCTGGCCAGGCATTTTTTCCCTCTGCCTTTATGGAGAGTGAACGGAAAGTTGTAAAACCTGGTGCCAGCTCTTACCTGGCCTTCCAAACCCCGAGATGAACTTGAAGCAGAAAGATGAGTCAAAAGCGATACATCGATGATTTAGAGCATTGCAGTGGCCAGCGTTCAGGGAGCCCGGAGGAAACTCCTCTCCTCCACCAGGAAAACTGATGAGAAGAGAGGAATCAGTGAAGGAATGATATGTTCTGTCAGATGAAGTCTAACAATAACTGAGAGAATCTCTTCTGCACCAGGGAGAAATAAAAGAGAGTGGAGGGGTGGAATTATTATGGTGGAAAGTAAACAAGGGCCAACATGTGGAGTAGAAGAAAGAATACGTGTCAGGGACGATGTAGGACAAGAGGAAAGGTAATTTTTAAAACTATTAAAAAAAAAATAGCTTATCCAAAAATAAAAATTTGCTGAAAATCTCTTCGTCTTCTTACATAACTTGCTCACCAATGGATCCTCTGCAGTGAATGGGTGCCATCAGAATGAGAGTCCAAACAGCTGATAAAAACATCACAATAATCCACAAGTAATCCACAACACTCCAGTCCATCAATTAACGTCTTGTGAAGCAAAAAACTGCGTGTTTGCGTGAGTATATTACTCGCTGCATTTTTAGATCTACAACTTATTAAAATTGAATTGAAGGAAATGAATGGGACATAAAAATTCACATATATTATTCATGAAATAATATTTTGTATAATATTATTAAAGCTTGTAAACTCCTTGCAATATTTTAGCAAACACAGTGCTACTCATTTAATCTGACAAGCACAAATATTATTAGGAAAAGAATCTATTGTTTATGTGAACATTATTGTCATTCTGATATTTTTTGACTATTTTTTGAAAGTCCAGAGAGCTTTGTTAAATAATTAGTACTAAACTCTGCCTAACCAATGTCTGAATTCAGCTCGGCGTATAATAACAGCAGTAAAATTGAGCTAGAGGAGACTTCACCTTTCATCAGTGTCACGTCAGGCTGCTGTCACCTCAGACTCATTTAACCAAGAGGAAAATTCATGTAAGTGTTTTTAGCATCTGCCAGATAAGCAACGCATCTGTTCTCATTTGCACACAGTGACAAAGAGCTGCAGAAAATAAAGGGAGCATGTGTCTAAAACTGAGCTGTTCTTTTTAAACATGTGCCAGTCATTTCTTTCTGGACGTGACAGCTTGTGATACACTTAATGTCGGCAGATCATTCTTTCAACAGATGCACATCCGGTTCTAAATGGCAGATAATTAACATGCATATGTGTACTGTATATATCAGATTTATCAAGCTTCTTTGTCCAAAAAGTTATCATAGTCCATCCTGCAGGGTTTATTCTAGAGCAATCTGGATTTGTTTTTCCATTTACTGAAGACGTTTGGCCACTCCTCTGATCTTTTCTTATATATATCATGTTTATACTGCTATTTTGAGTGGCAGATCTGTGTCTGTCTGTCTGTAAATGCATGTGTTTGAAAGAAGGAAAAAAAATAGATGAGACAGGAGTAGAAATATGGTCCATACTCTTGCTTTATTCTCTCATTCCTTGAGCCCTTGAAGTGATCTGATGCATAGCCAAAACTCTGACCGACTGACCTTGCCTTTTTTCAATTTTGTGCATATGTGTGTGCAATCAAGTCTCTCAAACAATGATAATGTTTTCATGTATTGAGAGATGGTAAAGTATGTAATATTTCTTATTTTAATGAGTTTATAAGTTTGCATTTTGAATGTTGTCATTTTAAGTGTAGTATTTATTTTGCTTTTATTTAGTTAGCTGTATTTTTAATAAATCAATTTTGATTGTTGCACTTCAAAATCTTTAATATACATGCAAATATAACATATTTGTTTTGTTTTTTTGTTGTTGTATTTTTTTTTTTTTTTTTTTTTACAGATATATTTAGCTTTGATCCTGTGAGCAAGATAATTTATTGTCAATGATATACAAACAAAGGTTAGATGTCATGGTACTTGGTTCTTGGTACTTGGAATGGTTCATTCAGAAATTAAAATTTGCTAAATATGTACCCTCAGGCCATCCAAGATATGAGTTTGTTCATCAGAACAGATTTGAGATGTTTGGATGTTAACTGATGGACTGGAGTCGTGTGGATTACTAGTGGATTATTGTGATGTTTTCATCAGCTGTTTGGACTCTCATTCTGACGGCACCCATTCACTGCAGAGGATCCATTGGTGAGCAAGTGATGTAATGCTTAATTTCTCCAAATCTGTTCTGATGAGCAAATAAACTCATATACATCTTAGATGGCCATTTTTGGGTGAACTATTCCTTCAACTGAACATTAATCACATAAAATAGAATGAACTTCAAATGCATTACGGTGAACTTCCCCTCTAGAATACACACACACACACACACACACACACACACACACACACGCACACACACACACACACACACACACACAAACAAGTCTATTACAGTTTTTTTTTCAATAAGAATTAAGCATATTGTTAATAATTATGGATAAAAATATATTTTACTATATAAAATATATCGAACACATTTAACTTTGTCTATATATAATTAAATACAGTACATAGATAAGTTGAAAAATAATAAAATAAAAGACCAGCTTATGGAAGCAGAAAAAGTATGGCAAACTAAATATGAAAACCATACATGTGATTAATGTCAAAGCAAAAAAATCAATTTGTGATGTCACATATGAATTTTAAAATCAAATGAACAACAACAACAAAAAAAACTGTTTATTTCATTATAATAAAACTCAAAATAAAAAGTTTTAGAGAGCGGTAATGTAGCACATTATTTCAAATTCATCATAACACTTTTTTTGGCTCATATTAATACCCTTATTTTAATACCCCTCACTTTTCAAATCACTCCTTTGCCTCTAAATGACTGAGTGTTCAGTGTGTTTCTACAGCTCTCACACCATTAATTTACTGTCCATTAACCATTTAAAGAGAAGCATGTCAGTCTAAGACTAGTTATACACTCTCTCCTTTAAATTGGATTTGAATGGATTAACTCCAGCCTTGTTTCCCAGAAAGCCTCATTCGTACTGTTCATAATTACATTTTACACTGAAATGCAAATTCAGGTCAAAGTGTCATTAAGGTCATCCACATCTTCCTGACACTATCGCTATTCCACACATATTGACTGTTCTACAATGCATGAAGTTTATCCTGTGAAATTGCGCCTCTTGATATCCAAAGTTAGGTTTCATGTGTTCATAATGTTGATAAATTGTTTAGAACATGCAACTAAATCAGTATTATGCCAGCATACTGTTTTATCATGGTTTTCTGACTCACTCTACTTCAAACAATCCTCTTCCTACTCTTCACCTGTGCCGTCTGAGTCATTTAGTATTGTACATTTGTATATATCAAAAGCTCATGCTGAGTTAAGTCAGTTGTACCAGACTTTCAAATCTCTAAAATACAAAAACAAAATAAAAATGAATAGTATGAAAGCAAAACTGTATCTAAAGTCTGAGGCAACTTATAGAAGTTTTCTGTTTTTTTAATTTAATAGTAAGTTTAATAGTAATAACATACAATTAAATACGTACATTTTTTTTTTTTCCTGCAGAAAAGATGTTTTGAAGAACATTGGAGTCCAAACAACATTGACTTTCATTGTATGGACAAAAAAGGTTTCACAAAAGCAAGTCATACAGGTTTGAAACAACATGAGTGTGAGTAAATGAAATTGGTGATTACAGAATACCTTAAAAGAAACTTTACAAAACTGCTTTATTAATGTGAATAAAGAGATGGCATGCCTGATGGTAACACAAATGTGGTTAAAGGGATGTGTGGGATATTTTTATGGCATTTTTCTCAAAGGATTCCTCGTGTGTCCCAGGAGAGGGGTGCACAGAAGTCTTTCCACAGGCACATCCAGATGTGTGAGCGTGTTTTCCCAATGATGCTGAACAGATGGCATTCAAATGCTTGAGTACCTGACTTAGCCTGACCCATAAAAGACAAAGCTGATTCTTCTGTTGCCTAAAGATCATGCTTCTTATTTCATACTTTATTTTCTTGACATAGAACTATCGTGCACAATTTAGTGTGCATGAACAATTTAGGGTGTATTACACAGTGTGATACAAGTGCGAGTGGAAATTTCTTTGAAGATTGTATTGTTTTGGGCAGAGGGTCTTGGAAAAAATGTAGATCAAGAGCACTTTATATCCTTGGATAGATAGATAGATAGATAGATAGATAGATAGATAGATAGATAGATAGATAGATAGATAGATAGATAGATTAAAATAACACTGCACTGAAATAGTCCTGTGGTGTGACAAAATGTACTTTTTTAAATAGGCTATATAAAATATAGGCAGCGGTTATTTACACTAAGTGTAAATAGCGATAGATGCTATTTACACTAAGTGCAAACAGCGATAGATGCTATTTACACCAAGTGTAAATAGCAATTAGATTCTATTTACACTAAGTGCAAATAGCATATTTTCTTAGCGATAGATGCTATTTACACCAAGTGTAAATAGCAATTAAATGCTATTTACACTAAGTGAAAATAGCAGTATTTTTGAACGGTATGCTATTTACACTAAGTGCAAATAGCTATAGATTCTATTTACACTATGTTAAAATAGCAAGATTTTCTGCTATTTATACTACTTGTTGCAAATAGTGGCAATTATCTGCACATCACTATTGTAGTACATTATAAAACAGTACGCAATAATAACGTATTGAGTGTAAATTATAGTTTTAATTCAAATTATTAAATGGATGCCACCTCATTGGGACAAAAGCCCTCCCTACACCTCCCCTAACCCTACCCGATACTTTATTTTCAGTATTTCGATTATTTCCTTCATTTTTATTGAAAACATTTTATTTTCAATATTTTGATTATTTCCTTCATTTATATTGAAAATAAATGCTTTTCCAATGCGATATGAGATTTGAAAAGGGAGAAAAAAAGTTCGGTTGGTTCGAACTCGGGTCGATGACATCAAAAAGCACGCACCTTACCATCTACGTCATTGACACTGATGTCAAATAGGCGTCTTTTTTTTAATGTTGACAAGCTCAGTCACACCTTGCTGGGCGGAGTTGAGCCGCCTTTCCACTGAACACGACATTCGTACATGACTGTCGCATTTCTCCCCCTAGCGGCAGTCGCACAGAACTTTCAAACTGGTCGTGCAGCAACCCAGTCTATGGCAGCAACTTGTCGTTCGTCGGAGAGAGTGGTAGACTGCTTTAGTGTAAACAGCCTCTGCCAACAAGGCGGGCTATTTGCACTTAGTGTAAATAGATACTCTGTAAAAGGCATTCCATGTAGAATTTGTTTAGTGTAAATACTAATATTTTGACCATGTGTAAATAGCAAGTAATAGCATCTCTGTTTATACTTTTCCAAGTGCAAATAATGAAAGAAACTATTCACACAAAATGTAAATAGAAGTAATATGCTATTTGAACTGTGGTAAATTGTCTGAGCTAAGTGGGCGGAATTAGTGCAAACAGCCTTTCCAAATAAAGTTGGCTATTTGCACTCACTTCAAATAAACACTGCTTATTAATAATTATGCATGTGTGAGAAAAAATATTAAAAATGTTTATAGATTGACGGATGGATGGTCAGATAGATAGATAAATGTGGGATATAACATAACAGCTTGAGAGAAGCTGGACACTCGCTCAACAGAGGAGGAGGGCTGTAATTTCTCGACTTCCAGTGAATTCTTTACCCATAAATTGGAGCACATGTGGTTGGCAAAATGGAGCATCATTCTTCCAGCGAGAGGCGGAGTTAACCGAACCGAGAAGCGCTCCGCTGATCTGAATTTTCACACGGGTAAAGAGAGGCGCTCGGCTCGGTGCTGCCAGTTTCGCTCTGTGGACGCAGTTCAAAAGAGGAAGGCATATAAAGGAGAGTGATGAGAAAGTAGAAGACCTATAAGAGCATATTTAAAAAATAATAATAATAATAATTGTAATGACCACTATGGCCGTTCCTGCGACTCTTCCGGTTCACTCTGGGACTTCTGCGGTGTCCGGTAAACTCTTCAGAACCGACCCGTTCTTCTCGAGTCCCGCGGACTCTCCGCGACTGATCAACGCACTGAACGAGACGCTTCCGAGCGGCGCAGCGACAAACGAGTGCAAAATCGTGGAGGTACACGGAGTGAAAGTCGCTTCTTTTAACGTTGATGGGCAGGAGCTTATTTGTCTCCCGCAAGTCTTCGACCTTTTCTTGAAGCACCTTGTCGGCGGACTGCACACCGTGTACACGAAACTCAAGCGTTTGGATATAAACCCGGTGGTGTGCACCGTGGAGCAGGTGCGCGTGTTGCGCGGACTCGGTGCCATCCAGCCCGGAGTGAACCGCTGCAAACTCATTTCCAGAAAGGATTTCGAAGCGCTGTACAACGACTGTACCAACGCAAGGTTCGTTTGGTCAATAACCTTTTTCTGTTTATAGTTTAAATAACTGGTGATTGTGCATTAGCCTTTGAATTGCATAAAGACTGCGAAAGAAATATTTTTTAGTACTTTTTCAGTATTGCAGAAATTCTAATTCTTTATTCTTAAACGTAACGCACCGCAGTGAAGCACAAATGTGTGAAAAAAAAAAACAAATAAATAAATAAATAAATAAATAAAAACCAAAAAAAAAAAAAACAGAGGCAGTGTATTTTACACTAGGGCTGGGTGGAGGAACATAGTGTCCCTTTATGCTGCTTATAAGTCCTTTCAAATGGTAGTCAACAGAAAGCAACAAGTGGAGCCCCAGTTTTGACTTGGTGGCAAATGTCCCAGACGATAAAAAAAGAAATGTTTTTAAAATCTAATTTAAAACCCAAGCTCAAAGAAAGTTCATAGCAATGGAATTTTTGTTCATGCTCGTTTCATACAAGAATATTTCTGCAAAAATGTCAAAAGGTATAACCAAGTAAAAAATAAATATCTTTAGTAAAACATACCCCCACCTTGAATACAAGTTTATGCAACCTAATTTTTTTAGGGTTTTTAAAAACTTGGGATTGATTCACTATTTTGTTTTGTTTTTGTTTTATATTTTTCTTGGGGCTTCCTGTATGTTGGTGACACCACACTGACATTGATTTGGCAGCCAAAAGTTTTTTTCAAATATTTAAAGTCAATTGCATGCAAACGAACAAATTAATTAATTAAAAAAATAAGAATAAAAAAAAAAAATAAGCCTTTTAGTGTGGCTTATAAGTTATTTTATAATTTTAATTTTTTAATGAATTTTTGAATAACTTAAAGGATTCAGACCAAAAATACAGCACCAATGCAAAGTCCTGCAACTGCTAATATGAAAAAGGTATTTTCTTGGTAAAACATTTGGTGAAAATTTGCCAACATTAATACATTACAATGTGCTTATCTTCTCTATCGACACCATGAAGTACTTTCAGGGACCCCCAGGGGTCCACAGACCCCTGAATGAAAACCCTGGCTCTAATTAGATGGAATAGTTCCGTCAGGAACCATTAGTTCTGTGAATACACATTGTGCGTCAGCTTGTGGATTTTTTGTGGCCAAAGTGTAATTGCCATTCTTTGAAGCCCAGTGCATGCCTGTCCTGTTCAATCCCCTTAGATCCTCACGTACGTGACACAGATAAATTTTCCAGTTCCCTCCATTATGTAAACGCATATGCATTGGTCGAGATAGTAAACTGTTTATTCGCTTTCCAACCCCGGTGCTTGTTTTTCATTAAGTGCGTTTTGAGCACCCTGTGTTAAGTTTCATTACTAACATCAATAATAACAGATTTCTTCTAAACAGAGAGAGAGAACCAATTAGTTTGCATTTCGACAATATTTGCTTGGAGCCTAATAATGTAATGAATTTAAACATTTCATTTGAGTAATAGCTTGTGTTTAATCTCTAAGTGATTAACTACATGACTGTATATATTTTAGTAAGTTTTGTACAGTGCTGTGAAAACACTGGGATCATGTAGCCTCTACAGAGTCAAGTTACGCTCGCGCTTTATTCACAGAAGACAATAGGTTAAAATTTGGCGCTTTGAACGTGATGTCTTAATCCTTCTCTTTGTTGCGGTCTGTTTGTGCAGAGACCATAACTGAATAGAGGGGAGATATATTGTCATATTAGGTCATGTGTTTTGAAGAAAGCCTGTCATCAGGTTTCAAAGGGCCTTTTGGATACTTTCAGAGGTTTGCAGGAAATATTTTTATGGCGTGTGAAAGTCAAAACTCTTGCCTCTGGTAAGATTAGGAAACTGTAGTCATTTGAAAAAAAGTGTTGAAATTTAAAGCTATGACTCTTTAAGGAAATGATAGCGAGAAGTGCATCTACTAGTAGTTTTTTTTTTTTTTTTTGTAGTTAATTATGTAGAAACCCACTGTTTTATGGCTTTTTGTTGATGTCTGCTAGTTTTGAGGCCATATGTTTGCTGTACTGCTAAAAGAATTCATAATTCATTCTTAATTAAGTTACTCATAAGAAAATACAATAAAAATGGAATGATTCCAGAAAGAACAATATAATTTTTAATTGTATTAAGAATTTAGTATTGGTCACATTTCACCTTTGTGTTGTCTGGATTGTGTTTCCTAGCAGATGGTTTACACTGCTGTGCATGAGTGAACTGCTTATTCACCTGTGGCATATATTGTGGCGAACACACACATACACTCCTGATTTTATTTCTCTGTATAAACAGTGATGTCTCACCATATGTGATCCTAAGAATACAAAGGCTCAAAGGGTGGCTTGATTTATTGCCTAGGATGTCATGCACTGAACATTACCATCTATTAATAAGCATTTGGAAACTAAAACATTAAGCACAATAAAAGATTAAGCCCA
Source organism: Spinibarbus caldwelli (assembly GCA_039654775.1). Lineage (NCBI taxonomy): Eukaryota > Metazoa > Chordata > Actinopteri > Cypriniformes > Cyprinidae > Spinibarbus > Spinibarbus caldwelli. The sequence continues at coordinate 8,914,401 of CM077225.1, forward strand.
TGCCTCAGACGTTTTTGAATCACGATTGAGTCAGTATGAAGTAATGCATGATGTAATAGTGAGTCTGTACATGGGGGTGCTGTGGATGACTACTATGTCTGCTATAATATGTATGTAGAATAGCTTCTAGGATCATACTAATATTAAGCTTGACTCTGTGAAGCTGTGGTTGTGGCTTTTTATCTCACAATTCTGTCTTTATTCATGCAACTCTGTTTTTTCTTCAAAACTGTGAGAAAAAATTGCCAGATATAAACTATTATCAAGTAATTGCGAGAAAACGTCAAGCTTGTTTTCGCCCACGCAGGATTATTATTAACTAAACCTAAAGCCAAAAAAAAACAACTTTTAATTATTTGAAATAAAATAAATGCTAACTGAAATAAAATATATAAAAACTTGCCAAGGCAACATTTTTCATTTTCACTTAGTTTAACTTGATGTACTAAAATAACTAAAATTAAAACTGAAATAAGAATAATAATAGTATTAGTAACTACATAGACATATTTAAAAATGACAATGAAACAACAAAATTGCTAAAACATATTAAATTAAAAAGAAAATGGAAAATAAAAAATCTAATTCATAACATTAATAAACTATAATAGTATCTCAATGATACTAAAATAGCACAGTTTTTGCCACTGAATAAAAAATTAAAAGATAATTGTGACTTTTTCTCTTTATGGCTGAGTTTACATCTGGCAATTTTGAGCTTATAACTGGCAATTCTTTAATTTTGAGAAAAAAGTAAAAATTGTGAGATATAAACTCAGAATTGTAAGAAAAAAACTTATGAGATAAATATTCACAATTACCTTTTTAATTTTTTATTCCATGGTGGAAATAATCTTCTGTACATTTCTCTATTTCAGCTATGTACTTTGCTTACGTGTGAAAGTGTGAATCCAGTAACTTGTTAATATGGGGGCCACTGCAAATGCATGCAGTGTAAAACTGGCCGAACATGGCATTATGTGCTGCTTCAAGCAGTGAGTGTGAACGACTATGAGAGCAGCAGTCATTCATTTGATTCCTTATTGAGTTGTGTCTCAGCTGAGGTCATTCAGTACATTCAGTACTAATGAGCTGCACTAGGGGTGCAGTTGCACTCAGCGAGGTTAATGTGTAGCGTGAAGTGGACATTTTGATAACACTTAATTACATTTGTCCACATCAGAGGCGGATGTTGGATGGTACGACTTCTGCGTCATTGCTTCGTGCCTCTTTGTGAAGAATCAGGCTGTAAATATTACAAACTTCCTCTTTAGAAAGTTATTGTACAGGCCAGGTGAATATCAGGAACATGTGGATGATAAAGCCCATTTATGCTCAAACAGCAATCATTAGATTGCAGGTTCATGTAATAAACATTTGGTGGCTGATTAGAAATGATAGAAAACTGCTTTGTGTATTTAGTCTTAATCATTAAAAAATATTTTAATTAACATCCTTTACATGACGTATACTACCGTTCGAAAGTTTGGGGATAGTGCAATTTTTTTTTTTTTTTTTTTTTTAAAGACATTCATATATTTATTTATCAAAGATTCATTAAATTGATCAAAAGTTAGAGTAAAGACATTGTTACAAAGATTGTGTATAATCTTTTATGGATGTAGGTGAAACCAAACAGACAATAAAAGCGTTAAGAGGTTTTTACTGTTTGTGGTGAGACAAGAGCTTTATTTAGCGGTTGGATCACAAAGAGAAGTTCTGTATGTTACGCCAAGCGATTAGCTGATTGTGAGGTGCTAAGTGACAGGTTAGCACATTAAGTGCTGGAGATACTGAATGAAACAGGAGGAATCTGGCATCTTTTTTTCATGACCTGACTCTTGTGCGGTTCACAGACGCATAAATGAATGATCTCGTCTAGACGCAACAAGAGTCAGCTTGTTTTCAGCAAACGGATCCTCCACCTCACTTGTTTTAGCCGTAGCATCATGACCTGTTTATGACTTCTGTTGAGTGTGTCATGCTTCAGTGTTTGCACTGTGGTCGTGTAGACGGGTAACATGCGGATGGATAGATGGGTTGTGATAATGTTTCTCTGAAAAAATAAACCAGACTTCTGTTCGGCTCTCTTATCTGAGTGAAGGAGATAAGCTGCTGTAAAACAGTCAGTTTCCCCTTAAGACAGTCAAGCAGACAAACGCACACACACACACACACACACACACACACACACACACACACACACACACACACACACTCCCTCCCCACGCTTTTTCCTGTTGAGGTGTGGATGTTATGGATGGATGTTAGACACATGATAAGCCCTCTCTTCCTACTCACCTCTCCATTAGAGGCTTGAAGAAAACAAAAATGACAAAGTGGAGCTTGACAGTATTTCTTTCAAAGCCTGTTTTTTTTTCTTTTGCCTTCCTTTTAAAGGAGCAGTTCACCCAAAAATCTGATCATTTAGTTACCGTCATATCTTTCCATGTCTAAATATGACCAAAATGGAGCCATTTTTTCATCACTTGTTTTGAAGCAATTACAGTGAAAGCTTTCAGACTTTAAAAAGGATGCAAAAGCATTATAAAGGTATCATTATGGTAGTTCATGTGACACATGCACTATAGTACGTTTGTATGCACACACACTTGTAAAAATGTTTCTTTTTTTTTTCATGTGTTTGAAAGAACAAAATAAAAATAGTTTTAAAAATATATTTTAATATATTGTAAAATGTGTTTTTTTAATTTTTTTTTTTAAATTATTTAGACAGTTTTTGTGAACCACATCAATTGATTCATTGAAAAGATCTGACTCCAAAGAATGATTCATTCACATATTAGACTAATTCTCATTTCAACAATGCAAGGAGATCAAGGCCAAATATCAAGTATTTCAGTGAATAATTAAAATTTTGGTGTGTTCTCACACAAATCTTCAGAGGACTTACAATTTCATCATAAGAGTTGTGTGGGCCACTTTTATGATACTTTGATAATGCTTTATGAATCTTCATTCCACATTTATTGTCATTGTAGGGAAAAGAGCATGAAAACAGTCTTTTTCCTTTTTCTGTATTCTTTTAACAAATTTTTCCACACTCGTAAAATGGCTGTTTTTTAAATCTGAAATCTAATTGATCAAGCCACAATGTATTAAATTACTTGAGGGAAGAGTTGTTCAGCACACACCACCTAAGGTGACACTTTATTTACCCATTAGATTATAACTTTTTTAGCGGCCTTGGTTCTGAAAGTATTATTCTCATTAATTTTTCCAATAGGAATGCAAAAACGGTTGGCAGAGGCTATTTACACTAACTCCGCCCACCAACGTGTGATTGGACTAGTCAACACTACAAAAGGCGATTGTCTAACAACAGCTCCAGTGGTGTAGAAGGTATTTTCGGCATTATTCGCCGGTCATTTTCAACGCAATCGACCCGAGTTCGAATCCGCCTTTTGCCGAACTTTTTTTTCTCCCTTTTCAAATCTCATATCACATTTGAAAGGTATTTATTTTCAATAAAAATGAAGGAAATAATCGAAAAGTTGAAAATAACGTATCGGGTAGGGCTAGGGTAGGGAGGGCTTTCTTGTCCCAATAAGATGGCATCCATTTAATAATTTGAATTAAAATTATAATTTATACTCAACACGTTATTACTGCATACTGTTTTATAATGTACTACAATACTGAGGTGCAGATAATTGCCACTATTTGCAATAAGTAGTATAAAAAGCAGAAAATCCTGCTATTTGCACTTAGTGTAAATAGCATCCATTGCTATTTACACTTAGTGCAAATAGCCGCTGCTTGAAAAGAAAAGTCTTCATTTAAGAGTTATAAGCCACAAACCAAACCAACCAGCTATTATGTGAAATAGTCTTGCAACAGAACATCAGCAAGCATGGCTTCTGCAAGGAACCATACTCTCCTTCATATTCTTCTTTTTTTCTTTTTCGCTGCTTATCAGCATGCAAACAACTTGTACCACAAGCTTCTCGTGGGCTACAATTTTTAACAGGAAGAAATCCAGTCTTGCATGAGAACTCCTGTCTCACACGTAATCTTACATTTTTTCCTGTATCACTTCTCGCGTGTGTTTAGTTGTGAAATACAGTTTGTAGACCAGACAGAGTTGTCAGCGATTTTTTCTTGTTGAAAAGTTGTGTAATGTGTGACCCCCTGTCGCTGATCTGTCGTGTAGCGTGCACACAACAGACAGTCGTGTAGTGTGAGAAGAACAGCGATCCTGACTCCATGCATGTGTTCCAGGCATAAGTTTATTATTTATTTCTTCTTGTTGTGTAAGAAAACCCTTTTATCATGATAAAATCACTGTAATGCATGTCTCTCATGTCATATTGCTTTATTTTACTCCCTGTCTGCTGTATTGTAACTCATTCTCCCAGTTTTTCCATTCTCGCCCTGTAGCACCTTTGAGAATGCTGCTCGCGTCTCTCTGACCGATCACAAGGTGTCATCCCTGACTGTGCTGACTTGACACTTTCCCGACACACATACACACACTGAGGATTGTTTATTGGCTTGCAAATATGTCCTCTACCTAAAAAGGACAGAGAGGGAGGAAAGTAGAGAGAATTGAATAAGTAAATGTTTTAATATGCAGGAGGCAAAGAGGAAAAGAACGACAGGAAGAGTGGAAGAGAAAGAAGGAGAAGTATTCATGAGGTAGAGGCAGAAACTGGCAAGCAGTCAATGCAGAATTGTGGTCATTAGTGACGCATGCTAACTTATTGTAAGCATTACTTTTACTATTTCTCATACTTTTGTGATTTAAACAAACTGCAAAAACTGTGAGTATTGAACTTTGGTGTGTAACTCATTTTACAACGTTTTTATTCATGTCTGTAGCATTAATAAATAGCTTAAATTGGAAGTACGATTTCTTTAAACGACCGGATGTCACAATTGACACAATTACACTATTTTATTGATACTTTTCAGAATGGAATTAAATAAAAATTTCCAACATATGTTTACACAGATCACTATTTTAGAACAGATCGTAAGTGTATTATAAGTAAATAACACTCATAGAATATATTCACTTGGTCATTTTGTCTTTTAAAGACATTTCTATATTTACTCAAGCATTAATAAAAAAAAAAAATGCTTTAAGCCACCAGTTGTTGTACCCTCTTTCCTCTTTCACTCTATGAATAGAAATCAGCATTTATGTTTTCTGTTTGCTTCTATGATTCTTTTTAGAAAGAGAATGAATGAAGTCTTTGTGTGGTGAAGCAACAGAGCAGCAGATAAACTGTGCCTCTTTTTCTCTCTCTCTCTCGCTCTGTCCATTTCCTCCTCTGCTTTCATACTCAGCCTTCAAAATGCATTTACTGTTATTTAAATGCACAATTATATATGTTTTGAAAAAAAAAAATTATTTGCCTGTATATATATTTTTTTCTGTGATTTAAAATATATTATACAATTATTTTATTATTGTAAATATATATAATATAAATTATATCTATAATATTAAAATAATATATATTTATTTAAAAAAAATATTTTAAATATTTTGAGTTTTTCTTGCCCATACAAAACTCACCACCACCGTTCCTGTGTGTGCTTGTATTAGTAAGTCTTAGTAAGTATTAATAACTAACAGTCAGACATTGTTGCCTGAGCATTGTGTTCTTTTCATAATATTCTGTACAAATATAAAGTGTCAGGGGCTGTAAATGATATTGCTTTTGAACACTGAATAAGTCTCATATTGTCTCGCTGTGATCTTCTAATTCATTCTCTCCCTTACTTTCATCTATGTTGTTTTTTGTTATTGGCATTTTTTTCTTTCCTTTTGCATGTTTTCTCTGCCATCTCCTTCCTCTCCTGCTCTTCTCACTCAATTGAAAATGAGAGACTGTAATTAGCTCGTCTGTGGTCTACACAAAACCAGCCAGAGAAAGATGGAGCTATTGTATTTCTCAGAAGAAAGTCAATAGATGTCATTGTGTATGTGTGTATAAATGGGTGTGTGAAGGTGTGATTAAGCTTGTGTGTGTGTGAGAGAGAGAGAGAGAGCATTTGTTTATGTATGTGCTGCCTGTCTGTCCTTATTATCATACTTGATAGTAGTGAGGAAAAGAGGCAAAGGGCTACATAAATTCAATACCAAGCTCAAATGGAAAGAAAGAAAGTAAAGACGACAGCCTTGACCAATCAATAAAGGGAGGGATTCCCTCCAGACCTGAGCACTATGACATCATAGTAGAAAAAACAAAGAAACAGATGCTTTGTCTTATCAAAGCATGTCAGTTCAGGTGTATCATGCAACAAAGTAGATTATTATTTCTAAATGTAAATATAACTCTAAATATATTTGTAATATAGGGAGATACTGTTTTGTATAGGTTGTTAAAAGTGCTGGGTAGTAACTGATTACATGTAATCTGGATTATGTAATCAGATTCCAAAAATTAAGTACTTTACATGTAATGCAGGGATTCCCAATTTTTCAATCAGCCATACCTTTTTCACCTAATTTATTTACTTGAAATACCTCCTTAGTTTTATAAGTAATAAAATATAACTGGTCACATGATATGCAGGTATATGCATGATATGCAGGTAACAAATATTGAAAATATAAATATCTTTTTAGTAAGTGTTTTATTTTGAATGTGATTTCTTTTAATTTTAAATGTTTATGATTTTTTAAAATAAAAAATAAAATAAAATATAATAAAATAACAAAATTACTATAATAAACAATATTTGGTATAGTAACAAGAAAGTGATTCTTGGGATCTTTAAGTTCTTTTTTGCAACATTATTTACAAGACAATTAAGCAACACCTTCAGGGTGAATAAAAAATAAAATAAAATATAAAATAAAATAAATTGCTATAATACAATAAATTAAGCTATTGTTGCTATATTATAATAATATTTGTTATAAAACAACATTTTTTTTTTTTTACTATACATGCATTAATGAGCTTAAATGTGATGGATAGCAATGTTTCAGATGACGTGTAATATCCTGAACACTCAAAAACAGATACAATGTTTTAAAACCTTCACAGACCCAAAATGTTTATGCTTTTCAGGGAAATCAACCAGCAAATGGCATAATTTTAATGGTCCTAAACACACTTTTAATGGTCCTAAAATTGGACAAATATGCTTATGTTATTTATCTTAGACAAGACAATTCAGAATTTTTTCCTTTTAATTTTGGGTTAAAATGTGAACCAATTTTGTGACATGTTTCTGAGAGATTCACCTTAACAGTTAGAGTTAGTAAACATTTATGGATGTAAAGAGGAACTGCAGTGAGACCTGTGGTCAACGCCTTTGACAGCTGTTTGATATCTATCATGGCAATAAATAGCAGCACTACCCTCTCTGTATGTATGTGTGTGTGTGTGTGTGTGTGTGTGTGTGTGCCTGAGCTTTAGTAATATGTCTTTGATCTCTGGGGGAATCCTCCCTTGTCCTCCATCTGCCACCAATCATAGTCGATGACAAGAGTATTGATTGAGAACAGGTTTCCATAGTAACCGACTCTTGGGTGTGGTCTGATATATGTTATATTCAGAGCTTGTTTTTTGATAAAATGTAATAATATTTTCACCTACACTCTAGAGTAAACACAACAATAAACAGTTATTTTTGAGTTCACGATGATGCAGCAAATATCTTCAAGATCTCATACAATACGTATGTGAGCGAACATGTTTAATTAGATTAGATTAGAGGATAATACTTTATTCTCCACTACTGTGGTAATTTGTCTTTGGCTTTACAAAAAATACTACATAAAAACAACTGAAACATGTTATGTATCAAAAATATAATACATAGTATCACATTAGAAAATCATAATATTCTTTAATTTAAAATAAATAAATCGAATAGATGTCAGTAGCATTTGTGGGATTTTTTTTCACATAGTTATGAACAGCACCAAAAAAAACTTCAATTGCTGTAGTATTTTTATTAAGAAATTGCTAAAACTACTTTCAAAAATAAAGATATACAGTTTTTTTTTAACATTTGCAGTGCTTACGATTAGACTAAATACTTAAATTGACAATCTTAATTTGCGTTTTCTAAAAACACACTCTTGCTATGGGATCAGAATTGGCAGGAAGCTCATTTTTTGCTTATTTAGATTAATTTTAAGCTTTCTTTTAAAAAAGATTTAAAATAAAGATAAAAATGTTAACTAAAATGTTATATTGTAACATACTGTAATTTCTCGCCATGGAACTTTTGTGACATCTGTAGAATTTATATGTGCATATAACGTTTGATTCACTAACAAAAAAAGTTTCAAAAAGTATGGTGCAGTTAAAAATGTTTATATGATTTTAAACATAATTGGCTTATCAATTATAATCCGTATAAGATTATAAAAGCAAATGCGGTGACTCTTTTTGTTCCCTGTGAATCAAACTCGTGACCTTGGGATTTGTTGCATCTTGCGTTACCTGTTGAGCTACAGAAATGCAGTCTTATCTGACACTATGATGTTGGCATGGCTTGTTTAGTCAGTGTGTTTCCAGTGCCTACAATCAGTTATTTTTATGAGAGTTTGTATGCGCCAGTGACCTCTGCATGACTGCATCGCTTCCATCAGCGGCTCATCCTGTCGTTCACTAAAAGAGAGGGATTCTTTTCTCTCTGATAATACAGAACAAAAGAGCTGTTGTCAGTAGATCTGGATTAGCTTTTTTGTGTTTCCATGCTTGTGCGCAGAAAGACAGAGCGAGAGAAAGAGAGGGAGAAAGAAGTGGTATCAAGAGATCAATGAATGAGCATCTCCAAGAGCTGTATTACTGTAAGCTTTGTAAACAGTGTTCTTCCTTTTGTCTGTGCTTTTAAGAAAGAGGAAACCATTCACACCCCCGTACATCAACACACCGTCCCACACACACTGCACACATTCCTGTTAGGCTGACACAGCGGGTTAGTGGATGTATAAACATTACACACCGGGATGAAAAGAGAGATATGAGCAGCTGAACTGCTGTGGAAATGCTTTTTTTCCCTTCTCTTTCTTTCTTTCTCTCTGTTGGGATTCATCCGCATGCTTGTGGCTCTTTTAAGCATCGAACTAATTAAGCTTGCAAAAAGCATACATGATCCTTATTGTTTCAAAATAGCATTGCCTTATTAAATTTACTCTGTTTAAAATCTAAACTGCTGCTGAGCCTGTGTAATACTCTGAGATTTCAAAGGGGCCGTATCAGAGAAAACAGGATTTTCCTTGCTCTTTTAAAATATTGGAGTATTACATTTCAGTGCCTAACTCGCCCTGCTCCGTTTATCAAACAGACATGAATAATTGCAAAATTGTGTGGCTTGTTGAGGATAGCCTGAACTATTACTTTTCAAAGTGATCTGGAAGCCAATAAAAAAAATGTAAAGATCCCATAGACTTTTGAAAGAGGGACCCAAATCATACATAGACTTGAACACGTGCTCTTTTGAATCGTGACAGTTTTGCACAGGCATATTTTCATATCTCCTTCAGAAAATGTCTAGTTTAGACTAGCTTAAACGGTTCATTCACAACATCTAGGGTTGTGACATCAGAACCACAAGCATATTAGACTGCCCACTATTTCATATCAATGGCTTTTGAGCAGTGTTGGGGAGTAACTAGTTACATGTAACAGCGTTACATAATTTAATTACAAAATAATTGTAACTGTAATCCATTATTTAATCCATCCATTAAATTACGGTTACTTATAAAATTGTTAACAATTACAATGGGGGTTACATCTAAATATTTTCTGCAAAAATCTAGGATATGTTTAATAATATTAATTTGTTGCTTTGCCTATTTTTGATGTGCACATTTAAAGGCCGGTTAGTAAAGCGATGCTATTCTGGTGCTTTTGATTGGTTGATTGTGTTCCAATGCTGGAAATGTAAATATCTCAAAGTAAAAGTGCTAACATCTGATTTTGTGGTGGCTGTGCTTTAAAATTAAATTATTATAATCTTAATTCAAGTGATGAAGGATTTTGAAATTCTGACAGTAGTTAGTGTTGAGTACTACTGTAATGTTAACTCTGCCTTTTTTAAATGTTTGAAAGTGATTAACAGTTGAAAACATTCGTTAGAAATTTAGAAAAGTATTCAAAAAGTAATCAAATGTAATCACTTGATGAATGACAGTATGAACTATGCCGATATAGGGAGGTTAGTCAAACATAAAGGTAATTTAGTTTAGTTAAACTTTGTTGTGTAGCCTTAGCTGAAGATTAATCTTTTTTGGCTACCCGATCTCATGATGAAAACATACCTCTGGGAACTTTTTCACAAGACGCAAAATATGTACCAATAAGTACATATCACTGCAGTTTCCGACAGAAATGAACACTAGAGGAGGTAAAACAGTGAGCACTTGTAATCGCTCCATATGTTTTGCTTTCCGGACATAACAAGCTTGCTTGGTAGCTCAGCCAGCATGGAATTGGACTCAGAATGCGGAATCCTTGGACTCAGAATACGGAATCCCATCAAAAACATGACTCACCATAAAAGAGATGAGAGATTGAAAAACAAGCTAAAACGGCATGCTTGCGATTGTGTTTTTACGTCACATTTGCTTTTGTTCATACTGTTGAGTAGGTTTAGTGCAGATGGTACGTTATTTTAAAACGTCACAGAGCATTAGAGTTATAGCGCCACTCAACGGACATTTCAAGTCAGAACTGCGGTGACACCTACAAAACCAGCGTCACATAAAACGTACCATATGTACGTTCATCTGTTCTGGGGAAAAAAGGAACACTCTTTTAGTGCCAACCAGTGGACACTTCACATCGAATATGTCACGAAACATACATGCCGTTATGTATTTCACGTCTTGTGAAAAAGTTTCCAGAGGTATGTTTTCATTATGAGACCAGGTTGTTTTTTGGAATTATCTGCAACAGGGATAGTCGAGCGCTAGAAGATACTTAAGTACAAATTTTGAAATTTCACCTGTTAAATTTCTATAATTTGTAATTGGGAGCATTCTTTTTTTAATAATTAGTTTTATTTATGTTATTTGGAGTGTTCCTTTCCAGTTCAGATTGAGTGCATCTGTATTTTTATATTTTTTCCATTTCTTTTATTTAATATTTATAAAACATTTTCCTGGGTAAGTCATTGTTGTTCGTTTTGTATTAAAGTTTCGCACTATTTTAAATTGGGTGGAAAATTCTTTTTATGTACTTTAAAAAAAAACAAAAAAACTTTTAGCCAGTTAATTAGTTATCAGCCTGTGTTTCCACCTTTCACCTCCAAAAACCTTGGCTAAATTGGTGTAAATTCACATTTTGTTGAATTGGTAGCGAATTCGTATGAATTTGTCTCATTAGCTACATATTCGCCAATCAGATTGTTTGAATTCAAACAAATTCGCCAGCAACTCAGAAAAAAAAAATTGAAAATAAACCTTAGTTTAAGTTGATATCAGTCACAATATTAGGGAAGAAATGGGGGGAAAAAAGTACTAGAAAAGGTGTTAAATATCCCAGCTTTGAATAAAAATGCTACTGGTTCACTCTAGCTCACTGTACGTCAGTGTCATTTAATTGTTATTCACATATGGGTTCATGATTGTTGCTGTATCAGAAGACAGATCTCATTCTTGTCATCATCTACCATTACTACATAAATCAATGGAGGGATGTTAAACTCAGTCTGTTTCTCTGTCAGTCACAGGCCTCTGTTTAAAGGTTCCTCTCTTTTTTCTTCCACATTCTTTCAGGGCAAAAGCCCCTCAGTGTCTTTTAACCTTTGACTGCTCAGAGATTGTGCCTCTACCCCTGAGATGAACTTTTGGGGTTATAAACAAAAGGAAGACAGGCAAGAAAAGCTACTGGCTGCCCTTTCTCTTTCTCCTCCTGTTCCCTCCCATCACCCTTACTGACTGGACAGTCTGTATACTCTGTTTTGGCTATTTCAACTAAATTCAGAAGGGTTTGTCTTTCTTTATTTGATCAGTAGTTGGTTGTGTTATGAACGCTGTTTCATATCCCATGATTGACAGGTGACAGACAAAGTGCAATGTAAGAGCAACTGAAGAGCTATTGGGAAAAACAAAAGCATCAATTTTGAAGTTTACAGTACTGAACAGTCTGCAACTGGACCTTCAGAAAGATTTTCTTGCTTTGACATTTATAAAACCTTATCAGTTCCAGGAGTTAGAATTTCATATTTACATTGTGTATATACATACTGTTCAACAGATTTTTTTTTTTTTTAATAAATAAATACTTTTATTCAGCAATGATGCATTAATTTGATCAAAAATGACAGTATGACATATATGATGTTTCAGAATGCTTCCATTTTAATGCTGTTCAGTTGAATGTTCTATTCACCAAAAAATCCTGGGGAAAAAAAATCATGGTTTGCTCAAAAAAAAAAAAAAAAAAAAAAATTAAACAGAACAAGTTTTTCAACACAGATAATGAATTAAATGTTTCCTGAGCACCAAATAAACATATTAATATGATTTCTGAAGGATCATGTGACACTGAAGACAGCTTTGCCATCACATAAATAAAATATATTTTAAAATATTAAATAAAAAAACAGTAATTGATATATATATATATATATATATATATATATATATATATCTCAAATTGTTATAATATTAATGTCAGACCTGTGTTCCTCTTGTCTTGTGTTTCCCTCCCTCTCATGTCCATATTTGGTGTTCCTGTCCCTGATTGTCTTTGATTTAGTTCCAGGTGTGTTTGATTTTGTTCCAGGTGTGTCTGTTTAGTCCCATCGTTATGTCGTGTATTTAAAGAGTGTTCTGTTTAGTTTCCGACATCCGATATTGTTTGTCTTACCCCTGTGCTCCATGTTTCCTTGTCATTAAAAGTCTGTATTTTGAAGAATCGCCGTGTCTCCTCGTTCCGTGCTCCAGCGAACGTGACAATTAAACAATATTGTTGTTTTTACTGTATTTTTGACCATATAAAGCAGCCTAGTGAGCATAAGAGAATTATTACCACAAATATTACCAACCACAAAATTTTGAATGGTAGTTTATCATTTTTTTAAATCATGCTGAGATTTGGAAAAAAAAACAAACAAACAAAAAAAAAAAACTATCAGTTGTGCTGTTGGCAGTGATCATGTTATGTAATTTTGGCATTATGGAAAATTATTATTTTAAATATGTTCCCTGTCAGACTTGTTGCTGTAATTTAAATTAAAAGTGTTATTTATTTATTTTTAACATGTTTTTCTATTAATATTATTATTTGTAATGTGTTATTAAAAGTACTATTTTTTTTTATTAAAACCATTTTTACCATTTTTAAAAGTTTTTTTTATTTGCTTTAAATTCATAATAATTTTCAATGTCTCTGTTGTCCTTAATGACGGGCACAATACTAATGTGTGTTTACACCCTTCACAGCTCTCGTCCAGGCCGCCCACCGAAGCGTTCCTATGGGGCCGGTGTGCAAGAAAGCCCCAGAATCCTCCACCACAGAGCAAACAGCCTTCTGTCTCCAGCCTTGCTGTCACCCACAGGTAAACACAAGAGTACACACACCCGTCTCGTTTTTCACCACGTTCAGTGCGCTGTAAATTTAGATGAGCCTCAATTTACTCACTCGCAGCCCCCTTCAACACATATGAAAAGTATATGCTTAAATCACTCCCTCCTCTGCTGTCCTTCTGCTCATCTTTCATTCTCTCTCCCTTTCTGCCGCTCTGTTCGGTCATCTTTCATGCACCTTCTTTTACGGGTGACAGTGATGAATGACACACCCCAGCGGGATCACTCATCCATCTGTTCATCCCTCTCTATTTCCCTCTTCCTCTCACTGGCCAGAAGCCTCACATCCCCCGTCCTTGCTTCTCAACTCTACTGTATCACATTGGGAAGGGCGGATGCTGAAAATGTGCTGAAATCTGCCCAAACAAATGTCTTATTTTTGCCAGAATCAGGAGTGTAGCAATCATTATACCTGGAAGGGGACATGTTCTTCCCACTTTTAGAAAATTATGGCTAATTCTCAGGAAACAGCGATAATTTTGCCAGATAATGTCTGGAAAATATAATTAACTTTTTCTTTTTTAAACTGTACTTTTTTTTTTTTTACTTTTTTATCATGTTAAAAAAAGTAACTACTTAACCTTCAAGAAATCATATTTTCCCACCTTAGATGCAAAATACCTGGGCATTAACCATCACAGACATAGTTTTTATGACCTATTCTTAAACTGTGATCCTCTATCCTATATGTGGTTATACCAATAGTTATTTATGATTACTAGCCTTAAGACGTAAAGTTTCAATCATCACAATAAGTACAGTTAGTCTTACTGTATTATATATATATATATATATATATGTATGTATATTGCTGTTTTAATTTTATATTTATATATTTTATTTTAAGTTTGACTTTTTTGCTTTTGTAATTTTATTATTTTTTATTTCTATGTAGCTTTAATTTATTATTTTTATTTATTTTATTTATACTTTATTTTTTTTAATTATTTTATTTTATTTATTTATTTACTTACTTATTACATTTTTAGTTTTAGTCCTTTTTAAATACTTCAGTTTCAACCTATTTTATCTAACCTATTTACCAAGGCAACATTTCTAACCTCCATCTAATTTTTTCATCATCTAATATTTTTATTTATATTATATGTTTCAGCTTCATTTCAATCAACTAAAATTATTTTAATAGTGCTAGTTTTAGTTTTATTTAACAGTAATAACACTTTACATTATTTACACAGCTTTTTGTAAAAAAAATATGAATATGAATTTTTAGCTTGATGAGGCAAGTGTAAATGTAAACAATTAAATAATGACCCATTTCACTGTGGTCAAAAAACACTCCCATAAATATGATGTCAGAGAGATCAACATTTTCAAGATTCTAACCCACTTTTCAAATTTATATGGTCAAATGGTCAAAAAGATTTTGCGGTAACACTTAGGGACCAATTCTCACTATTAACTAGTTGCTTATTAGCATGCCTATTAATAACATATTGGCTGTTTATTAGTACTTACAAAGCACATATTCTGCATGACCATATTCTACATCCCTAATCTTAACAACTATCTTACTAACTATTAATAAGCAGAAAATTAGTAGTTTATTGAGGCAAAAGTCATAGTTAATAGTTTAATTGTGAGAATTGGACCTTAAAATAAAGTGTGATTAATTTTGCTATATACTGTATCCTTATAAGCACTTGTGTATGTGTACAGTAATGGCACTGCAAAAATATTCACTCTCTCTCACACACAAAGTTGTGGAGTCACCATAGAGGATGCGCTAGACTGTGCAGTGATATTCTGCCGTGTTTGAGCAGTTACCGTGGAGATGTCACTTAGAGTCTTGGCATCGTCAAGTGCCAGATGTCAGGACTCGTTAGGAATGAGAGTAGGGCAGTTTGCTTTGATTTGCCAAGTGCTCAGTCATTGTTTGGGGCTATGACAGTTGGGTAAAAAAAATAAAACATGGTGAGTGAATCAGTGATTATATTCTAACAGCAACATACAACAGGCCAGAAAACACAATGGAGACGTGACATTATTTTGCTTTGCATTTTGTTTGCTTCTATAGAGAAGAAAGAAAATCAGAAATTAAGTTTCTGAGTTTAATATCTCAGTTGTTTCTCTTAGACAGGGACTGAAATGCTTTTCAGATTGTTTGCCTGAGAGAAAAAAAGACAAGTGCAATCTGTTTCTCTAGAGCTTCAGAAGTGATCTGAACAATGTTTCAAACTGTGCTCAGATTTGCCAAGATACAGTGCAATCAAATGAGATTTCAATATGGTGATTTTTTTCTCTCTCCATTTTTTAAAGATTAGGTAAGTAAAATTTGACATTGATTTAAATCTTTCATTTTCATCTTCTTCAACTGCAGCAAACTGGCCTTGTTGGCATGTTTTGGAATTTTTGGGATTGTTTGTCAGTCAGGGCAATGACAGACTGCAGGGGGTGGTGCCAAAAGACAGAGAGGAGAGGAGACGAAAGGAGAGGGGGGAGATAGAGTATTTAAGTTTCATATAATAGGTTATAAAGATGTGTTTACACACACACACACACACACACACACACACACACACACACACACACAATTGATCCAAACTACCTTAAAGAAAAAGATTTTCATATATATATACTACCATTCTATAGTTTGGGGTTGGTAAGATTTATTGGTCACACTTTATTTGAAGGTCCAATTCTTGCCATTAAGAAATAATTAACTTTTGCCTCAATAAACTTCTAATTCGCTTCTTATTAATAGTTAGTAAGGTGGTTGTTAAGTTTAGGTATTGATTAGGGATGCACAATATGGTCATGCAGAATATGTGCTTTAAAAGTACTAATAAACAGCCAATATGTTAATAATAGGCATGCTAATAAGCAACTAGTTAATAGTGATAACTGGTCCCTATACTAAAGTGTTACCTTTATTATTATTATTATTATTATTATTATTATTTTATATGTTTTTGAAAAGTCTTTTATGCTCATCATGCCTGCAACTATTGAGAAAAAAATACAGATAAAAATTGTAGTATTGTAAAATTTTAATGTTTCAAAATGTAATTTATTCCTGTGATGGTAAATTTTCAGCATCATTACTCCAGCCTTCAGTGTCACATGATCCTTCAGAAATCATTCTGATATGCTGAATTGCTGCTCAAGAAACATTAATTTCACATAACATTAATTTTAAACATAAATGAATTAATTTATTTTGCCATAGAAATCTTATGCAACATTCTAGATGTCTGTCATGCCTGAGCATTTTCTCTGTAACTGGAATATTTCACCCAAAAATGATAATTAAATGTGGAATGCAAATGGAGATATTTAGTGCAATGTCCAAGCTGCTCTTTTCCATAACAAAACTGGCCGGTGATTTGCATTATTGGCAAGCTCAAAAAATGACAAAAGTACTATTAAGTAGTCTGTGTAACTTGTGTGCTTTAAGTCCTCCAAAACCATTTGACAACTTTCTATAAGGAAAAGAGAAATTTAAGTCATGGTGCTGTAAGCTGTATCGTAACTATGAGTTTCAGACAATATGGGAGTGATTACATGTGTTTTAAATGAACTACTCCTATATTGGTGACAGTTCAGTTTCTCAGCTCCATTTAAAAAGCATGTTTTGTGTATAAATGTACATATAATCTTAACTATTCTGATGTTGTGCATGACGTGACTTTGTTTCTGGTGTACCGTAAGAGCTCAAGGAATAGAGGACGATCTCACTTCACATGAACGATTGCTTTCCTTCTTGTCAAACAGCTTACGTAACTCACCTCAAGTCTCTGAAGATTGTTTTTCCCATGAGTCCACAGCGAAGCTCATGCAACAGCTGTATACTAGATTTAGACAGTCAGCATTTACATAGAGATGTTAAAGTCATGATTAACCAAGCAGCCAATGCTCTCCTGAGGGAATATGCCGCTCTTTACTTGTCTTTGTGTGTGTGAGTGTTAATGGTCCATTGTTTTTCTCCTTATCAGCAGTCAGCCTCACCTGTACTTTTCTTCTCCTTTGTCACAATGTGAGGGAAAATCGTGACCTTGTCAAATACAAGACACACATATGCAAAAACATACAGACACACACACCATCACACACACAATGGACATCTTACAGTGTTGTGTAATGAAAAATCTGAACTATAATGAGAGAGGCAGCAATTTTAACATCAATCACTAGTCCAGAGAGTTGACCGTCTGTCGCTAATCAATACTTTTTTTTTTTTTTTTATTATTTTTTGATGGTATCCAGGGGAAACCAAGGCCAGAGCTCTTTGCCTGGCTAATTGTGCTGCAAGTGGGAGGAGTTTAAAGTGATTGATTGGCAGATGGCTATTTCTTGGATGGCTTCCATGATATGCTTATATAAATAATGCAGTCCAGCTAGCACAGATCTAATTCAGGTCCCTTATCTCACTGTGACCCTCCAGTTGCTCTGACTAAACCCTGCCGCTGATGACTACGTCCATTTACTGTCAACTAAGGAATTTATTGCTGTAACTTTTAGGCTAATGTGCTTCATAAATAGCACATCTCTTAGCAGCCTGAAACCAGTATATTAAGTATATTGTATATACCAGTATATTGACTTTTTGTCTTTTTTTTTTCTCATGAACCAATTTTTTTTTCTCAAGAAATGAGATAATTGTTGTCTCACAGTGAAAGGATACACTACCGGTTAAACGATTGGTATAATTAAGATTTTTAAAATGCTTTTAGAAGAAATCTCTTATGCTCACCAATGCTGCATTTATTTGTTCAAAAATACAGTAAAATTGGTAATGTGATAATATATATATATATATATATATACACGAGCTGCTTTCTATTTAAATATATATTAAAATGTAATTTATTCTTGTGATGGTAAAGCTGAATTTTTAGCAGTGATTGCTTAAGTTATCAGTGTCACATGACCCTTCAGAAATCATTATAATATTCTGATTAATATTCTGGTGCTCAGTTATTACTAATTATCATTGGCGCTTAAATATTATTAGTAATGGTTCTTATTAATATCAGTGTTGAAAACAATGTTTTATCAATTTTTTTTCCTGCTGTTGCTGGAATACATTTGTGGCAGCTTTGATACATATGATGAATAGAAAACACTTGAAATACTTCAAATAAATTGAAAAATTAAAAACTAAAAATTGAAAAACTAATAATTGTAACAAATGTTTACTGTCACTTTTGATCGCCCTCTTTTTTTCCCTTTTTTTTTAATGTGACTTACCTCAAACTTTTGAGTAGTGTATCTTAGTTTCCACAATAATATTAAGCAATAAAAACTGTTTTCAAATAAATGATCAGATTTTTATTTATTTATTTATTTTTTTTTTTTAAATAAATGCAGCCTTGATGAATATAATACACTTCCTTCAAAGGGATTTCAAAAACTGTAATTATCACAAACTTTTCACTGATAGTTTATATCTACAAAATAGATTTGAATGGAAAAGTTAATCTTGCATTTTTGGAATTTGATTGAAGAAAATTGTGGCAAATTCGAGTTCAGTTTGGGATTGTTGAGATTTGAGATTGCTGATGTCTGTAATACAGCTGTTGAGGAGACACATGTGAATTTACTCAGAAGTGTCTCCATTTGATTACTCCATTGCTATATGGGAAAAACCAATGAGATATCATGAAGTGTTTTGTGTTTGTACACAGTTGTTTGTGATATTGTACTTGAATATATTGCAGGTCTAACAACAGCTGCCATGGCTGAAGCTTTGAAGATACAGAAAATGAAGATGATGATGAATCTACACAAGACCCACAACGGCTCAGAATTCGATTCAGATGAGCTCAACTCTAATACAGGTACAGGGCTTCTGCTTTCACGATTTGTTTGCTAATGTGTGTTCGTGTTCCTTAAAGGCAGCTTGTTTAAAGTTCAATCTGTAGATGTGCCAGACAGATGGCTTTGCAATAGTAACCTGGGCCTTATGGGTGAGATGAGCCCCATCACAGAGCTCGCTCAGGGGGCCTATGTTGCAGGGTTGTGCTTGGTTTACAGAGACTAATGGTGACATTAATGACTGCTGCCTGACTGTGCATTTAGAGAAGACCAACAACAGACAGAAGAATAGTTAATCGTACACCAGGCCTAGAGATGAAACAAGACATTTGCTGCAGGGGTGCATGTGTTTGTGTGTGTGTGCATACAAGCCAAGCAAAATTAGAAAATGTGTAAATGGATAACGCATTTGTACAGTATTTGTGTGTGTACATGCATAAGTAGAAAAATTTGTGGATGATGCAAAGTATTTCAAAAGTGTGCAACTGATATGCCTTTTGTGGCTTTTCTGATTTAACTTATTTATTATTTATATTTTAAATATTTTGTCTCTATATTTATATTATGTATATTCAGATTTCTATTTATTTATTATATTTATTTTTATTATAAATGAGACATACAAAAAATTATAAAATAATTTAATACACAAAATAATAATAATAATAATAATAATATATATATATATATATATATATATATATATATATATATATATATATATATATATATATAATATTTAATTATTCATTCAGGTTTGGGGTTAGTAAGTACACAGTACAAAGATACATTAAAAATATTATGACAGTAATATTATTACAATTTAAAATAACTGTTTGTCCTCTGATGGCAAAGCTGAATTTTCAGCATCATTACTCCAGTCTTCAGTGTCACATGATCCTTCATAAATCATTCTAATATGCTGATTTGCTGCTGAAAAATATTTCTTGTTATTGTCAATGTGCGCTGCTGCTTCATATTTTGGGTGATGTATATTTTTTTCAGGATTCTCTGATAAATAGAAAGTTCAAACAACAAAAAGGAACATTTCACTTCTGTTAGTGTTTGCACTCAGCAGTATTTGCTAGACAGATTTTCAGGCATCACATGAAATCTTGATTCTTCAAA
This sequence comes from Spinibarbus caldwelli, assembly GCA_039654775.1. Lineage (NCBI taxonomy): Eukaryota > Metazoa > Chordata > Actinopteri > Cypriniformes > Cyprinidae > Spinibarbus > Spinibarbus caldwelli. The sequence goes on from CM077225.1 coordinate 8,934,841, forward strand.
CACAGCAGCCATATACTAACTGTGGCTAAAACTAACACAGATAATGTGGACTTCAAAGGCCATTCTCTCAAGAGTTTAGGAGGAAGAGAGCACAGCATTCCTAGAGAGAACAGCTGTGGACAAGCAGAATTTAGTAGAGAAGAAAAAACGGCCTTCATCAGAAAGATGGAATGCAGTCAAGGAAAATCAGCATCAAGGATGACATCAGAAGAGCGGAGAGAAGCAGTGAGAGAGACTTTTTTCCCCTGCGTTGACAAGTTGAAAGAAAAATTCCATGCATTATTTAACAAGATGGCCGAAACCTGTCATACGGGTGATTGCCTGCGTTAACAGAAATGTGTGCGCTGTGTGCGTGCATACAGGTGTATGTTAGCACGTGTGTGCTTGTTTTCACGTCCGCGTGCGCTTAGCAGGGAACTCGTGTATAGTGTAACGCACACATTATCTGTTTGCCCCTCTTTCCATACGAGCATGTGGTCAGCATTTTTGTATCTTCACCCATCCACCCTTTTCTCTCTAATCTTGTCTGTTTGAAGTTGCCCTCATTTTTAAGATGCTGTTTAAATCAGTAGGTTTTTTTGTTTTTTTTTGGTGCAGCCAGTGTGTGTGTTTGTTTTAGTGAGAGCAAACATGTAGAAACACACAAATCTCTTCTAGTTGACTTTTAAAGCATTTCTCACTTGATCAAACAGTCTAGACAAGCTGACCATCTGGTGTTTATTAATTACTACAATACAAATTGCTATAATTAATTACTGGCCAGAAATACTCAAAAGTGAGCAATAACCATTTTCATGAAACAGTTTTGACCTTGTCATCATGGCTAATTTTTTCTCATAACAGCACATACGCTAAACCTAACCTATAGTGTTAACAAAATAAACATGAGATAAAAATGCATTTGTTGAAGCAACCATGCCATTTTAGCTTGCTTCTACAAATCTTTGAGCTGTTTTATCGAGTGTCGTGGCTCATGAAACTAATACTCGATTGCTCCACATCAGAAATGCAGTGTTTTACCAGGTGAGCCACTGAGTAAGTTTACTACATCAAAAAAAGCCATACACATGGAGCTGGTTATGTGACACAAACATCAAAATGTATTAGTTTCCAAATCATACTTATGGTAAAAGTGTATTGCAGACAAAATTACTGTGGCCCAGTAGTGCACAACACAAAGAAATCTCCACAACACAAGAGAAACATGCCGCAACATAACGAAATTAGCTCAACACAACGGAAAGAAGCCACAACACAATGGAAAAAAAGCCACAACACAACGGAAACAAGTCGCAACACAATGGGAAAAAGTTGCAACACAAAGGAAACAAGCCGCAACACAACAGAAGAAGCACAACACAACGGAAACAAGCAGCAACACAACAAAATTAGCACAACACAACGGAAACAAGTCGCAACACAACAGAAACAAGCCACAACACAATGGAAACGAGTCACAACACAAAGGAAACAAGCCGCAACACAACAAAATTAACACAACACAACGGAAACAAGTCGCAACACAACAGAAACAAGTCGCAACACAATGGAAAAAAGCCACAACACAATGGAAACAAGTCGCAACACTACAGAAACAAGCCGCAACACAATGGAAACAAGTCACAACACAACGAAAGTAGCACAACACAATGGAAGCAAGTCACAACACAACGAAAGTAGCACAACACAAGGAAACAAGTCGCAACACAACAGAAACAAGTTGCTACACAACGGAAAAAAGCCACAACACAGCGGAAACAAGTCACAACACAACAGAAACAAGCCGCAACAGAAAAAAGAAACAATCCACAACACAACGGAAAAAAGTCACAACACAATGGAAACAAGCCGCAACACAACAAAATTAGCGCAACACAATGGAAACAAGTTGAAACGCACCGGAAACAAGTCGCAACACAACGGAAAAAAGACACAACACAACGGAAACAAGTCACAACACAAAGGAAACAAGCCGCAACACAACGAAAGTAGCACAACACAACGGAAACAAGCCGCAACACAACAGAAACAAGTCACAACACAACAGAAAAAAGCCACAACACAACAGAAACAAGTCACAACACAACAGAAAAAAGCCACAACACAACGGAAAAAAGTCACAACACAATGGAAACAAGCCGCAACACAACAAAATTAGCGCAACACAACGGAAACAAGTTGAAACACACCGGAAACAAGTCGCAACACAACGGAAAAAAGACACAACACAACGGAAACAAGCCACAACACAAAGGAAACAAGCCGCAACACAACAAAAGTAGCACAACACAACGGAAACAAGCCGCAACACAATGAAATTAAAATTATAAGCACACAATATTATACAATACAAGCACACAATATTATAATCATAAATGGTGTGAACAGAAATAAAAGTTGTTGTTTTATTGGCACTAATAATCATTTCAGCTGAAACCAGCATTCAATTTGTATGTATATTTACATTCTGGATTTTTGGAGCTAAAAATAGGTAGAGGCATGTTTCTCTAATGGGCCTATATTGGAGTATTAACTTTAGCTAGTGGATTGCAAGTATATTGTGACTTGGTGGATTGCTGTGCGATTGCTAAGATGTTTTAGCTGGTCGTTAGGGCACTGCTAGGGTGATTGCTTACTGGCCCAAGTCAAAAGATCACACCTAAATTATATTCTGTTCTAAATATGGCTCAGGCCTTTTTTTTTTTCTTTCTTTTAAAATGTAACTCTGTGGGCCTGTTTCATCATCCACCAGGTGAAAATGATCTGTCTAAAATTACAAGCACACAATATTAGGTATCTTGAATAACATGCACTTATGAATCATACACAATAAGACCAGGAATGTTTATAATAAAAACTTTTTAAAGAAAATATTCATTTCATGTTGACTCATGTAGAAACAAATTTCACTCAGAAATGACTAGCAAATTTCACAAATAATTACAGAAAACAGCAAATAACTCATTGAATTTTGAAGTATAAAAAGTGAAACAGTATTTTATTGTAAAACATACTCCAGTAATCTTATTTACAACTTTGAAAAAACATTTTTACAGTGTATTTCTCTTCATACCAGCTCCTTTCAAAATGTCAGTAATCCAAAGCAAGCTGTTCTAGACATCCGACCAAAAGCTGAAAGCCGTTTCTATTTGAGTACTTCACACAGGAGAATATACCGTATACACGTGTGTGTACGTGTGCATGTTTGTGTTTGTTTTAGTGTGTTTCGCAGCACAGCTGCAGCTCTTGTTGTCTCTGATTGCTCTTGCTTTCCCTCCTCTCATCCATCTTCATCTGTCTGATTACTGTGAATTAGCGCCCTCTCACTTACGTTAGAACTCCAGTCCCACAAGATATGTGAGCTTGTGTTGACACTAGTCTTGATTTCCACGGACGTGCAGATTGTCGCACAGATGGCCGCTCTATTGTACAGTATTTATGTGACAGTGAAGGGCCCAGGTTGCGAAGCTGGCGTGGTGTTGTAATGTATCTGCAGTGTTGGGTTGTGTTGTAATGAGGGAGCTTATTGTTTTTAATCAGGTTATTTTTGTCCGGTCGTGTGAAGACCTTATTGGTTGGAGCATGTGATAGTCTTAAGGGGACCGACTTCATCCTGCGCTATCACTGATTCCTTCGCCACAAATCTGCCACCTAAACACCATCTGCTCCCAATGGCACTGACATGAATGCTGATGATAGATTATCAGTTCAGTTCATTGTTGCTGCTGGTCGCTGGGCAACTTAACTATTGTTTCCTTTTTTTCATTAAAAATAATATGATATGTCCATTCAGTAGTATTCTGATCACTTATTTGGGTGATTCCATTCTAAGTTCATTAGTCTGAGCATTTATTTGTGTGTTAATGTGTACAATATGTTGTTAAATGTGCACTTAAAGCTAGCCTAAAGCAATGAATACTACTTTTAACAAAGTTATTTTTGGTTTCAAGTACGCTTGTGAATAGGATAGTTCTTCAATAACATCCACACTTGTAGGTGTCAGTAAGTTTAAAGCCACCTAAAAAAGAAAAACTTGCTATAAAAATTTCTAAAAACAGTTAAATATATCTCCCATGTTACTAAATTCTATATGTTGTTACAATTATGGATTTGAGTAGATTTAAACAGTGTAAATGTATCTTGCTTTGCTTAGTATAATATTGTAGTTTAGACTAGCTTCAGTCCTCACATAAATGGACTAAATTGAATCTGTGAATCTGAACTGATAACATAAAAGATTTAATTTACATATAGTATGTATACAAATCTATATATAAATATGTAAATCAATAAAAATTAAAACTATAAATGTATTTTCAAAAACTTAAACACTGCAAAATATAAAAATATATATTAATACAATATGAATATATATTAAACTATGAAAGTGATGTTATATGTTTTAAGCTATGTTTAAAAAAAAAAGTAACTACATTACTGCAATTGCTTTACTAATTTACTTTATTGCAAATATTTCTTTTCACTATTTCATACTCTTTTGTGATTAAACAGGATGTAGCGCTTTGTCTTGGGAGAGAGAGAAACATTCATCACCTGCTTCAGAGAAAACACAGCACAGCTTGAACAACTCTCAGCTCAGCTCTCTCCAACACACCCATCTACTGGCCAACAGTGAGTATTAACCATTCACTTTCACACCCTGATGTGTTTAAAGAGATCATTCAATATAAAATGAAAATTCAGTCAGTAGTTTCTCACCCTTATGTCATTTAAAAACCTGTATGACTTTCCATTTTCAGTTACTGGGGCAATTAATGGAGACTGGAGCATTCAAGCTTATTATGCAAAAGCATCATAATAGTAGTCCATATGACTAAATTTCAAGTCTAATCTGAAGCCATGCAATAGATCTGTGTGATAAACACACCTAACACACCTTCTCGTAGGACTGGACCTGCCCTTCATGATGATGCCCCATCCCCTGCTTCCTGTTGGACTTCCTCCCACCTCTGTTGCCATGGCAATGAACCAGATGAACCACCTTAATACAATTGCCAACATGGTTGCCAGTGCACAGGTGCACAGCCCCGTCTCCAGGCCGACATCTGCCATCAAGGTAGGACATACTGTACACACCAGATACTCAAACACAGCTCTTTTGCTGCAATGTCATCAGGGAACTGTTCACGCAATTCTAGCTTGAGTTTATTTATTTTGAGTCATTTAAGGCAATTTGCTGGTACACTTGGTCCAAAGGAGTCTAAACTGCTTTAGGTAATCAAAGGTCAGGTAGCTTGAGACCTGTTTTAGGTTGTTAACCATGTTCCACATCACAGCTTAGTATGGAAGCTGTGAAAAGAAAAGGTTATTGCTACTTTTTATCTCACACTTTTTATCTCTAATTTACTTTCTAGCAAATTCGATTTTTTTTTTTTATTGGAATTCTGAGTTTACATCTCACAAATCAGTTTAAAAGGTAATTGTTCTGACTTTTCTTCTCAGAACTGTGTGTTTATATCTTGCAAATCTGAGTTCATATCTCGTAATTATTCACAAAAATAATTACGAATTGTGAGATATAAATACAGAATTGCAAGAAAAAAAGTGACAATTCATCCTGTGGCAGAAACAAGCTTTCATAACGTACTAGCCTTCTGAATCTGAAAATCCTTGATGATGATATGAACCTCAAAGCAACCTGACTCTGTAGGATTCAGACCAACTGAAGAATGTGATGAAGATGTGTTGTCATGTGGTGAGAGTTTATATGGGCTTGCAGGACTGAACTCTCTCTTTTTCATTTCAGCAGGAGTGTTTTGATGACAGCCCCTCTCTGACACCATCCGTAGATGGGAATATTCCTCAGAAAACTGAACCCTCACCTCAACAAACTAGTTCAGTTCCCAACAGCCCCACACAGCCTTACACACACTCTCCTCAAAAAACAGGTGAGTTTGCATATTCAGTAGAGTTGTCAGTGGAATTAATGACGTGATAACATGTAATTAATTACAGTTATTAATTAAACAATCATCAATCTCTGCTGAGTGAATCTCACAAATGAACATACACTACTGTTTTAAAAGTATGGGTTGATTAAAAAAAAATGTGTTTGTTTTTTTGAAAGAAATTAATACTTTTTCAGCAAGGATGCATTAAATTGACCAAAATTGACAGTAAAGATATTTAAAGGGTTACAAAATATTTCTATTTCAAGCAAATACTGTTGAAATCAAAGAATCCTGAAAAAAATATACAATGGTTTCCACAAAAAGCATTAAAAATCTTGCAGCTTAAATACACTAACTTTCAGAAACTATATATATATATATATATATATATATATATATATATATAAATGTAGTTTCTGAATGTTAGCGTATTTACAGAGACCCAGTTACTGTGGTTAGCATTTTCATCTTGAAGTGTGATATTACTGTTGTTTCATAATATCTTGCATATAATGTCCATAGAAAACAACATTATATGATTTACATTGAGGAAAAAAAATGTTAAACTAATCAACAAGGCTTGCAATGACTCTGCTGCATACACAATAACAGCACAAAGCAATATATGTTGGCAATCGTCTGTGCTTCTCTGAAACTTCTTATTTCATTTATCTGCTGTTTTTATATATCTCTTTCTCTCTCTGTAGCATATGACGTTCATGATGAACAAAGGGAGACAGACTCAACTCTGCATATGAACAGACTTTCCAATGACAGGGGTGAGTTTCCTCAACTTAAACGAAATTTCATAAAAAAATAAAATTTAATATAACATAACATTACATAAAAGCCTCTGCTATGACCTCTTCTGCTCTCATTATAGTTCAATTATTGCACAGAGCCACTATATTGCATTCCTTTAGTTGGGTGATGTAATGGTATGTTGTATGTCGTAATGGGATATTCTAGGTTCTATACACAAGTAATCTCAAAACAATTAAAATAATATGCTCATGCCTTGCTTCATCCTCTACTAGCAAATGTATAAAAAGCATAAATCAACATACAGACTCTACAGTTTTAAAATTTAGGATCAGTGAGTTTTATTTTTTTTTAATTAAATTAAAAAAAAAATGGTTGTATTTAAGAGTGTTCATTTGTATCAGTGTGCGAGTGAATAGTCATTAGACTGAAATCACAGCTATCAAAGTTCTTGCCCTTCCTCATCACTTACTTTTGGAATGAGTATAATCAAGAAAGAGAAAAGGTCTCTACGCTCACATTCTTAACAGTGACCTTTCTGAAGAGAGACAGCAGTTTGTGTGCACGCGTATTGCACTGTCTTGTCCAAAGAAGTCTATAATTCCTGGAAAAGGTCTGTACACTATACTGTGGATTACCCAAAAGGATTGTTATTGTTGTTTTGTGCAAATGTGATTATTAGTGTCATTAGGGGCAGATGCCCTGGCTAATATATTATCACAGACAGTGTATACTTCATATACTTCCATACTACATATTAGGCAAAATACTTTTATTAAACAAGGACATATTAAATTGACCAAAAGTGACAGTAAAGACATTTTTAATGTTACAATAAATTATTATATTATATTATATTTTATATATTATAAATAAATGCTGTTCTTTTGAACTTTCTGAATACAATGAAGACTGGAGTAATGGCTGCTGAAAATTCAGCTTTACCGTCACAGGAATAAATTACATTAAAATACAACATAATATTAAAACTTTTATTATAAATCATAATATTATTTCCCAATATTACTGTTTTTATTGTATTTTTAATCAAATGAATGCTGCAGCCTTGGTGACAATAAACAACTTCTTTCAAAAACATTAAAAAACTTAGTTTCAGTGCCCTCACTCAAAAAGGACAACCAAAATCTAAAAGTACAGGGATTTTCTATAGATTTACTGATTGATGTAATTTAAATTATAATTATATATTAAGCACAATCTCCTTTGTAGATTATTAATCACATTTAGACACTAGTACTTTTTATTAATTTTTTTAAATTGGTTTTTATTATTTTCTTATATTTTTAATATATATTTTTAAAAGTCTATATAGTTTAAATTAATTTTTATATCAGTTGTAGATTATTAATCACATTGAGACACTAGCAGTTTTTATAAAAAAGATTAAATTGGTTTTTATTTTAATATTTTCTTATATATATTTTTTATTTTATATTAATAATTTTAATATATTTTTTTAAATGCCTATATAGTTTTTGTTAATTTTTATATCAGTTTTAATTAAAATTCTAGCACATCAATTTAAACTAAATGAAAATGAGAAATCTTCCCTTGCCAACAAGCTGCAATTTTTTATGGTTTTGGTTTTAGTTAACTAATAATCCTGTATGAGACTAAATTAAATTTATAGCTAAACTCCTTTAACAGTCAGTTGATCCGTTGAATTCATCCCTTTGTGTTTATTATTTCACAGTTGAACAAAATGCAGTGAAATCAACAATCTTTGAGAAGGTCCCAACTCAATCATTGTCCTCTGGCTTCCCTGCTTCCTTTCTTTTCACAGACGGCCTCTCCTCTGTTGAGACGCTGCTCACTAATGTCCAGGTATGGCCATGAGGGAATGCACGCACACACACACTCATACAAACATGCTCAGCATCAATAACATGTGGACATGTGTTTCAGGGCCTGCTAAAGGTGGCTTTGGAGAACGCCCGTCTGCAGGAAAAGCAGCTTCAGCAGGAGAGGAGAGAGCTCAAGATGGAGCTGTACAGAGAGAGAGAGATGAGAGAGAGTCTAGAGAGACAGCTCACCTCTGAGCTACACAGTCGAGGTAAAATGTTATGTTGAAATACTTGTTTTGGAAGAAAAAAAAAAAAAAAACCCAGAAATCATCCATTTGCATTTGGTGTTTACACATGGATCTTTTCTCCTTCAGCCACCATTCAGAGACGTCTGAAGAAGGAGAAGAAGGCAAAGAGGAGGTTACAGGAGGCGCTGGAATATGAGTCCAAGCGGAGAGGGCAGGTCGAGCAGGCCTTACATCAGGCCACCTCATCAGACGCTCTCACACACGGTGAGACGCTCTCACACACACTCAGACAGTTTCATTCAGGCCGATAGTCTTTCAGCAGGCTTTGTCAGCTGTTGCTGTCTGTTAACACAGATCCAATCAGTCTGGGCATGGAGACAGAGCGATGCAGAAGCCCAGAGGACAACTGCTTGTTACAAGGTATTGAATTTATTAGAAACCTAGATGAACTGGCCCCTTTTCATAGAAATATGTATTATGTATTAATATATATATATTATATAAAGAGAGAGAGAGAGAGAGCAACAGAGGTTCATATACAGTGCACAAGTTTTTTTTTTTTTTTACTTGTTTTTAATGGTTTTGAAAGAAGTCTTTTATGTTCACCAAAGCTGCATTTATTTGACTGAAAATACAGTAAAAAAGTAATACTATGATTTTTATTAATTACATTTATTTTATTATTTTAATTATTTAGCATTTTAAGCATGATAAAGATGTTCACAGTATGTACATTTCATTAACGTACATAGAAAAAATGAAATGGTATTATTGAACTAAATGAACTATGAAGAAATACAACTAAAATACATTTTCATGACTTCAAAAATGCCTAAAAAATTAACCATGAGTTAATTATAGTTTTAATTTTTGATACAGTACTATTCAAATTATTATTTTATTTTTTTGATGTTTTTGGAAGAAAGTCTTATGCTTACCAATGCTGCAATTATTTAATTAAATAGTCAGTTAAAAGAGTGAAATAAAAACAATAAAATGTAGTTAATTCCTGTGATGGCAAAGCTGAATTTTCAGCATCATTACTCCAGTCTTCAGTGTCACATGATCCTTCAGAAATCATTCTAATATGCTGATTTGCTGTTCAAGAAACATTTATTATTATTAACAATGTTGAAAAACAGTTAATATTTTTGTGGAAACTGTGATACATTTTTTTTCAGGATTCTTTGATGAATAGAAAGTTGAAATTAATGAATGAAAAGAATAGCATTTATTTGAAATAGGTTTTTGTAACTATGCAAAAGTTTAATTTTTGATCAATGTAACGCGTCCTAGTTGAATAAAAGTATTAACCTCTGTAAAAAAAAAAAAAAAAAAAGTCCTTGTAGAAAGCACATGCCTATCAACACACTCATGTATACACATACATGGATGTGCACAGTTTCAGCTGTGGCTTATTCAGATTTGTTGTCTTGACCTCACTTCCCCTTCCCATCAGTCTTTCTCAGCAACACCGTGTGTCATTCGCCTGCGTCCTCCAAACAGATGAGATCATCGGCTCCCTCTGTCTCGGAGTGAAACCATTAGCAAATAAACACATAGATGAATCAAAAGACTGGGGACTAATTGCAAGTTTCCTGTGTAAGCAAAGCCTCACCGCATGAATATTCCAGTGCCGCCCTTCCACCCGTTTATGTTTCTGCAGCTGGCCGTTCTCGCTCTCTCCCCCTCTGTGAGACAGCTAAAGCTACATGATAAATTACTTGAAATTACACCTTGCGTTAATTTTATTAAAATGGCTCCCTAATGTCGAGAAAATCTGCTACACGTTGGCACAGCACTGGACTGAAGGTGTTCATTTACTGTTTAATGTCTTTTTTACATGACGTGCAAAATGGTCTATTTTAGAGAAAACGGGCATTTGAAATCATATGTAATTTTTTAAAAATAAAAAAAAGAATTTATTTATTTTTTCTTTCTTATATTTTAATTATGCAGAGTTTTTAAACATGTTGATCAAACTCTAGGCGCACCTTTTTATTAACTTAAATAAAAATACATTTTCATGATTCTAAACCATCAGTTAATTTTTTAATGGTTTTGAAACAAGTCTCTTATGCTCACCAAGGCTGTAATTATTTGATTAAAAATACAGTAAAAACAGCAATATTGTGAAATATTATTTCAGAATTATGTTTTCTATTTTAATATATTTTAAAATGAAAAAATTAAGTCCTGTAATGGCAAAGCTTCAGTAATTTGTGGAATATGTAGAAACCATGATACATTTCTTTCCAAGATTCTTTGATGAATAGAAAATTCAAAAGAAAAGCATTTATTTGAAATAAATTTGTCTTTACTGTCACTTTTGTTCAATTTAATGCATCCTTACTAAATAAAAATATTAATTTCTCTTACACTCAATCAATCAATATCTTACTGACCCCAAACTTTTTATTATTATAAAATGTAAAACCTTCACAACCTTTATTAAATATGAAAGTGCTGTTCGATGTCCCAGAGAAGTTTAACAGTATTTGTAGCATAATTGTAACATAATTGTAGAAAAATTATTGAAAGAGTTGGTGAAGTGTATGTATGTGTGTGTGTGTGTGTGTGTGTATATATATATATATATATGTATATAAACAAGTCAACCTGTGGTTTAGTGCTCTCAAACCTTTCTCTTGTTTTTCTTTCTTACAGAAAGCAGAACATACACAAAAAATCCAATAATGTACTAAGATGTCAACAAGGATGTTCTCCACATCACACACACAAACAGTCGACTTTCCGAATGCTGAAGAGAGGACTTCAAGGTTTTATGCAGTGAGCTACATTGGAGAAGATCTTCTCCTTCAACCAATTGAATGCTCCATCCGCACAACATTCCAGAATCCTTGACTGTTGTTTTATCTACATAAATTGTGCTTAATTCCCTGTTTAAGCTCTGTGGAGAGCACTGTTGGTGTACTGTTACTTGTTTTGAAGCAGCGTGTGGAAGCAACTGGATGCCGTTTTGGCATTATCCCTTCAGGACAGTGACCTTCAGTCTAATGCCCTCAGGACAGGCTGAGGAAAATGTTAAAAAAAAAAAAAAAAAGGGAGGAAAAGAGATGCATCTGGCTTGTTTCATTCTTGTTTAAAGACTCTAAAGAGTGTGGAATCTTACATTTTGTTGCTTTTCTCTTGTATGTCCATCTTCTTCAGTCCATTTATCTCTCTTTGTAGGTCAGTTTAGCTTCTTAATACTGTTTAAAATGTTCACCTGTTCTTCAGTTTGAGCAACCTTATGTGGGAGTTTTCTTTCTAAGACCTTCCGTTGTTTTATTGGCTTTCAGAAGGAAAAACTACTGAATGTGTTTGAATCTCTCCTAATGAGAAATACAGTATTACCACCATCTTACTCATTCAAAAGTTTCAAAGAAAATTTCGCCCTCATTACTCTGAAAACCTGTGGATATTGTAGATGTGATTTCATGTTCTCAAGCATTTACAGCGATTTGATTCACTAACCACTTTAGCATAAGCTAAAACTAGACACTAAGGCCGCAGAGGATATTTTCTTATGCATTTGGCATTTTCCCCAACACACGAGTCTTTATTTAGTCTGCGAGTTACTTAAAGAGGAAAACAGACTTCCCGCAGAACCGAATTCCCTGCTGGTGTTGTCAGGATGAGCCATCCATCCTGTAGGCATTCGAATGCTAAATGATGTCTTGAAAGGTCTAGATCGATGTCTATCACCATTTTGTGCACCAGAATGAACCGACAGTACAAATAAACAAAGCGATACTCATGTCACCAGTGTCACCTTGTCGTCAATAGCGTTCCTGATGAAGCTAAACCCATCAAACAATCCTATCGATTCAGGTCATGCAAATGAGACCCCATTAGTGCTTAAATGCCTCCGCTGCTACCTATCGGCCTTATTGACGTGTATCAAAGTCCTTGTTAACATTCAGTTTGTGGTCTTCTCGTGACCAGACAAAAGCTAAGTATTGTTCCATAATAATATTTTTAGGCTAAAACGGCACTCCAACAGCTCCAGCTGTATAATATCCAAACAAGGATATCATGACTCAAAGTACAGTACTGTAACATAGATTTGTAATATTTTTCTTTTGCATACTTGAGGAATATCACCCGAGACCATAAATCTGTGGGGACCATAAATAGATTTGAAAACAATTTACTCTGATTTGGAATTGCTCCCTAAAAATGGGAAATGACCATTTGGGAACGTGGGAAAAGTGTGGTTTCAAAACTTAAGCTAGCAAAAGATAGGAGCGGAAGATAAACATGTGTTTAGGATACAGAAATGGCATCTGTTTTGCTATGATTGTTTTGTGAGAAATATATCAGTACTTGTAAACTTGAAGAGGACTGTTGCTTTTGTTTGTGTATTCAGTTCAGTTCAACATCCTGGAAAATATATTATTTTAAAAGGAACTGCATACAGGATATTGTGTGAGCATTAAGCAGACTGGAAACAAAAAATAATAAAAGTGAAACATCAAGAATCAAGAACATGATCCAATGTATTTTAAAAAAAAAAATGGATTTGAAACAATTTTCACTCAAAACACAAATTTTTACAAAGAAACGGCATGCAGCAGTGAATTAAACTTAATTTTGAAGCAAAAAAAAAAAAAAATATATATATATATTTTTTTTACAGTGGAAAACAGCAAACCAATACAGAAACTTATTTTATTTTTTTTAAAATGATGCGACAAGTTGTGGGCTTTTTCAGCTCCCTCAAACGGGATAAACAAATGTGCCTGATATGTCATATTATTCCCAGGATGCATTGAGGGTGGCTGCTGTTTTCTCAGGGTGGTGCGACTATGACTATAGATAGTCTTATGCACTGATTGACTGATTTGCCCATAATATTCACAACAGAAACATGAGTTTATTTTGTTTCTCATAAAAAAGGCAGCCCGGATTTTTTTTTAATGTGATTTGAAGAAGCTTGTTGTCTCCAGTGAGTCATAGACCCATTTCATGCACCACAGCCTTCAAATAAAGACACATTTTGAAGAAAACGCTTAAATAAGACATGAAAAAATGTTTGTTTAACTAAATTACCCATATTAGGGCATGATGGGATGGAAAGGGAGGAAAACCTTTGAACGGAAATTATTAAATTGTGATTAAGTCATTGAACTCGTGAACAACTTTTTACTTGACATCTGAGGATAACAGGATGTTTTTCTTCATCTAAAATGACCAACGTTTCACTCTTTTGATTTACACTGTATAGAAGAATGATAATCTTTCTTTAAATTATGGTTTCAGATGATACAAGAAAAAAAGAATTTATATATTTATTTATTTATAGTCCTACACTACCGTTCAGAAGTTTGGGGTTGGTAAGTTTTTGAATGAAGTCTCATAAAGGCTGCATGTACTTGATTACAAGTACATGAAAAAATGCAATATTGTGAAGTTTTTTACAATTTAAAGTAACTGTTTTCTATTTTAATTTATTTTAAAATGTAATTAATTCCTGTGATGGCAAAGATGAATTTTTAGCCGTCATTACTCCAGTCTTCAGTGTCACATGATCTGTCAGAAATCATTTTAATATGATTATTTAGCTCTCAAGAAGCATTTCTTATGTTCTTTCATTATTATCAATTTAGAAAATGGTTGTGCCACTTATTTTTTTGTGGAAACTGAGATACTTTTTTTCGTGACTTTTTTCATTGTCACTTTTGATTAATGCATCATTGCTGAATAAAACTCTTAATTTCTTTCTTTTTTAATTTTTTAAAAATCTTATGCATATATCAAATATTACTGACTGTCACTCAATGCAATGTTTTTGATATAATCACAGTAAAAATCTGCATTAAATAAATTAATAAACTGTCTTCTGTCAAGGCTAGGGTAAAAAGACCCTCAATTCTTTAACTAACATTAAAAATGTTTAAATTCGTTCAATAAACAAAATAAATAAAAATTATATTTTCTACAATCACCTGAATATCAGTTAAACAGATGTCAAAATGATTATGTTGTATTATTCAAATGTAGTAAAGAAAGAGTTTAATTATGTGTTTTTTTTGGACACCATATCCTAGATGAAACTATGTAAATGATTTAATTTAGCAAGACATGGTCAAACACTGAAAACTGTAAAAACAAAACAAAGGCCCAGAGAAGAGATGTTCATATTCTTGCTCACACATACTGTCTCTCGTGTAATATACCAGGTGATTGCAATGTAAAAGATCAATATTTCAATTTCAGACTGCATTTTTATTCTCAGAGATTAGAGAACAATCAAATTCTCGATTTTCTCCATCTGCCAGAGGAAGAATCTCCCAGTCTTACTGATAGCAAAAATGAAAAGGTTTTAGCCTGGGTGCAAGATGTTTGTTTTTGTGAATTATTCATTGAGATGTGTTTGTGCAAGTGAATAGCCATTTGCTCCAATACTGAAGGGCAAATAATACAGATTGCTCAAACATAACAGAAGAGGAATGTGACATTGAGAAGTGGAAATGCGGACAAAGCCTTCTGCACTGCAGCAGGGTCACTTACTGATAAACAGGCCTCGTGACAGACGGAGCAACTCTGAAGCCTCTTCATAACACATTCACATCTGCCTGAAGAGCCCTGATAGACTTGTACCGTGGCCCATTAATTCTAAGAAAAATTAGAAATAAATGTTAATGCATATCAATAAGTTCCGTTTCTGTTGTTTTTCTTTTCTTTCTGTTGAGGGCAGTTAGAACTGCTCAAATAATAAAACAAAGGCAAACTAATAGTTGAGATTTGAAAACATAGTTATCAAAATATACTGTTTACACCTTAAATTAAGCAGATTTTAAATTCATTTTCAAATTATATTTATATAGAACGATGTGTGCAACAAACTACCTAAAAATCATGCAGAACGTCGTAGCGACACATTCCCACACTCCAATAAAACTCGCCTACAACCAAAAACTATACTTTACAACTCAAACTCTCCTCAAACAAGGATTTGTTCTTCCTTTCTTGGCATTACCACCCCCTTTTGGTGAAGGCTGGAAAACTACTGTTTAAAAACATTTCTGGCATTTTTCAAAAATTATCTTTAAAAAAAAAATTCAGCCCAAGAGTTGTTGTCAGTTTACTTTTTTATTCATCAGTCATCTACACCTCACCAAACACTTATCAAAAGCCTCAGCTAATGACCTGCTGCCAAGAAACACAAAGCCTGCACATGTTCCTCCCATTACAACATTTGCATATACAGTTCAACCTCAGGTCAATAACTTTCACACACACACACTCCAAACAACACTAATCAGAATAGGCATACAAACACCTGCAGGAGCTCTCTCACTCACTCACGAATTTGTGGTTTACGGGGACTCTCCATTGGCGTAATGGTTTTTATACTGTACAAACTGTATTTTCTATTGCCCTACACCTAAACCTACCCCTTACAGGAAACTACTGGCAATTTTTGAATTTCATAAAACACCGTTTAGTATGTTTTTTAAGCCTTTTGTTTTACGGGGACACAGGAAGTGTCCTCATAAACCATGTTTACGTTGTAGTACCCATGTCATTATACACATTTGTGTCCTCATTAACCATATATACCAGTACACACACACACAGCTTTTGGAAATAGCCATGCCTGATATCAGATAAACAGCTTAAAGTAAACAATACCATTGAAGAAAACATTACATAAAAACATAACTCAAACATTCCCTGTAAGTGACATCACATACATAAACACTGCAAACGCAAAAACAAATATGAATAGATTGAGCAAAAATGGTACACCCATATTTGGATAACAGAAAGAAAGAAAAGGTCCCAAGTATTTTCTCAGGGTTTCTCCCATTAATCTGCATTACTGAAATGAGAGATGGGGGAAATTTAGAGACTTTACGAGATGCTAAGTTCAAACTGTTCAAACTAGGGAAAAAAAAGAATAATAATAAAAAAAAAAAAACAGTTAATCAATTAATTTAGAAAAAAAAAAAAGAATCCCATTTTATGTTAAATCACAAAACAATTTTTGTGCATTTGTTGCATCACATAAAAGTTTAACCCAAAAATATTTTCCTACACAGAAAAAGATAAAAATCTGATATTTTTTATATATCTTTTAAGATTTGTACCACCTAATTATATAAATACTGAAAAAGCTCCAAGTATATATTTCCTTAGTTGGAATCTATGAAGGATCTATAACTATGAAATCAATGGCAATTAAGAGTAACAGTAGGCGTACGACAATTTAACTAAATTCGTAACCTATAACCCAAACTAAATTTTAGGAGGGAAAATCAGTGAAATGTGTCAGAGTAATAGAAATGAGAACCACAAGGATTTCCAGAATCCATTCCAACAGCTCGCTAACTTGACTGATTCAAAACACTAGAGTCCTCAAAGGCAGACATTTTCCTGAACTGAAGATTTCAGCTTGTTTACCGACATGAAACCAGCATGAGAACAATCACAAGCAAACATTTGATTGGTCTAGCTGCCATTTTTGGACTTGAAATGGCATTTGATTTTAGCTTGTTCCTGGATGGAGTTAATATAGCATTTAAGTGATCTAGAATGAGGACCTCAATATTACCTTCTTCTAATAGGCTAAAACTCAACGTCCATCTCGGTATCAGTTGTAAATTTAGATATCAAGGAGACAAATGTCAGAAAAAAAAAGAAAAAGAAAATAAAGCAAAGAAATCTATCAGAGTTCAGTTTTATCTTTGTTAAGAGGAACTTTCTTCTGGATCTCCTCCTCATCTGAGGTGTATCCAGCTTCTTCAGTTTTCCGCTTGCTAGTCTCAGTGTCACTCAGCTTGGACTTTTTCTTCTTCTTCTTCACCTTCTTCTCCTTTTTCTGCCCATCCTCGCTGTCTTTACCCTTCTTCTTTTTGCCCTTCTTTTTCTTCTTGTCCTCTGCAATAGCTGCCGTGTCTCCCTTTTTGCCAGACCAGTTCTCTTTAAGACAGCCTGCAGAGAATCAGAGGTACATGTTTGCACAGTCCTGATCTTTATACTGACTGTCCTCACTGTTATTAGCAACAAGTGATCAGATCAGAGCTGTGTGTTCGGGAAGTGATGTCTTTTTCTGGCAGATCTATATTGGTTGCTATAGCAATGGCATAAGAGCCAGTACAATGCCAAATTAATCTTTTATAACCGGAAGCAACAAGCTGGTCATATGAAGACAGACCGCGAATAATTTGTATTTGCTTATTTACACCCCAAACGGTATTTTTGCTGATGATTCATTACTTATAGTACTTCACAAATAGTAAATTTTAAATGAAGTATTTTAGTACTTATTTATACAGTAGTATATTTATATATAGTATTTTAAATAAAAACGGTACAAAATTACTTTGTACAGTTTTTTTTTTTAATTTAATTTTATATATATAAAAACCATATATAATGAATATTTTTCAAGGAATACACATTAAAGTATGTCCTTTACTATTACTGCTCCTGTGGCCTTGAGTAGCTTCCTGTGAAGTCTTCCCCGAAACAACAGCTCTTAAAGCTGGTGCCGATAAAGGAGATCAAGAGGTTTAGTCTGTAAGTAGTCATAATATTATGTCTAGAGCGATTTAACTGTTATAAAAGAGGTTGTGATGGAGTAAAACAGTTGTTAGTTTCACATTACCAGTGTCTTGTCCTTTCAGCACATGTTTTTCACACAGGTAAGTGGTGAGATCTTCCTCTTGGCTGCCTTTATACCAGTCTTCAATGACTTCTTCATACTGCTCTACCATCACATCACACTGAGGGAAGAAAATCCACATCTCTCACTGGTGCATATCATTCTTCACATTTACCTCTACATATGCTGCACAAACATGCATTTACAAACATTGTTTTTATATGCACTACCATTAATATATGCCAATCAAGACTGCCAAAGTAATAGCTTGAAATAGAAAAAGAATCAAAGATTTTCACAAGAAAAAACAGCATACTGGTTAGAAAAAAAATATGTAAACGTAAAGAATATATATTTATAATATATATATTGTGAAGTATTATTGCAATTTAAAGTGTATATATATATATATATGTGTGTGTCACATGATCCTTCAGAAATCATTCTAATATAATGTTTTGGTGCTAATTATTTTTGGTTTCTAATTATTATCAATGTTAAAAACAGTTGCTGATTAATATTTTTGTGAAAACTGATGTGTTTTTTCAGGATTCTTTGATGAATTGAAATAACAGCATTTATTTGAAATAGAAGTCTTTTGTAACATCTTTTGATCAATTCAATGCATCCTCGCTGAATAAAAGTATTAATTTCTTTAAAAAAAAATCTTAATGACCACAAAGCTTTTAACTGTAGTGTATATATAGTTACATTTCAGCAAATTTTAAATTAATCACAGTAATGGTAAAATTGAACCCACTAACAGCCTTAATTCTGAGATTTTTCAGTCACATACCTGTTTTTTGAGATCTGCCACTTCTGCACTGGTCTCATTCCACAGCTCATAAGGAATGTCCATGACCACCTTCACACCTTTATTAACCAGGTTATGCAAGGTGGAGAACGTCTCAGACATACCCTGAGCAAACAAAGAGAAATAATTAAATCTCACCAGCTATAATGCAGTATAACACATAACAGCATACAATAAATAATTCCGACTTTCAAAACTGCATACAGTACATACCTCCATTTAATAGATTAAATTTCAAAGCTTCTTTTTCACATTACATTTATTAAATACATTGCCATTGCAACTTGGGGCATTCATTCACATAACCAATTTTTTCACTGTACAAATAAGTCTTAGTAACTCATAAACCAAAAAAAAAAAAAAAGTAAAATCACTGAGGTAGTGCTGCAAAAATATAAATGTGGTAGAAGAAAAGGAAAAGTGGTAGCCAACCTTTGCAAAGCGATTACTTCCATCTCTCTCTTTGTGTAGATTGTACTGCATAATCCTTGAGCAAACATTCTCCATCACCTCAATAAAACGAATATCACTGAAAAGCAAAAGACATTGCTCAATAAAATGCACAAGTCACACTGCATCCAAAAACAGTACGGCATGTTGTTAACCAAACAGTTGACAGTATTTTTCATAGTATGGAAAAAAAATACTATGGAAGTCAATGGCTATCGTCAACTGTTTGGTTAACAACATACTTCAAAATATCTTATTTTGTTTTTAACAGTAGAAAGAAATTAATACAGGTTTGGAAAAACTTAAAGGTGAGTAAATGACGACAGAATTTTCATTTTTGGATGAATAATACTTTTAAGGGCAGGGTTTGAATTAAGAACAAAAATTGACTTACGATTTGACATATTTGATTGGTGGTGCACCTTTATCATCCAAGAAGCGGTAGTTGGTTTCAATCACTTCTTTTGTTTTACCAGTCTCTTCAAATGCAGACTTCATCTCAATACTAACAAATTTGCACACTATAGAAACATACAGAACATATTCAGCATCAGAAGAGGAACAGAAAGCAGCTGTGCTTCAAAACCTAGTGTGCTCCCTACACAGACAGCATTGTTTGTCATTATAAGCCCATTCAACGTTCCAAACACGCAGCCTAGGTAGGCATCACCCTAGTTTTTGAGACACATCCAGTGAGATCCGTTGAAAAGAGGAAATCTGCTGCTGCTCTTGTTTTTTTTTCACAGTATGTCAATGCAATATTTTGAATGAATAATTATTAGAATTAATGAATAAAATTAGAATGAATTAATAAAATAAAAATGTGACCTCTTTCGACACACAACTGTTATGAAACAAAAAAGCAGATTGCTAGTGATCCACATGGACATCTGCACAGAGTATAATAACATATATCTCAAACCTAAAATATGTGTCTGCGATTGCATTAGATGATTTTATCAAGCGCTGAGAATAAGTGTGGAAACACACAAGCGATGATGGTGTATTTAAATCAAAATATTAATTCATTATAAATTAGGACAGTCTAACGTTACCTTCACATTTATTTGGCAGATGCACCCAGTCATCGTCCCCGCTTTTGTTAGCAGCTGCGGCACTTACGAGAAACAACACGACGCAGATAAAAACATTCATATTTTTTAGTAGGAAATATTTACAATGAGCTATACTAAAATACCGAACATGCTTATTTATCTAGCCACTATTTCTTCTGAAGCTTTCACTTCCGCTGTGGCAGGTTGACGCAGAAGCTGCGCGGAGTGGACCAATCACGGACGCCGAAGTGGCAAGACGCAGCCAATGAAAAACGTGGGCGGGATCATGACAGACGGCTTGGTGTGTTTTTGACAGTGCATTTAATTTAAAAAAAGAAAGAAAATGAAAATGTAGACTTTCTTGAATATTGCAGAATAAGCAGATCCGGTTCTAGAATACGTTTTCGTTTTGAAATTAGGTCAATACAAATAAAATATACCAAAGAAAGTGTTTTAAATAGCGGAACTTTTGTGCAATTGATGACACAGCCACCAGAGGGCATTACACTCCACATAATTAGATTTTCTCCAGGACTTGAAAATTGCACTCATAAATTAGCATATCATGTTTACCAATTACTACAGTGACAGTGTTGGCTAATCTTTACCAAACACCCTCAGGAATATTTTCTCTGTCATTCACAAATGTCCCACTGATTTACAGAGGCATTTTTTCCAATTACGCCATGGTAATAATACTAATAAATTTGTACTAATAAAATATATATATTTTTTCAAAGGACATTTTTTATTTACCTTTCTAAGATTAAAAAAAAAAAAAAAAATTACTGTTGTACTGGGTCACCACTTGAAGTCTAATGTAAAATCATGAGCCCCACTGTGTATATTAAAGCACATTTTACATGCATATAAATGTTCTACATTCATCTCAGTGACTGAATATGCATTTTAATAAGGAATTTAATTGAAATGCAATGCAGAAGTCACCACATTTATCTGAATTTACCCAAACAAACTAATTTATAGGCAGCTCCTGTCATCAACAGCATTATTTCTATCGACGGAGGAGGGAAATTGGATGCGTTTTTTGGACAGTACGCTGAAGTTTAACCTGACAACTATTAGTCAGCACTTCCAAGGACTCAAAAAAGGTTTTCATAGGCAACATGACTTTCATTTGCTTAGAAATGGCGAAATAGTCTAAAACACCATTACCAATTCACAATTAAGTAATTAATGATTCCATGTGGATCAATCATCACCAACCATGGTCATCTCTGCCCACTTTTACAGTGGATACAGTACTGAGGAAAATACCATGGTACAACATGATTCATGTACCATGAAAAAAAGGAGAAAGTCTTTTATGCCCTCCAAATCTTTATTTGATGAAGAATACAGTAAATTATTAATATTGCAAAATATATTTGTACAAATTAAAGTATATTCTCTATTTGAATATATTTTAAAATGTAATTTATTCCTGTAAAGGCAAAACTACATTTCTTTTAGCCATTATTCCAGTCTTTAGAGTGACATGATCCTTCAGAAATCATTTTAATATATATACCATGGTACATCAATAATTTGTACCATGCAATATATACACTCGGTGCCAATTTGACAAAACTATTGTACAATGGTGTTGGCATTGAAAATGTCCCCCATGATAACATTATATAGTATTTTAAGGTACTTTATGTTACTGCCAAAAATCTGTGCCTTACTTACTTTACTGTACATCCTACAGTAGAGCTGCAGCCAGGAAAGAGCAGAGCACATATCTACATTTATATATTGCCGGGAAGTGGCAAGAAATCAAAGACAACACCAGGGTTATTCAGCTTTATTGAATCTGCATATTCGGCATTCCCTTGAGTTCAGTTTCTGGCTGTCAGAACTACTTTTTATCTTCATCGTATGTTCACACATTTCCAAGGAAAAGTAGAAAGTGGTAAGAATCATACAAGAGGAGCATGTATTTCATTCAAGTGTTTACATAAGCATTTACAGCGCCTTGCCAAAAAGTAATCAGGCCTTGACCAATTACTGGATTACACAGTCCCCCATTGCAATTGTGTCCTTTGTGAGGTTTCATTTGAAAGCACTGAAACAAATCTTCTAAAATGTGACATTGTTTTGTTACATTCAGTCCCTGCAGTTTACTATTTTTGAAGCTGACAGCATCAATAAGAAATTTTAAAATAGTGCCATTAGGACATTAATCTTTTTGTTGAACATTTTTTAAAATAAATACCGTTTTAGTAAATATTCTGAAACTGAATATTTATGCTAATTTTTAGATAATTTTTGCCCCTTCAACACTTTTTATTTATATTCTCCAACATAAAACATGAAATGACATCAATGTCACATTTATAATACAGTAAAATATCAGAGTTGGTTAAATGTCTGAATATTTTAGCATGGCGCTGTACATGGTTTGTCAGCATTCATCATCGCAGAGCAGGGGGATGTCTTATTTGATGCATGTCCCTGGACATCTCCCCTATACCTGATTATTATAGTATACTAATTAATATTCACATACAGTAAAAAGTAAGCAGTCAAAGAAAAAAAAAACAGCTCCAAAAACATAATAGTATAATGTATAAATATTGTCTGTCTAGACTAAAACAGTCTTGAAATTAAATCATTTGTACATGCTATTCAAAATACAAAAATAAGATTTCAGTCATGTTAGATTCTAGCATAACTTCAGCCCTCCGGGTGCATAACACGAGTAATATCACACTATGATGTGCACGTATCATAGCACTAAAGTGAAAAACCTTCACCGCATGAGTGCCAACGGCTCACTGATCAGTTACTGAGGAAAAAAACAACAACAAATCTGTTCCACCAAGAGCATAATGTCCTTAAACATACACTGTAGGTCCATATCAAATGTGTTTCTTGCTCAAGTACACTTTCCAATGAGAACTTTCTATAAAAAAAGAAATACATGAACTGACAATGCTTCTGGTCACATTGGTGATACAAAGTTGAATTATGAATTGAATGGCATGAATTGGTTGACTGCTGTGGTTTAGGGTTAAAGTCAACATGAAATCGCACTCACAAACTATTTTACTAATATAATGTGACATTTTTTGAGTAAAATAGGATATTTACTGTAAAAAAAAAAAAAAAGTTAGATGGGTTGAATCCCAACAGTAACACTCTGCAATTGTTATTATTGTTACAGTTATCTTTTTAAAATTAACTTTAACTGGCATTATATTACTGCACTAACAATTCAGTAATAAAATGTTTAAATGGCTAATTAATTTTAACATCCTGAACAGTCTAATTAACATCAGCCAAAAAGACAATTATCAAGATACTACATTTTTTTGATGAATAACATGCGCTGATGAATCATGCACAATGATATCTGGAATATGTATTAAGAAACTAAATAGTCAGTTTTGATGTTGAAAGGATATTTCACCTAAAAATAATCTTTTTTCACCCTAATGTCATTCCAAACCTGTTGGACTTACAGGTTGAGAAATGTCTCAGTTGTCCATACAATGGATCATTTCTGGGGTTATTAAAAGTGGAATAGTTGGGTTCTTCTACAGTGGAGAATGGAAACTACAACTAATAATTTTTGCATTCCCACTTGCCGCAACAGTAAAAGAAAAAATCCACAATAGCGTTTCTATGACTTTCCAAAACAGGAAAATAACATCTTGAGAAATTGATCATGTGGGTCAGAATAAAGACAAATGTCAAATTTGCAGTCACTCCCTCAGCTGTTGAATTAGAAACACAAATGCAGCAGTGTTAACTAGTTTTATGTAATTCCATGCCAAGGTAGAAAACACATAGAGTTGTAAATGTAAAATGAATATGAAAATGTAAATTATTTAAAAATGAAAATATAAAAAAACACTAGATTTAGATTCATTAACTAGATTCTTAGAAACTAGATTTATGATGTTAATAACTATGGAAACACATTTGTGAAATGATCCACAGAAGTCAATGGCAGCCAAAACTGGGTTTGTCTTCAAAATACCTTCTTTTGTGTTCTGCAGAAGAAGAAGAAAAAAAATCATACAGGATTGGAATGACATGAAAGTGATTAACCGATTTCAGAATTTTAATTTTTGGGTGAATAATCCCTTTAATGATGTGATGTAATGAAGAAACAAAAATAAAACCTGGCCTGCGTTTGTCTGCTCTGCTGATTATGGCACTTTTCTGTCCCTTCTGAATCTCTGTCATCCATCATTTAATTCACTCATGCCATCTGTCTTGTACAGTAAATAACTTTCGATTTGGTTAAATCTTAGAAAGAAATGACAAATATTGCAGCAGCAAACAAAAGAACGAACAGAAGAATCGGTTGTGGTTAAGGTAATAGTTATTGATATCATCACTGATTATTGTTATTATCAAAGTGCTGTACAGTACATACTAGCAACACTATAGCTGCGTGGTCACCGAATCGTCCGGTTCCGTTACCCAGCGGGAGGAGTCTGGCATTTGTCCGCCACAGGGCCCGACCAATTCCTGGAACACGTCCTCATTTGAGTCCAGGAGGCGGGAGCTGGAGGCGGAGAAACTGGAAGCACAGTGCAGGGAAGAGGGTGGGGACAAAGGTCCTAATGTAAGTAAAACATCCCTTCCGTTAGCTCTTTGTCCATTGGTCGTCATGGCACTGTCGCCCTCATTTAAAGCACCCACGTCCACCTGATTAAGGTTGGTCTCACTTCGGGTGACGGGACCGGCGCCCCTGGTGAAGCCCAAGTCGTGCCAAGCCCCCGGCGGGTGAAGCAATCCGTCTGAGATAGTGTAGGTTGCAGTGGTGACACCTGCCGGCTGCGGAAGGTGGCTGCCCATGCGTGAGAACAGCAGGCCGAGCCGTCTGAAGGAGTTCTTCTTGGAACTAGAGAAGCGTGAAAAGCGCCTCCAAGTTCGTGAAAGTGCAGGTCTTGTTGGAGCCAGTGAGGACAGGGAAGAGGAGGGCGAGGGGTTCTTCCTCAGTCCGTTGATCTTTGGTTTACCCTCCCTGCACGCAGACGATGCCGCTGCTGTCGTCGTAGTAGTGGCGACCTCCATTCCTGAGATGGAACGAAAGAGGGCGGAGACTCCGTACGATGGGTCCGAAGGCGTAATCGTTTTGAAAGACACACCTTTGGCCCCTATGCTGCTTCCGTCGCTGTGGTGACAGGTCTCGCCATCATCGCTGACCTCATCTCGAAGCGTGGCCTCGCTGCTGGAGGAATAGTTCCGCCGGGGCGGCTTTCGGTTGCCAAGAAGGTCCAAAACTTCGTAGCGGAAACTGGAAATGTCCTGTTTCAGCTCCTATGGCAGAGCATTATTACAGTATTATGTAATGCATTTGAAAAAGCATTGACATGCATTTTTACCACACTAAGGGCCAGATTTACTAACCGCCTGCACCAGCGCAAATGGTCTTCTGGCGTTAAAATAGTACAGTCAGGATTTACTAAAGACAGGCAGTGAAGAATTAGCGCTGAAAAGGAGTGTACACAGTTATTTTTGTGCCTGGTCTTATTGAATACACTTTTGTAAGAGTTTCCCTTTCAGACGCAAAATTTATGAGAGGAGAGTATTAAAATGAATCACACAATACGATTTACTAATGTTTGCGCTCATCAAATTACTGGTATTTGCGCCATTATTTAACACCCCAAAAAAGCCTGTCTTAAAGCAGGCGCTAATTTGCACTGCTCTTGGTAGATTGTGTTGGTCATTATGGAAATGATCTGGCTGCGTCTGTGTTCTTTAATGTGCGCGTTGTCAGTAAATCACATGCAGAATTTTCCCCTCCCATCTTTTATGGAATTGCGCTCTAATGCTAATTTGCCCTGTTTAGTAAACATGTTTAGTAAACTTTATCACAAGAAGTCTGAACATTTTTAATGTTATATATTTGATGTACTGTTATTAGAAACCAGATTTTAAACCACTGAGTTTTTACTGTGAGTGGAGACAGAAAAGAAATTTAAAGCACTGTGATGGACTGATTTTACTGTTGTTGCTTTATGTCTTAACAGGGCATGATGTAATAATGTAAATATGCTGTAAAAATGTGAAATCAATAAACAGCAATAAACAGCAGTTGTGGCTGTCAGAACTTTACCATGAAAAATACAGTAGCAACATAAGTTTTATGGACTGAATTCAAATTTACTAGGAAAAAAAAAAAAAAAAAAAAAAACGTTTCATCAACTGATGTAATACTACCTGAAAACACTGAAATCCACATGAAAGTTTACTTTTTCCACAAGCTGAGGTAAATATTAAAATATAGACAGAGAGCACTTATACACACAAATGCAAAACACCATCATAGTAACAGAATAATGCAATAAACATTAATTTAACAACAGAAGATGTAAAAAAACAACAACAAAAGCGTACATAAGAGATTAAAAATAAGACAATTATTTAAATGAAAACTATGTAAATCAATGTAAACTATATGTTGAATTGTTCTTTTTCATTTACAAAAACTGTACTTTTATTAGTATTTTACTGTAAAGATATATTTCAGTTTTTCACTAAATATACAGTACTTAGGGAACTTACTTTTAATCAGTTAACAGGTTACTGCAGCATATTTTACAAAAAAAGTATTTTACATTAAAATGAAAACCAGCTGTATAAATTATATTTATAATTATTATATTTTTAATATACAAATATTGGTTACACTTTATTTTATGGCGTCCTTGTTACAGTATAATTATACATTTAAGTACTGAGCAATATTAATCAGCTACATGTACTTACTATATGGTTAGGGTTAGGATTAGGGTTTGGCCTATTGCTACTTGCGTGTAATTATGCTTTATTTATTGTTATTATAACAGTAAGTATATGTAACGTGTAACAAGGACACCTTAAAATAAAACATTACACAAATATTTTATAAATCCTATTGACACATTTTTAAAAGCTAAAAAATATCAATGAGTGTGCTAATGATTGCAAATAAAGATTACAAGAATTAAATATGACAGAAGATTGTCTCGGTTACGTATGTAACCCTCGTTCCCTTAAGGAGGGAACGGAGACGTCATGTCGGATGACCGACGAAATTGGGATCTCGCCAGAGAGACCAATCCACTTTGAGTGTAACTAAATGAACCAATGAACATTGGCATGCGATTATTGCATTCAGCTGCCGCTGATCACAGCGTGAGCATAAGAGGCAGCTGGTGCACCGCATTAATTCATGCTTTCGCTGAGGAGCCGAGCCGGTGACGCGGCAGCTCAGCGGTGGTACAGCGAGTGTGGCGACGGGACGTGACGTCTCCGTTCCCTCCTTCAGGGAACGAGGGTTACATACGTAACCGAGACGTTCCCCTTTCAGTCGGTCACTCCGAGTCACGTCGGATGACTGACGAAATTGGGATCCCTACCAAAGCGCCACAGGAGCTGCCCCTCCCAGTACCCTGTGTAGGCCTCCTGATCCTTATCCAGTGGGCCATCCTCTGCTTGGAGACAGCCTTCCCCTTCTGCTGTCCTCCGTAACAGACAAAGAGCTGCTCTGAGGTCCTGAAGCTCTGAGATCTATCCATGTACTGACGCAGTGCGCGTACAGGACAGAGCAAAGCTAGGGCTGGGTCTGCCTCCTCCAGGGGCAGCGCTTGCAGATTCACTACCTGGTCCCTGAAGGGAGTGGTAGGAACCTTGGGCACATAGCCAGGCCGGGGCCTCAGTGTTGCACTGGAGTCAGCCGGCCCAAACTCAAGACATGACTCGTCGATCGAAAATGCCTGCAGGTCCCCCACCCTCCTGATTGAGGCCAACGCAGTCAGGAGTAGGGTTTTCATTGAGAGAAACTTCCACTCGACTGACTGCAATGGCTCAAAGGGGGCGGTTTCAGGGTGCGAACTACGGGGGAGCTAGGGGGAGCTCGGCTCCCCTTAATAAGACATGGGCTCCCCTGAAAACGTGATTTGTGAAATTTTGGGGGGTCTCAAAAAATATTGACAATGTGTTATTTTGACGTGCAATTTCAGTTTTGTGTAATATGATCATCATGTGTAAAATTGCAAAAATATTCATTCATGCATGACGGCGATTTAAACCTAATTCGCTTCAATAAAGATAACTATACATGCTATTCTTGTCATGAGCATCAAGGTGTGGGGGTGCTGCGGTGCAAATTCCACTCATGTTTAGTACGTTAACTCAAAAGATTCGTAGAAAAAGTATAAACGTTGGAGGCCATTGATCTTTGCGCGGAGTCCTTGAAATCCATTCAGGCGTCTGTGGTCGATTCTGTGTTAAGGTAAGGCATGTTTTCACAAGTCTGGACGCGGGTGCCAGAGTGTGCCCCGTCTATGAGAAAGCAGATCCTTCCTCAGAGGAATCGGCCAGGGAGGGGCTGTCGCGAGAAGCATAAGTTCCGGGAACCAGGTCCTGTTTGGCCAATATGGAGCCACTAGCAGGACCTGCTCCTCGTCCTCCCTGATCTTGCACAGTGTCTGTGGTAGCAGGCTCACTGGGGGAAAAGCATATTTACTCAGGCCCTGGGGCCAGCTGTGTGCCAGTGCATCCGTGCTGAGCGTTGCCTCGGATAGGGAGTAGAACCACTGGCAGTGGGCGGTTTCCGGAGATGCAAACAGGTCTACCTGAGCAACTCCGAACCGACTCCAAATCAGCTGAACCACCTGGGGATGGAGTCTCCACTCCCCAGGAAGTGCCGCTCGAGACAGTTCGTCGGGCGCCTGATTGAACACTCCTGGGATGTGGATGGCACGAAGGGACTTCAGATGCTTCTGACTCCAGAGGAGGAGGTGGCAGGCGAGTTGCGACATGCGACGGGAGCGTAAACCGCCTTGCCGGTTGATATACGGAACGGTCGCAGTGTTGTCCATACGGACCAGAATGTCTCTGCCCCGAAGGCGCCCTCTGAGGCGGCTCAGGGCAAGGCGTACTGTCAGCAACCCGAGGCAACTGATATGCCAACGCAGTTGGGGACCCGTCCAAACCCCTGACACTGCGTGCCCTTTGTACGTGGCACCCCAGGCGGTGGCCGAGGCATCCGTGAATACCACAGCATGCCTGGATACCTGCTCCAGGGGCACTCCTGCCCGAAGGAACGAAGGATCTGACCACGGGAAAAGGTTTTGCGGCAGGCCGGTGTAATCTGAACCTGGTGAGTACCACGTTTCCACGCCCACCTCGGGATTCGGCCATGGAGCCAGTGCTGAAGCGGTCTCATATGGAGCAGACCGAGCGGAACTATGGCCACAGCTGCAGCCATATGCCCCAGGAGCCTCTGAAAGTGTTTCAGTGGGACTGCTGTCCTGCCTGATAAAGTCTTGAGGCGTGCTGTCTGGTTGACCGAATCCAACTCCATGCCGAGAAAAAAGATCCTCTGCGTTGGCATGAGTTTGCTCTTTTCCCAATTTACCCGAAGGCCCAACTGGCTGAGGTGCCTGAGCACCAGGTCCCTGTGTGCACACAACTGCTCTCGAGACTGTGCGAGTATGAGCCAGTCGTCAAGGTAGTAGAGGATGCGCATGCCCCGTTCTCTCAGGGGAACAAGGGCTGCCTCTGCGACTTTGGTGAAGACGCCAGGCGAAAGGGACAGCCCAAAGGGCAGGACCTTGTACTGATATGCCCCACCCTCGAATGCGAATCGCAGGAAAGGCCTGTGTCGCGGGAGAATCGAGACATGAAAGTACGCGTCCTTCAGATCAATCACTGCAAACCAATCTAGGGGACGGACGCACCTAAAAATGCATTTCTGCGTCAACATCTTGAACGGCATCTTGTGAAGTGCACGGTTCAAAACTCGCAGATCCAAGATCGGTCGTCACCCACCACTTTTCTTGGGCACAATGAAGTAAGGGCTGTAAAACCCCGTGACGGCCTGGCCTGTGACGGCGGGGGGCAGGATCTGGGTGTGTAGTGTAACACTCACCTGATTCCTCCTCGTGTGGGAGGAGACACAGGAACTCAGCTTGAGGCTTGTGACAGCCCGGCGTATGACGACTTGAAGCGGGGACTGGAGTGCTATCGCCCTTACCTGGTTCCACGAATGGGCAGGAGGGGTGCTCTTGCGGCAACCACCCGCTGCCTGCTGTCGAGAGAGGAGGAGGGAAGCGATCCCATGATGCACGGATCACCACTCTCCTCCTCTTGAGACCCAGAGATTGAGGAGACCGCTCTTTATTGATGTTTTGGGTACCGCTGGCTGCTGGGCCAGCGGCGGAACAAAATGAAACAAAAGATTCTCCACCCGGCCCTCCTCCGGGGGAGGGAGTGGTGCAGTCACCATCTCCCGACGAACAGTCTCCTCCATCTCTGGGTCGCCCGTCCCAGGGCCTCTTGCACTTGCGCTTGCCGCCAGGTTTGGCGGGGGCCTGGACGGGCTGGGCGTCCTTCCTGCGACCAGCTCCACGACGCTGCCTGGTGGAAGGCTGCTGCGGCTGCACGGGAGCGGGGGCGGCCGCAGGGAGGCACCCACGGTGACGAGCAGGCTAAGGGGCTGCGGCCGGAGTGGAAGCAGCAGGTTTCCTCCGGCGCATGATGTGTTTGATCGCCTTAGTCTGCTTCTGGGCTGCCGAGAACTGCTGGATAAAGCTCTCGACAGCGTCGTCGTAAAAGCCGGTCTGCGACACAGGAGTATTCAGGAACTGTACCTTCTCCTGCTCCTTCATGTCAGCGAGACACAGCCAAAGATGGCGCTCCTGGACCACTAGCGTGGATATTGCAGGACTCAGAGACTGTGTGGTCACCTTCGTCGCTCGAAGCGCGAGGTCCGTCGCAGCAAGCAGCTCATGTAGAACCGCCAGGTTGTGACCACCCTCATCGCCATGGCGTTACTGGGGTGCAGAAGCTGCCTCCCCACAGGCTCTATAAGCACTGCCAGTTAGACCTGATGAATACTTACAAGCCCGTGAGGGGAGACACGGGTCACCCCACAGAGTGGTAGCGGCTGTTGGACACAGTTGCATGGCCACAGACCGCTCCACCGAGGGGATGCCCGTATACCCCAAAGCAGCCCCACCATTGAGAGTGGTGAGAGCGGAGGAGCCACAAGAGTTGTTTCGGGCAGTGAAAGGTGCCTTCCACGATCTTGTAAGCTCCTCATGCACTTCCGTAAAGAATGGCACTGGAGGGGGGCGCTGAGAACCAGCGCGACCCCCACCGAGAAACCACTCGTCCAGCCTCGAAGGATCGGGACACGGTGGAGGATTCCACACGAGCCCGACATTCTCGGCGGCCCAGGAAAGCATAGCCGTCTTCTCTGGGTCTGGCTCGGACAACGCTACCACACCCGAAGGGGACAACGCAGCTGGGTCGTCATCCCCGGAGAGAGAGGGCATGCCCTCCTATGCAGTGACCGACATCTGATCGTCAGAGGGGGCACCGAAGGAAACTCGTGGTGCACTCCGTTCAGCAGAGGGCCCAGCGCGCTCCTTCGGCTGCTCCACCAGCTGCTCCACCAGCTGCGGAGTGCTTGAGGGGTGAGGAGCTCCACTTGGGGAAGCCCTCACCGTAATCCTCAAATCACCTCTGAATCCACCGGATCCAGCGGCGCGCACGCCAGATCGCGGCAGAGGCAGAGGGACTCCGCCATGTTTGACATAGCAGAGTCTATTACGCAACTCCAAGATGGTCATGTCCCCACAAGAAGAACATGAACCATCCACGAAAGCCTCCTCAGCATGCTGAATGCCCAGACATGTGAGGCAGCGATCGTGACCGTCCTGAGGGGCCAGGAAACGACCACACCCAGAAACGCACGGGTGATAAGACATCTTTAAAAAGACGCGATCACCCATGTTACTCTTTTAGAGAAATTGCTCTTTTAGTGCTGAAGCACGCAGGGGAGCTGGCCACCGCACACTCCTAGTGTGGCTGTCAGCAGGAAGAAGATCTTTCTCTCCCGGACACCGTGACCACCGCTGCCGCACCGTATCGCCTGCACTCATCTAGCAGAACACTCTCTAGGAGAGGGAGAGTAGCTTCAACCACTACCGCTCGGCTCCGAAGCGAAAGCATGAATTAATGAGGTGCACCAGCTGCCTCTTATGCTCACGCTGTGATCAGCGGCAGCTGGATGCAATAATCGCATGCCAATGTCCATTGGCTCGTTTAGTTACACTCGAAGTGGATTGGTCTCTCTGGCGAGATCCCAATTTCGTCGGTCATCCGACGTGACTCGGAGTGACCGACTGAAAGGGGAATTACAGATTTTCTGTCAGCACTGGGGCATTTGAAGAATGATTATTTGTGTCAGTGTTTTTGTTTATAGGCATGCATTTCTTGATATTTATGCAAGATAAACAGAGAACATTCAGTTTCAGAAGCACCTTAAAATTCTCCTCCGTCAGGCCTTCGCTTGTCTTGGCGCTGCGGATCATGGATGCCACGTACCTCTTCACTAGACTGCGGATGACCTCCTGAGGGTTGAAGGAGAAGAAGAGAAAGCAAGCAATCAGATAGAACTCCCTAATCTTGTTAATCTGGAAATGTACAACTGGATCTTTGGTGTGACGGTGCAAGGAAAAAGAGAGAAAACAAAGCCAGAGGCGAAGCAATGTAATGCAATTACATGCACATTGTTTGTATTCTCGCATGTGTGCAATTGCAGAGCTTTATCTGCTGACATACCTGATAATGTTGATTCTGTATTATCCTGTCAGCATGCTTTTCCTGAAAAGAGAAACAAATATTCACACTGTAATTATGCAGGGTAACTGAGCTCATTTACTAATCAAATACATGCCACTTTTTTATTTGTTTGATTGTTAGATAATTATTTGTTTAAATTCAGGGTCATTCATAAGAAACTCTGCCATTTGTGTGCTATAAGTCTCCATTACTTGCAACTGATATGTTAACAGGGCATTTAAGTTTAAATCAGGTACAATATAATATAATGAATTTTAATGAATTTATGAATCTGTTATGTATAGTGTAGAATAAAGCATTAATTGTGTTTGTCACCCAATATCAATGTTCCCATTCATCATGATCAACACTGAAATGACAGAATAATAAACCATAAAAAAATCATGATAATTCTCTTCACTGTAAGTAGTTTTTTATTATATAATTTATTTATTTTTTTTTTTTAGAAATGTGGATTTTGTTGTACTTTCTGTCATTTTCCTAAAAATAATAATATTCATGATTATTCTGACACCAAATTTAGGGGGTTAACATCATAAAAAATGTAATATTTTTTTTGTTACCACTACATTTACATTTCTATTAGTCCCAACAATATTAATTTCCCCAAAACATATATTTTTAGTTAGCATATTTTTAGCATAAGAGAGATTGAAAAACATACACTACTATTCAAAAGAAATTTAAGTTATTGGAAGAAGTCTCTTCCACTCTTCCAACTCAGCAAGACTGCATTTAAAACTGATACAGTAAATAAAAGTAATAAAATGAAATACACAATTTAAATGAAATATTTTCTATTTTAAATTTTTAAATGTATTAATTTATTCCATTGCTCCAGTCTTCAGTGTCAGAATCCAATATGCTGATTTGCTACTCAAGAAATATTTGTATTTTTTCTCAATGTTGAAAACAGTTATGCTGCTTAATATTTTTGTGGAAAGCATGATACATTTTTTTTCATGATTCTCTGATGAATTAAAGTTGAAGAGAATGAAGATTAAGAGAATAGCATTTATTTAAAACAGAAATGTTACTTACTGACCCATGAGTGTATAAACTGAGCTGATGGTGTTGGGAAAAAAATAAATAAATAAAAAACACGATAGTTTGACCACATGACTAAGACACTATGTTGTATCTGTTGATGCTGTCGATCCTCTGGTAGGACATTTAGGCTGATGCAAACTGCTCCAAAAATGTCTGACAGTAAAAAACCTGAGTAACTAATTTCATGGAAATGAAGGAATAATTTGGTTTTATTATCAACACTTTCCTATTACATCCACAATGGGAGAATCAATCAAAAATTTTCAAATGCAATTTCAATGCAAATTCTCATGTGCAGTTGACTATATACTCCCTGCCCAGCCCTACAATGCATTCGCATTGCATCGAGTCCTGCAGATGCTTTCTAACTGGAATGCTGATATTTGTACACTCCGAGTCCGAAAACAAAATCAGATGTGCACTTCCACATGCAGATGAAGGGATTCAGATTTTGCAGTATGAGCTGAGAGATTCTTAGTATTCTTATCAGATATTGCAGGAAAGCTGCTCTCCTCTTAGCTCTATATGTAGGCAGCTTTATATAATGATCAAGGTTTGATCCCAGCTCAGCAATGCCCGCAAACATGTGGGAGAGAGTTTCGAGTGAGTGTGCTTCAGCTGTGTGTGTGTGACAGTGTGAGAAAGAGAAAGAGAAAGAGAAAGAGAAAGAGAAAGAGAAAGAGAAAGAGAAAGAGAAAGAAAAAGAGAAAGAGAAAGAGAAAGAGAAAGAGAGAGAGTGCATAAGCATCTGTATTGATGCAGGCCAATAAAGGCCGTGCAGAGAGATAGATTTGTAAAAAAAAAGTGCGTCAGGTGGAACAAGAGAGGATATATTCAAAACAGAGATGACGAGAGTCCCGGGAGTTTCAAGGGGAGTTGCATGGCAACACAGGAGGTTAAACTCCAGACAGACTCAGGCCATGTTACACCTCATTACATCATCAAAGGAGAAACAGAAACTTGTTAAATAAAAAAAATGTTCCTTCAGAGAAATTTGATTAATTTATATGAAACTCCATGAAATTTGCTACCACTCAGGACACTCTGAACGAAGCCAGTAGTTGAAGTTTGGGGGGAGGGGGGCTGAAAAGCTGGTTGTGACGTCAAAAATATGGCAAAGACCTGTCTCATGAATATTAATTAGGTCATGCTGACGTTGCTAGGTAACCTTCCTGGTTATCTAACCTCATTAATATTCATGCACCAAGCCTTTGCCATAGTAGTACTGATAAATGGGTAGTTGACATTAAATGCACCCGCTAAATATGTTAAACTACAACTAAAGCTATTTTAAACAGCACGTCACCAGTCATTTTAAAATAGTTGCATGCCGTTTTCTTGACCTCATTTTAGAGACACTGAATAATAGTACTTTTTAAAAATTCATGCTGTGAAAATGGAAAGACCATTAAAACTGTTGAAGACAAGTAATGGTGATCAATTTTCAGTAAATATATAGACTACTGTTTAAAAATTTGGGGTCAGTAAGATTTTTATTTATTTTTTTATTTACTTTTATTTGGCAACAATGCATACAAATGATATAAACAGTAAAGACATTAATGATGGTTCCAGATTTCTATTTCAAATAAATGCTGCTTTAAATAATTCAAATAAATGCAAATAAAATATAATAACATATAAAACATATTTTTAAATTTTCAACTAAATACTGTAAATGCAGCCTTTAAGAGACTTCTTTGAAAACTTATAACCTATTATCTTGATGTTAATAAAAAAGAAAGCATGGTCATGTTATTCACATCTACCCAATTAGTGTATATAATATAGTAATGCATAATTTGGTTGAGTTATATAGTATTGTAGACATACAGTACCACATTCATGTCACTGTTTCTGGAGATCAAGGTCTGCAGTAGATCTCAGAAATGACATAGCAACCAATTAAAACCAAATACAATATAAATTTAATGTACGAAACTGTGTAAACATTTTCTCACTGACATCTGTTGATTTAAAAGTCATGCTAGATTTTTAAGCGGCTGCCTTTGTTAAAGTCAAAGTTTTTATATGTATTACTCTCACCCAGTGATACCTGAAAGTAATGCATGATGATACCAGTCTAAATACAATTACTGCATCCCACTATGAGTCAAAAACCAATAGTTCAAAAGCAATAAAAATGTAAATGAGCTGTTTTAGCATTCAATGTGCTGATATATGTGTGTGGCTGTGCTGTTAGTCATTGTAATGGGTAATCAGTTACACAATGAGCCAGCTGCATTGTGCTTAAAGTGTAATTTAAACCAGAACCATTTGATCAGATTCAGATGAAATCACAGTGAGAATGTTCAGATGGATTCAGGTTGTTTTCTTTACCGTAAACACCTTCAGATTCTCATGTTTATGGGGGTCTTCTTCAGGCGGAGGAGCCTCTGACCCGCAGAGCTGCCCGTGTACCCATCGACACAGGTACCAGAATGACTTAGGACTGGGGATGACGTTGAATGGTGGGGGGAGTGTCCCGCCTTCATCGAAATAACTCATCCACAGCTTGGTTCGAGCAAACTTCCACTCGATGTCAGCATGGTCCTAAAGCACAGTGACAAATAAATTATTAATAATATGAACTGAATGATTATAATCAACGAAGTATAAGATCGTAAAGCAATGTATACAGAATGCGTTAAAAAATTATCATTTATATTATACAGTATAGTATATCTGAATGAGAATTTGTTACAATGATCAAAAATCTGGGGTCAGTCAGATTTTGTTTTCACTTTTATTCAGCAAGGATGCATTAAACTGATCAAAAGTAACAGTAAAGACATTTATAATGTTATAAAAATTTCAATATCAAACAAATGCTGTTCTTTTAAACTTTCTATTCATCAAAGAATCCTGAAAAAATGTATCACAGTTTCCACAAAAATATTAAGCAGCAAAACTAATTTCATCATTGATAATACATGTGCATCTCAATAAATTAGAATGTCATGGAAAAGTTCATTTATTTCAGTAATTCATCTCAAATTGTGAAACTCGTGTATTAAATAAATTCAGTGCACACAGACTGAAGTAGTTTAAGTCTTTGGTTCTTTTAATTTTGATGATTTTGGCTCACATTTAACAAAAACCCACCAATTCACTATCTCAACAAATTAGAATACTTCATAAGACCAATAAAAAAAAAACATTTTTAGTGAATTGTTGGCCTTCTGGAAAGTATGTTCATTTACTGTATATGTACTCAATACTTGGTAGGGGCTCCTTTTGCTTTAATTACTGCCTCAATTCAGCGTGGCATGGAGGTGATCAGTTTGTGGCATTGCTGAGGTGGTATGGAAGCCCAGGTTTCTGTGACAGTGGCCTTCAGCTCATCTGCATTTTTTGGTCTCTTGTTTCTCATTTTCCTCTTGACAATACCCCATAGATTCTCTATGGGGTTCAGGTATGGTGAGTTTGCTGGCCAGTCAAGCACACCAACACCATGGTCATTTAACCAACTTTTGGTGCTTTTGGCAGTGTGGGCAGGTGCCAAATCCTGCTGGAAAATGAAATCAGCATCTTTAAAAAGCTGGTCAGCAGAAGGAAGCATGAAGTGCTCCAAAATTTCTTGGTAAACGAGTGCAGTGACTTTGGTTTTCAAAAAACACAATGGACCAACACCAGCAGATGACATTGCACCCCAAATCATCACAGACTGTGGAAATTAACACTGGACTTCAAGCAACTTGGGCTATGAGCTTCTCCATCCTTCCTCCAGACTCTAGGACCTTGGTTTCCAAATGAAATACAAAACTTGCTCTCATCTGAAAAGAGGACTTTGGACCACTGGGCAACAGTCCAGTTCTTCTTCTCCTTAGCCCAGGTAAGACGCCTCTGATGTTGTCTGTGGTTCAGGAGTGGCTTAACAAGAGGAATACGACAACTGTAGCCAAATTCCTTGACATGTCTGTGTGTGGTGGCTCTTGATGCCTTGACCCCAGCCTCAGTTCATTCCTTGTGAAGTTCACCCAAATTCTTGAATCGATTTTGCTTGACAATCCTCATAAGGCTGCGGTTCTCTCAGTTGGTTGTGCATCTTTTTCTTCCACACTTTTTCCTTCCACTCAACTTTCTGTTAACATGCTTGGATACAGCACTCTGTGAACAGCCAGCTTCTTGAATGTTTGTGGCAATGAATGTTTGTGGCTTACACTCCTTGTGAAGGGTGTCAATGATTGTCTTCTGGACAACTGTCAGATCAGCAGTCTTCCCCATGATTGTGTAGCCTAGTGAACCAAACTGAGAGACCATTTTGAAGGCTCAGGAAACCTTTGCAGGTGTTTTGAGTTGATTAGCTGATGTCACCATATTCTAATTTGTTGAGATAGTGAATTGGTGGGTTTTTGTTAAATGTGAGCCAAAATCATCACAATTAAAAGAACCAAAGACTTAAACTACTTCAGTCTGTGTGCACTGAATTTATTTAATACACGAGTTTCACAATTTGAGTTGAATTACTGAAATAAATGAACTTTTCCACGACATTCTAATTTATTGAGATGCATCTGTACTAAGAAATGTTTCTTGCGCACCAAATCAGCATATTAGAATGATTTCTGAAGGATCATGTGACACTGAAGACTGGAGCAATGATGCTTTGCCATCACAGGTAAAAAAAACAAAACAAAGAACATTTTAATGTATACCGAAATGGAAAACAACATTACTCTCACAACATTACTCTTTTTACTGTATTTTTGATCAAATAAATGAAGCCTTGATCACCATGAGACTTCTTTCTAAAACACTAAAAAATCTTACCATCCTCAAGCTTTTCACTCAAAATTTGACTGAAAATCAAACTTTTCAATTAAAAATCTTAAAATGTGAAAAAGTCCAGAATTTGTATTCACCAGGAAGTGCTATATTGTGAAGCACAAAAAACACCTTTAGGTTTGTACTATGGCAACCTGCTTGCAATTTGTTGGCCAATCATCTGTGTACTTGTGTATAATACAGTATATTTCTGCTTTTTTTTTTTAATTATTGTGGTCTGTACTCACTGCGATAAGCTGGTAGGAGTTGTTCATCATAGCGATGAGCATGTTGAGGAGAACCACCAATGAGATGACGTTGTATGTGCCAAACATGGTGGCTCCAACAAACTCTGTGAACTCGTGCCGAGCTCTCACGTTTGTTACATACAGATTCAGGAGGCCAAATATCGACCAGAACAGTGACTGAAGTGTTTCAAATAACCTGAAAGACAGATAGATGGAGAAACAGAAGGCAAGAAAGAAAGAGAGAGAGAGAAAACATGAATCAGAATATTGTGCAACAACACCACAGACACTTTTAGGATGGACCAGAGAAGGTTACAAAGCTCCAGGGATAAATAGTTGATTAGTAGATAATGAAATTTTTTTAATCAAGTTATTAAAAATAATGTGTGTGAATGAAATACTGTGAATGACTGAGATTATGAATAGGGGAGTTGGTAACCAACCAACTCATATCAATCATATCATATATATATATATATATATATATATATATATATATATATATATATATATATATATATATATATGTGTATATATATATATATCAATGTTTAAATCCATTTTGTGTTTTTTTTTTTTTTTTTAGATTTATCAAGTTATATGTCATTCCAAGTAATAGGACAATATGCATTACATATATCATCATATTTTTCACATTGCTATATTTATTCCATTGCAGTTCCATTAAGAAACTTCGAATTCATCTGGCAGTTTGAAAATCTATTTAAAATTTAATGAATCTCACAAACTGATGGTTTACATTCACACAAACATGCACAAACAATGTGATACGAGGCTGTCGCCTGCTAGAAGCTGCAGTTTTGCTATGTACAGCATCAAAAGATTCAGAAGGCAATGTCTGGCTGCCTCTAAGATTCGAAGTTTATGTGTCTACGAGCTCCCTTAGGGTGAAAGGAATTCTGATTTTTTCGTCGCATTAAATATTCAACATCGTCAGCTTTCATCAAAGTCTTGGCAGAGATAAATACAATGTGGTTTCCTGAAAATAGGAAAGAGGAGTTACAGCAGAACTGAAAGGACATAACACTGTGGATCTCCTATGGAAGCAGGTATTAGACTGCGTGTGATAGAGTTTGATGGGAGAAACTTCAGTGGCACAGACATACAAAAGAAACACACAGCAAGACTATTGAGAGAACGCTGACAACGAAAAGTGCTGTGTCTGGGAATCCAGTGTGATGGGTGAAAAAAAAAATCCTTTTATTTTGTGTTTGTAACAGATTTGTAATGTCTCACTGTCTTTAATTCCCAATAGCACGTGCAGTGGCAGCCTTGGCTCACTTTGTGCCCTAGGCAAGATAAAACTTGGCCAAAAACACCTCAAAAAACATGTATATGCATATACATATACATACATATATTATATATATATATATATATATATATATATATATATATATATATATATATATATATATATATATATATATATGGTTTACTTATATCCATGTTGCTAAAAATGTGTCAAGGCAAGTGGCCCCTTTTTTTGAATGGACATGATGTTTCTGAGCAGGGCATCGATGTATCTGTGTGCAAGCTGTGAATAGTGGTGTCCATTTTGAACACATGGGCCGGATTTAGAAGGCTGCATTCATGCTATATTTTTGGCACATTCAATGTCACTGATACAATAAAACGAATAAAAAATAAAACGTGGCCGGCACCTTAACCACAGGACTGCCGTGACAGACCTACTGTGGCAGAGCCCTAATGGAGGCACACAGGTTTGCCTCAAGCACCTCACTGACTTGTCAGAGATAGTGACATAACAACTGGCAGCCCACTAGAGCCAGCAGCCCTCCACATCCTGAGCCGTTTCAGCCGACATTTGGCATTTGAAGCTTTCAAATTGAAAGGCCAAAATAATACAGAGAAGACATGAATATGAGTGTACTGGTATGTGTAAGATCTGTCTTCAGAAATCTGTTTTGCCTCTATGCACTGAACAAAAAAATAATTTTGAAGCAGAAACTTTCCAGTAAAAATATCCAAACATCCATAAGGCAAGATACATTTAGTTGAGAAGCAAAAATTAAATTTCAGTTAAATGTAAAATATAATTCTCATTTATTTGAGAATAACTGTTTTCAGAGAACATATTTTGAATCAAGTTTATTTTCTTTACCCTACACTCTCAGAAAAAAAGTTACAAAAACTGTCAATGGGGCAGTATACCTTTGTACCTTATTTACCCCTAAAGGGTGAATATTAGTGCCTTAAATGGTACATTTTAATACCTAAATTGTACATATTGTAAGGGAAACAGGTCAATTTAGCTCAAAGGGAATCATTTATGAATTTGGACAGAATCACTGTTTTACGGCGGATCACTGAGTCAGCCAGCGATTCACTGAACGAGCCATATAACATCAACTCTGCACTGGATATTAAAATCCAAAATATAGTGAAAACACTATTAAATAGCAAAGTAACAAGATCAGCAGGTTAAGACATTAACTTGTAAGCACAAAACACAAGATACTTCTCTTTTCAACATAAATAAGACTTTATTGGATAACTCTAAGACTAATCTAACATATGAACACACGCATTCACACATTCACACAAGTTGCAGAAAGAGAGAAAGTGAGGAAAGGATTAGTTTACAGAATGAAAATGTGAAATCTCAAGTTTATAGCAATATGTGCAATTGCATATAGACCTGAACAACCATCAATCACTTAATTAACCCTCGCATTGAAATGACGCTAAAATTTATTTTAAATGCACCAGCTCAGCTAGAATCTGGAGGTTGTACTTGCGTTGCCTTTGTGTTAAGTGATTCCCTTTTGTCAGTGTCTTTGCAGAAAAGGGGGTTTCCCGAGGTTGCTGATTGGCTGGACGTTCAGTAGTCGTTTAAGTGGCATCTTGGGCGCTGGCTGACGAATGGTTTCGGTGTCAGTTGCTGGTTGAAGGTTTGAAGCGGATGCAGTCGGAGGTGGACTTTATGGCAAACTTAACTAAGAACACGAAACTCAACGGAAAGAACAGAAACTAAGGTTAAAGAATAAAAGGATGTAACAAAACTAGGTGGTTTTTCTTTTCATCGTGGTGTTGCAGCAGTAGCAGCTGGCGTGTAAGCCGAAGCACGCTGGAACAACGCTCAAAGAACGCAAAAAGTGATGACAAAAAACATGGCTAAAAAGCCAACAAGGCAAAAAGCTAGAAGCTAAAAGCATGACTAAAAAGTGAGGTTTGATGGTGTCCTGAGTTTTTAACTGGGCTTTTGGACACATCCCAAAATGGTGTGTTGACCAATTAGATACTGTCTTAGCTCGGGGTGTTGCTCTGTTTCTTCTCCCAATAAATAAATCAACATGTTATCTGGTCAGTCACATGGTCCGAACTTTCCCGCTCTTGCAGAGTATAATTTTTGACATGATTTCTATAACCAGAATATGATACATTTGACAAAGTATTGATTGGAAGAAACGTTTCAAACTAGATTTTTTTTTACACTCATACATACCAAACATGAATATAAACCCTTAAGCTATTCAATAGTTATTAAAAAGACATACACAATGAGTGATTAGGACATGAAAGTCAAAAGTGTGGGTTACATACATAATATGGAGTTATGCATAGAAATGATTAGTTGCTCATAAGTCCTTTTAAGATGATTTTAGGTGCATCTACACAGTTTCTGTGCCATTCTGTGGACGTGAGAATGTGTTCTGAGGAACACAGGTCAAAAAGGGTTTAGAAGGAATTTCAGTCTGGTCTTTGTCCTGCTAGTTGGGGGAAGTCAATCTGAGGAAGCTCATGATTTCTATCATGGATTTACATGTGATGGCCATTAGGGCTGAAACGATTAGTCGACATTATCGACAACATTGACAATAAAAAATTGTCGACAAATATTTTTGTTGTCGAGTAGTCGTTTGATCATGCTGTTTGACCAGTGTGGCGCTGTAGCGCAAGACTGTAATTCAGCCCTCCTGGATGCAATTCAAGAGAAGAAGAGACACAACGCTGCTTCAGAGCAAATGCACCCGAGCCAAACCGAATGGCGTTTGTATATGTAAATGATGCGCGCTTTCCTCTCAGTAATGAAATAAACACACTAAAAAAATCACAGCGGTGTGAAAGCAGCAGTTAAAAATGCATCTTATTACACCGATGTGGATGTTTGCACGAGCTCAGTAAAGCATTCACGTCACGTCTATAGTATTTTATGCAATACCTTAAATCAAGCAGCTTTATGGTATTAAACGTTATTATTAAATATTTCATTAAAGTGATAGTTTGGTTTGCAGAGATCAAAGCTTAATCTAGCTCAGGACTGTTTTGATTATCATAACCCAGTAAGGTATTTTAAGAGAGATTACTCTACCAGTCAAAAGTTTTTGAACTGTAACCTTAAGATTGTTAATGTTTTTTGTTTTTTTTAAAGAAGTCTCTTCTGTTCACCAAGCCTGCATTTATTTGATCCAAAATACAGCAAAAGCAGTAATATTGTGAAATATTTTTTTGATTTTAAATTGCTTTCTATTTGAATATATTTTAAAATGTAATTTATACTTGTGATCAAAGCTGAATTTCCAGCATCATTACTCCAGTCTTCAGTGTCACATCATCCTTCAGAAATCAATCTAATATGCAGATTTGCTGCTCAAGAAACATTTATTATTATTATTATTATTATTATTATTATTATTATCATTATTATTTAAAACAGCTGAGTACATTTTTTTTCAGGATTATTTGATGAATAGAAAGATC
This sequence comes from Spinibarbus caldwelli, assembly GCA_039654775.1. Classification (NCBI taxonomy): domain Eukaryota; kingdom Metazoa; phylum Chordata; class Actinopteri; order Cypriniformes; family Cyprinidae; genus Spinibarbus; species Spinibarbus caldwelli. Next base: position 8,978,917 of record CM077225.1, read on the forward strand.
CAGAGATCAGCATTTACCTGAAATAAAAAGCTTTTGTAACATTATACACTATACCATTCAAAAGCTTGGAGTCACTATAATTTTTTTTTTTTTAGGGGGGGGGGGGAGAGATTATAGAAATGAATACTTTTATTTAGCAAGGATGCTTTAAATTGACAAAGACATTTATAATGTTACAAAAGATTTCTATTTCAGATAAATGCTGTTCTTCTGAACTTTTGAATAATAATAATAATAATAATAATAATAATAATAAATGTTTTTTGAGCAGCAAATCAGAATATTAGAATGATTTCTGAAGGATCATGTGACTGGAGTAATGATGCTAAAAATTCAGTTTTGAAATCAATTATATTTTAAAACATATTCAAATAAAAAACGGTTATTTGAAATAGTAAAAATCTTTCAGACTTTTACTGTTTTTGCTGTACTTTGGATAAAATACTGATTGGTAGTGTATATTGTGAATGAAATTGTTTATCCAAACATAACACATCTTATCACTTACCTTTATTTTGTTTCTTATCCATATTATATAGGTACTTACAAAAGGAGATGATAGGCAGAATGATGTCATTCAGTTACTTTTTCATATAGTAATTAAATGGTAAATAAGAAGGTTTCTCTGTGTCATCTTATTTTGTGTGCCAAATATATTTATTTGTATAAATTAATTGTATAATAATTGTAATTATATAATATGATTTCCAAAAGCTGAAGTGATTAGTCTACCTTTTATTTATTTGTTAGAATATATATAACAGTATTTTAACTAATTGCAAGAGCTGAATAATCAATCAAATTCTACTGATTAATCAGTGAAATAATCGGCAGTTAGTCGATTAATCGTTCTAATAATCTTTAGATTAATCGATTATAAAAATACTCATTTGTTGCAGCCCTAATGGCCATGCTGTGCATCTCCTTGATCATCAATCTTGGTTACTTGCCCCAAATTTGACAATCTCCTTCCTGAGTTGGAATTATCAATAAGTGTTCCTTTTTTGTGTTAATGTTGTAAGCTGTTCTATGAAAGAGGCTTGGTTCAGATTCGTGGCGCTAGGGATCTGATTTATGACATCCTGTTGTCTTGGGCATCTTTACGGAATTTCGGCTCCTCATGTTTCAATGTTCTGATCGAATCTTAAATTGTCTGATTCGCTATATATTTATATTTATATATTTTCATTAAAATAAGAAATCTTATAGGGTATGTTTTATATATGAAAAGTTCAGGTACAAAAGCCTCTAAGTGCCGTCTGAAATTTCCATCTAAAATGAACATTTTTATCAGGCTCCTATGTTTAGGTTCAGTAATGGTAATGTATAGGTCTTTTTCTATGCAATTAGAAAGTGAAATAACAGAACATAAATATAGAAGTCTGATAAAAATGCTCACTTTAGAAGAACATTTCAGATGGCACTTAGAGGCTTTTGCATCTGAACTCTTCATATATATATATATATATATATATATATATATATAACCTTCTCGGTGTGGTAGTGCCACATACAGCTCATATGCAGCTGCAGGCAAAAAACGGAATTCTGATGGAAATGCAAGAAAATCCCCAGACGTTTCAACAACATGCTCAGGTTTATTTATGTTTCAGGTGTTTATATTTCACAGAGCAGCTGCAGTTTTCTGAGAGCACAGCACAGACTTATCTTCTCAAAATTTGCTCTCATAAATATTCATGAGGTGATTCTTGAACCTGCATTATTGTGCAGTGTTGGATGATTGTGCGGTTATCGATGTGTCATTGATCGACAAATCACTGGAAAAGCAAGAGGTCTTGATAAATATTCAGAAGCAGCATCAGCACTGTCCTATCAGGCATTGACTGAGGCTGACCTGAAGCTGCAGTGCAGGAAAGGATGAATGTATGTTGTAAACATACAGTGTCAAGAAAGCTTGCTTGAAACCACTAACAATCTAAAATTGTTCAAAAACAGTATCATTTTGACTACATATTACTATTAAAAAGTAGTTGAATACAGTAAATAAGTTATAAGGGGGCAACAGAGTGCTGCAGGGATGACGTAAACAAGTTAGCATTTAGCACTTCCAATTTCATCACCCCATGGGTTTTCTGAAGGGGTGTTTTGTTAAATGCCTGAAACAAGGTCTTTGGTTAACACAAGCTCAAGATATTTTCATGTTTTATTCTATCCTATTTATTTATTGACATAATAAAATACATCAGTAACTCTCCTTTATGTTTTTTAAAAGCTGCTAACAAGCAGCTAAATTGAGGTTGTCGAGGACATTAAACATCATCAGACCGAACAGGTAAACTCATCTACTCAATAGTCCAGCCTTGTTGTGTTTATAATTGCATATTTGCTACCTATTTTAACTCAAACTTTGACAACTGCTGCACAGTAGTAAAAAATTAACCCGTGAATCGTTGTTTTTAAATGATGCATTTAAATGAACCATCCAAATGATCTAAAGAACTAAATAAACTGAATAATACAACAAAAAAATGTCAGAGGATGAAAAAAAAGAAAAAAGAAAGCTGATAAACTTACGTAGAGAATGCATTGTTCTGTTTCTCGCAGCGGATCCCCTTGCAATGGTTGGGTTCATCTGCTGCCTTGGTCTCATAGTAAAAGTATAGCTGGTTGAGTCCATTGGCGAAGGCCAGCAGCACTAGACAGTAGATGAAGAGGAACTTGAGGATGTCCAGCAGCATGCGGCCAAGTGAGATCTGCAACGGGCCCAGGTGAGAGTTGGCCGTGAAGAGGGAGATGAGCCGAAGCGAGCTGAAGATGTTAGCGATGGCAAACAAAGCCTCAGCGATCAGCGTCGGATGCCACATCTCCCATTCTTCTCGTGGACGAGAACTGTTATACTAGAGAGGACAAAAATTTAATTATTTAGTTTCATTGTTAGAACTATATGCTGTGCCTCTTTAGTGCATTGAAATAAGCCTGTGTCTTACACTGTAAAAAAAAATCCCGTAAAATTTACGGTAAAAAACCCGCAGCTGTGGTTGCCAGAATTTTACTATAAAAAATATGGTAGCAACGTTTTAGGGTTTACGGATTTAACTTAAATTTTCAATTAAAAACCGTATTTCTTTAACTCAGCGGTTCTTAACCTTTTTTCAATTGCGACCCCCCTTTCATGAACGACAACGTTTTGCGACCCCAAATTTGCTAATTGATCAGCAGCTCTTTGTCCACACATAACAGAAACAGCCTCTTTAGCGCAGGGTAGAAAAAAAGTCTCACCTGAATTGTGTGGTTTCCCAGTTTTGGCAATCCAGTGAGAGATAATGAACGAAGCGCGAAGAGCTCTCTAATTCACCTTAGCGGCTTTCTGTAGCAGTGATATTTGACCACGTAACGTAAATTAGCTCCTGTAGTTTTTGCTGGAAAAATTCTAGCGGTTTTGGCTGCAGTAATTTGTGTTTAGTTGTCAAGTCACTGTTATTTATATAGCTCTTTTTACAATACAGATTGTGTCAAAGCAGCTACCTCTTTGCGACCCCCAGGTTAAGAACTGCTGCTTTAACTGATGTAATGTTAATATACCAACCTGTTGAAGTTCTGAAATCTGTTTTGTACATATACTGATAACCATCAAAATCAGGTGGTGATGAGAAAGTCACATGATGAACCAAAGCTCACCACAAGCAGCTTTTCCACAAGCTGAGAAGGCCAATACTAATATATACATAGATATATATAGAAGGTGCACAATGTCATTCACACAAACACTAAACACCATCATGGTGAGACTCATTAAACAGAAATATGCAATAAACATTAATTTAACAACATTAGATGTAACATACAACCCTAATAAACATAGCTGATAAGAAAAAACTAAGAAGAAACATAGCTATTTCAAAGAAAAAACATCAAATTTGAAATACAACGCAGGGAATTCTGGGAATGTCAATTTATGTTTTTTCCCTGTAAATTTTACATTCTTTTTCACTTCCAAAAACGGAATTTTACTGTAAAATTGTCTGAAATGTCTATTACAGGTTTTCACTGTATATATTAGGGGAACTTACCGTTAACCATTTAACGGGTTTTTACTGTAGCATTTTCACAGTTTTTTACCGTTAAAATTGTATCCGTTAAAAAATGTGCTTTACATAAGTATGTAAGCATAATTATATCTAGATATTTATATATAATGTAGTGCAAGTCCAGTAGTGCAAGACTCTAATGGTCACCAAGGCTGCATTTATTTGATCAAAATACAGTAAAAATAGTAATTTTGTGAAATATTATTACAATTTAAAATAACTGTTTTCGATTTTAATATACTTTAAAATGTAATTCATTTTTGTGATGTTGAGGCTGAATTTTCAGCATTATTACAAGCAACCTGATCTCATGACGAAAACGTACCTGTGGGAACTTTTTCGCAAGACAAGAAACACATACCGCCATGTACGTTTCTTTCATGACATATTTGATGTGAAATGTCCACTGGGTGGTGCTAAAAGAGTGTTAATTTCTTTTCCCCTGGAACGTACATTTGGTACGTTTTATGTGACGTTGGTTTTGTACATGTCACCGCAGTTCTGACTTGAAATGTCCACTGAGTGGCTCTATAACTCTAATGCTCCGTGACGTTTTAAAATAACGTACCATCTGCACTACACCTAAACCTACCCGATAGTATGAACAAAAGTGAATGTGACGTAAAAACGCAATCATAAGCATGCCGTTTTAGCTTGTTTTTCGATCTCTCATCTTTTAGCTCTTTCATCGCGAGTCATGTTTTTCACTGGATTCGTACCATCCAATTCCGTGTCGGCTGAGCTACTGAGCAAGCTTGTTACGTCCAGAAAGTGAAACGTATGGAGCTGTAATTATAACTGTGTACGAAAACAATTACAAGTGCTCAATGTTTTATCGCCTCTAGTGTTAATTTCTGTTGGAAACTGCAGTGCTGTGTAGCTACTTATTGGTACATATTTTGCATCTTGCGAAAAAGTTCCTACAGGTACGTTTTCGTCATGAGATCAAGTAGATTACACCAGTCTTCAGCATCTCATGATCCTTCAGATCCTTCTAATATGCTGATATGCTGTTCAAAGAAACATTTCTTATGATTAACAATGGTAGCACTACATATTTTTTCATTTTTAATCATTAGTGTACATGCAATGGGACCATGCTTACAGATGGTTGGCCAAGTGTTTGCATATTTGTGTAAAGTCCATTTTTAGCCTTATTCACATACTTTAACACCCACAATCCAACATAACCAGGTGTTAAATGCACTGGTATAGCGCTGTATCATGCATATTTAAATTCATTGCCAAGTCACTGTCATTTGTTTTTGGGCACATAAGCCTCCTTTTTATGCAAATGTGGCTCAATGGATCGGATTCACATACGTGAATGGATTCGCTTATTTGCCTGCTGCAGTTAACACTGTGCTATTTAAAAGAGATGTTTGTGTACATTTTCTAGTGATCGTGGCAGCAATAATTCATCAAATGATGATCAAAAGATGATGAAGAGTGTGATAACTATCATATATCTATACATACTGTAAAATTTTGGCATTTTAAGGAGTAGATTCAAATGCCTGGATTGTAGTGGTACAATAAAAATTGCAATCAGCACGTGATTGCACCATTGGCTGATTTGCATAATTCCTTGAGTGAATCAGGTGCTGTAACAATACAGATAGCAGATGCAAATGACACAACACATCAGTAGGTTCAAATCATTCTTAGTGAATTCCCTCTAGAACTTTTTGGAATGGTTTGGTGAAGAATAATGGAAAAATTCAATGCCGAAAATACAGTGTGTGGAAGTTCTTCCATTAGTTTTTGTTCTGGATATGCCTCAGTCTTTTTCCAGGCAGTTGAGTCAAAGGTCTAACAGATTCTTAAGACATTTCCTGAGCTTTTGACTTGCATAACTTCACTTGAGGGTGGAACGAGACGCCTTCTCCCCTCAGCACCATCCTTCAATTCCATGTTTCAGTGGGCAGAGAAATAATGCTGGCTTTTCAGTGCCAGGCATGGCTGAGCTCTACTTGCTTTAAATTCTGTTCTCTATTGGGACTAAGACCACAATATTAACTGTCTAATAAATTCACCCTCTACATACACAAAAAAAAAAAAAAAAAAATGATGTAGAAACAATTTTCACTCAGAAATTGCAAGAAAATTTCACAAACAATTAAAAATAAACAGCAAGTAACACTGAAAAAATGTGTAAATGTGTAAGTAAAAATGAAATGGTAAAATATTCCCACATTTTGGAATCATACTATAAAATAATAATACATGCAGGAACATGCACACAAACATTTATAGCTTGTAAATGTAATTCATGAGATTGTGTCCAAACACAAAAGAGAACATAAATTATATGGCTTGGACTATTTATCATCTCACACATGTATGCACACACACACACACACACACACACATGCTGTAAGGGATTCTTGTGGGCTGGAACCCTTTCCATGCAGGGTGACTAACACAGCTGCAGATGGTCATGAAGTCTGGAGTGTGTCTGCGTGCATGTGCTCGCGTGCAATCGAGTGTTAGCGTGGATGACTGAATCGACAAAACATTTACGAGAAGAGCTCACCTTGACATACGCAACGATCTTTAAAGATATAGTGGCCAAATAGAGAGAATTCATGGCAAAGTCCATCAGGTTCCACCAGTCATGGACGTACTCATTAAAACCTCCATCCCACATCTCCTTAATCTCAGCCCATATAAAGCCTGTGAGCAAAACACACAGAATACAGAATATATTGGTTATTTGAAAATATTTTCAATTCATTATATCGGTTGATATAATTGGATATATATTGGATGATACTGCATTATTTTCCCTTACATTTAGATAACAAAACAATAATTTAATTAAACTGTTAACTGTAATCTTTAGCAAATCTCAAAATGAATTTCCATTTTTCATATGTTACATAATACAGTACATAATGCTGTGATGCCTGAATTCACTTGTATATTTATTAAATTTTTTATATTTATTTTATTTTCAGTTTTAATTTAGACAAAATATCATTGTATCTTAATTTTAACAATTTATTGGTCATCGACTATAATAAGAAAATAATTTTCTTTTGGGATTCTGTATCAAATTAAATTTTTATGCAGCTGCACACTATCCACTGTTAATAATATATATTTTATTACATATCTGTTTATCTCATATATTTTTATTAAATATGTGAGATAAACTTTGAATATTACAAATTAAATTAAATATTTCAATTGATGTTGGTCATATTTTGAATTTATTCAATGCAAGTCATTGTGAGAGAAAAATGCCTGAAAAAGCTAAAATAAATATCACACCAAAGGTAGAAATAATCCACAAAATAAAGCTGAAAACAATGTATGTTTCATGGTTAAAGCTTAATTAGTTGCAGTACTTTATTACTTAGGGTTTAAGGCTTAAGTAAAAATCCCTGACCAGAATGTTTCAAAATTATCAATACAGTGTTGACTTGCACACAATTTCATAATATATTTCATTAACAAAATTTATACAAGCTATTTGACCTACATCCTCATCACACATACAATTATACTCACCCAGCACCCAAGGTAGTATCATCCACTCCACCACAGTGGGCGGAGGGCCCTGCATGTGTAGGTTGGTGCGTGCTATGTGCTGTGAGGCTAGGAGGAGGAGGAAGAGGAAGGTGAGGTAGGAGGCTGTGTGGCAGATAAATTTGATGAAGGGTTTTTTGATGAAGAGCCCCAGCGTGCTCTTTGGAGCCAGTAGGTAGACCAGTGAGAAGACAGGGAAGAGCAGGCCGATAATGAAGCACATGACCAGCTTAACTGCCCAGTGACGGCGGCGCCAGCCAGGAAAGCCGTCATACCATAGTGTGGCCAAGAGCTGCTGACAGTTTGGCTGCGCCACAAACTGGAGAAAAAAAAGAGAGAGAGATTTGTAAATGGATTTTAAAGGATTTGTAATGGCAACCATACGCAGAAGGACCAATTAACTGGAAGAAAAAAGAGCATTATTCATTCCAACAAGAATGAGTAATCTTTCATCTATCACACAGATGGGTAAAACTACATATTTTCATAATCCATTTGTTGGTGGGTGGTATGATTGACTAGTTGACTGTCTGATCTTAAGGAAAATCTGTATAATTAGGGTCCAAAAGATCCAAATCAGATATGTTTCTTAACATTCACAGGATGCACTGAAGTGTTCAAATGTTCAAGTGTTTGATGTTTTCAAATTTACATATGCCATCTTAAAAAATGCAACACTAATGGTGCAAACTTTTAAACTTTTTTTTTTTTATTTATTTATTTTTATTTGGGGGCTCTGTTTGATGCATTAATAGAAATCCTACACAATTTATGATGCATGTATGTATTTATGATACAGTTGAAGTCAGAAGTTCACATACACCTTGCAGAATCTGCAAAATGTTAATTATTTTACCAAAATAAGGGGGATCTCTTAATTTGATGCATTAAGAGCCAGGGGTGTAAACTTTTGAACAGAATGAAGATGTGTACATTTTTCTTATTTTGCCTAAATATATATATATATATATTTTTCCATTTAGTACTGCCTTTCAGAAGCTACAGAAGATGCTTACATGTTTCCCAGAAGACAAAATAATTGAAATTTACCCTGATCTTCAAATGTCAAAAAGTTTTCAGCTCGTTACCCTGGGTGTATTTAAACCCCTGTGTTTCTATGTCAGGTCTTGTCCACTGTTGGATATTGTGTTGACTTCTTCACTGATTTTTGGTTCCTGCTCCTTGTCCTTGGACTATTGTTTGTTTAATAAATACTGTATTATTTGGATCCAACTCTCCCTCGTCTCTAAATTCACCAGCATAACAGGCTTACACCCTAATTTCTCCATTACAGCCAAGTGATTTGAAAATATGTTGAGAATCTGTTCAACCAAATCCTTAAAATGAACCAGCAGTTCAAAAGAACAATTAGTTCACAAATCAGACATCACTGCTTTACAGATGCCTAAAAGAAGTACCTACATGAAAGTTATGTTTATGCAATAAATGTACATACTAGATTTATCATTTTAAAAAAATCTAGTATGTACATTTATTGCATAAACATATCTCGCTTTAAAGAACAGAAAAATACCGTGATTCATTTCTCTGCATTTGCTGTTGACTGAACCATGTTTGTTAACACATTTAGCTCTGAAATGTCACTCATGGTTTGCAGCTGAATAAGAATGTGGTGACAGGAAGACAGACAGAACTGGCAAATGCAAACGGCACTATGATTATTATATTCCTAACAGAAAGGTTTACTCATTTTGTTTATGCCACTCCAAACCCCTCTGACTGACTTTCTTCCATGGAACACAAAAGGAGAATTTTCGCTTAGCATAATGGTTGAAGCATGCAGTGACAATGAAAAGGAACTGGAGCTGTGAAGCTTCAAAAAGTACACAAAAGTGTCATAAATAGGTATATATTAGTATATTCTGAGCCATTTGATAACTTTGTGCAAGGAACAGACCCAAATGTAAACCATTAATCACTGAAATTTGTCATTTAGAATCCCCAATCTTCATTTACTTCCATTACATTAAAATATCAGCCAGGAAATAAATTTTTTGTTAACAACTGTTTATTAAATTTTCTTCTGGGAACAGTAGTATAAAACAAAAAGCAGCTGTGCAAATTTAGAACCCAACCCACCCCCAGGTAGACTTAAAATAAATAAATAAATAAATAAATAAATAAATACAATAACAATTTTTTTTTACAAAGATTTTAGAAAAGATGACAACATTAAAATCTGAATGCCATAAATTTACAGTTTTCACATTAGATCCATGTGTACGAGAAGTTGAGAGTTCCATCGAGATGATGTCCAACAAATACACAGTCCAGGTTCGTCTGTCCATTGTGTGAGGAGGATTCCAACGGTTGACTAGCAATTTTTTTGCTGCTGTGAGAGCAGCTAACAGTAAACATCTTTGTTGGATGGACAAGGTGAAGTCCCAAAAGTCATTCATGAAAAAATGGCACGGAGTCAAACATATCTCAGTACCCAACAAATATGATAGGTCTTGTGAGAGCTGAGTCCAAAAAGGTGAGAGAGAGGTGCACTCCCAAAAAAAATGCAAAAACATGCCTAAAGATCCTTGCGAACAGAGATTACACTTAGGAGAAGACGACAGAATCATATAAAAACGTTTCATAGGAGTCAAGTAAACCCTATGCAGCAATTTCCAATGAATCATTTGGTGATTAGGGTTTTTAGAAGACAATTTAAACATACCCCATACCTGATCCGAAAATAAAACAAGCACATCGTCATTAAGATCCTTAGCCCAAACAGTTGTAATAGATAAAGGTTTGTATGAATGCTCAAGAGGAAAGAGATAGATGACTGAAGCAGAGGAGGGAGATTCCTCAGAAGCAAAGATTAGTTTGTGCAAAGGGTGAACAGGCAGTTGAGAGTTCCAAGGCACCCTAGATGTCCGTAGGGCCAATCTAATGCGCAAATACATAAAATAGGAGGTGCCTGGCAGATTATATTGAGTTTTGAGATTCTGGAAGGATTTTAAACCACTATCATCATAGATATCTCCCAGAGTGTTTACTTTATTATGAGTCCATTGCGGACAATGAAATGGAGTACTGCCTGACAAAAGATTATTATTGTTGAAAATAGTCGAATGCCTATGCCATATTGTAACTAGTTGTGAACGTCTTTCAACATCCATCCATGTGGAGAGGAGGTGGGTTACAATGGGACCAAACCGAGATTTACACTGCCTAAGCAGAACCCCCGAAAAAACAAGATCCTTCAATTTATACGGATAAACAATAGATTCCTCAATTGCTCTCCAAGACACAGAAGCGTCAAGATCAAATCAAACTGATAAAAGGCGGAGGGAAAAGACTTGAGCATGCAGTCTAAAATTGGGGAAAGAAAGACCTCCATGTAATCTACATCGTTGGAAGGTAGTCAGTTTAATACGAGGACGTTTCCCATCCCATATATACTGTGAAACACATGCATCAAGTCTGTTCCAGTAGCCAACCGGTGGAGCGAGAGGAATCATGGAAGAAAAGAAATTAATACGGGGAAGGACATTCATTTTAATCACCGATATACGAGCCTGAAAAGAAGTAGGAAGACGAGACCAATTTTCAAAATCTAAGGATACTTTGGCAGCCAAGAAATTTATAACAAATAATAATAAAAATAAATAAATACAAACACAGATCCACAGAAGAAAATCTGATATAAAGGTTTGCAACAACACAAAGGCAATTAAATTATGACAAAATATTCATTTTAAGGTGAACTATTTCTTTAATGATGCAAAAAGTATCTCTATTATCAATCATTCTCAAAGAAGGAAGTGGAGGATAAATGGAGAAAAGCTTCTTCAGAGTGTAAACAAAGCTAATTACTAGTTTAGTGCATTGCTGTAGGAGACTTGCTTGTAAGAGAGCGTCCTCAGAAACATCTACTTTGAAATGAAGCGAGCCAAGAATTGACTCGCCACATATTTCATAGCACATTTGTGATAAGTTATCTAGTGGCTGTAATGGAAAATGCTGCGTGGGATGACAACACTGCATGATAGATGAGTAACAACTCTTTCTCAGATTTAAAAGTTTCCATTGTTAAGAGTTTCTGTAGCAAACCTGAGAAAGCAGCGGCTTCTGAACCAACAGTGCCCCTCTGAATATCTACAGTTAATCACTGGTTTCCCACAATCTCTCACTCAACCTTATTGCATATATCACAAAAGGTCCCGTAGGAAAAGACAATCAACATCCACTTAATGAAGTAAGCTAATAGAAGCACCTGAACCCCAGGGAGGGGGCATGGAAAAGGGGAAAAAGGACACAAGAGTGAATTTAACAAAGAGCTTTGAGAAAGGAGATAGGACAGTAATTTCCTTCAGGTTTGATTTTAAAATGAACTGTTAGTGAGTTTGGCTCGTTTCCCTATGCCTGACTTCTTCCATGGTGTGAGGACAATGCTACAGCAATAAGCTAAATCCCTTCTTCATCCATCAATATGAACACTAACCTTCAGGCGGCCCTTTAGCTAACAACACCATTCCTCAACCTGCCCACGAAATGAGACTGATAACATCCCAGCCAGCATGCACCGCTACAGACCGTAGTGAAGACTTACAACATGTGGCTCGCAAGTAAATAAATGGCGTCTTGTATTCTGACCTGTGAGAATGGTCTGAATGGAGTTCATATGTACTTCAACACTGCATTGAAGATAAATGAAACTGATCACTGTAAAGATGAATGAGTTTGCTGTTGTAGTTTGCTAGACTTCGGTATGAATGAAGTGAATGAATTGTTCTTGCTCACTTCTATGCAGTCCTGGGGAGTAACTAACTAAAACCAGCAATGCTAGCAAACTAACTACATTTTTCAGCAACATGACAGAAGCTCAGCTACATAATAGGTTTTCCAGCTTATTTTACCAATGAGTAATGGTTTGTTGACAGACAATGACTAAACGAAAGGAGGCATGTTGTTCACTCTGGCAAGGAGACAAAAGAAAGTGCATTGAAGATTAGTCTTACTTTTGCACATAGCACTATCCTCAATTTATGGATGTGGATAAATGAATAATGTCCATACACAACAAAAATGATGTCAAAAGAGAGTAGCCTATTGAAAATGCATTTCTTTGTTGAACAGCAGTTAATGGAGGCTAACTGTAGGAAAAAAGCAGAAAAAAGTAGGAAAAAAGTAGATCTGCTTTGTTTTCATTTGTTTAGAAAATGCTGCTATGATACTAAAACACCATTTCTCAAATCTCTCTGTACAGAGATTTCCAATTAGGGGTAGTTTGCAAAGATTTTAGTTTTGCTTTGCTGAAGCTATTAAACAAACATTAAACATTAAACATTTAATTTATAAATAAATTTGTCTTTCTCAGAGACGTTTCTCAATTGACCTATCGGTAACCTTTCTTTTCGACTGAAGAAAGAAAGACATGAACATCTTGGATGACATGGGGGTGAGTAAATTATCAGGAAATTTTTATTCTGGAAGTGAAATAATCCATTAAAAGGAGAACGTATTTGGTTTTTTCATTCACAGTATTCATTGTTTTAGTTTACACTGTATAGTGTACCAAAATACCAGCACTTGAAGATCTTAAACTCTATATGAAGGTGTCAAGTTATGCAGAGCTTTATAAGCCAAACAAATAAATAAATAAATAAATAATATAAAATAAACCAATATTGTAATGATATCTACTTTAATAAATTCAGTTAGTGTTTTAGAATGAATAAGATGAATAAATGAAACAAGTATTCACTTATAATCAAAATCCCAAAACTGCTAGTCCACCCACTGGCATAATGATGGTGAACAGATTTTTAAAAAAATCAAGTCACTAGGATGAATCAGCACTATTAGTTTATGTTCACACTGAGTGACCTTTATGAGACAGGTCAGGAGGTGAACAGAAGGACAGGTTATGAAGTAATCTGTTGTTCTTCTGCCTTGTTTGACAGAAAGCGATTACAGAACAACAGATGTCCAGTTCATGTTCTGGTTGCTAGGGAGCAGTATGCTAATAAGGATTGATCTCCAGCTCTGATAATGCAAAGAGTTTAGGCTGGCTCACTCTTGAAGAGTCACTGACTCTAATGCAGAGTCAAAGAATACATTAACTTCCCGTAACATTGTGCACACCTGCTCTGCATGATGTGCATCTGACCTGCATGACAGACTGCATGTGTGCCCAACACTATTTGGATGCTGCAAGTCACGCTTAGAAATGAATGAATGCATTAGATAGCAAAATATGACCATGGCATCTGCAAACAAATTATGTTAGAGGTTTTCTCACAGTCGACTTTACTTTTCTGACTCATTTTTGGTCTTTGTAAGAAGTCATTTCTCCTTAACACAAGTGTGCAACAGGTGCAGTTCATCACTTTACCTATGAACATGTTTTACTAAAATCTAACATATTTCCAAGTACTTACATCTTAATTTTGAACAATATATCTATTATTTTATACTCTTAAAAAAATAATGGCTAGGAGTCACGTGACTTGCTCATGAACCTAGTCGCACTTGAGTAGAGCTCCGTACGTTTGGCCTCTTTTTGCTGATTTTATATATATATATATATATATATTTATATATTTGTTTTATTTTAAGTTTTATTCATTAATAATACTTTCCCTGATGGCACACAGTCAGAAACAGCAGGAGTTGTCTCCGTCGGCTTCTCCGATTAAGAAGAAATCCAAGCCACCGAACTCAAGCGATATGGTGGACAAGATGGCAAACACTGTTACACACTTTGAGGACATTTTAAGAACTGAGTTGACGGCGATGCGGAACGAGTTCACTTCTCATATGTCAGTTGTTCAGTTGCTATGCTCTAAATTGGATCTTCTTACAGGGGAGATGAGAGAACAAAAGAAAGTTCCTCTTCAGGAACTCGAGCTGCGTCGAAACGCTATGGGAACGTCTTCAGCGTGACCGGCTCTGAAAACAAGTGTAATCTGTCCAAAGGATGGGCGAGATGTCACGGGCGAGGTGACGTAATGACCAGCTGGTATAAAAGCATGTGCGGTGAAACCGGCATCAGCTTTCTGTCATTCAGCTAGCGCTCTGTGTCTAAACTGTGTGTCTTATTTGGTGTTGTCTGTCCTTTGAAATTAATCATGTCAAAGAGCCAGTATAAGGCTAAGCATGTGAAGGGTGAGAGCAGATCACAATACAAGCTGTGTGTTCCTCCCTGCAAACGCTATTTGTCTGCAGGTGATACACACAGCTTGTGTGTGGTTTGTTTGGGAGCGAGGCATGCAGAGTCGGCTCTCGAGGGAGCCGACTGCCAGCACTGCGAGTGTTTCCCGCTGCGTACGCTTCGCTCCCGAAAGGCCCTTTTTTCCGAGGAGGGTTCTTTCATCAGCGTTCCCCGCGGCGATGGCCCCGCTTCCACTGAGGAGGAATGGCGGCGGCGCTCGTGGGGTTCGCAGCGGGATCTGATGGAGGGATCGGAGACGAGCGAGTCTCTATCTCCATCCTCACCCATTAGATCCGGTAACCGCTCCCCGAGATCGGAAGCCCGCCATGCGGTTACTTCTCCTCGGGCAGCGGGCTCTGCACTTTTCCTGTCTTCCTCCGAGGAGGTTGACGTGGAGAGCGCCGAGTATGTTTCGCCCTCTCTTTCGCCCCAATATGAGGAGCTTGTGGAGGTGGTCACTCGTGCTGTGGCCAGATTAAACATCGATTGGCCGGCCGAGTGTCGTGTTGAACCGCAGAGAAGCAAGTTGGACGAACGCTTTCTGCGGTTTAAGACTCCACCTCCACATCGGAGCCTGCCGTTTTTTCCCGACCTCCACACCGAGGTGTCGAGGTCGTGGGGAAAACCATTCTCGGCCCGCCTCTTTGTCCCCTCGTCCGATTACTACGGTAACGTGGCGGGGACGAGTGAGCGCGGTTACAGAGCGATGCCTCGGGTGGAACAGACGCTCGCGAGCTATCTGTCCCCTGACGCTGCGTCGTCTCTGAAGGCTCCGACCTTGCCCACCAAGCCGCTGCGCACATCGTCAGCGCTGGTGGGCAAGGGGTACGCGGCAGCAGGTCAGGCTGGTTCGTGTCTGCACACCATGGCAGTGCTGCAGGCGTACCAGGCTGACCTGCTCAAAGACCTAGATGAGGGTGAGGGAATTAATGCGGACGATATCAGCGAGCTCGGCAAAACCGCTGATTTGTCTCTCCGCACCACCAAGG
Organism: Spinibarbus caldwelli; assembly: GCA_039654775.1. Taxonomy (NCBI): domain Eukaryota; kingdom Metazoa; phylum Chordata; class Actinopteri; order Cypriniformes; family Cyprinidae; genus Spinibarbus; species Spinibarbus caldwelli. Next base: position 8,994,660 of record CM077225.1, read on the forward strand.
AGACCGCCCGTGCTATTGGGCGGTCTATGGCAGCCCTGGTGGCGGCGGAGAGGCATCTCTGGTTGACCCTGTCAGATATCAAAGACCGTGACAGGGTCTTCCTCCTGGACGCCCCGCTTTCGCCTTCTGGCCTGTTCGGCGACACTGTTGGTTCCGTCGTCGACAGGCACCAGGAGGCCAGGAAGCAGGCGCCGGCGTTCCAGCGGTTTCTCCCTCGCCGCTCTCTAGCTCAGGGGGCTGCTGGGCGAGAGCAGCCCCTGCCGCGTGCTGGCTCCTCACATAGAGAGGCGCAGAAAGAAAGTGTCGCCGCCCGTGCTCCCCCGCGGCGGAGCCGGGGCGGTAAGAAAGGCTCTCGGTCGGGGGCCTCGAAGCCTAAGCCGGATCTACGGACCGTCCTTCAGGCAAAGAGGTCTTCGGCCAAGAGGCCCTGATGCTTATGGCCCAGGGCTTATGAGGGTAGCTCCCGCTGGGGAAGAGCGGCGTTCACCGCATTACACGGTGCCCGTCTCTCCTCAGTGCCCTAAGGAGATCGTTCTGCTAACCCTGCCACGTACGGTGTTCCAGGGCGCAGCGATCTCCAGCGAGCACATATCTCAGTTCTCTCCGCCCGGAAACGTAGCGGAGCTGAGATGCTCGCCACCCCTTTGGGGATCTCTAGAGCAGCTAGTTCGGTTGTCTCCTGCCGGTGTGCCATTCCAGGACACCGAACTAGCCACTCTGATTACAACAGAGGCCAGTCTCGAGAGACTGGTTCCCTTAGTAGACTATTTTGCAGCGTGGAAACTACTGCCGAATGTGTCTCAGTGGGTCCTGCACACTGTAGAGAGAGGTTACAGAATCCAGTTCGGTTCTCCTCCGCCTCGATTCAACGGGGTGAATCCCACTCTGGTGGGTCCCGAGCAGGCTCTGGTAATGGAATGAGAAGTAATTACTCTCTTAAGAAAGGTAGCCATCGAGGTGGTCCCTCCTCACGAGAGAGAGTCCGGGTTCTACAGCCGGTACTTTATAGTTCCAAAGAAGGATGGAGGGTTGCGTCCCATTTTAGATCTGCGTCAGTTGAACCGCTCAGTCAGCAGACTGAGGTTCAAGATGCTCACGCTCAAACAGGTTGTGTCTCAGATCAGGACCCAGGACTGGTTTGTTACAATCGATCTAAAAGACGCATACTTCCATGTCTCCATCCTTCCTACTCACAGGAAGTTCCTGAGGTTTGCGTTCGGGGGCGAAGCTTACCAGTATCGGGTTCTTCCCTTCGGCCTAGCACTCTCACCCCGCACTTTTATGAAGTGTGTGGATGCCGCGTTAGCTCCGTTGCGGCTACAAGGCATCCGCATACTCAATTACATCGACGATTGGTTGATTCTCGCTCATTCAGAGCAGATGGCGGCTCAACATTGAGATGTTGTTCTCGCTCACATGAAAGCGGTGGGGTTAAGACTGAACGCCAAGAAGAGTGTGCTTTCTCCATTACAGAGGACCACTTATCTTGGTGTGGTGTGGGATTCGACCACGATGCAGGCACGTATGTCGCCTGCTCGGATCGAATCGATCCTCACGGCAGTCAGGAGAGTGAAAGAAGGCCAGTCACTCACTATCAAGCAGTTTCAGAGACTGCTGGGTCTGATGGCAGCTGCGTCCAACGTGATACCTATTGGCCTGCTGTACATGAGACCCCTACACTGGTGGCTCAAGACCAAGGGGTTCTCCCCGAGAGGGAACCCACTTCGCATGATCAAGGTCACGCGGCGGTGCCTACGTGCCTTAGACATGTGGAGACAACCTTGGTTCTTGTCCCAGGGCCCAGTGCTGGGAGCTCCGTGTCGCCGCGTATCGCTAGCGACGGACGCATCCCTCACTGGCTGGGGAGCGGTCATGAGTGGCCACCCTGCCCGCGGTCTGTGGAGTGGTCGCCATCTCACGTGGCACATCAATTGGCTGGAGATGCTGACTGTGTTTCAGGCTCTGAAACACTTTCTCCCAGACCTAAGAGATCACCATGTGTTGGTGCGCGCCGACAACACGGCAGTGGTCTCTTACATCAACCACCAAGGAGGTCTGCGGTCGCGCCCCCTGTACAGGCTGGCGCACCAGATCCTTGTGTGGTCCCAGGGCAAACTCCTCTCGCTGAGAGCAGTGTACATCCCTGGGCATCTCAATGTGGGAGCAGACATCCTGTCGAGACAGGGGCCGAGGCCCGGGGAATGGATGCTTCACCCAGAGGTGATTGCTCTGCTCCCCGGAGTTCTGGAGAGAGTGCGCCGGGACGGGGTCCGGCTGCTGTTAGTAGCCCTGTTCTGGCCGGGCCGAGTATGGTTCTCGGACCTGATTTCTCTCCTCGACGGCTCTCCATGGGAGATTCCCGTCAGGGGGGATCTCCTCTCACAGGCAGGGGGCACCCTTGTGCACCCCCGCCCGGAGTTGTGGAAGCTGTGGGTATGGCCCCTGAAGGGGCACAGCTCATAGCTTCCGGTCTCTCAACCGAGGTTGTTGAGACCATCCTCCAATCCAGAGCTCCCTCAACGAGGAAACTGTATGCCTTGAAGTGGAAACTTTTCACTTCATGGTGCGGAGACCGCCAGCTCGACCCAGTCAACTGCCCGGTTGGTACAGTGCTGGAGTTCCTGCAGGCTCGACTCTCCACAGTGTTAACCCACTCCACCTTGAAGGTTTATGCGGCGGCGATTTCGGCCTACCACACCTCTCTGGTGGACAGTCAGTGGGCAGACACCGCCTGGTTACACGTTTCCTCCGCGGTGCGCTGAGGCTGAGGCCTCCAGTACGGTCCCGTGTTCCTCCATGGGACCTGGCTGTGGTGTTGGATGCTCTCTGTAGGCCTCCTTTCGAGCCTATTGAGGAGATCTCTGATCGCCATCTCATTCTGAAGACTGTTTTTCTTCTGGCGATTTCTTCTCTTAAGAGAGTTGGGGATCTGCAGGCCCTCTCAGTGGCCCCTACTCATTTGGACTTTGCGCCTGGTATGGCCAAAGCCTTTTTGTACCCTCGTGCAGGGTACGTCCCCAAAGTTCCTTCTGTCACGCCACAGCCTGTCGTACTGCAGGCCTTCAGTCCTCCTCCCTTCAGGGAGCCAGACCAGCAGAAGCATAACTGTATGTGTCCAGTGCGAGCGCTGGATGCATACGTCCACAGAACTGCCCTGTGGAGAAGGGTGGACCAACTGCTGATTTGCTATGGTCCCCCTAAGAGAGGTCTTTCTGCTTCCAAACAGACCCTCAGTCGGTGGATTGTGGAGGCCATTATCATGGCCTATGAGTCCTCTGATCTCCCCTCGCCGATGGGAGTCAGAGCTCACTCCACACGAAGTGTGGCGGCCTCCAAGGCCTTTCTCGCAGGTGTCCCATTACAGGACATCTGCAACGCTGCGGGATGGTCTACGCCCCTGACCTTTGTCAGGTTTTATGGCCTTGACATGCGGGCCACTCCAGACTCTTCCGTCCTCTCGCCCTAGATGTGCTCCGCAGGGATACACACTGGGCAGGGACTTGGAAGCCTGGCGGCGTGGGCATCTCGTTCCCATAGCGTTTCGACGCAGCTCGAGTTCCTGAAGAGGAACGCCTCTAGGTTACGTATGTAACCCTAGTTCCTCGAGGGAACGAGACGCTGCGTCTCGAGGCCACACTTCCGGCATCCCTGCCCGCGCTTGCTTCACTCCTAGAAGCTGATGCCAGTTTCACCGCACGTGCTTTTATACCAGCTGGTCATTACATCACCTCGCCCGTGACGTCTCGCCCATCCTTTGGACAGATTACACTTGTATTCAGAGCCGGTCACGCTGAAGGCGTTCCCATAGCGTTTCGACGCAGCGTCTCGTTCCCTCGAGGAACTAGGGTTACATACGTAACCTAGAGGCGTTGTCGCAGATCACTATAGGAGAGTAGCCGCGCTCGAGCAACAGGTTATGGACTTACAGGATCGCAATAGGTACAGCAATCTGGGTCTGGTTGAATTGCCTGAAGGTTCCTAAAAGGACAACCCTATAGGCTTGTTGAAAAGATCTCTACCGACGTGGCTCCTGTCTCTGGCAGGCAAAGAGATTGAAGTGGAGCGAACGTATTGCGTGTACATAAGGCTCTCCTCAGATCGCGTCAAACCATGGGTTTTCATCTTTAAACTGTTGCGGTACACGGACAAGGAGCTAATTTTGCGGGCCGCCAGACTTCACGCCCTGGTGAAAACAAACAACGGAGCAACGCTGTTTTTCTTTCCAGATTTTTCTCCGGTCACCGGAAAAAGAAGAAGTGCATTTGCACCAGTTAGGAAGGACGCTGAAGGTCATTCTCAATCAAGGTGAACCTAAAATGCTATACTCCCCAGAAGAAGCAAGAGTTTTTCTCAGATCCCATTCATCCACCAACTCCCAGTGAACTTCAGCTGGACATTTGCTGTCTAATTGGAGAAGAGATGCTCTAAATGGTTAGGTGACTGTGTCTTTCACTGTTCACTTTAATGTTCATTTCTTAATTCATAGTTACTAGAAGCTTTCATTGTGCATACAGTATCGCTTACTGATTATGATGTTATTTTATTTATGTTTTAGTTGTATTCCTTCTCTCTCTTTCCTTTTTTTTTAATTTATTTATTTTTTTTTATAGAGATACTACCTAGTCAATATGTGACTATGGGGCAGGTTTTTGTTGATGCCACGGATCATATTAAAGGGGTCATATGATGCGATTTCAACTTTTCCTTTCTCTTTGGAGTGTTACAAGCACTTGGTGCTTAAAGAAGATCTGTAAAGTTGCAAAGACTAAAGTCTCAAATCCAAAGAGATATTCTTTATTAAAGTTAAGAGTCAGCCACACCTACCTAAAACGGCTCGTTCTAACACGCCCCCACATCTCCAATTTGCTGGAGAACGGGGAGATTTGTACAACACCGCCCAAATGTATATGCAAAGAAAGAAGGCGTAACTTTCTCGCTCTAGTGTTGCTGCTTCTGCCGGAGCCATTGTGGAGAGACGCTGTGTGTTTGGATGTGAAATAAAAAAATACTTTGTTTGGGCTTCCAAAAGAGGACAAAACAAGAAATCTGTGGTTGAGTTTTATTTACAACACTGTCCCAGAGCAGTACAACACAAATACTCGAGTTTCACGGAGGATTGTTTTCTGAACATGGGAGAGAACAAGGCCGGTTGTGCATGTAACCGCTCCAACTCGCCCCGCTCCGAGCGGGCTTCGAACCGGGAGACGGGCGCTCTAACAGTCGCTAGAACAGGGGAGTGAGGATTACTCACACAGAATTTGCTGGAGAACGACTGTTACAGAAAGGCTTTTACTCTAAAGTGGGGCAGTTCCAACTTTACAAGGACTGTCTGGCGCTTCTGACTCACAGCCTGTAAGTAAGTTACGTTTTATTATTAATCTGCTACTTAACGTTAATATTCAAACGTGAGTTTTGAGCAGTGTGGAGGTGTACTTCTTGTTTGTGTTTCTCCGATCACAAATGCAGACATGGTGTTATGTTTACATGGTGCGATGCGACGCGGCGTGTAAAAAGACAGTATAAGTCATTATAATCAGTAATTATGTCCCCACTGGATGCAACAAATGCCTCGTTTGAAATGGATTTAATTTTTTTTTTGTGTCGTCACCGGGACGTGGCATTACGTTATGGTAAGGGGCATAACATTTCCGTCACACGCTTGAGGTATTCGGCCAATCACAACGCACTGGATCGCTGGCCAATCAGAGCACACCTCGATGTTTTACATCGATGAGCTTTGTAGAAATCGACCCGTTTCAGAAAGGCAGGGCTTAGAGGAGATAAAATAATGTAAAATATGTGGAAAATAATGTTTTTTTTTTTTTTTAATTTAAACCACGTAAACACATTGCATTACACCAAATACACATAAGAATGTTCTTTTTTAGCACCATCATATGACCCCTTTAAGGGGTGCTGGCAGATCAAGGTTTGTTCATGGTTTGATCTGCCATAGTTCATGCTGTGTTTATGTTTTTTTTGAATAGTGACAGGAAGGGTGGGGGTAGGGGGTGGTTTAATGGTAGACTCAACTGGTTTTATTTTCAAACTTGTAGTTTGTCTTATTATGCAGTTATTCTGTTCGATACCTATGACTGACCTTAATATTCTGAGTTGTAATATTAATGCCTAAATGGCCCTCACAAACGTACAGGTTTTCTGGATTTTTTGCGAAGAAGAAAGATTGATATAGTGTTAGTTCAAGAATCCCATTTGAAAGAGGAGGATATACACAAGTGTAATAATAAGATTTATGAAGTGGTATCCCACTCATCTTCGGATACTAAAACCAAGGGTGTCCTAATATTGGTGCGGAGGACATTAAATATTACTATTTTAGATAAAGGTTGTGATACAGACGGTAGAATAACACATATAAAAACAATAGTGGAGAATAGGAATATTGTATTTCTTTCAGTTTATGGCCCTTGTGCTCCTGACCCTACTTTTTTCTGTTTTGTCAACCTATCTCTTGAAATTTCCGGATTTTGAAATTGTATTGGGTACAGATACGAATTCTATAATGTCGTATATCCTAGATAGATCTGTGATCAAAGGAATCACACTCTCAAGCTTTTTGTTGTGACAAACTTCGTCAATGTGTAACCTCATCCTCATTGGTGGATAGTTGGCGTTTATTAAATCCTTCTGCTAAGTCTTTCACTTTCTTTTCTGCTACTCATAAATCCTATTCGCGAATTAACTATATTTTCATTTCTACTTCTTTATCTTCAGCTGTTTGTGATGCCAATATCTGTTCCTTATCTCTGTCAGATCATGATGGAAATTTGTGCACATTATCTTTGATCCCTCGGCCATCTCGTGCCACTAGATGGTGATTTAACCCTAAATTGTTACAGGATGAAAACTTTTGCAGTCAATTCAGAAATAAATTTGCTGAGTTTATTGAAATTAACCAAGGTTCAGTGGATGATCCGCGAACACTTTGGAATGCAGTTAAAGGATTTATAAGGAATAACTCAATTTCATATGCCTCTTTCCTTCAGAAAAACCAACACAAAAAGATAGTTGAACTGGAATCACAGCTCCAGAATCTGACTAGAGATAATCAGCGTTGTTTCTCAGACAATACACTCAGTAAAATCATGGCGGTTAGGTCCGAACTCAATTCATTACTGAGATCCAGGGCAGAATTCCTGATTCAAAGATCCAGGCTGAATTACTATTTTCAAGAGAGTAGACCAAGCCACCTTTTAGCTCTAAGATTACGCAACAGTGAAAAGTTTGCTAATATTTCAGCAGTGAAATCCCAATCTGGGCTCATTATGACAGACCCAAAAGACATTAATATCACCTTCCACTCTTTTTACTCTAACCTCTATACTTCTTCTGCTGATGGTGACCCTGACTCTTTTGCATCTTTTCTGTCCAACCTTGATTTACCTAGGCTGTCAGATTCGGATTCGGAATACCTGGCTGAACCGATCACTTTTCAGGAGTTGGAGTTAGCAATCCAATCTATGAACAAGAGGAAATCCCCAGGCATAGATGGTATTCCAATTGAATTGTATACTACTTTTTGGTCGGATTTTGGCCCCCTCATGTTAGATATGATAAATTTTTCAGTTACTCAAGGCTCATTTCACCCATCTATTAATATAGCTGTTATTTCTCTCTTGTTAAAAAAAAGATAAAGATCCGACTTGCTGTTCTAGCTACCGGCCACTTTCTTTGATAGGGACCGATGTTAAATTATATGCTAAAGTACTATCTCATCGTCTAAAGAAATTTATGAACAGGCTAGTTCATCATGACCAAACAGGATTCATTAAATCTCGCTCAGCTTCGGATAACTTACGCAGGTTATATCATATTATTAATTCAACGAATAGTTCATCCTCCCCTTGCGCAGTATTATCTCTAGATGCAATGAAAGCTTTCGACCAGCTTGTATGGAACTATTTATGGGCGGTTCTACAGCATCTGGGTCTAGGATCGAGTTTCATAAATATGATAAAAGTTCTGTATGCCAATCCAGCAGCCACTGTTCTCACAGGTGCTGTTCGCTCTAACCCATTCTTTATTCATCGAGGTACTCGTCAGGGTTGCCCGCTTTCTCCTCTGTTATTTGCCCTATCCTTGGAACCCTTAGGTCAAGCGGTCCGACAGTCTGAAACTATTTCTCCCATAATTATACAGAATACTTATCATCATATTTCTTTGTTTGCTAATGATATCTTATTGTTTTTGGAGAAACCGTCACATTCTATTCCTCATGTGTTGAATTTATTTGACCATTTTGGATCTCTCTCTGGGTTTAAAATTAATTGGAGTGAGTCATGTCTACTTCCCCTCAATTCTAAAATTGATTCCATGTCCCTTTCTATATCTGTTCCATTGGATCAAAACTTTAAGTACTTGGGGACAGATGTTTTTCCTTCCCTGCAGGAAATTCTCTCAAAAAACTATAATAGTATTCTAGCCAAAGCATCCACAGATTTGGAAAATTGGTCTCGTCTTCTTACTTCTTTTCAGGCTTGTATATCGGTGATTAAAATGAATGTTCTCCCACGTATTAATTTCTTTTCTTCCATGATTCCTCTCGCTCCACCGGTTGGCTACTGGAACAGACTTGATGCATGTGTTTCACAGTATATATGGGATGGGAAACATCCTCGTATTAAATTGACTACCTTACAACAATGTCGATTACATGGAAGTCTTTCTTTCCCCAATTTTAGACTGTATGCTCAAGCCTTTTCCCTCTGCCTTTTATCAGTTTGGTTTGATCCTGACGTCTTGGAGAGAAATTGAGGAATCTATTGTTTATCCTTATAAATTGAAGCATCAAGTTTTTTCGGGGGTTCTGCTTAGGCAGTGTAAATCTCGGTTTGGTCCCATTGTAACCCACCTCCTCTCCACATGGATGGATGTTGAAAGACGTTCACAACTAGTTACAATATGGCATAGGCATTCGACTATTTTCCACAATAATAATCTTTTGTCAGGCAGTACTCCATTTCATTGTCCGCAATGGACTCATAATAAAGTAACCACTCTGCCAGGCACCTCCTTTTTTATGTATTTGCGCATTAGATCGGCCCTACGGGCGTCTGGGGTGCCTTGGAACTTTCAACTACCTGTTCACCCTTTGCACAAACTAGTCCTTCCTTCTGAGGAATCTCCCTCCTCTGCTTCAGTCATCTATCTCTTTCTTCTTAAGCATTCATACAAACCTTTATCTACTACAACTGTTTGGGCTAAGGATCTTAATGACGATGTGCATGTTTTATTTTCAGATTAGGTATGGGGTATGTTTAAATTGTCTTATAAAAACCCTAATCACCAAATGATTCATTGGAAATTGCTGCATAGGGTTTACTTGACTCCACTGAAACGTTTTTATATGAATCTGTCGTCTTCTCCTAAGTGTAATCTCTGTTCGCAAGGACCTTTAGGCATGTTTTTGCATTTTTTTTTTGGGAGTGCCCCTCTCTCTCACCTTTTTGGACTCAGCTCTCACAAGACCTATCATATTTGTTGGGTATTGAGATATGTTTGACTCCGTGCCATTTTTTTCATGAATGACTTTTGGGACTTCATCTTGTCCATCCAACAAAGATGTTTACTGTTAGCTGCTCTCACAGCAGCAAAAACATTGCTAGTCAACCGTTGGAATCCTCCTCACACAATGGACAGACGAACCTGGACTGTGTATTTGTTGGACATCATCTCGATGGAACTCTCAACTTCTTGTACACATGGATCTAATGTGAAAACTGTAAAAAGTCTACCAGGCGGTGGGTTGGGTTAGGGTGGGTTCTAAATTTGCACAGCTGCTTTTTGTTTTATACTATTGTTAAAATCGGTAACACTTTATTTTAGGGTCTTTGAACTAGTTGCTTATTAGCATGTATATTACTAGAATATTAGCCATTTATTAGTACTAATTAAGCACATATTAATGCCTTATTCTACATGACCTTATTCTACATCCCTAATCCTATCCAATACCTAAACTTAACAAGTACCTTACTAACTATTAATAAGCAGCAAATTAGGAATTTATTGAGGGAAAAGTCGTAGGTAATAGTGAATAAGTGTTCCCTATTCTAAAGTGTTACCAAAAATTCAATAAATAGTTGTTAACAAAAATAAATAAATAAATAATGGCTCTTAATTGGCATTGATGGTTACATGAAGAACATCCATAATATCCATAGAACCTTTCAAATGGTTCAAAAGGACAAATGGTTCTTCACATTATAAAAATGTTCTTCACACTTGGTTTCTTTAAGAACGCTTCACTGAAAGGTCCTTTGGGGAACCCAGAATGGTTCTTCTATGGCATTATACCAAAACCCCCCTGTAGGATCTTCATTTTAAAGTACATCATTTCAAATATTAAGTATGATATGCATTACTTACAGTTTGAGTTCTCGATTTCTAAATATCAATTGAATTTTGATGGTTTCATGCTCTCAGCAGCCAGTAATTTACATGGACCAATTACTCATGCCTATTATTCTGGATAACTTTTTCTTTATTATATAGAATTGTCATTGGGCAAACAGTATTCAATATCAACAACCAAAAAGTAAGTGTTTTCTCCTTTCAAAAATTGATAATCCTATTTATTTTCCAACTGTAACTATGATATATTTGTATCATCTGCTTTTAGTGTGTCCTTGACCCTCATTATTACTGACCTGTGACACATTTTGAGGACCACCACCTTAAAAAACAACTTCATTGCAATGCATACTGCAGCCACCAAACAACATCTTAATGTTTTCTTCACTGCAATCTCAAAAGATTACAGAAAAACTGCAGAAGTGCACTGTGATCAGCAGCTTTTTTATTTCTGCCAAATTAAGTTGGCATTGGTGATCTAGTCGTTTCCTAAACACCACATGCAGCACCTCCTAAATCTTTTAAAACGGCTCTTTTCTAGGAAATTGTCTCTTTAAGGGTGCAATGCTTCCCAAATCCCTTTGAAACCCTCTGCTGTAAAAAAGGCTTTGCGCATCAAAGTTTCTCAATATGAGCCAGTGGACTAAATTGCATATCTGGCAATACACGTGAATTAAAACTCATACTGAAGTACAAAAGACTGAGAGAGAGAGAGGGAGAGAAGGGATGGTGTTTTGTTTTCATCCTCAGTGCAATACAACAACGGATTATATTCAAATCTGTGAAAAATGGTCATTAAAATCTCATTATACACACAGAAAAGCAGTCTCGAGGCTCATGGCAAATATTAGAGTCTAAAAAAATCTTGATATCCATGAAATGTGTATTAGTTGTCTTTTTTTTTTTTGTCATACAGAAAGAAACAATAAACCATATGACATACGTAGAAAGGACTAAAGGTTATTCAGGTGCATAAGCACTTCCTTTAGATTACCAAACAAGAACTATTTAGCTGCCACTTTGACTTTATTTGAGTAATGGAACTTGCAGACCTGACAAGGCGGTGGGTAAAGGCTACAGGCTACTTTAAGTCACATTAGTATGAGTTATCGGCATGTCATTGGAATCTACTCCAATCATGCTCTGAAAAGACAGTTTCTCATTAAGCTTCTCAAAATCAGAAGACAGTAAGTGTGAAAAAGTTTTCTACAGTAAGGTAAGCTATTACTAGCTGCCTCTTTCAGGATTACATAACAGATCGTGTGCATCTCATATGACGTTTATTATTTTGATGGCAGATCTTTACTGAAAAGATACTAAAGACACAGTCACACGAGACTTTGAGCGTGTGAAATGTAAAATCAACACATAACGAATAATAATAAATCCAAAATTTAAAAACACACAATGTACTCCACTTTCCTACAACACTGCAGTTTTAAATTTATGTTCTTTTAATTTAGCTACAAGGCCATGACGAACAGTATCAATCTTCTATTGGTCACAAATTGCTGTGAATTTTTATTCAAATAAGTGCACTGTCTTTGTACTTTGTACTATGTTGATTTTAAAAATTCTGAAAAAAATGAGAAAAAGAAAATATTCTCAATGTTTCTTAAGATACCATAATAATTTAATATGGCTTTACAGGAGTTATAATAAATGTGATATTTCATTATATGATTTATGATTAATATTATATATTTAATATCAAAGTTTCATTTTAAATGTGGTGATTAACCATATCAATATTAACCGTCTGAGTCTAACAATCTCATGTCAACAAGTGAAAAAGCCAGCTATTTATTATGATGTCTATGATATCAATTATCGTGCCTTTAGCCTCAACAGCAGAGACATTTTTTAACCCAAATACCATTGTTTTACATATTCTTTAGTTATTGAAAAACTGTTGATTTAATTACCAGAAAATCCATAACAAGACATTTGTCTCAAAATATATTCTGTAATTTGATTGATTCTCATTTGTACATACAGCTATAACGTAAAAATAAAAAATAAAAAATAAAAATCAAATATATTCAAATTCCCACATACATAGTGAAACATGGATGTTTAGGAAATGTATATTATATTATATTATATTATATTATATATAAAAATATTATATAATGGCAAGTAGTACTTATTTAAACTGCAATGGTTTAATAATAACCTTTTTTTTGCTGTTGCTGATGAAATTTTAGGTTTAGCTTAGCTTCAATACTTACAAAAGGGCTAGTTTAGCAGACAACAGTTATGCAAACCCTACGCTTCTAATCTTTCCCTCCCCACCATGCTGTTCTCCTTCAACCTCCCCTAATAAGCGTTCAGCTTGCTCAATTTCATTTTGCACAGTTCAGGTCAGATGTGATTTAAATTTACTTAGCCTCTCCAGTTTCCCCAGCTGCATTGTTGCTGCAGTGCCACTGCAATTCTGTAGAGCCCAGGCAGTGCTCCAAACAACAGATCACGATCACTGTTTGCAGAATGTCATTCTCTCTTTAGTGTCGGGTGCCACTCCAGCCAAAGTTCACAAATCATGATGTCACTTTTTCCTTGCTTTGCACAACAGGGGAGTAAATATTAATTTCATATTGTTGCAGTACATTCATCACATACACTCTAACTGGCATAATTGTAATTAAAAGAGAAAGGATGTTAAAGGAAATATGACTGGGCCAACCAATCCTGTTGAAATCTAGCGTCAGCGTTAGTTCTGGCAGGTCACGTGAGTCTAGCTTGCATCAGCTGACTCTCAGCTGATCACATCTACCAATAGGAATACAACACCTATCACGGCATCCCTACATAAGCGCTATTCAGTATTATTCAGCAGCTTGCTTGCTCGGAAGCAAAATACCCTTCTCCACCCCCAACTCCTCCTTTCGGCACAGTCAGGACTTGGCTTCTGACATTCCTGTTGAATCAGACTCCCTAATCTTGAGTAATGTGCTACACTAAATGTAATTAAGTACATTAATGATATCTGCTTGATTCTGTTCTGTTAACCCTTGGGGGGTTATTATTGCTGCTTTCCCTGCTCATTCATGACAAGATGCATGGCTCGGCAGGGAGTTTTTGCCCAGAACAGAACCATACCGCCAAACCAAACAGTATGCTAAGTGTCTATCATTTGGCGATAGTGGTCCTGACAGAAAAAAACAGCATATGCTGGTTAGGTATGTTTTGAAGCATGGCTGCTGGTCATGAGCTGGTTTAAGCTAGTCATGTGCTGGTCCTGAGCAGGAGCTAGTTGCTTAGGACCAGCCCATGACCAGCTAAGGACCAGCTTAAACCAGCAGCCATGCTTCAAAACATACCTAACCAGCATTTCCTGTTTTTTTTTTTCAACAGAGAACTTTATACTGTATGCTATAATATCAGGCCTGAATACATTTTAAAGTTTTATAACATGAATAAAAATGACATCGGCACAACTAATTTGTATCTAGTCTACGCATCAGAGATTGATTATGGAAGTTGAGAAACAACAAATTTTATGACAAATTTGTCAAGATCCACAATAAAACCATACAAATCATTCTGGAGAGGCATCCCAAAGTCCTAAAAAAAAATTTAAATATTATTTTTAATATTATTAAATTTCTATTCACTTTTTTTTTTCATCTAGTTGCCTAATGCAACATTTCTCATTTTCATTTGATGCATTTGTCAGGGATCTGGAAGGAGGACCCAGTTGCAGAGTGAGTGACAAAGGTTTATTGACAAAACAGACTGATGTGATACAACATCAAGAACACAGTAAAGAGAGACAGCTGGGGAAGACCACTGGAACGGTCTCAGACAGCAACTGGCAGATTACAATAGCAGCAAAAGGAGCGGCAAGACCAGGCAGATAGAGAGGACCAAACAAGGCACCATAGAGCGGAGTTCAGATACTTGTTGGCTGCCAACTCTGAAGCAGACCCAGCGTCAGGCAGGGAGAACCAGTGGCAAGACCCACAGGAACAGGTCAGGACAGGAACTAACACAAAGACAAGACAGGACAAGGCTCCACAGGAACACAGTTACTTCAAAGCAGGCAGGGGTATAAATAAAACAAGAGAACTGATAAAGACTGAAGTAACAAAATAAATAAGAAATAATTACCAATATAACCAACACAACTAACTTCATCAACAAAACTGCAAAACAAAAGATCAGGACTAGAATAACTGAATAATTATTAAAATAAAAGCAAAGGCAAAAGCAGACAAAAAAAAATGCAAAACAAGGAGCAAGACAAGAACATGGAACTACAAAGGACCAGCCACAGCCACAGCCACAGCCACAGCCACAGCCACAGCCACAGCCACAGCCACAGCCACAGCCACAGCCACAGCCACAGCCACAGCCACAGCCACAGCCACAGCCACAGCCACAGCCACAGCCACAGCCACAGCCACAGCCACAGCCAGTGACAGAAGGGGTGATAATGACAACGAACCAGCAAAGACAACAGGGCAAGGGGCCCTATAAATAGGGTGGAAAGCACACGAGGAACAGGTGAAAGCAATTACACTAACAAGGACTCAACAAGGGCTAACAAGAGAGTGTGGTAAAGATGAAACAAGGAGGGGCTAAAGAAGCACATGGCTGACGAAGACAAAGCCATGTGCTAACACAAGACAACAAACAGAAGACAAACAGTGTCAGGGCCGAACCCTGACAGCATTAAAATAATAAAAATTAGAATAAAAAACAGTAAATAAAGTAAAAATAAACTTAAGACATATTTAAAAGAAAACTTCTTTAAAAATATTATTAAAACTTAAAAAAAAAAAAACTCTTATTGGGGGACAAGCACGAAAGCTTGTTGAATCTTGTTACCAATGCAAAATAACAGGAATGTTATATTTCCAAATAAATGACCAGCAGGCTCATATCACAGATGATTAGGTTTAATTAATTAAGAGAAGCAGAAATCGTAATAACAATTAAAACAAAATTAATTATTCAGTTCTATTTGCTATTGCCAGTGTGAGATTTTGATTGGACAAACATTTGCCTGTCAAGTTACGAGATGATCTGTTTTTATGGTCCACTTTTCAGGAAGAGAAAGACAGCACATTTTAAATATACGCAAATATATGCTTACGCCTTTAGGAGTGCACTATCATATAAATAGCCTCATAGCTACCAGATATGAACTAAAAGTCAGTGAACTCCAATTATGATTTCAGTCAACTTTTGTTCACAGATTGTGCCTAAATATGACCAAGAAATGCTCAAGAACAATAATAATTGTCACGTTTTACTAACCAACATCAGCAGTAGAATCCCAGTGCTGTACAGTATGACAACCTGACTTGGAGCACACAAGCTGTAAACACTTCCTCTGATTTCCTAAGAGAGGAATCATCAGGACATGTTCTCCAGGGCAAAATCCACCAGCGAGAAGTTCTACAACCTGTACACTCACTCACCAGCAAACCCACAGGATAGATAAAAATAACCGCTGCCAGTGATGGAGTACGGACGAGAGGGAGAGATTATGAGATGGAGGCGGAGGCCAGCGAAAAAGTGAGAGATGCAGAAATGCGAGTGTAAGACTCTGGAGTGAAGACTAATCGCTCCCAGCTTTTTCCACTGAGATCTTCTGTCCCTATTTGTACTGTAGCAGCGGAAAAGAAACAACATAGGGAGGAGGAGGACATAGCTGAGGAAAAAAAATGAAGTCAAAGAGCATCTTGATGAGACAAAATAAAAGTAGGATGGAGACCAAATTTAAAAAGGTGGAAAGGGTCTGTATAGATAAAGCACTATTGAGTTAGGCTAACTCTTGGCAGATATCATGGCTGCTGTCCTCGCAGGTCTGACAAATGCTGTTTCAGGGGTATATAAATAGGCATCGTGCCACTCTAGTAAGCTGTGCCCGCTGGCATGTTCAACTGCCAAAATGACATGGTACAAGGTCCCAATGTTTCTCTGTACAATCTGTAAAAACTGCTTTAATAGTCTGAATTGAATTATGAACAATGCTAATGTATAATTCAGCCATTTATATGATGAAATCCCTCATAATTCATATTTAATCACAAAACAACTTCGAGCTATAACCACAATAAATGTTTCATTGCAAAATCAAAGTACAATCAAAGGTGAAATGTTCATATCAGTGTCTGAATTTTTGAATAATGTGCACAGAGCAGATTGAGATTTGTTAAACTTGATTTTAGTTTACCAAATCGTGCGGGTGAATTGCAACTACACAGTAGTGCTCGCTGAGGTGTGAAGTGGTTTAATCGATACATAAGAAATTGTAGGATATGTTTAACACTAGGAGGCAAGTAAGTTGAAAGATATAATTAATGCTTTGCTGAAACTGATGATGCAGAATATGCATGAATGTCACAACAGCACACATCAGATTCTGAGAAAATTAGAGAATCTTCTGAATTAATCAAACTGCATTCACCCGGTTTCCCTACAGCAGTGTTCACTGCCCTGAACACATTGTTTAATGGAAAGTTTTACTTTTATATTTTATCTTTTATGCAACCTGATCTCATAACGAAAACATACCTCTGGGAACTTTTTCGAAAGACGCAAAATATGTAAAGTCATGTACATTTCGTGACATATTCGATGTAAAATGTCCACTGGGTGGTGATAAAAGTGTGTTTTTTTTCTCCGGAACAGGCAGAAAGTACATATTGCATGTTTTATGTGACGTTGGTTTTGTACGTGTCACTGCAGTTCTGACTTGAAATGTCTGTTGAGTGGCGCTATAACTGTATTGCTCCGTGACGTTTTAAAATAACACACCATGTGCACTACACCTAAACCTACCTGATAGTACGAACAAAAGCGAATGTGGCATAAAAACACAATCACAAGCATGTCATTTTAGCTTGTTTTTCGATCTCTCAGCTCTTTCATTGTGAGTCATGTTTTTGACAAGATTTGTACCCAAGGACTCCACATCCTAAGTCCAATTCTGTGCTGGCAGAGCTACCGAGCAAGCTTGTAACGTTTGGAAAGG
Source organism: Spinibarbus caldwelli (assembly GCA_039654775.1). Lineage (NCBI taxonomy): Eukaryota > Metazoa > Chordata > Actinopteri > Cypriniformes > Cyprinidae > Spinibarbus > Spinibarbus caldwelli. The sequence goes on from CM077225.1 coordinate 9,012,022, forward strand.
GAAACCTATGGAGCTGTAATCATAACTGTGTACCAAAATGATTACAAGTGTTAGCTGTTTTACCGCCTCTAGTGTTCATTTCTGTTAGAAACTGCAGTGATATGTACTAATTGGTACAAACACTATATTGCCAAATGTATTGGGTCACCCCCTTCTAATGAACAGCTTTGACTACTTTAGTAATTTCCATGAGTACAAATCTTAATGTTTAAGCATATAACGATATTCTAGGGAATTGTGTGCTTCTAATTTTAAAGCAACAGTTTGGACAGGACCCTTTTCTATTCTAACATGACAATGCCTCTGTGTATAAGGCAAGGTTCAAAAAGAAATGATTGATTTAGTCAGTGTGGAAGAACTTGACTGGTTTGCAGAAAGCCAAGTCCTAATCCAAGCTGTACACCTCTGGTGTGACTTTAAATGCAGATCTTGAGTCAAAAACTCATCACCAAACACCAATGACTTGTACATATGGGTACAGTCATTTTAGACACTTCCAAAACTGTTGCAACAGAGATGGAAATACAATTTTTAAATACATGAATTGTGTTTCCATCTTTGTTGCCACAGTTTTGGAAGTGCCTTTTTGTGTTCTAAAGAAGTGAAGAATGTCCATATAGTGTATGTACAAGTCATTGGTGTTAGGTGATGAGTTTTTGGCTCAAGGTCTGCATTTAAAGTCACACCAGAGGTGTTCAGCTGGGTTTAGGACTTTGTTTTCTGCAGACCAGTCAAGTTCTTCCACACTCACTGAATCAATCATTTCTTTTTGAACCTTGCCTTGTACACAGAGGCATTGTCATGTTAAAATAGAAAAAGGTCCTGTCCAAACTGTTACTATAAAATTAGAAGCACACAATTCCCTAGAATATCATTATATGCTTAAACATTATGATTTGTACTCATGGAAATGACTAAAGTAGTCAAAGCTGTTCATTAGAAGCGGGTGACCCAATACTTTTGGCAATATAGTGTATTTTGCGTCTTGCAAGTTCCCAGAGGTGAATGATGGCTGTGAATTTTTTCAGTCTTATTTTTATCATGATATCAAAACATATTTTCTTAAGATCCTGACTTATCTCTTATCTTACAACTGATGTACAATACTTATATGGCTGCAGATATATAGAACTGTTTAAACGTTTGGAGTTTTTTGTTTAGCAAGGATGCATTAAATTGATTAGAAGTGACAGGAAAGAATTATATTTGTTCTTCTGAACTTTCTAGCCATCATGCAATCCTGAAAAAAAATGGTTACATGGTTTCCAGAAAAATATTAATCAGTACAACTGTTTTTAACACTGTTGATAAGAAATATTTCTTGAGCAGAAAATCACCATATTAAAATGATTTCTGAAGGATCATGTGACAGTGAAGACTGGAGCAATGATGCTGAAAATACAGCTGAAAAATGATTAAACATATTAAAACAGAAAACAGTAATTTTACCACTGTCTATGATCACTATGGGGCATTTGGCTGTAGCTATCTAACATACACATATCCATGCATGTTAAATAGAAGTGTGTTGTTTTGATACAAACAGCTCCTCTTTGTAAACAGACCAAGATTAATAATTAAGCAAACACAGCATACAGCAGAAACACATGCTAAAATTAATAATGGCCATATGCATGTTTGCAGACTGAATAACTTCATTTACACACACACACACACACACACACACACACACACACACACACACACATACATACATACAAACACACTGAAAATTACTGAATAATGTACATTAAAAAGCTAACAAAATTACCTAAAATGCCTATTGTTGTCCATAAACACAAGCACAGAATATTGCAGTGGGTGGAGCTAGTAGCTATATTCACATTAACAAATACATTGTTAACATTTTGTGTAATAGGTTGTTACAGAGAAATCCCTAGTTGTTGTCATAACTTCCTTGTGTATTTAAGTTGTTGAGAGCAATCTGCTTGTCACAGAGACACTGGAGTGCTGGTTAATTTATGCAGCCCTGCTATTCTTTCAGAGTGAGATGAATAAATGACAAGGAAAGGCTAGGCAGGGAAGTGTGTAGAAGCAGACGGGCAGCGGGCCGAAACTCCAGTTCACACACAAGCTGCCGGGGATAAGCCTGATGTTACTGTAGCCAGAATGTCGTCTTTTTTTTGTGGCTGGAATAAGCTCTCTGTCTCTCTGCCTCTTAGCTTCCTGTTACCTCTCTGGCTCCTTCCCCTGCTTCATCCTTCCTGCTTAGTCCAATTTACAGCCCATATTAATGTTTTATGGAACTATGAATGAGCAAAACAGCACACACTGTATGCAACTTTTAACAGTGTATGGCATCATAAGTAAGATAAATGTGCACAGGAAGCTTGTAATATTAAATGATAAAACATGATTGCACCATGTTTTAACCAACATCTTAGTGTTTAGTGCTGTTATTGTTAACTAATTTTCACTCCAAAAATTGGAAATGTAAAATTTTAAAGTAGAGTAACTGAAAAAGTATAAAGCATACTTAAATAATCACTGTTTTATTTACAACTTTGAAAAATCATTTTTACATGTCTACTAAGATCTGGTTGGTTTTCGTTGACATATCCTTGGTATCCAACAATCCCCCCTGGTTAAAATACAGTAAGTATATTATTTTTTAAAAAGCATCCAAAAATACTGGTATTTCTTTAGATGTAATATTTTTGTGTGGAAAAGGCTAAAACTATAAAATGTATAATTTATAAATGTTAAAAACACGATCAAATGGGGAAAATGTAACAGCTTAGTGTTGTTATTGTTAACTACAACTATATATATATTCACTCAGAAATTGCTAGTAAATTTCACAAATAATAGTTTCAAAAATTGGAAATGTGAAATTTTAAAGTAGAGTAAATGTAGTATTTTCTCATACACACAGAAAAATAAGGGTTTAAAATTGTACCTTTTTGGGTACAACCGTAGTAATACATACCCTTAAGGTACTAATATGTACCTATTAGGGGTACTTCTCCAGGGACAAGCGGTTGTACCCAAAAAGGTACAATTTTAAACCCTTATTTTTCTGTGTATAGGATACTTGAATAATCATTGTTTTATTTACAACTTTGATTTGAAGATAATATTAAAACTAAAACTAAAAATAAAGCTAAACAGAAATTTTGAAAAAATTAATTAAAATGAAAATATTAAAATTCCTAAAACTAAAATAAAATAAGTTAAAGCTAAACAGAAATATATAACATAAATAATAAAAATGACAAAAGCACATAACACTAAAATTACTAAAACATAAACTAAACTTAAAATTTTTATATTTATAAATACAGTACATGAATAATGTTAAAATAACACTATGCACTTAACTCAAACATCTGATGGAGCACGTGTCCCAATAATTTTATAAATCTCTCTATTATACTATGAATACAAAGAGTAAAGCAAACTATTTTGCACAGCTTATCTTGGATTCCGGTAATGAAACAAGTCATCAAAGCAGAGAAGCATTGATTGACTTTACACACAAGGTCCAAAACAGCAGAATAGAGCAGTAGAGCGCTAGAGAGAAAGAATAAATCTCTTTATCTCTCCTCCCTTGCTCCATCAGAACAAAAGAAGCCATTGCTGCTCAGTTGGCCGGGAGCGATCCAACCTGCCGACCAGGCAGAGTGAGAAATTGATTTGTGTTGTATTATTCAGTAAAAATTTGTTCTCAGTCAGATCTACTTTCACTGTCTTTTCTATCCATCTCTCGTCCTTTTGCCCCCCCACCTCCCAATCTGTGTGTTTGACTTGGATCAGTAAGAGAGAGTGAGCGAGAGATATATTGTGAGAGAGTGAGCGGAGGGAGCGTACTCTAATCCCAGGGTGCTGTCAGTGAGCGGGCAGTGAGAACAGAGCGAGCAATTCCTCCGGCAGGGTGCAGAACTAAAAATACAGGGCGATATCCAATGTTCATCCAGTATCCAATGCGAAGAAGAATAAGTGCGAGATCAGAGTTCTCCTACACCTGACCTGCCACTTTTCATGCAAAGGTGAAAATCCATTTACTTGCTCTCAAATTATTCCAAACCTATTTGACTTTCTTTTTTCAATGGAATATAAATGCAAATGTTTTGCAAAATGTCCAAGCTGCTCTTTTCTGTACAATGAAAGTGAATGGGGACCAATTCAAATTTCAGTCTGTTCCTCACTCAATGTTATCATAAGGCAACAGACTTTTATGATGCTAGCTGTGTCCTTTTTAGAGCATGACAGACTCAACGAATGCAGCTTCTGCTATATTTTTCTTTTTTGAAATGACACAAGGGTGGGTAAATGCCTGTCTCAGTATATTTTAAAATTTCTGTTTTGAGATGTTTAATATGATATTTGTCATTAGTTTGACATTTTATGCAGCTTAAAAACAAAGTAATTAAGAGCCATCAGGAAAGTATGTAATATTTAAGGGAAAATGTACAGTCAAGAAGTCATTATCGCAAACTATTGTAAATCGAGACAGGGTGATCAGTACTCCAACACAAATGACATGAAAATACAAATCTACAAAAAAATTTAATTGGAACAAATTAGAATTAATTACAATACTGTGAATGACCCAACAGAATCGAGCATTCAAGAGAATTAAAACGATAATTTCAGTGAGTTTAATCAGTGCGTTTCAAATCTTGTAATTTATTTAATGTTGAAATTAGTGACAAAAAAATTTCAGCTACTGAAAATATTCAGCCGAAAAAAACAAAACGAACAAATATATATATATAAATAATTTCTGGTTTCCACTGAAATAGTTTTGGTAGTTCAAAATTATTGATGTTGTTTAACTAGCTTTTCTCAAACGTGATCTCATGACGAAAACGTACCTGTGGGAACTTTTTCGCAAGACGCAAAATACGTACCGCCATGTATGTTTTGTGATATATTCGATGTGAAATGTTCACTGAGTGGTGCTAAAAGAGTGTTTCTTATTTTCCGCCGGAACAGATTAACGTACATATGATACGTTTTACGTGACATTAGTTTTGTAGATGTCACCGCAGTTCTGACTTGAAATGTCCATTGAGTGGCGCTATACTGTAAGTCTAATGCTCTGTGACGTTTTAAAATAACGTGCCATCTGCACTACACCTAAACCTACCTGATAGTATGAACAAAAGTGAATGTGACATAAAAACACAATCGCAAGCGTGCCCTTTTTATCTTGTTTTTCAATCTCTCATCTTTCAGCTCTTTCATCGTGAGATCAGGTAGTGTTTCTCCAATGACACATTTTGACTGTATGAGCATCTATTTAATGCACACAACATGATCAAATACCAAAACATTATTTTCATTTTCAGTAAAATGAAAACTTTAATTCTAGTTTGTTAAAAAAAAAAAATCAGTGCATCACTAGTCCTATCCCAAAATAATATTTACAGCATTTACAGATAAGAGATGTTGTTGTGAAGGGGAGGGAAGTTAATGTTTTTGATTAAATATTATGAGGACACATGAATTATTTATAATAAACACTGCAATATTCCATAAAACAATAAGAGTGGTTAATTTTGATTTCATGGTGACTTTAAATCTCTGAAACGCTAAACCACTTTCAAGTCCCATTCAATAACACTGGCCCAAGCCCACTTCTTACAGTTCTATCAGCAGCAGTTGTGTCTATCGATGCACATGGATACAGCGCTGCATTCAAGCAGCAGTTCAGATGAGAGGTGAGGTAAGGAGATTGAAGCACAGCAGTTATTGAGCAAAATGCTGCTCAGAGTATATGGGGCATGTAATCCTTATCGACTCAAAAAGCGAGTGAGCAAGATGTGGGGTGGGGGATGCTGACTGCGGTGATGTTCCCCTGCAGTAAATCAGCTTTCCAAAATTACTGAAAAGAAGAGATGATGGAAGGACAGGAGGTGAGGGGAGAGCCATAAGGGGGAGAAGAAGAAGGGAATGAAATTAGAGCAAGGATAGGAGGGTCCTATTGTACCTGTTATCTACACCTATAGGATTTTTGCCAGTTTAATAATCTACCAGGTAAAAATTGTACGCCTGATTGCTTATAAATGTAAAAACGCACCTTTCCACAAAAAGCCACAAAATTAAAGGTATCATTCATGTTCATAGTACAAATAATGAGTTACACACCAAAGTTTTATACTTAACAGTAGGGTTGGGCGATATGGCCAAATTTAAATGACCACGATAAAATGTTTCATATCAGTCGATAGTTTTGATTATCATAATAAATTTCAAATCTTTATTTCTTTCAAGTTTAAAGGCAGATTTATGCTCCTAAGTGAAAGTTAATTGTGACTATTAATTGTTTTGGTCAGAGCATGACAAACACTTAACGTTTTTGAATTCTTTACCTTTTCTTTTTCCTTAGCAAAATAAATACCTTGATAGAAAAATTAATTTCTTAGTTTCTGCATGTTCTGATGAGTGATATTGTTTCAAATCCTGAAGCAGGTTTGTGTTGCCTGACTTTGATGATGCATATCTTCAGCACAGTTTGCAGTGCAGGCTGCAATATTAATAAAATTACATTTTTTGTCTCTTAGAAATGCACATTTGACAGTAGCATAGGTTGACAGTTGTAGTAGCTATTCTGTACGTTCAATGTTGCCTTACAAAATAACTTAAAACAAGTTAAATAAATTAATGAGTTGACACACTAAAAAAAATTAATTAATAATATCTAATAAAAATGACAAAATCACATAACAAAAATACTAAACTTAAAATTAAAAATGAAAATCTAAAAATAAAAGCAAATTTAAAAAAAAAATATTAATACATGGCAACTACCTAGAGTAAATAAGTTTAAGTAATAGAAATATAAAAAAATAAAAAATAAAAAAAATAAATAAATAATTTTTTTTTTTTAAAAATTACAAAAGCATATGTGACCCTGGACCACAAAACCAGTCATAAGGGTCAATTTTTTAAAATTGATTTATACATCATCTGAATAAATAAGCTTTCCATTGATGTATGGTTTGTTAGGATAGGACAATATTTGGCCGAGATACCACTATTTGAAAATCTGGTGCAAAAAAAAAAAAATATCAAAATACTGAGAAAATCACCTTTAAAGTTGTCCACATGAAGTTCTTAGCAATGCATATTACTAATCAAAAATTAAGTTCTGATATATTTACGGTAGGAAATTTACAAAATATCTTCATGGAACATGATCTTTACTTAATACCCTAATGATTTTTGGCATGAAAGAAAAATCGATAATTTTGACCCATACAATGTATTTTTGGCTATTGCTACAAATACCCATGCTATTTAAGACTAGTTTTGTGGTCCAGGGTCACATATAACAAAATTACTCAAATGTAAACTAAAATTAAGACAAAAACTAAAAATGTAAACAAAAAATAAAAGCTATTTCAAAATAGCAATAAACACTATAATAGCATTTAAATGATACTAAATAACACAGATACATAATGTTTGAAGTTTGTTCCAATTCCCAAGCCTAAAAATCAGCAATAATTACATCTTCAAGATGAAAAATCCACAAACCAAGTAGATATCATCATGCTGATGTTTGTGTGTAAGGTTGTACAATCCTTTAGCAGTAACAACAACAAAAGAGCAGAACCAGTATGGTCCCATTTAAAGTGCCCCTATTATGGGTTATGAAAGGTTCATATTTTGGTTTTGGGAGTCCCCAAAAGGTTGACATGCATGCAAGGTCAAAAAACACTTTCATTTTCTTATAATATGCATTTAGTTTTACCTTATTTGCTCAACCACTCCCGAACGATTCGTTCAACGATTCATTTTTCCAAACCCCTCCTTTGCGTTATGCTAATCTGCGGTGATTGGTCGATTTTATTTAAAGCAGTGTTTGTGAGCTTTTGACGCTCCAAAAGCAGCACCTAGTGGCAAAGAATGAATTTGCATTTTCATTCAGACCAACGCGAAAATCAAGTTTTCCCAGGTCTGCGCTCGCAACAAGTGGGCGGGCAATATGCTAATGTTTTATTTTGACATCAACATGAAACAGCTTGGGACTCGTTTTAAAAATGACTCGTTTCAATGACTCAGAGTCGACTCTTTCTTTTGAAAGACAACAACTTTATACACAGTGCACTTTCAGATTTAAAACTTTCCAGGATGTTTTCATTCACTTAGAGCTGTGTTACACACTGCATGAAAGGTCATTTTCAAAAATTCATAATAGGGGCACTTTAAAGACAGCTCTAAGCAACACAAAGGCTCTTCCTGAGACCTGTGAGCGTATAATGAAATCCATAAGCAGCATTATCTGTCACTACAATGCTCCTGAGTAATGTTTCAAGCAAGCCTGTGTGGCTTTATTCCAGATGTATTTGATTCTCTCTGCACTCTCCTCGCCCTTTCAACCCTGTTTAGTATTACAGCGTCATCTTCTCTGACTCATTTAATTCTCATATTAAATGAAGACAAATCACTGCGTGAAATCTGGAGTATAAAGCTGGTAACCTTTTCTCAATATTTAATCTCATTCTATAAAACTTTAATCACTACAAATATAAAGGCACACTAAATGGGCTCATAATAGTCTTCATCTCTCTTTTTCAGTTGTATAGCATCTCTTGGCTCAAAGCCTCACATCTGTCTTTACCATCTTTCCCGTATGTGTACGCATACAGCATTGTGATCTGTATTCACAGCAGCTTTCCTTGAGGCGCACAAAACAATTAGAGCTAATTGGAGGAGCAGTCTGGCAGGTCAGGGCCAGCATCACCTCTGACTGACAGGAAGAGAAACGAGACGTATTGACACCAGGCTCTCAAATCCTCAGTTTGGAGCATGTGTCAGTTCTGCAACGAGACATTTTGAGTTTCAGAGTGAAAAAGATCACTGGAATCTCCCTGGAAAGCCAAAGACGGTTTTTAAAATTGATTTACATGGAAGCATGTAAATCAAGGAAATGTAACTCGAGGTGGTTTCCTATGCACCATCAAAATATTTTTATCCTTGTTTTGGTGGAATGGCTGGTACTTTTCACATTATTTGATTGAAGACCTGTACAATCTTTAAATTTAAGTATTAGATTAACTTTGCATGTTTCCTTTTATAACTTTAGTCCCATTGTAAGCCATATGCTGGTTTGTTTCCTGGATAATTTACATGTTGCAACTTTTACACTATCGTTCAAAAGTTTGGTTAGTAAGAAGCAGAGTTGGGAGTAACGCATTACAAAAGTAACGATATTACAGTAGTATATTACTTTTTGCTGTAACGCAGTAATATAATGCATTACTAATAAAATTTGGGTAATGTTATTACTCGTTACAATCTCAGTAACGCAAGTTACAACAACATATTTTAATTCAAAATTAAGTGGTGAATTTACCAACACCGCAAAACAGTAGTAGAATAAATTCCGCGGGTAAAATAGCTTGTTTGTTTGTTTCCTGTTGCTGTAATTCGATGGTTGAGATGACTGCAGGGACGGATTCTACATTTGTGAGACAGACACACTTTAAGTTCATCAGAGAAAAGGACAAAATGCATAGTCAGGTGCAATCTATGTGCATCACCGAACTCAACATGAAATAGCACGAGTGACTGAAGGAACACTTGGCCTGGTGCCCGTGACACTAATAGCAGGGTCGAAGAAGATATGCAGCGGACGAGTATTTTATATGTATTTTATCTTTCCGCTGTTCGATCACGCACACACATACAGCACTACAAACGATCCAGCCTGTTGATTATCAGAATAGGCCATGGTCAACCAAACATATAGCTACACTGCTTAATTTAAATAGTCCATCATACAATCCGTGAGCTCAGGCAAAGTGCATAATTTTCTCATGTGATGAAGATTTTTTTTTTTTTTTTTTTTTTGCGGAAAGCACGTAAAGTACAAAGCTTGTTTTATTCAAATATGTCGCAAATGTGGAAACATATGGATTTGGGCCAATTGAGAGAGGTAGGCTGCGTGAGAACAGCGCCGTTTGCTGTCAGTTTCTCTTTAAATTCGTTTTGGCTTGTTTAGCAACTTATATTTATATTTTTCATTCTTATTCTGTTCTGAATATTGCTAAATTTAAAGGATTTGTTGTGGAGTGAGGAGAACTAAAATAGCCTATAGGCTAGCTATTGTGTTTATTGTTTGTTCATTATAACATTCCGCTTCATTTAGCGGTTATTATTTCTGAATAATGTGATTTGTGCTTATCCCCACTTCCTCCCACCCTCTCTCTCTCTCGCTCTCTCTCTCTCTCTCTCTCTCTCTCTCTCTCTCGTTCTCTCTCTCTCTCTCTCGCTCTCTCTCTCTCTCTATCTCTGTCTCTCTCTAAAAATACTTACTGTTGGTACGTGTGCAGATACGTGTGTATTCTTATGCAGCGCTCGACTTGATTACATGTAAATGGTACTTGGTGTCACGACAATTTAGAAAGAAAAAAGGGGGCATGCTTATACATTATAGATAAGGCCATGCCTATGCCATCTATTGTGTTATTACAAACAGCAAGCTAAACTACAATGTAACATTAAGGCCTGCATACTGGTATCTAAATATGATTTTCTAATTGTATGCTAAAGTGGACCTACCACATCACCCTGTGTCAACAAATGTATAGGCTAATGAGCAGCAATAAACTACATTTTAGCATATTAGAATGCCTAGTCATACGTCTGTGGATATTTTGGCGAAAGTAACTCAAAAGTAGTGTAACACATTACATTTCAGAGACAGTAATACTGTAATGTAATTAATTACTTTCAAAAGACAGTAACTAGTAATATATAATGTATTACATTTTGGAAGTAACTTGCCCAACACTGATAAGAAGTCTCTTTTTGAAATGCTCACAAAAGCTGCATTAATTTGATCAAAAACACATCTAAAGCAGTAATATTGTGAAATATTACAAATGAAAATAATTGTTATTTTAAAATATTAAAATATTTCTGTGATGCAAAGCTGAATTTTCAGCATCATTACTCCAGTCTTCAGTGTCGAATGATCCTTAAGAAATCATTCTAATATGCTGATTTGGTGCTCAAGAAACGTTTCTTCTTATTATTCATGTTGAAAACAGTCATGCTGCTGGATTCTTCAGGATTCTTTGATTAATAGAAATTTGAATAAATAGATTTTTGTAGCAATGTAAAAGTTTTCACAGTTGTCCATTTAATGCATTCTTCCTTTTAATAAAAGTGTATATTTTATGCAGAATGGCCGAAATAAACACAAAATTGAACACTGATACCGATTTTGAGTTTAAATGATTGTATTACGATGAATAACACAGCAAAATCAAAATGCTCAAATAAATCCAATTCAAATGTGAATCATAAAATATATATTGCAGCCAACTTGATCTCTTGACAAAAACATACTTGCAAAATATGTACTGCCATGTACGTTTCGTGACATATCACGTTGTCGTAGTGACATACGTTTTCATAGTGAAATATCAACTGGGTGGCGCTAAAAGAGTGTTCGGATCTGACTTGAAATGTCCATTGAGTGGCTCTATAAGTCTAATGCTCCATGACGTTTTAAAATAACATACCATCTGCACTAAGTCCGATTCCCTGCCGGCTGAGCTACTGAGCAAGCTTGTTACGTCCAGAAAGTGAAACATATGGAGCTGTAATCATAACTGTGCGCTAAAACGATTACAAGTGCTCGCTGTTTCACCACATCTAGTGTTAATTTCTGTTGGAAACTGCAGTGATATGTACATATTGTAATGTATTTTGCGTCTTGCAAAAAGGTTCGTTTTCGTCATAAGACCAGGTAGATTGCAGCTGCTTAAGTTTATCTCAAACTCAATACTACAAGACTTCCTTTGCTACATATGTACAGCTACAGAAAACACTGACTGCTTCAACAAAATGCTGCAAATATTCTACCTAGCACATCACTCCCTTGCTTTTTTTTCCCCAAAACCTAGTGATCTGCCTACGGAGGTAGCATTCTATGGCATCATTGGAGTGCTTCCAGTACGAAAGCTGTTACGAAAGGTAGGCTAAAAAACTTAATTATGCTGCCTTCTTTTGGCCAAATTCTAAGACAACATCATGTATCTTCGTGGAGAATGCAATCCCGTAATGTACTGCGACAAGCTCAGTGAAAAAAAATATATCCAAGATGGCAGATGAGGAGAAGAGAAATTTAGATTATATTGTAAATAACTGTATATATCACTCAGTAGTTGAGAAGAGTAATTAAAAAAAAAAAATTATTATTATTCGACCCAACATTTTTGTGTGATGTATTTTTACGTTTATTAGAGTATCATGTCATTTGAAATCAATTTTAAGTCTCAGTTGCAAATCACTATTTATTTGGTGCACTGATAGATACTGCCTAAAGAGTTTCAAATCACTTCCAAGACTATTTGGATGCTGAATTAGAAGGCAACTGCCTATAGGCAATACGCAATGTGGCAGCTCACAAGGTCTTGGAACAGAACAACTGTCTTTCATCTGCCAAGTGCTTCTTTCTCATTGTCTCTAACTCCTGTCTTTCTAATCTCGTCAAACCTCTGGTCTTCAGCACACATTGTATCCCCCTGTGGATCAGAAAGTTTATAAAGAAAGTTAGAAAGGCTTTGCCTATTGCTTTAGGTTTGGAACAAACAACACATTCTAAAATATACCAAGGGTCTGCAGAATACTATTAAATTGCAAAAAAGTTAGTGGACTTCTGCAACACAAAGAAATTCATAAAGTTCCTCTCTCTACCCTAGTATTTTTTACACTTAGCATTTTTCAGCTGCTCAAGTAAAATTTTGCATTGGTGAAGCAAATTTTATGCATCGATACGATACTGCATTTTTATACTACAGAAATGTATAAAATACAAAAAATTCCTTCCTGTTCGTTGCTGCCGTGTGTTTTGAGTTTGAGCTCCGTCAAGTTAATTCTTTATCATCTATTTTTTATCTTAAAATCAATTTTATACACCATCATTTTATACACCATCATTTTCGTTTCTATAACGTGTGAATATATCCCCTATCGTATTCTACAACAAAAAAAAAAAATCAGAGTGCCTTGCTATCACTAGTTTGATTTTGATTTCCTGAGTCCGCTATTAGCTTATAGCCCATTAGCATCGCCAGCGTGGTTGCATTAGCGGCAACCAAGGAAGGTTGTCGCTAATCTCGCTTACATTGCTAATACTCTATTCACACACATTACCATTGTTTTACTCACTGTTACTTGCTTTAATGGCAGATGTGTGTCTACCTTTGAGTGCAGGCGAGGACATGTTCGAGCTGCATTTGGTGCAGCTCGAGCTGGAGGCCGTGGAGAAGCAGATCCACGAGCTGGTGGAGTCGGCGCGATCGTTCTGCACGCGGGGGTGAATGACACCAAGCTGTGGCAGACAGAGACACTGAAGAGGGACTTCAGGAGCCTGATCGAGACGGTGCGCATCGCCCGTGACGACGATCATCGTGTCAGGACCGCTTTCCACGTATCGACGAGGACACGAAAGGTTCAGTAGACTTTTTGCTTTAAACGAATGGTTATTGTCATGGTGTAAAGAACAGAAACTGCTCTTTGTTAATAATTGGAATCTTTTCTGGGAGAGTCCTAGGCTTTTCCGCGCTGATGGCCTGCACCCCAGCAGAGTCGGAGCAGAACTGCTGTCGGACAACATCTCTACTCTACGCTCCATATGACTAGTAAGCCAATTCTCAAATAACTGCTATGATGACTTTTGTTCTACCCACTTAAATGATAGAAGTACTTGTGCTGTCCAGTCTATAAAGACTGTGTCTTTTCCCACGAGCAGTGAGGCCAAAATATAAATTTAATGCAGGATCTAGAAATAATCTGATCGTGATTAATCCAGAAAAATGCTAAATAAATTAACAAAAACTATTTTTAAAATTTGGGCTCCTAAACATTAGATCACTCGCACACAAAGCAGTTATTGTAAATAAAATAATCACATATAATAGTTTTGATGTGCTCTGCTTGACTGAAACCTGGCTCAAACCAAATGATTATATTGGTCTAAATGAGTCTACTCCACCAAGCTACTGTTATAAGCATGAGCCCCATCAGACTGGCCGTGGCGGCGGTGTTGCAACAATATATAGTGATATTCTCAATGTTACCCAGAAAACAGGATATAGATTTAACTCGAAATACTTCTGCTTAATGTTACACTGTCAGATATGCAAAAGAAATCTCTCCTATCTCTTGCTCTGGCTACTGTATATAGACCGCCAGGGCCGTATACAGATTTCCTAAGAGAATTTACAGATTTCCTCTCAGACCTATTGGTTACTGTTGATAAAGCGCTAATTGTCGGAGATTTTAACATTCACGTTGATAATACAAATGATGCATTAGAACTCGCATTTACTGACCTAATAAACTCTTTTGGAGTCAAGCAAAATGTCACCGGGCCCACTCATCGTTTTAATCAGACGCTAGATTTCATTATATCGCATGGAAGCGATCTTTCTGATATAGATATTGTACCTCAAAGTGATGATGTTACTGATCATTTTCTTGTATCGTGCATGCTGCGTATTACTGATATTAACCATATGGCTCCGCGTTATCGTCCAGGAAGAACTATTGTTCCAACCACTAAAGATAGATTCAGAAATAACCTGCCTGATTTATCTCAACTGCTCTGTGTACCCATAAATACACATGAGCTAGACGAAATGACTAGCAACATGGGCACTATCTTCTCTAATACATTAGAAGCTGTTGCGCCCATCAGATTGAAAAAGGTAAAAGAAAAATGTACTGCGCCATGGTACAACAGTAATACCCATTCTCTCAAGAAAGAAACTCGTAATCTTGAGCACAAATGGAGAAAATCTAACTTGGAAGTTTTTAGAATTGCATGGAAAAACAGTATGTCCAACTATAGACAGGCTTTAAAAGCTGCCAGGGCAGAGCATATCCGCAAACTCATAGAAAATAACCAAAACAATCCAAGGTTTTTATTTAGCACAGTAGCTAGATTAACAAATAACCAGACGCCACCCGATCTAAATATTCCCTCACAGTTTAGTAGTGATGACTTTATGAATTTCTTCACAGACAAAATAGATAACATCATAAATACAATAACAAATGTAGATTCTACAGCATTTAATACTTCAGCTTCATTCATCGTACCCAAAGAAAAAATGTAGTGCTTTACAATTATAGGACAGGAAGAGCTAAATAAACTTATCACTGCATCAAAACCAACAACATGTTTATTAGATCCTGTACCCACTAAATTACTGAAAGAGTTGTTACCTGTAGCAGAAGAACTTCTCAATATTATTAACTCGTTGTTATCTTTAGGTCACGTCCCAAAACCATTCAAGCTGGCGGTTATTAAGCCTCTTATTACGAAACCACAACTAGATCCTAGTGAACTGGCAAATTACAGACCCATTTCAAATTTTCCGTTTATGTCTAAAATTGTAGAAAAAGTTGTGTCTGCTCAATTGTGCTCCTTCCTGCAAAAAAAAAATTATCTCTATGAAGATTTCAGTCAGGTTTCAGGCCCCATCATACCACAGAAACTGCACTTGTTAAAATTACAAAAGACTTGCTTCTTGCGTCAGACTAAGGCTGTATCTCATTGCTAGTTTTACTTGATCTTAGTGCTGCGTTCGACACCATAGATCTTGACATACTCATAGATCGATTACAAAACTATACGGGTGTTCAAGGGCAGGCTTTAAGATGGTTTAGATCCTACCTGTCCGATCGCTACCACTTTGTTTATTTAAATGGGGAGTCATCTCAATTATCACCAGTAAAGTATGGAGTACCACAAGGATCTGTCCTAAGTCCTCTGCTATTTTCAATATACATGTTGCCCCTTGGTAATATTATTAGAAAATACGGGATTAGCTTCCACTGTTATGCTGATGATACTCAACTATATATCTCAACAAGACCAGATGAAACTTCTAAATTATCTAAGCTAACAGAGTGTGTTAAAAATGTAAAAGATTAGCTGACCAATAATTTTCTCCTATTAAATTCAGATAAGACAGAGATATTATTTATTGGATCAAAAAACAGTACACAGAATCTCTTGGATTACAGCAACATGTCTTTTGAAAATCATATTTCCCATGTTACAAAAACAGCATTCTTCCATCTTAGAAACATTGCCAAGCTACGAAACATGTTACCTGTTTCTGATGCAGAAAAGCTAGTTCATGCATTCATGACCTCTAGATGACTATTGTAATGCATTGCTAGCTGGTTGTCCTGCATCTTCAATAAACAAGCTACAGGTAGTCCAAAATACAGCGGCTAGGGTCTTTACCAGATCAAGAAAATATGACCATATTACCCCAATTTTACAGTCTCTGCACTGGCTACCTATTAAGTTCTGTATCAGTTACAAATTATTATTACTTCCCTATAAGGCCCTTAATGGGTTAGCTCCTGCGTACATAACTAGTCTTCTACCACGCTACAATCCATCACGCTCCCTAAGGCAAAACTCTGGACTTTTGGTAGTACCTAGGATAGCAAAGTCCACTAAAGGAGGTAGAGCTTTTTTGCACTTGGCTTCCAAACTGGAATAGCCTTCCTGATAACGTTCGGGGTTCAGACATACTCTCTCTGTTTAAATCTAGATTAAAGACGCATCTCTTTGGCCAAGCTTTCAAATAATGCATCTCATAATCTTGTACTGCAGTTATATCTGATCAAATGCACATTATTATTCTTTAGCTTGGGTTAAACAAATCAATTTTCCTTGGTTGGAACAGCAGCTACTCTAATTATGTTATTATTATGTTTAAGTATAATTATGTTATTATGTTAATTAGTTATTTGTTTCTCTGTTTCTGCCACGGGATTGACATCCCGTGGTAACTAGGATTTACACAAGCTTCAGTCTGGATCCAGAACACCTGAGAAGAGATGATGCCAACCCCTCAGAGGACCTCAGACGATGCCAACCCTGAAACAACATACAGAACTACCAAATCTTGCTATAAGTTTGATTTCAACATATGAAAATTGCTGTTAATAGTGTTCATCGTCTGTTTGATTACGTCTTTAATTGATTTTTCCATACATTTCTGCCATATGTACATTAACTGACATAGTCACCAATGATAAACTACTACTAAATATATTGTAGAAACTTAATTTTCTGTACAGCGCTTTGCAACGATTTGTATCGTGAAAAGCGCTATAAAAATAAACTTGAATTGAATTGAATTGAATTGAAAAAATATTTTTCATGGTGTATTTGGGTGCACCTCACAAAACCTGTCAAAAACATGTACGGATCATTTTCACTACAAAATCAGGCGAACAAAATTATTTTTCGCTTAAATTCTTATGGACTATTTTTGGAGAATTAACATTTTAAAATTAAAAATGTTACTGTAATGTGAAACAATAATACATTATTTAAATGACATTATATACCGCATATATATATATATATATATATATATATATATATATATATATAATTTTTTTCAGGATAACTTAGGACATGTTTTCTTGGGAATTATTTTCTGCAATTTATTTATTTTTTCAGGATAACTTAGGACAGGTTTTCTTGGGAATCAACCATAATCATCAAATAAGGTTTCTGTGCTGCCTTTGTTGAAGCCATAACAAGCAGAAGTAATGTATGTTGAAAATAATTGAAGGGAAATCTGTGATGCAACTGCAAAAAAAAAGCCAAACGCTCAGTGATACACACTTTTCCCATAATCATCACTCTACAGAATCTGTATAAAACCTTGTGAACATCTAATTTATTGTATGTTCAACATTAGACTGGGTAGTAATGACCAGCGACAGTTTTTTTTTGTTTGTTTTTTTTTTTTTTTTTAAGAAGCTACAAGAAGTCTCCTCACCTCTTTCTGGTGATATTTAATGGCCAGCTTGAGTTTGGCCAAGTCTCGGCACTCTCGCGGGTCCAGCTCCTCACTCTGGTCATCACGGTGATTGAGGATGGTCTCCAGCTCACGGGAGCTACGTGCCTGGTCCAGCAGGTCTTTAGCAAAGAGCTTACACTGTTGCGAAAGCTCCTCGTACTCTTGTCGAAACTCGTTCTCCACTTTACTGAGCTCCTTCAGTTCCCAGCCCAGTCTGAAGGCGGTTAGGATGGGATCCTCGCTGGAGAGGGCGATGAGAGAGGGGCTGGCGAGAGCTTTATAGATGTTGAGACGGGACCGAGAGTGACGCAAGCTGTCCACCTCAGAGCTGGACACACACTCCACACAGTCACAGCGGATCTGGTGCGGCCGAGGGATGGTGACTTTGCGTTGGACCAGGAGTTTTATGATCTCATAGTTGTTTGTGTGGGCGGCGAGCATGATGGGAGTGATGTCAGGTGTGAACTCGGAAAACTGGGCGTCCATCATTAATGATGGAACCTGAGAAAGAGGGGACAAGAACGAAAGTGTGAAAAACACCGGCACAAGCTGCTGAGAGTCTATCAGTATGGCAATCACACTGCATGTAAACACAAACTATACAGCGAAGCAGCAGAATACAGATGACTAGACTAGAGTGCAGCCAGCTCTCCTCATAGGAACTAAAAACCACAAATGAGCTCTCTAATATCCCAGCTGCTTGCTGTACCAGCCATGAGATTAAATGGGGAACAAATTGAACAATTTAGCTGGTCAGTGAGATAAAGGCCCTACACTGAAGAAAAACAAAAAGAAAACAGAAGCTGTGCTTGCCAGAACTTTATTGTAAAAACTAGAGTAGCAACATTTAACAGATTGAACTTACAGTGAAAATTAACTGAAAATTTACTACTTTTACATCTATAATATACTGACAACCACCATAAAAACAGGTGGTAAAGAGAAAACCACATGAAGAATCAAAGTTTATCATGAGTAGCTTGCATGTAAATAATAGCATAGCCTATAGAAGGTACGTGGTATCATACACAGAAATACAAAACATCATTATGGTAACACACGTGACACTAAAATAATGCAATAAACATTAATTTAACAGCATACAATGTAAGATAAGGTCCCAATGGACATAAGTGATGAGAAAAAACTAAAAAGAATCATAATTCTGTCATGACAATTCTCGAGCTTAGCATGGTAATGTTATGGTGGCCGAGAGAGCTCAACGGGCTACAAATAGAAAAAACACCTGCAAATTAAGAAAACAACATCTATTTGACAACACACCAGCTGCAAATGCTCACAACACAACCAAATAAAGAAGTGCACTACAAATAGAAAAAAAACACCTGCAAATTAAGAAAACAACTTCATCAATTTGACAACACGCGCTGCAAATGCTCACAACACAACCAAATAAAGAAACACACTGCAAATACTCACAACACAACCAAACAAAGAAACGCGCTGCAAATAAAATTCTTTATTTGGTTGTGTTGTGAGCATTTTCCGCACGTTTCTTCATTTGTTTGCGTTGTGGGCATTTGCAGCACCTGCTGTCAAACTGATCAGAATTAGAATCAGAAGAGCTTTATTACCAAGTATGTTTGCACACGCAAGGAATTTGACTTGACGACAAAAGCATCCAGTGCAGGAATTTGACTTGACGACAAAAGCATCCAGTGCAGAAAGTACAGACATACATGATATGTATGTCTTCACTAGCACAGTAGGGATGGAATATAACACTAATATAAGAAAAAAACTGAAATTAAATAATGTACTATATACAGAAATAGAAGTATAGGGGAAAAAATTTAATTGTTTAAATAAATGTACAGATATGTTATAAATGTGCAGATATGTTATTTACAAAGTGTGCAGTTTACAAGTGTACAAATTTTGGGTTCTGTGTATAAATATGTCAGTTGTGATGAGCGATGTATAATTATGAAAGTTTAATTGTTGAGGCTAAATATAGCCTGCGGGAAGAAACTGTTCTTGTGCCTGGCTGCTCTGGTGGTCAGTACTCTGTAGCGCCGACCAGAAGGCAACAGTTCGAAGAGAGAGTGGGCTGGGTGTGAGGGGTCAAAGGTGATTTCTTTAGCCCTATTCCTCACCCTGGAGATGTAAAGATCTTGGAGGCTGGGCAGAGGGGCACCGGTAATCCTCTCAGCAGTCCTGACTGTCCGTTGCAGTCTCTTGATGTCTGATTTGGTAGCTGAACCAAACCAGACAGTTATGGATGAACACAGGACAGACTCAGTGATAGCAGAGTAGAACTGTTTCAGCAGCTCCTGTGGCAGGTTGAATTTCCTCACCTGGCGAAGGAAGCACAACCTCTGCTGGGCCTTTTTAGCAATGGAGTCTATGTGAGTGTCCCACTTCAGGTCCTGAGAGATGGTGGTGCCCAGGAATCTGAATGACTCTACTGCAGTCACAGTGATGTTCATGATGGAGAGTGGGGGGAGTGCTGGAGGTTTTCTCCTGAAGTCCGTGATCATCTCCACTGAGCGTGTTGAGCTCCAGGTTGTTAAGACAGCACCAGACATCCAGCTCTTTAACCTCCTGTTTGTAAGCAGACTCGTCTCCGTCCTTGATGAGGCGTCTGCAAACTTCAGGAGCTTGACAGAGGGGTCCTTTGAAGTGCAGTCATTCGTGTACAGGGAGAAGAGCAGTGGGGAGAGAACACAACCCTGAGGGGCGCCAGTGCTGATGGTGATAGTCCTGGATGTGAGTTTTCCCAGCCTCACTAGCTGCTGCCTGTCTGTCAGGAAGCTGGTGATCCACTGACAGACGGAGATGGGCACGGAGAGCTGTGTCAGTTTGTCTGAGAGAAGGTCAGGCATGATGGTATTAAAGGCCGAACTGAAGTCCACAAATAGGATCCTTGCATAATTTCCAGGTCTGTCGAGGTGTTGCAGGATGTAGTGCAGTCCCATGCTGACTGCATCGTCCACAGACCTGTTTGCTCTGTAGGCAAACTGAAGAGGATCTAGCAAGGGTTCAGTGATGTCCTTCAGGTAGGCCAGGACCAGTCTCTCAAATTACTTCATGATCACAGACGTGAGAGCGACAGGTCTGTAATCATTAAGTCCAGTGGTTTTGGGCTTTTTGGGGACCGGAATGATGGTGGAGCGTTTGAAGCAGCAGGGAACTTCACACAGCTCCAGAGATCTGTTGAAGATCTGTGTGAAGATGGGGGCCAGTTGGTCAGCGCAGACTTTTAAACAGGCAGGTGAAACACCGTCTGGGCCTGAAGCTTTCCTAGATTTCTGTTTACTGAAGACCCGGTTCACATCCTCTACACAGACCTTAAGCACAGGGTGAATGGTGGGGGAGGGAGGGAGGGAGGGAGGGAGGGGGGTTGCAGGGGGGTAGGTGAATGTGTGAAGTGCAGATTAGAGCAGAATGGGGGTGATAGACTAGCCTTTTCAAATCGACAGTAAAACACATTCAGATCGTCAGCCAGTTGTTGATTCTCCACAGACTGTGGGGGTGGTGTCTTGTACATGGTGACGGTGGTCAGACCAGTCCATACTGACGCCGGATCGTTGGCTGAAAGCTCTTTTCTCAGCTTTTCAGAGCAGTTTTTTTTAGCCACTCTGATCTCCTTTGTTAGTCTGTTCCTGGCCTGGTTATACAAGATTTTATCCCCACTTCTGTAAGCATCATCTTTGGCGTGACGAAGATGTTTGTGTTTTCCAGTAAACCATGGTTTATCGTTATTAAATGATAAGAATGTCCTGATGAAGATGTTTTCTTGATTTGCTGGCGCTTTTTCTATTTGCATGCGTTTTCTGAAGTTGCAGCGCGTTGAGCTCTCTTGGCCACCGTATAATGTACATGAAAATGTTAATGTACTATAACATATATGAAACAACTCCCACATATAACATACATAAAATTAGCAACAGATCTATACAGGTGGAGCTGGGGAAGGTGGAGGGTTTCTGAAGCATGCTGCAACTGCTACAACAAACACTAGCTAAGAATTTGAATGATGAGCAGCAAGCTCATTGGCTGCTGATCCGAAAAGAAACCAATCAGCTGAGGCACGTAAATAATGATATCATTATGTCAGACTGAGTTAGAACCTATCAGACTGTTCCATCTAGAGTTTTATGACAGAACTTTGGACTTATTTAATTGAAAAACCATTAAATGTGGGCTGTCAGACAGAGAATTTGGGAATGTAAATTTCTGGTCCTTTACTGTAAATTAAAAGGTGACTTGACACTAAAAAAAACTGTTCATTTAACAGTATTTTACTGTAAAATTACATAAAATGTCCCATTAAATATTGAAGTTTTTCACTGCATAGACTAAAGGAATTTACCGTTTACCAATTAACAGGTTTCTATTGTAGCATTTTTGCATCACTGAGTACAAGTGGAGCAGAATGGTTGATTAAACAAGAAGTTGTTGTTGTTGAACAGTGGTGCATTAAAAGCAAGACCCAACTGTCAAATAACAGAGAGAGTTACTTTTGCAAAGAACTTGTTTGCTTGCTAATAGCTCTGTATTTTTTGCGTCCTGTTTCTGTCAGTTCAGTAAAATGACAATAGTTTTACAACCCTTAAACCAACACTGCACAAATTCACCTTCACGTTAGAAACATGTTTTTTTGTGTTAGCAAATTTGTGTCTGTTTTTTCTTATGATGGCAGTTTTTAGGCAATGAAAGGTTATAGTTAATTCATTTGTTAAATATTTGTCAGTTACCTTTTTGAAGTCTGCACTTAGCATAAAGTTTTACAAACAGATCTCAGCAGTGTTCAGATGTCGCAGGGCTCCAGAGTAAAACTAAAATATTTGCAAATGCGACAAAAAATAAAACTGTGCAACAATAATTTAAAATCTATTTGTAATGTTACATTGAAATTTTTGTGCGGCCATTTCATCCGATCTCATATTGATATTATCGTTTCCTAGCTACAGGCAACAATGAAAATGAAAAATTCTTATGAACTGGTTCTTTATAATGAGTCAATCAAAAGGATTAATGAAACAGCTTTGAACACACTACTCCCTTTAACATGTGCATCTATAGCTTTGAATCAGACTCAGTGAATGGATTGTTCACAGCCGTTAGTAAGCTCACAATTGACACCCTCACTGAACCACGAGTCATTTTTCGTAATTAAAGGTTCATTATTAAAGCTATGCATCACAACATGTTTTGTTGTAATAAATTAATTATTTTATTATATTTTTATTTCCAAAAAATATTGGTTATTGCCTGAAACAGCATGAAATAATGATTTTTTTTTTTTTTTTTTTTAATCAGCTATAGAATAGAATAGAGAACAGAATAGAGATGGAGAGCAGACCAATGACACAATACACATGTCAGAGGCAGTAACCAAGACTGGAGCTTTATATTTGATGCATATTTCCAGAGATGAAAGAAGAAATGTTCATTTGACAGAAAAGAGAATTGGTTAAAACATAGACGCTTCCAGAACATAATGTGAGCCAGTCCTAAGCCAATATTTTGAAGGGGCACCATTGTTATCTAACATTGCCTTAATCCTCCTAGGCATGGAATTCTCCAGAGCTGTACAGTTTGTTGCTGAGATCCTCTTCCACTCCTCCATACTGATGTCACGGAGCTGTTGGATATTAGACACATAGTGCTTCTCCACCTTCCGCTTGAGGATGTCCCACAGGTGCTCAACAGGGTTCAGGTCTGGAGACATACTTGGCCACTCCATCACCTTCACCTTCAGCTTCATCAGCATGGCAGTTGTCATCTTGGCGGTGTGTTTGGGGTCGTTATCATGTTGGAAAAATGCCGTTTGGCCCAGTTTCTGAAGGGAGGGCCCCATGTTCTGCTTCAGAATGTCACAGTACATGTTGGAATCCAAGTTTCCCTCAATGAACCGCAGCTCCCCAGAACCAGCAGCACTCATGCAGCCACAGACCATGATGCTACCACCACCGTGCTTGACTGTAGGCAAGACACAACTTTCTTGGTACTCTTCACCAGGGCGTCACCACACATGCTGGACACCATCTGAGCCAAACAAGTTTATCTGAGTCTCATCAGACCACAGGACATGGTTCCAGTAATTCATGCTCTTGGACAGGTTTTCTTCAGCAAACTGTTTGCAGGCTTTCTTGTGAGACAGCTTCAGAAGAGGCTTCTTTCTGGAACGACGGCCATGCAAACCAACTTGTTGCAGTGTGCGGCGTATGGTCTGAGCACTGACATGCTGACCTTCCACTTCTGCAACCTCTAAAGCAATGCTGGCATATGTTTTTTGAAGCCAACTTCTGCACCTAACGCACAGCGTGAGAACCTAACTTCTTTGATCGACCCTTGCAAGGCCTGTTCCGAGTGGAACCAGTCTTGGAAAACCTCTGTATGACCCTGACCACTGTACTGTAACTCAGTTTCAGGGTGTTACTGATCTTCTTATAGCCTAGGCCATCTTTGTGTAAAGCAACAATTCTAATTCTCAAATCCTCAGAGTTTTTTGCCATGAGGTGCCATGTTGAACATCCAGTGGTCGGTATGAGAGAATTGTACTCAAAGCACCAAATTTTAACTGCTCTAATACAAGATAAACAAATATGTGTGGTCCTGTCAAGCAAACAAAAACATGAACATGATGAATAGGACACGTGGCTTTGCATGGTTAAACGACATATAGCTGTTATCACTTAGGGTGTACTCACTTTTGTTGCCAGCTTTTTTGACACTTTTTTGTATGTTGAATTATTTTCAGAGGACAGTAAATCTTTACTGCTATACAAGTTGCACATTGACTACTCTAAAATATATCCAAGTTTCATTTCTATAATATTGTCCCTTGAGAAGATATACTAAAATAGTTGCCGAAATGTGAGGGGTGTACTCACTTTTGTGAGATACTGTATGACCAAAATACTCAATCCTATCATAAAGACTGCCATGAGAACATTATGGAAATATGATTTGTGGTACGTCGGTGTTACAAGCCAGTGAGTGAGTAAGTGAGGTTTGCAAACGCATTTTATTTTGAGATTTATTTTCAGTCCATTAGTATAACAGTCCTCCCCCAGAACTCCCAAGTGGCTGCAAGGGTTGCTATAGTGATAGCAATGCAAAATAGCCCATGCTCTGTGAACGGCGGGCACATGGTACATGGGCTAGATTCCAATTTAGCCCCAATGCACTTCCCGCAACAATCTCACTTGATGTATCTGCACCACCGGAGTTCACTTTAGAAAACCAAATAATGAAGCAAAAAGAACAAACCTTGCTACCGGCTTTATTTCACCTAATGCTTGTTCACTCTAACATCAAAAGTATAGGAACCCTGTGCCTCTCTTCTGAACAGTATTAGTGATGTAGCACTTCACTTCATAAAAGTGTGCACGTCTAATCCAAGAGGGAGCAACAAAGCTACCTGGAGCTGCATAAACATCAGTGCTGCTCCTCTGCAACTCAGTGAAGCTGTAGAATAATAATAGAGCTACAAAATAATTCATATGTCCACATATTTACTCTATCCCAGGGCTTCCCAAACATTTTGCAGCTGAACTCCTTAGATGTAAAATATTTACTTGAGATTTTAAGTTAATATTTCAATAATTTAGCGTCACATTCGCAACTTAAATGGTTCTCTGATGTTGGTTTATGATCACATGATGCACAAGTAACAGATAATCCTTCTTTAGTTAGTGATTTATTTTGAATTTTGAAATCTAAAATGAAGACAGAAATATATTATTGTTGTAAATTACAATTGTCCTATAAAATAAAAAATATATATATATATTTGATAATTATAGGTCTTTAGGTCTTTAAGCTTTTATTTTGGCAAAATACTGGTGAAATGCTGTAAATTCTATCCACAGAAATGTTGAAAATTGTGCAAATGTGTAACTAAAGTGAACCTAGCACACAATGCATTCCCAAAATGCACAGTAAACTGTGTACACACAGAGACTGGTGAGAAGGAGCATTTACTTAACATAACAGACTCTAAGCTTATTTCAAATAAATTGCAGTCTTTGATTTGATAATCATACACACTCAGGTTTAACATGATTTCAGTTTTATTTCAATTAATTGTGCAGCCATATTTATTTATTTTAAATTTACATTGAATTTCATTATTCGTTTTTCATCAACTCACAACCCCCAAGGGTTTTACCAGTGCAAATATTAACAGTTAAATAATAAAATGGAAATAACTACACAACAATCCACATTCAAAAAAGCCCAAAAAGTCAGACCCGACAGCCTCGTGGGCATACACTAAATATACATTAAATAAATAGATTAACTTAAAATGTTCTTGCTTAAAAATGTTCCCCAGAAAGATTTATAAATGTTCTTATTCAGCCTATCATCTTCATATCTTTTCATTTAATAGGCCTATGCAGTACTCACTGAAATCACAGTTTCTTAACATAATGTTTATGTACCACATGTGTGGTATCCTGTTGATAACCACAAACAATAATTTTAACTCCTCCCTCAGTGTTTATAAAAAATGTGTTTATAGTAAATAACTCTGTTCAGTGTACATAATAATACACTTGTAAGCAAGTCAGCAGCACCAAAACTCTTAAAGACCTCATAAATGACTAAGCTCAGATTTCTTTCCTGTGTCGACTTATTTTCTATTGAAATAAGAAATTAGGACACATTGAACAGCCAATAATTTTTAGTTTAAAATAATAATTTGACATTAGGTTGTCATTATGCAAAAAGAAAAAAAAAAAGATATTTCATTAAAGACTCACAAAAAACCCTGCTTGCTCAATTTACATAATTAAAATGCGCTAATGCAATACAGTTCTTGAACAATCACAATTTATTTTTACTCCATGCAATCTGTCTAAATTTGTAAAACAGAAGTTTACTCAATCCAATAATCCTTAGCATTAATATTTTTCATTGGCAGTAACACTGCATTACTAAAACTGGGCAGAGTTTCCAGCAGGCTTTGCATGGGACTGGCTAGGGAGAGTAAATGTTGAAATAAAGCCTTATTTAATGTGTTTTTAGCAAAATTAGAAAAGTTAGAGGCTTTTTAGTGTTTAATGATCAGTTAGGGGACTCAGTAGAGTTTATGTAAGGGTGGTGTTTTTTATGGTGAATAGTGGAACTGTTGAGCATACGACTTGATAAATTATAAATAGATCTGACTGTTCAGATCACACATGCTAACTTTACAGATTTGAGAACTGAACTGTCTACATGTGAGTGGGAAATTGTGAAGGAGATACATTAGATAAGACAACTATGAAACTCAAGTACTAAATGCCATGAGTTTACAAATTACTTCAATGTTAGAGAACCACTCTCCACAACTGAATTAAGTTCAGCAAAATAATATTTTCTAAGTGAAGAAGAACTGTAAAGGCTTCTCAATGGAATTGCTGAATATGAAAAAAAATGATTTGAAAAATAATTTAATGAGTTTCTGCAGAATCTGCATTTCCTTCTCAGCTTTACATCAGCTATTCACCTGTAGATGAGAGTGATTCTATATGCATCATCGATTCTACTCCTTAAAATAGGGCATTCATAACCTCAAGCACTGATAAATTCATAGTGATTGCTTTTGTGTGCGCTAGCTTCCTTCTGGCACCATGCTGTACAAATCGAACCTGGGTTCATAGTGAATACTGCTGTCACATGCCCTTTTTCAGTGTATGTTAGCAGAACTCGCTTGAAGTTACAGTACTTTCCCCTTCATCCTCCACTGGCCACCAAATCAAGCATGCCGCAAAGCTCGATCTATGAGAATACATGAATGCAAGCTTTTCAGGTTAATCTTACCCTTGAAAGAGGGGAAAACTTAGAGGAAAACAAAATGCAATCCAATAAAGATTTGTCGTGCTACGTGAGGTGAAAATCAAATCTGAAAGATAAATCTCTGCCATCTCATCTTTTCTATTAGCTTTGGAACACCCACTCATTCGAACACATGCACATAGAGTACAACCACAAATATGAACAGTTCCCACCTGCATACACACTGTTCACACAAACAGCGATATGGCATTGCATTAGTAGGAAGACACAGACAATATACATATGCAAGCACTATATTTACATGTACTGTGTCCTAACCAGGTGCGCAGGGTTGGGAATCAAGAACTGGTTGTTATTCAGAATAGGTTCTATTTTTTTATAAAAGTGCTTGTATCAAATTATTTTAATGGTGTTTGAGTATACTGTACATAAAGTTCATTCTATCACTGATGTGGAGAAATTACTGTACTGAAGAACCACACCACAAGTGCGTTCCTGTTTTGCAGACAAATGTACATCGCCACAGCAAAAGAAATTACGGTTCAGCTGAATTATGAGCTTACAGACACAAAAGAATGCAAACACATTTCTGTTTCTGTAGAAGTTTCTGTAGCGTTGTCCTCTATAAATGAATCCGATGCACAAAATGACTCTCTTGAATCAGTTCTTTTTTTTAAAGTATCAGTCAAACATAAAAATTGATCTTAAACTGAACTTATTGAATTAAACTGTTTAAGCAACTTGCTTTCAGAACCGGTCAGAGACTTAATTAAATGCATTGAATCATAATTATTTGAGGATATACTGATATACTGAATCATTAATAGTCCTTTTGTTCTAACCAGCTACACTCTTAAAAATAAACGTGCTTCACGATGCCATAGAAGTACCTTTTTGTCTAAATGGTTCCATAAAGAACCTTTAACATCAGAAGAACCTTTCTGTTTCACAAAAGGTTCTTTGTGTCGAATAAGGTTCTTCAGATTATAAAAAGGTAAGCAAGAGATGGTTCTTTAAAGAACCTTTGAATGAATGGTTCTTTGTGGAACCAAAAATGGTTCTTCTGTGGTGTCGCTTGAAGAACCTTTTGAAGCACCTTTATTTTTAAGAGTGTATAAAAAGCATTTTTTGGTTGCTTGTTTTCTATTTATGTCACATATTTGAAAATCAGACTAAAAGACAAAGGTACAAGAACAAGCCCATGAAACACTGTGAATTAAAAATGAAAAACTATGGAGAAAAATAAACATTATTATTTTTAAAATTATTATATTTAAAGTTGTTGATTATACACAGTATACAGTATATTAACCAAAAAAAAGTTTGGAAATTTTAAAAATCGCTACTTCATCGGAATGGTATGAAACTCGATGACCTTTATGGCAGTCACTATGTGACCCCATAAAAAAAATTGTGGACGTAAAAAATAGTCACACTTGTGTTGTTCGCAGACAAAAATAGGAAATGAATGGTAAATAAGCAAAAATACAAAAATACAAAAATGTTTTTATATGTACTATTTACAAATCAGCTACATCATTACATCATTCACAGTGTTTCAATGTGGTTTCCTGTTCTTTTGCCGCAATTTGCTCACCGTGACTCTCTGATTGGTGGAATTTTCTTTACCGCATTATAGGAAATGTAGTTTTTCACAAAGAATTCTGCTGATAAACATGATACTTTGAAAAATAAGTTTAAATAATTCAAAACAATGGCTTCAACAAAAGAATATACCATTGATTAACAACTTTGGAGCTCTTAAGTTATAGTCAAATTATAGTATATTTCCTTATAGAGAAAATGAATGGAATCTTTGCTTCTGGACTTTTGGATTCCATTAAGCATAAAATGTGTTCTGACTGGCTACGATTGTCGCATTGTGTTGTGCACCAGTTTTCAGGGTGGACAGACAAATTACTTGCTGCAAGAAAATTGTTGCATTGCACCAGGTTAGTACGCAGTGTAAAGTAGCTTAAAAGTTCAGTATGGCTTGTTGCCAGCATATGTTGTGCTGCTGGTAACCCCTTTTCAGGCTTCTTAACTAACTTAGCCAACATTATCAGACCAAGTCTAGAAAGCATAAACCAGCCTGGACCACAACAAAAATTAATACTAGTGCAAAGTGTCTCTTTTCAGCAGAGAAAATGCACATTAAACCCCAACACACATACAGACCTGTTTCTCTCCACTGGGTTTCCTGTGGGACAGTAGTAGCTCTACGGCTCCCACCACTTCTTTACGGATGGCGTAGAGCAGAGCGTCTCCAGTGTTCACTCCGTGATCCAGAAGCAGCTCCATTACCTCAAGGTTCTCATTCTCAATAGCAATTAGTAGCGCACTGCGGCCCAATGGATCCACACAGTTGACGTCAATATTGTAGTAGACCTCCGCCTCACGTAGTGCATGCTGGACCCCTGCATAGTCGCCCTTTTCTACGGCCAAAAGGAACGAACGCTCCTCTGGAGAAAGCTCTACTTCTGCCCGGACGATCTGTAGAGGGATTCGGTCCCGGTACGGAGAGTAGCTGCTCTTTTTGTAGTATAGATGTGACATGGGATTCATGATGGATGCTGGTAGAAGAAAAAAAAAACAGAGACGGAGAAGCTGTATTAATTTAATATTCACTAACAAACAGGAAATGGGCACTTGATAAACAGTGAGTCAGCTTACTTGCTGTTTGGCAGTGGAAATAGTATACATTTATAAATTAAATATCATTCCACAGAAGGATTTCAATGATCTTGAAATGCATTAAGATATGCTTTTTGAAGTTTAACCTGAGGAAAACTCAATCAGAGATAAAAAAGAAGTGTACTTGTAGATGGATATGAGAAATTAATAGGTAAACATTAATGTTCACTTCATCTACAAAAAGACTTACTTGAAATTACTTTTTAATTGGTTTCTGGGAGTGACTGATGCCTCAAGTCATTTTTCTTAATGGCAACAATGTGGTCGCAAGCAATAGCTAGCTCTGTTATTATGTTCAGTCATCAAACTGTGGTGCCAGTAATTCAGCTAGGCCACATTTGCTACACTATCAAAAGAATTAGAGCAAATTCAGGTGTGCGTGTGTGTGTGTGTGTGTGTGTGTGTGTGTGTGTGTGTGTGTAAACATAATGGTGTTATCGCACTCTATTGTCACTTTTGGTTTAGGGGAAGTCATTTAGAAAAAGGTGAAGAGTTGATATTTTATAATCATGTCATTTGAGAGCTTAGTGCAGTGATAATTTGAATCATTATCACATTCCTAGTTTTACTGATTTACATAATTTGGTTTGTCTTTAAGGGCACTCTGATATTTATACAGAGATGAAGCGTCTGTTAGAAGAGTGTATGGAAGGATTAATTCTGTGATTTGAATCAAAATCAGATTTAAGCCTTAAAGCTGTAATTGTTTCGCAATTTTTAAATTAGTCGAGGATATTTGATTCATAAGTAAGTTAAATCTTATAAACCCATTCACTAAAAAGATTTGTTCAGACTCATTCAGTGATTCATTCAGCAAATCTTTCTGCAAGTTACATTGTTTCACCAGTAGGTGGCAACAAACGTTCACGACAAATTACTACATAATCCTGTCTTCAAATATGAACTCCAGAAAGCATTTTCACCACAATTGGAACTAATCCAAAGCATTTATCATTAATGACACGTTATAATCTCTCAGATCAACAAAGTAGGCTGACAGCATGAAGGGTTCTCTCCTAAACGGACCAATCAGAATGGATACGGAAATAACACAACACTGATAGCTTCAGAGTTACATCCCTCCGTATATATAACCAATCAACTTCAGAGGTAAACCATTCAAGCCAATCAACTTTCAGTATCAGTTAGAACATCATCAAACCACCTTGATATTAAAACAACAGGTGAAGAATTTAAACAAAATATAAATAGAATCAAAACTAAGTCTCATATGTAAATGGAACTACTTCTGCTCATTAACAGAGAGGCACAAAATCACTTTCCAGAACATTTTCGTTCACTGTTCCTGGCTGGTGGAACGATCTTCCCATCCCAATTCGGAATGCTGATTCCTGACAATTTTCAAGCGACAGCTGAAAACTCATCTCTTTCAACACTATTTGACTTCATCCTAAAAAAAAAAAAAAAAAACTTTGTCTGTCTCTTTATTTATTCCTTCCCTTTCTAGCTTGTATTTGTTTGGAACAATGCCTAAAACTTGGTGTTATGAGAACTTCCTGTGTCTGTTTGCCTCTTTAAGATGAATCGCTTTTTGTATTCCCCAATTGTAAGTCGCTTTGGATAAAAGTGTCTGCAAAATGATTAAATGTAAATGTAAATTTCCCTCCCATGGTATTCCCGGTATCTTGACATGGAACTAGATAGCTGGTCAGTTGGATATTGGATATTGGATTGGATATAACTTTGTACATATTGTGTTGGTGAGAAATACTAAACATTAAACATTTATTGCAGTTGACCCGCTTGCCTGCTAGGCTGCTATTATGGTAATAAACTTATGTGTTTCTCATTCATTTATACAGAAGGGTGAAATTATTGTTTGCGGTAATTGACAGCTTTTCACAGATGCGGCCCATAAATTTAACCTAGATTATGCCTTTAAGGAAACTCCACATAAGTGGCTGCTTTCTTTGGTCAGTATCTCTTTGCTATTTCTGTTTTTCTGCTTTCTGTATATGCGTAACATGCAATTTAGTGCTATTGGTAAGCAAACCAGTGGAATATTCAAAAGGATTTACCAGTTTACCAGTTTTGACAGTTCATATCAACTCATTCCAAAGTGTGCCGATCAGCGAGTGAAAAATATCCCACTAATTTCAGAATAAATGGGAAGACTTGAGTAATTACTATAATTGACTCCGTGATGATGTTGTGTCTTGCTTTGATCTTCTTCTCTGAAGAAGATGAACAGACACACCAGGTGGCGTCTTCCATATGGTCTCGCTTCAACTGACACCACACATTCACACACACATCAGCACACTCAGACTCATTAGCACCCAATTCACACTTTGCATTGAATTTCATATTATGGGGTCTAACCAGTGTCTACTAGATGAAGATCCCCTAATTCACTCATAACTTATCTATAATGTCTATGTTTTTTTTTTTTTGTTTGTTTGTTTTTTTACAGGGGAACTACAGTAAAACTCTATGACTTAATTTATTAGCTTTCTTCATCTCGTAAATTTCAATATGGACTTTCTGTAGAACCACTGCATTTGCACTTAAAGTCGGAAATCTATTTCCTTAATGGATCTGAAAGGTTTTATTTTGAACAACCTGTCCATGCATGTTTTTTGAGCTCATCATTTTTAATCAAAATGTCATAATTCCTGGTGAAATTATAGACTTCTCTTTGGTGACAAATACCGGACTTCAGCCATTTAGTCCATTAAAATCTAGGGATGCACCAATGCCTCTTTTTTTTTTTTTTTTTCAAAATTTATCCAAAACCAAAATTCCGAATATCAGATAATACAAATCCGATACCATTTTTGGGTCGCATGTTGTGACATCATGTTCTGTTTTTGGTTCGTTTACATGTGTTGCATAAGTGTAAATTTTGTTATCGAAAACTATGATGAAAAATGTTTGTTGACAAACTTTTTTCTCCATGACTAAAACAAGATGATGACAAGACAACAATAATGTCAATAAACCAGACATGTTCATAAGTCCAAGTCAAAGTCAAGCCTCAAGTCTTTGAGGTTGAGTCTAAGTCAAGTCTAAAGTCTTTAAAGTGGAGTCCAAATCACGTCTCAAGTCTTCGTTCTATTTTTAGTAACAGCTCTTATTAGTAACAGCTCTTAAAGTTATTGAGGCCAAATCAGTGGCTCAGGCTGCATACATGCACTATGAGCTGATTTTAATCTAAACTGGACTGTATTTCGAAATTCGAAGCAAAAACAGAATGTTTTTAGTTTTGACATTAGTTTTGTGAAACTATCCAACATAAAACATCTGCACGAAACAGAACACCAGACAGGTTGAATTAGAACTCAGATTCACTCTCTGCCAGCAGATGGCGCTTATTGAACAGCAATAAGTTGAGTTTCCATCTCTGCAATGAACGATAACAATGTCTATATCAACATGCAATATCGTTGATGATAAAAGATGAGACTAAAATGTATTTTTAAAAAATAAAAACTATACCAAAATCTATTTTTATCTTCATAGAAAAAAGGAGACAAAATATTATTGCAGACTGCTGAACGTGCCTCTACTATGCGAGCTTTCATGTGTGCGGTTGCGAGATATCAAGAGTTCAAATACCTAAATCAGAGCTTCTTTGTTAAAAGGATAAAATTTCTGCCCCGGTATTTTGCTTAATTTTTTTTGCAATGGCAATCATCCACACACGCTTGCTCTTGATTGCGGAAATGCTGACGATGATCTGAAAACACCGACAAACAAGTAAGCTGGAGTTTAGCTATCTCCATATGAGATGGTTGGCTTAAATGAAAGTGTCATTCAGCCTGTCAGTGTTTATGAGATCTCGACTATTTTGTTTGTGATTGTATTTGCTGAATAAAGGCACATAGTTTTCATTGACTAAAACTAGACTAAAATGCTCAGACATTTAGTTGACTAAAGCTTATCTAAACAAAAATGGGACAAGGTTGACTAAATAGGATAACTAAAAAATGCATTTGACACAGCACTAAGACTAAGATTAATTTAAAA
Source organism: Spinibarbus caldwelli (assembly GCA_039654775.1). Lineage (NCBI taxonomy): Eukaryota > Metazoa > Chordata > Actinopteri > Cypriniformes > Cyprinidae > Spinibarbus > Spinibarbus caldwelli. The sequence continues at coordinate 9,046,290 of CM077225.1, forward strand.
GACTAAGACTAAGACTAAATGACTAAGAAAAATGGCTGACAAAATTCACACTATGTTGCATTCATATATCCATCAAACTGGACGAGAGATTGTTTGGAAATGGACCCCCTGAAATGGTAGGTCTCAATCTGTATGTTTTGTGCACACCAAAGTTCAGATGGCAGTGTTCACTTATTTAAATGAACTGCACCCACAGAGCATTTGCACCCGAGTTCGTTTTAATTGAACACACCTTTACAGTTGACCTCAAGGTCACATTCAGATATGCCTCCTTCCAATCAACCAGCAATGAATAAAACAGAGACTTAGTTCACACTGCAGGTCTTAATGCTCAGATCGGATTTTTTGCTGAAATCCGATTTTTTTGCGCTGTTGTTCACATTGTCATTTAAATGCGACTGCCATCAGTCTCATGTGTGAACCGTATACGGCCCTGAAGTGACCCGCATGCGCAGAAGAAGACGTGATGTCAGACGCAGCGCACTGTGTTTGCGGAAATAAAAATGGATGCTGCTCGTGTTAGCGTGTGTTTAGCAATTTTTAAGTTAATGTGCAATCGGAGCCTAAATAATGAAGTGATAAGAAGAGAATATAAAGAAGAAAGAGAGCACGATTTCCTCCAGCGCAGAATTATTATGTCTGTCGCATTTCAATGACGTAAAAATCGCATGAAATGCGACATGGTCGTTCAGATTGAAGTCGCATTGCAAAACATCGGATATGTATCCGATTTAGCCATATGAAAGTGGCCTGGGACTGATTTGAAAAAATCGGATTTGTGCTGTTCAAACTGTCATAAGAAAATCAGATATGGGTCACATTTGGGCAAAAAGTCGGATTTGGGCCACTTTAGCCTGCAGTGTGAACTAAGCCAGAGTCTCCTCCAAGTCTACTTCTGTTATATCACATCTACTCATAATTTATAGAAAGAAAGTCAATCTGCGGTACCCAGCAATGCTTTTACCAAACAATAAGCCTCAACTTTTTCTTTTTCCAAGTTCTTTTTCTCAGTGTCTCTAAATATCCACACCATGCTAATCCTATGCTGGTGAACACATCAGTGCACTTGCCCCCACTGCAGCTGGTACACCCACACAGCTTTCTGCTCCTTAATGCTAATTTTTAGATACTGGATAGGCACATGGTACAGGCAAACCTTTCCAGGATCAGTACTGTTTTCAAAATGGATCCTGGTTGCTTTTAGAAAAAAAAATAAACCATTGTGTTATGTTTTTCTGACTGAAAAGCAAAGATTGTAGTGATTGTGAGAACTGAGACTGAGTTTTACATGCTTTCCTATAGAGAATTCCCACATGGTATCTGCTCCTACAGAACTCAGATGAAAGCTCTGCTGATTGCCATAGAATTGAGATGTTTATCATTCACAAAGTTGAACACATCCCCTGTACCTTGCGTGTTTGTATATAAAATGAATTGGCTAATTTGATAGTGCTTTCAACTACCAATAAAATATAGTACCCTCAGCTCTGTGTATTATATTTTACCATGTTAAGTCCCATGGTGATTTTGGTTAGTAACAATAGATTATGGTGACATTAACTATGGACATGTTCCACTTAGGTCTTAATTTTGAACGATAGATAGTTTTATCATTTGAAACATACAATGTTTACAATAAGATCTATATCATGCACTTATAAAATAAATAGCCCTCAAGAAATTTCATTTCATCCCGGCGCTGAAGGCCCATTTACTCCAGTAACCCTAAAGGAACGTTATTGTTGGAATCACTTTCAGGATGATTTTTTTCAGCTTTTTTTCATGAAAGATAAAAAAATTGACAGCCAATCAGCCCATCCTGCTTTAAAAAGCTCAAGCATATGAAGCATCAGAAGACATAACTGCAGAGCATGCTTAAACACCGCACTTATGATTATTGTGCGTTGGTGTGGATGCTAATATAGTCATCATTATAGTTATCATTCTTGGTGTGAATGGGCCTCAAATGTTTTTTTGGGCCACTGTATATTCTACCTATAGACCAGCAAAGAAAGCAATTCTTACTTCAGCCTTCTTTTACTTTCATGAGGTTGTTGTACAGTATAATTATTTCTAACAATCAATGACCCTTCCTCTAAACTTTACCCTGCTTCTAACCCTGAGGAGACGATAAAGGGAAGGCAAGCATTTGACAGCCCCAGTGACTCCACTACAAAGCACCACTCTGACCGAACAATTATCTCTGCAGTCTAATCGCAGATGGTCTAATTGTGTAATTAATCTGTGGTTCTCAGTCCTCTAAGGGCTGCTTATCTCTGAGGAATATCATTAGAGTATAAGCTGGGCCAAATATTAGCTGATAAATTAGACGTAAACTAAGTGTGCAGGACAATCCCAAGTGATACATCTGAAGTGGAGAACGTTTCTCTCGTTGAACTGAGAGCAATTCCGGAGTGCCTGAACTCAGTGATACTTCCTTCCATAGCTTTATTTATTTACTGCAATAATAAACCGTACAATCTCAAACAGTTTTTACAGTACCATAATGTGACGTTTTATACAAAAGAACAGGTTACTAATCACATATTTGACATCAACCATGTTAAAACTATTGATTTTGGTCTGTTTGTGCAAAATGTGGATCATCAGGTTGCCAAGTCCATTATCTTGAAATCACACTATTAGTATTAAAACAATAGGGAGATGTTCTAAATACTAAGACATTCTGAGATTCATATAGATTTTTTAAATGAACTTTTAATTACATTTTTGTGCTGATAATATAATTTCTAATTTTAAAAATGCAAAATAGCAACATTTTAACAACACTTGTTGTCTCAGGCAACCCCACTGTAATATTGTTTTGCACAAACAGCTTTTTGTTTTCCCTGTTTTTAACCGCAGTACAGAAAAACAAGAGTCACAAAAGAAACACACTGTGCTCTGAGGGGAAATAACTTTAACTTGTACGATCAATGAAAAGCCGCTGACGAGGTCCGAACGGGCACACTGATTAAATCAATACATCGACGAGTATTTTCCAGATTGGATCAGACAGAGAGTATGGATCTTTCAGGAGAAACCTCAGGAGAATCAAACACAGACGCTTATAAGAACTCATTTGAGCTTGTCTGGTCCTTTGAGATGAGCAAATTAATTTAAAAATGGACTGACACAGCACAGTTGCATCTTACATTTACATTTACATTTAGTCATTTAGCAGACTAAATGAACAGTTTCCCTGAATTACGGGAAGGAGGGAGATTAGCACATATAGCCTGAGTCATAACTAAAGGACAGGCTGGCACGGATGCCATGCAACTGGGTAGACATTTACAGGCATTAGAGGCATCAGAAATTGAAGCATGCCATCTCAGAGGCTACAAAACAGCAGATTGTGAAAAATGGCACATTTATGCCCCTGTAATCCAATTAAACTCCTTGCTGTGCTGTGTGTTTAGAAAGAGACTGTCTGCAGTAAACCCATCTGCAAAGATGAATATGAAATTGTAGCATTTTTCATTTTTTTACCTTAAGATAACATTTCTCTCTACCCACTGGTTACATGAATGTCTATCTATCTATCTATCTATCTATCTATCTATCTATCTGTCTATCTGTCTGTCTGTCTGTCTGTCTGTCTCTATCTATCTATCTATCTATCTATCTATCTATCTATCTATCTATCTATCTGTCTGTCTGTCTGTCTGTCTGTCTCTCTGTCTGTCTGTCTGTCTGTCTGTCTGTCTATCTATCTATCCATTTGTCTGTCTGTCTGTCGCTAACAAATGCCTAGCAACTGCCAAGCAACCACTCAGAACACCATAACAACCACATAGAAATGCTCAAGGAAACACCTATATCGCTTTAGCAAAGTACTCAGCCATGCTCAGAACACCTTAGCAACAGTCTAGCAACTACAGCAACTTCTAAAGACCTGAATGAACACCAAACTTTTCTTAAACTGTTTGTTAACAACAGCGTAGCTTCTCTTGACAAACTTTCCTTTTCTAGCTTCTCTTGTTTTTTCTGCTGTCGTAACATATCATCGTGGTTAATTTGTCATGCCCTACAGTTAACATTTAGAGGAAACCTCTGTCATTTTGCCATTACTCATTCGACAAACCCTAACAAACACTGACAGGCAGACATATAATGAAAATTTAACATACGTCTGAGAGGAAGGAAAATGCTTCCTCCTGTCAGATTCTTTAACAATACAAAGCGACTGCTTGCCTCGCCGTTATATCTTTTCCTTTTAGCAAACTCACCCGTGTGCTCCACCCTCATGTCAGAAAGCCAGGAGCAAACCCATAAGGGTGTTTGGGAAGCCTTTAAAACTGTATGAAGTTCTAAGCTCTGCAATCTCTCGTGATCCAAAACAAACTTATGAAAGACAAGCACAGAAACATCTTCGCCTTGTCTAGTGTAAAGATTGCAAAGACTGGAAGGACTATGGCTGTTCTTCTCAGCATGCTTCACATATAAACATGAAAAGCCCAGATCTGCTTCTCCAATGCTTATCTGACAGGCAGGAACTAGTGAACTAGCTTCTTTCTATTATATGCTCAAATATGATCAAAGATGTTCTTTTCTACCGACTTTCCTGGCAGATACGGCTGCAAATTCTGAAATGTGTTGTTGTCTCTTATTAGAGGCATTTATTATTGACTATTGTGTGGTTAGGATAAGTTATACATTCAGTATACCATTCTTAACTCTCTATGTTTTGTTATTTTTTCATTAGTCGGCTGTATAAATCCAAAGCACCCTGCAAAGCCAGTCCTGCTCTAAAGATACTCTTTTCTTTTTTAATCCCCAAGTCACACCTGAATGTGTTCCCAACAGTCTGTCTCCAGTTTAACCTTTTAGTTTAATAGATAATTAACAACCCATAGTCTCCCTGGCGTTTGCAACATGCACGCACACACGCAAACACAATTTTCTATCATTTATCCACATCAACAAACTCGCTGGTCTATGGAAAGGCTTTTTAATTCAGTAGCGGCAATAATTATGGCAAAGTATAAGCCATGAGTGAGTTCATCTTGTGAGTCATTTTCAGGGTTAAGAGCTGTTCGCAGTGACATATGGAGACGCTGTGGCAGTGATGTAGAGCATCGGTGTGAGAGTTTAATATGCCAGACACGTTGAGTTACTCTCCTCTCCGTGAACTTAGGCGATACTTCAAAGCCATGCTTTTGTCATGTCTAAAGAATGTGTCATCGATGTGAGATGGGATCAAAGTTTCTGTTTTGTGTGTCTGAAGCTCTGCTCCACAACCTAGCAAGCTTCTAACGCGGCATCCTAAACAGCACGGGAACTCAAACGTGACTGATTTGGAGCGCTCTAAGGCAAATCCATGTGCCACACCAATAGCTTGTCTCACAAGAAGCACACAGGAGATTTGACTCAGAATTGACCCACTGGAGACATTAGCATGATACTCTAAAAAGCATAAAAACACATAGCACACACAAATATTTGGGTAAAATAATATTGTTCTAATTACATTACAGCTATTTCTATTTATACATTTCCTTACTGGATGTGGATCTGAAGCACATGATGCTTTACATAACCAATTTAGGTTTTTATTGGATAAACTTTTAGATTATGCAGTACTATGATAAAAAAAAAAACTGCAGAAATGACAAATCAGAACCTTGACAAGCGCTTAACTGTGGAATGAAGAAGTCTAATTTGAAAGATTAAAGTGCCCCTATTATGGGTTATGAAAGGTCCATATTTTGGTTTTGGGAGTCCCCAACAACAGGTTGACATGCATGCAAGGTCAAAAAACACTTTCAATTTCTTATAATATGCATTTATTTTTACCTTATTTGCTCAACGACTCCCGAACGATTTGTTCAACGATTCATTTTTCCAAACCCCTCCTTTGCGTGACGCTAATCTGCGGTGATTGGTCGATTTCATTTAAAGCAGTGTTTGTGAGCTTTTGATGCTCCAAAAGCATCTAGTGGCAAAGAATGAATTAGCACTTTCATTCAGACCAACACGAAAATCAAGTTTTCCCAGGTCTGCGCTCGCAACAAGTGGGCGGGCAATATGCTAATGTTTCATTTTGACGTCAACATGAAACGGCTTGGGACTCCTTTTAAAAACGACCCGTTTCAATGATTCAGAGTCGACTCTTTCTTTTGAAAGACAATAACTTTATACACAGTGCTCTTTCAGATTTAAAACTTTCCAGGATGTTTTCATTCACTTAGAGCTGTGTTACACACTGCATGAAAGGTAATTTTGAAAGGTAAACACTACACCATTTTTTTTTTTTAGTAACGTAGATCTCTCTGAGCTACAAAGCAACATTTTACTGTATTTTTGAATGCAGTCTTAATACAGAGGACTTCTACTTACAAAAGCTTGTCTGGTAGTATAGTCCATTGAAACACTCAATTAGATAGGACTGGTCAGTTTTTTAGACTTTAACAAAAGGTCATTAATGAATAAAAAAGTTAAATAAATAAAATACCATTATATAAATGTAAATAAAGTACCAATTCATGTTTTCCCAAATAGGCAAATTTTGACCAATCATGGACCAATCATTTGAGCTTTAGATGTAAATATGACAGTAATCCCATCCAACAATGCATCCAAAGCATTTTATAATGACCAAAACAGTAGGTACATTCTGCATTTCCAATAATGGCACATTATTCTTGCTAAAGTGCATTGGCCGTTTCATTAATGGTTTCTGATTTGATGTAAACCACGTAAGCAGCTTGTATGAGTCTAGGCCTCAGAGGAGTTGACTTCTGCTGGTCTCAAACACTCAGTCACCACAAAGCCAGACAGCATAAGCCACCAGACACCCTGCAATTCTATTAGATTTATTATCTTCTCACAAAGTACATCTGACCTTCTCCCTTTGCCCTTACTTCTCTCTTTCCTTCTTTCTTTTCCACTTTTTAACTGTCTTTACCACTGTACCGTGTGAAGAATCTGCTTTACTTGTTATCAATAAGTCTTCCTGTTCTGAATGATGCTACAGTGACAAAATAAAGACCTTTTTAGTTTTTACTCTAAGGCCCCCCTCCTCTCCGAATAAATACTGCAAGGACCCACAACCTTTTCTATTCACAAAAAATGTTATTATTTTTCAATTCCATGTAATTATTTTTAAACAAAACAAATTTAATATAGATTTAAATTTTCAGTGTTTTTTTTTTTTTTTTTTTTTGCAAACATACTTTGTAGAAATGTCACTGCAAATATTCTTTACATCTTAAAACTACTTAAAAGTGCGTACAGCTCAATTATACAGTAACTTTAACAAATAAGCACAAGTCAACCTGCCATACCAAACAAGACCACAGGCAGGTGCCAAAGGCCTGCATATAAACTACTATACGGATCCATTCAGAATCACTAAACACACCAAAATACAAATGAAAAAATGAAAACATTCTGATATGTGGAAACTCAGTGATCTGAAGGCTGGTTGATGGCATCAGTAAATAGTTCCTCTGTCAGAACAAGCGATCGTGTCTGTGTTTGGTCTGATGCCCATATGTACATAAACACCACTGATACTTACAAACTTCTCAAAAACACGCTTCTTCTGTGAGTACCATTATAAAACACTCACTGTACATTAATTTGGACAACTACGTGAATATATACTGAACTATGTTCAAGCAGAAATATGAAATATTGATCAGTGCGCCGAGAGCGCACATACAAGATTTGTTAGTATCAATAATAACAGATAAACATGCACCTAATGCCTAATACAACTCCTATATGTCACTATAATCGTCTTTACCTTCATTACAACTGTCATCTATCAAAACTTTACTAGCGCGACACTGCTTGCTTTATCCAGCTGAGAGCTGTAGTTTGTTGTAGCCACTCACTCTGTATTTTACACAGCACCATGAGAAACAGCTTGAGCTGCTCAGAATATCACAGAATATATACAAGAGTGGTGGTGCTGTTTTTTATTTTTTATTACTTTATTTAACATATTAATAATAAAATTAGTGAACTGAATAAACTTTCATTTTAAGTTACTTCACGCCCCCTCCCTGGAGTTCTTTGTCCTTCAAGGACTCTTTTTTTTTAAGGTTTTACCATCCTTAATAACTTACAGTACTGCAGGTGCACTGTATATATTTTTTTTTTTGAAGATGTGTGTGGGCCAGTGAGTACACACCTGTATTTGCCTAAGTCCCATATCTGTTTATCTTATGTAATGCACCATTAAGTGGTGTAATCTTATTTGAGAGGCTAGGTCACTCACTTATAATCAAGGGTTTGAAAGGTTGGACCCTGATGGGCCCTGTGCAATTTCATTACAACCCTGGAGATGAAAAACTGGGGACAAGGTTAAACTGATCCCCAGAGACATTAGTCCAAATGAACCCTGGCTTACAAACTCAAAGCATCTCTTATAGACCAACAAACCAAATGTTATACAGTAAAGATTTTTTTTTTTTTTTTCTGTCAACTCCTAATAGTGTTGCTCACACCAATTTCTTTTTTCCCTCTGAGCTCCCTTGAGGCAATGAGCATGGACAGCCCATTTGGGACAAACCCTGTCTACTGCCTCCCTTTTGTTTCCACTCAAAACAGCACATGGAACGAGTGTATAAACTGGGATCACACTCCTCAGCCCTCAGAGATGGGCAGATATCATTTATTATCCTGTAGCCTTAAGTCTTAAGGTATCTGTACACACCCAATGTCTGTTGAAAGACATAATGCAGAATAAAAATGGTATTAAAATATGCCACAGCACTGACTCATAGTATCCAAACCAGCTCTGGTGCGCCTTCAAAACAGCATCAAACAGCCTTAAACTTTCTATATTTCATCATTTATATCTTTGTTGTTTCTTAGTTTATTCATAATTTCATTGTTTAATTTCATGTTAAAACATTAATTTTATTACATCATTTATGTATTCATAATGTCTGTGTAAATGCATTTATGCTGCACTGAACAGTTTGTATAAATGTTTGTGGTATATTTACTACTTCAGATGCAGCTACTGTGCTGCAGTGTAGAGTTGACATACATTAAAGGAATAGTTCACCGAAAATGAAAATGTGCAAAAATTTTCAAAAAGTCATAAAATGTACTTACCCTCAGGCCATCCAAGTTGTACATGAGTTTAAATGGGTGCCGTCAGAATGAGACTTCAAACAGCTGATAAAAACATCACAATAATACACAAGTAATGTAAGTAATCCACAAGCTGTGTGTTTGTAATAAACAAATCCATCAAGACAATCAATTTTTAACTTCAAACCATTGCTACCAGCTAAAATGCGAGTCCTCTGTCCATAATATGACTTTCTCCAGTGAAGTCATCTTGTCTGAATTAGGAGAGAAATATGCATAAAGAGCTGCTTGCAAGAGAAAACAGTTCAAAACAGTTCTAAACAAAAGTATGTCAGTGGATTTTGATGTGAGAGGACAACAGGGGATGGACTTTTTCACTATTATGGATTATGGTATTTTATACAGAAGCGACAGTTTAAAGAAAAAAAGCCTTAATGAACCTTAATGAAAAACACAGATTTTCACTTCACAAGATGTTATTTTGTGGACTGGCGTTGTGTTGATTACTTGTGGATTATTGTGATATTTTTATCAGCTGTTTGGACTCTCATTCATTCACTGCAGAAGATCCATTGATGAGCAAGTCAAATAATGCTAAATTTCTCCAAATCTGTTCCAATGAAGAAACAAATTTATCTACAGTACATCTTAGTTGGCCTGAGGGTGAGTAAATGTTCTGCAGATTTTCATTTTGGGGTGAACTATTCCTTTAATTCATGAAAAAAGTATGATATTTGTTTACAAAAACATTGCAGTCTAAAAAGTTGAACCAACACTGCGGCATTAGGCTCTTTGAGGACTCATTTTAGATGATGGAACCCATCACACCATCACATCATTATAGTACAATATAAAGATGTTAGACCCTATTAACTAACCAGATCATAAATGTTACAACTATCATTTGCATCCTTGTGACAATTGCCTTTAAAATATTACTAAGCTTCCTCAGTTCATTAAGAATCTGCATTAAAAACGCTTCATTTACTGTACTGACCTAATAGTGTTGCTCATACCAATTTCTTTTTTTCCCCCCCTTTTTTTCCAATCCCTGTCTACTTCCTAACCTCTCTTTCCACACATACAGTAACAGCACCTGGAACGAGTGTATAAATCTTTGATCACAATCTTCAGCCCTCAGAGAGCAGCGGGTATCAATAATCATCCTGTAGCCAGCAGAGCCTGCTTAGCAAGTCTTACAAGATGTTTTTTTTTTTTTTTTTTTACATAACTATTATTATCTGGCATTTTGAATAGAGACAGACTGATGATTAGTTTGACCAATATTTGTCCTGATATTCAATCTTTTTAACTTATTAGATCTGTACTATCTGTAAATGATGCCATCTGATTAATCACTATGGAAAAGCAGCCAAAAATTATATTTACAAGTAGAGCAACTTATTTAATGCATTGCATTAATGCTTTTAAATAACAGCCATTCATTCTCAAGTGAGAAGTGTATCGTTTAAGATTCAGACAGCCCTAAACAAAGATGAAAATAAATCTGCCACCATCTAGATTGCAAAAAACTTTGAATAAATAATCTTCATCATCATCAATAATAGCCTAGCTATAATTCAGAATTTATAATTTTGTTGTTGTATTATGATCATTAATTATTGTATAAAAATACAAAAAAAAATGTTCTGCATACTGGTTATTGGACACTTAAACATATAAAATAATGCATATTGGTATAGTCACCAAAAATCAATATTGTGTGCATCTCGAATTTGAACTCAAACCAACACTGCAGCATTAAGCATCCATGCAGCAATCAGGATAATTTAAGATGATGAAACCCCAATACACCATTACAACAAAATATTTAAGTTGTTAGAAGACCCTTTAAGTAAACATAACCTGAATGTTGTGATAACTCTTATCGTATCCTTGGTCTCAATACTGGCAGCCAAATCTCATGAAGCTTCCCCAATTCATTAAAATCTGCATGAAAAACGCTTCATTTATTTTACAGACCAGGTTTGCATGGCCAGTTGCGTGGTGTGTCCATTCTTGCTGACCAAACGCACGCACTGACACCTGCAGATGTAGGTAGGAAGGCGCTTGAGCGCTTTCACTTTTGCGACGCATCAAACGATGCTCGACAAAAAACGTTTTATAACTTCAATGCGAATGTAACGAATCCCCGTATGGCGTCGCTTACCTGATGCGCCTTACAATGTGGATGTTCAATCGCCCCTTGTATCAAACAAGGGGTATCTGAAGAGGGTGTTCCGTGGTCTTCTTATGTGACAGGGGAGTCTGGAATACTATTTATCATTGGCGTCCTCATAAGATCCTCATATTCCCCATGTAGAACCAGGTGAACGCGTGCGGCGAATGTACGAGCCTCTTTTCTTTCCTCTATTTTCCTTTCTCACTCTCTCATACATGCATTAACACGCACAGCACACACGCCCCAGTGGGCTCTCCACGCGTAAACGCCATGAGGAGCATCCCTGACTCCAATGCGCATTTTATCACTCCTCTACGCGCGGCTTATTTCAGCGTATTCAACCCAGCGCAGTTCTTACGGCACAGAAATATTAAGGTTCGGTCAGCAGAAACGGTGTTTAACTCACATAGCCAAAGGACGCAAGATACAGGTGGTTTTGCGAATCTCCGACGTCTTCTTTCAAAAGTGCGCAGCGAGGAATTTTTCAAAAGAGCAAGTGCGTCTTCCGCTCGTATGGCGGCATCTTGTCTTCGTATTGCGCTTCGCTGCAGCTGCAAAGATTCCAGCGTTCGCGCGCTGCGGTTGTCATGGTGTCAGACTGAGGGATGCTGCTGTGGCTCTTGATTCGTGACATCACACAACCGTGTGAATTGCTACAAGTTTTCTTTTATTGGTTAACACTTACGGGGTTTCCCTTCTTATAATTTAACTCTTAAAAGTTGGAGTTAGGGATGATTTTGCTACAATATCCAATTCCTTCTAACAATGGGAATCATTCTGTTACAGTAATAGATCTATCTATAAAAGAAAATTCTGTCATCGTTTAATCAGCCGTCGTTCCGAATGCATATTGACTTTTTGTCAAACACAAAATGACATGTTTTGAAGAATGTTTATGCTGCATTCTTCCGTTTCACAAAACCGTATAGTGACCAGGGACTGTGAAGGTCCAAAATAAGCATCCTTATGAATCAATAACAATCCTTATGAATACTTTCCAAGACATTTAATGCCATACGCTTTAAGTATGTTAGTAAATCAAATATTTAAAAAAAGTAAAAAAATAAATAAATAAATAAATAAAATGCAACTTATTAAAGAAATACTTCATCCAAAAATTACAATTTGCTCAAAATACTCACTCTCAGGCCATCCGAGATGTAGATGAGTTTGTTTCTTCATCAGAACAGATTTAGAGAAATTAGCATTACATCATTTGCTCACCAATGGATCCTCTGCAGTGAATGGGTGCCGTCAGAATGAGAGTCCAAACAACTGATAAAAACATCACAATAATCCACAAGGAATCCACAAGACTCCAGTCCATCAATTAATGTCTAGTAAAGCGAAAAAGCTGTGTGTTTGTAAGAATCAAATCCATCATTAAGACTTTTTTTTTTTTTTTTTTTTTTTACTTCAAACTGTTGATTTAATTTTTCTTTCTTTTTCAGCAAATTGTCCTTTTTGGGTGAACTGTTCCTTAAATCTGTGAACTGTAAATTATCCTATCATATACGGCAAAAGTTAGGCTATATGTTTTAGATAATTAGCTCATTGCTGTTCGTCAAGCACCTAGGTCTCTAAGATCCAATAATAAGTTATTGCTTACTGTCCCTCGTACTCATTTAAAGTTAAAAGGGGATCAGGCCTTTGCTGTTGCAGGGCCGAAGCTCTGGAATAGTCTGCCTCAGGTACTTAGAGAGGTCTCATCGTTAAATGCTTTTAAAGTTGAAGTCAAAAACTATTTCTTGTCCTTAGCCTTTGAGAGTGTGGGCTAGTTTTTGCTGTTAGTTGAATGTGTGTTGTCTTATGTTCTGTGTTTTAATGACTGTTTCTTGATTGTTCAGCACTTTGGTCTGCAGGTGCAGTTGTAAAGTGCTCTATAAATAAAGTGAAATGAAAATGAAATGAATAATTGTAATTTTTGGAAACTAAACACCAAACTGCAACTGATCAGCATGTTTGAATATGTGGAATCAAGATTCAAGATTCAAGAGCTTTATTGTCCGTACTAGTACAATGAAATTCTTACTTTGTTTACTCCTCTCGAGAATGAGGATGAATGTCAATAAGGCATGACTGTTGTCAAAAAAATAATGTACTGCTAAATGTCTCTTCACCTTGACTTGCCTATAATTGCGAGCGGAATCAGAGAAGTAACAGCATCCGCTCTCTCAAATGTGTGAGTCAGTGATGTGTTTGGACAGGGCTTCGGAAATTTATGTCCCTGGATATTGACTGGCGGTACTTCCAGCCGCCTCAAGGCATAGATGTGATTCACAATACCCGTTTTGCCCATATAAGCTGAGGACCTCAACACAAGAGAAACATTACAGAGTCCCACTGTGATCTTACACTCATCACCATTAAATAATCATTAAATACACAACTCCTCTCAGCTCAATCCATCATCAAAGAGAAATTTCCCTAATCTTGTCAGATGAATCTGGGCTCTCTGCCTTCAACAAAATCTACATCTTTCTCTTGAATTCACATCTCATTTCAAAGTCCTGAAAACACAGAGGGAAGAAAATAAATGCACCATTTACCTTTTCCCTGTTGGCAAAAGCAACACATTACCCTTCATTGACATTTCCCCTATGTGTTTCAATTAAAGGAATAGTTCACCCAATAATGAACATTTGATGATAGCATGAGGGTTCAGATGACTCCAGTCAATTAATTAATGTCTTGTGAAGCGAAAAGCTGTGTTTGCAATAAACAAATCCATCATTCAGATATTTTGAACTTTAAATCATTGTTTCTGGCTAAAATAAGAGTCCTCTATATAATATTGCTTTTTCAAGTGAAAAAGTTGTCTTGTCTGAATCAGGATAGAAATATGCACAGATGAAGCACCATTTGCAAATGAAAACAGTTCTAAACAAAAATGTTGTAGATTTTGATGTGAGAGGACAACAGGGGATGGACTTTTCCACTAGGAAGCATTACTATGGATTATGGACTTGTATTTTGACTGGAAACGACAGTATGTGGTAAGATAACTTACTGGATCAAAAGAACAGCTCACCCAACAATGAAAATTTGCTGAAAAGCCGTATAAGCAATGGTTTGAACTTAAAACGTCTTAATGATAGATTTGTTACAAACATGCAGTTTTTCACAAAATGTTAATTGATGGACTGGAGTGGTGTGAATTTCTTATGAATTACTGTGAAATTTGTTTCTACACCACAGGTTTTTCAGTGTATGCCCACATTTAGCTGTTTTGATATTTAGCTGTGGTGATTTCAGGTTGTAATGACTGCATTCAGTCTAGGCGAAATGTGACCCACACATGCTAAATAATTAAAAATCCTACAATGGCAAAAGGTTTCTGTGAAGGTAAGGTATAGGGCTGCGGGTTAGAAAATCCAGAATTTCATTAGTGCAGTATAAAAACAGTTTGAATGTATGCAAAATCCCACCTTGACTGAAAAACAAATGTGTGTTATTTCTATTTTTAGTTGTATTTTTGCAAGATGAATTTTGCTGCAGTATTACTTAATTTGGTGAAAGAGATATATTTTACCCAGTGGTTAAGTTGAAAAATGAGTTTACAATACACTGTGATGACAAATAATTTAAATACTTCAATATGGTGAATGTTTATTACTGCAATAAAAGCACCTCAGTGCATAAGTACACTTATCTATGAACACCCACAGCAGTTGTTTCTGCCCATGTTTCCTCTCCGTCTATTCAAGTAATAATAAATTATAAATTTGCTTCCCATTCACAAAGGAATAGGCCACTCTTCCTCTTTACATCTACTGCAAGCCATTGTCCTATCTGAAGAAATTCTACTGAAGTTTCATTATCCATTGATGTTGCTTTGTTGGAAACATAACATTATAGACTATGTCAGATTTAATGGAACTCAGCACATATTATTCACTGTGTTCAGTGAATATTTTTTGAAAATTCATATCTTTATTCATTAGCGTCAGTGATAAGGAAGTAGGAAGTTACGGTGTCCCTCAGAAGACACTGAAGGCACACTTAAAATGCCTGAATCTCACTGAATTAAAATAAGTATGACTTGATTTTATATTTTGCTAAAGAAAGATGGCATAAGCAAACACTTGGGAAAAGCTCTCTTTTGTTTGAAAATGCCAGTTTGTTTGATACTTTATCTAATAAAACTGACACTATATATGTGTGATTTAAAAGTATTCTTTCTGAAATAACACATACAATCAACACCAATAATATTCAAACTGTATAAACATAATCAGTAATAACATTTATATAAATAGTTCACCCAAAAATGAACGTTTGCTGAAAATGTACTCACCTCAGAACATGCAAGATGTACATTAATTTATTTCTTCAACAAAACAGATTCTGAGAAATTTGTTATTACATCATTTGCTCATGGATCCTCTGCAGTGAATGGGTGCTGTCAGAATGAGAGTCCAACAGCTGATAAAAACATTTAAAAAAAAATGTGAAAAGCTGCTTGTTTGCAATAAACAAAACAATCATTAAGATGTTTTTAACTGCAAACTGTTGCTTCCAGTTAAAAAGTCCTCTATCCACAATATTGCTTTATCTGAAAAAATCTTGTCTGAATCAGGAGAGAAATATGCGCAGTTCAAGAGAAAACAATCCAAAACTGTTCAACATAAATCTTTTGGTGGATTATGATGCGAGAAGACAACAGGGGATGGACTTTTCCACTGGTGGTTATTATGGATTATGGACTCGTATTATGCCCACATGTTACGGTTTAAAGTTAAAATGCCTCAATAATGGCTTTAGTTCTTTGTTTTTTCACAAGATGTTAACTGATGAACTGGAGTTGTGTGCATAACTTGTATATTATTGTGATGTTTTTATCAGCTGTTTGGACTCATTCTTACGGCAGCCATTCACTGCAGAGGATCCATTGGTGAGCAAGTGATGCCATGCTAAATTTCTCCAAACCTGCTCTGATGAAGAAACAAACTCATCTGAGGGTGAAGAAATATTAATTTTTGAGAGAAATATTCCTTTAAAATATGGTTTACACTTTACACCTTTTGATTCATTATGATAAAAATTCTGATAATATATTATGGCAATTTATCTACAGTTGCTTGCTACAATCATTCCTGGAAATGAATAATTGATAAAGAGCTTAAAATGATTCCACTAAAAAAAAACAAACACCTACACTACCTCTCCTCTCTGATTATGAGCCACATTAACAATGGACAAGCCCTCCTTGCTCATTTGACAAAGTGATGTATTTGAACTGCGCTGGGCAGCTCTATTAAATAATACATTAAACCTGGGTGTAATTTGGATGCATGGAAAGTGGGGCTAGAACTGGTGGAATGAGATTGGTTTATCACACTGACATCTAATTACAAATGAATGAGAGGGTGAGTGAGTGTTTATAGATTCCTCAGAATGACAACCTAATATACACGTCAGTGGATTTTCCTCAGTCAACAGTTCAGTGAAAACGTTTAGTGACCGTATTAATAGTTTTAGTCAAACAGCTGCTTAATCATGAGAATTTATTAAACAAAATCTATGAAAAGGAAGACTAATTATTTGAAAGTTTACTTTTTAAAGTAATAAATTTTTTTATACTCCAATAAATTTTTCATTGAGACTAAATTACGATGTTGTTGACATCACTTTGGTCTGAACTAGGTTAAATAAGAAATAATATGTAAAACATTACTCATTAAGTTTAAATATACTACTTCTTCAACTTGAAATTTAAATCTATAACAGTAAGTGTCGTATTCATGAAAATGTGATAAACAAACAAATCAACTTCAATATGCTTAAAGTTCAAAAGGTGTAATTAATGACTAAAACAGCTTTAAAATTTATATTGTTTGGCATTTTAAGGCAATAGGATTGTGATCTTTACTGGGAACACAAGAGGTACCAAATACCAGGAATGACCCATAGGTTTCTGTCCCATTGGTTACTAGTAATTTGAATACCAATACTATTTTTTAACTGTACTTTTTGGTGACATAAGCAGAGCACTGTGAAACATCCACCCTAACCCTGCTTGTTCTGCCAGTAATTTGAATACAAATAAGGAGATTGTTTTCAAGACACAAAACTGTTAAAGGGGAAGTAGGGGAAGTTGTAAGTCTCTGTGGATAGGATTTTTACTAAATAAATAAATAAGTAAATAAAGTCTGAGTTAAGAAAATACAACAGTTGTGAAATATAATCATGATATATTGTGAAATATATAACACTCCATTAAAAGCTTAGTTACTGTAATTAGATATAGTCATTTTGGAATTGAGTGACCAGCAGAAAATGACGGAGGGAGTTTTCAGTGTTTTCTTAAGAAGACTAACTAAAAATGAAATTACAGAATTACCTGGCATAGTCCTTGGATAAGGTCACCATGAAGGGAGAACTAAATAGGGAGAGAGACTGACAGGAAAAGAAAGAGGAAGTCAACAGACCGTACAAGGCACTTAATTCTCACATCTCTCGAAAGCCACTAAGTCTCCAATGATAGAACGTAAAACGTGGCTGTCATCTGTCACTTTACCCCCTCATAATGACCATGAATTACTCATTTAAGAGGTCATCAGACCTTTTTCAGGTTGTGTGTGTTTGGTTATATAAAATATTGATATTAAACTCTCCTCCAACCTGTCATCCTTATCATCTCAGGCAGAAGTGCAATGCTCACATAACCTTAGAAGGTTTATTATGGCCACAAAAGGAAAACCTTTAATTACTGGGTCCATGAGTTGAACAGATCACAGAAAGGAGAGAAATATTATATATTTTCCAGTGACTTCTATAAGATACTTGATATCCAGTAGATGGCAGTATTTCTCTCCAGCGATCGGTCCTTTGGTTTGCATCTAAATCTGCACACATGCGTGTCTATGTAGATTTTGTTTTATGTTTATGTTTTAACTGAAAAAAAGTGTACCAGATTTGTCCTAATATTGATGTATTGAATTAATTGCATACCATAACCAGTGCAGTACATACTTTTATGATGTTGCATTGTTATGCAAATTAGTGTGCAGCCCCTTTTGGTAGTAATCATTATTGACTGTTACAAAGGGAACTGTATCACATGTCCACGGTCAATGCAAAAAAATACATAAATAAATAAATAAAAAAAAAATAAAAATGCATTACACTGCATGTGCTTTCACTGAGCTCACGAGTTTCTGCATTAGGTGACTGTATGTCTTATTCAACACATTTGGCCAGTAAAAGCATTTTTACACCTGCAGAGGCTCATCTTCCGTTTGGCAAGATGAACCTGGTTTCAGCCTCAAGTCTGGACCACTGCACTGAAATGTTCCACTGCAGTCAAAATGAATGTAGCACAACAGGTCATTTAACATGCAGGCTGTGCAATGCATTATCCCTTTCACAAAATAAAGTAAAAGTCTAATAAAACTCAGTTTTGTACAGCAGTGTAACGATTTATGGCAACAATTAAAGAAAAAAGAATGACAATTTTTTAGGTACATACGTCACATTGAACTTACTGTAATCTTAAAACTTAAAACTTACTGTACTGTTTTGGTCACATTAGCAGATTAATATCAGTGAATTTCATATGTTGATACCTTTGTTGCTCCATACGGAAAACACAATGTCATTTAATAACACCATGATAATAATACTATGGCACTGAGTGCTAGCGCAGCTGTGTCTGCCTTTAACTGGCCGCTCCATGTTGAGACCTTCAGACCTTTGTATGGATCAGCTGTAGAAAAAAATTTGCCACATTAAGTGTCATATACAAGAGGACTGTAATATACAACAACTAAAAATCAAAATAATGTTTTTTCAGCTCAAACCTGTGACGCTGAGAACCACGAAATGGCCTTTTGCTGCAGTTCCACTGTTGAGACATTTGACATCACATTGGTAACTGCCACTGTCTTGAAGTTTCAAGGAACTGATTGTCAGGAAAATGTTCCTTAGCCGGTGGTTGACTTTTTCTGATTTTGTTTCATTTACTGTGATTAGATATGTGTTCGGATCCATGATGGGCAAAAGCTCATAGCTGTTTGTATCCGATCATTTGGCCTCAATGTCGCAATCCTCTATCATATACTCCACCATGCACTTGAGAGACAATGAAAGACCTTCAGTCTTTGTTACCGGTTCTCGCAGGTATCTCACAACCACTGCACATGGGAAATATTTTGTATTAGTCCATAAAAAGTGCAGAATGTATAAAAAAATTACTTCAATACTAAAATGACAAATGTCTTAACCTGAATGCTACTACATCTGCTGTCAGTGACATATTGCTCTAGAGTACACTCTGAAATTTTAAATATAAATACATATTCTTAGTTGAGAATTGAGTGAGACTTACCCGCTGCTAGAGAATTCGGCTGACTGCAGAAAATAAACATTATAAGAAACGCAGTTGTCGGGTGAAAGATCTGCATGTTTCTGTGCTCAGTCAGTCAGAGGAAACTGCTAACTTGAATATGGCTACCTGAAGTTTGTCTGATGCTCTACCACATCAAGAACACTTCCTTTGAACTTGGCAGATGCACCACCAATGCATCATTTTAGACAGACAATCACAGATCACATGCCTGCTGAAAACAAGATGTAGCAAAGTGCTGTTTCAAAGCTTTGAGTTGGTCATTTGAGGGAACAAAATCTCAAAATGTTCTCTGGTGGTGGTTAAATGCATCATAAGCACTTACAGTAGGTTTATACAGTAGGTTTAATAGGAATCATGCCTCAACTTGCTTCATTTTCAGCTGGACCAAGCAGAGTGTCCCTTTCTGTTCACAATTTGAATAGCCTCCTGTATTATTTTCAAAAACTCTGTCATATGATATTTTTAGTCATGTCACGTGTGTGTGTGTCGCATTAATTTGTTGACATACTTACAGTATGTACCCTGCACAAATTTTCTGTTTGTCTCATTTTTTCCCCATTTTGGGTGTACACACTTGGTAGAAGTATAGAGTATAGAAATGTTAATAAGTAATCCAGCCACTGAATCCAACAGTTCACTTTATTATTATTATTTTTTTTAATTCAGTGCATTCACATATTACAGGTTATACATATACTGTAACATACATAGGTAGGTATATATTACAGAGAAATATTTTCAGAAACACAAATATGTTGGTTTACACATTTATGATTTACTTTACAGTATATTTACAATACCAGCGAGATACACTTGTATTTCTATTAAGCTTGTTGCAGTCAACAACAAACAATAGTACAAATACTAATAGCAGTCATCTCTCTATATATGCAGCCTTTAGAGTTTCATGTAGGAAACCACAAAACAGCTTCTGTGTGCATTAATGACATAACTTTCACTTTGTTTCACACTGCTGAAAGCTGAGTTTTTCAGCCTTTAACTTATCTGTTTGTACTGGGTAATAATGTTTTTTTCTTCCCCAAATCACTGCTCATCATTGCTCAACACAGTACTGTACCACTATGAAGTGTGACATCAAGGCTTGTGGGAAAACATCAAAACTAGTAGAGAGCCTGCATTTATGAATTTATAAATTACTATCACAGACTCAACTCCAGAAGTAGACACAATTAAGAACTATTTAGTGCATGCCATTACATTCAATTGAGTCATAAAGTGCAAATATATGAGCCTTAAAATCCAAAGTTACAGAATGAATATCATCTGTCTATGATATAGTAATTCTCTATGGTCAAAATACTCATAGTGACATAGTGGTAATAATATTATATATTTAACTGTACTAATGCATTGGAATACTACACAATAAACATAAATAAATAAATTAAATAAATACTGGACAAGAGATTCATGATTCCTTTAAGGAAAAGTTCATATTCACAGAGGTCATGAGCAAAAATTCATACTATGAGGTAGCAGCAGAGTTAACATTCCTCGTTTGGGGCATTAAGGGGTTCCTCATAAGTAGATTTTATTCCAAAAATGGCTCCTTAGGGGGAAAAAAATAAGCAAAATGAAATTATGTATTATATTAGTTTACTATTGATATCTTTTCTTAAAAGATGACAGTATGTTGGGTTGTATTAGCCTATTTCATCTTGTGGTATAGAGGGATTTTGTTGCTTACTCTTTACTCTGAGGTGAAGACAGATGGCAATAATGACAATGACCACAACAGTCATGATAATGAGGACTGAAACTGTGGCAATATAACTTCTTGGTGTAATGTTGTTCACTGTAAGACAAAAAATAAATAAATAAATAAATAAATAAATCATTCAATATTGAGAAAAAGTATTGCAGTCAAAATGTCATCATAATGAATGTATCTTTATTGGTTTTGCTGTTTTGTCAGGCAATCTAAAAATGTGCTTCATGTTGTACCATCTGAATTAACTACTTTTATTCAAGTCAAAAATATGTAGCATGACTGAATCAACCTGACTGTATTAGGCAGAAAGTAACAACAGCACATTTTCACAATGTGATTCTATTTTAACCGAAATCCATGTTGAACCTCTAACCTTTATATTCTTCTTCAGGCACATAGATTTGGTCGCTCTTCTCTATGCTGTCACTCTGAGCCACACATTCCACGTACTTCCCATGAAACTCTGACAGTGGAAGTGTGAGGTTGCTCGTAATGGTAGTTGAACTGTCTTTGTTGAGAGTTGTGAAATTACTTGACCTAAAGTTGTCTAACTCCTTCTCTGCAGATTTCCAGAGGATAGTTGGAGTCGGTTTACCAGTGGCTGAACATGAGACTACAACATGTGCATCAGAACTGGGTGCAGGATTCACTGACGCTGTTTTTTCTGATATACCTGCAAAAATAACAGCAACATAAGAACTTAATTATGTATGACAGTTTAGTAGCACACACAAAAACGATGGATAATTGGCTGCATTGGATGCATGTACTCCTTTCATTTTTCTGGAACTGGAAACTGAATGAAAGTTTCAGTTGCATCTTGAACACACTGTTTAGTCCTGCATTGAGATGCCATTTTTAGACAGATCTCTGAGTATCTTCTGAGTCACACCATCCCTTACCAGTTTGGGCATATCTGCATTATTTTGGAAGAAACTCCTTGTTTTTTACTTAGACAACATATACTGCACACTTTACTGACAAATTCTTTATTTAAAGTCTTTGACTAAAAACAGCTATTTTTCAATTTCCCTGGAAAAAAAGATACAGCTCATGTAACTCACATCAACCTTGTGTTCCCAATTGTGTGGAATACTGTCAAACTATATGGGGCAAGTTGTCACATTAAATAGCCTATTTATCCAAACAACTATGAAACATAAAATAACTCATAAATCAATTTTGAATCAGTTTTAAAATATAGCATATATAAATATCAAATCACTGTTAAAATTAAAACATTTAATGTGACAGCCTGACCCAAACTATCATGCCCTAGTCCTGAAAACATGGTTCAATGTTTTGGTTAAAATCCTTGAGTTTTTGACTCAAAACCTGAGAGAAAACCTTTGTAACTTTCATAGTTGTAGGTATTTAACTTACCTTTAACAGTGAGGCACAAGGTTTGTCGTTTAGGTTGGAATGGATACACTTTGAAGGAACAAATGTAGCAAGCCTCGTCTTCAAATGTTGCGTTTTTGATCTCAATGGACGTTGAATTAACTGAAGCTGCTGTGAAAGTGACTTTTCCGACATACTGATCATCCACATGATCCTTGAAGAGGTCGCTGAATGTAGCCAGAGTTTGTACCGGTTCTGTGTCACGCACCCGCTGCCATGTGACTTGTTTGACACCAGATGCGTCTGACAGCGTACAAGAGAATGAAGCATCCTGGCCAAACTCAACAACTGTGTCTCCTCTTGCTACAATATCTGAAAAAGCTGAGAAATTAAAAGTTATTAGGTTACGAACATCATACAGTTTTGTCTCGAAAAGAAATGCAATGTATTGAATAAAAAAGTAGGTAATGACCAACCTCTGTTTATGAGGCTTAAAATTAAGATCAGTAGACACAACATGTCGAAGGGTTGGTATGGTTTGTTTGTAATCTGACACCGCTTATATAGCCTACACAGAAGCGATAGTGAAAGTAGCCTATGAATTTCCCATTAACGTGCTATTACTGGTTGTGAGTCTTACTTCTTTTAGCGGACAATTTTAGGGTTTCCCGGGGGTGTGGCTATGGTTTATCAAAACACGTGTTGAAGTGACCTTTTTGTCCGAAAGTAGTAAACCACAAATAGGCAAAATTAAAAATTCAACTCATAGGCTACTAAATGACTTTAAGAAATGGTATAAAAGTGTTCAGATAAACAGATGTAGGTTACATGAGTTCCCCCATTTATGTAAATTCAAATGAATCATTTGCCAACTTTAACATATTGAGTAATTATTGGAGTTTGCTATTTAAATAAACAAACGATTGCGTATTGTATTATAGCCTGTTGTGGCATGTAAAGTGACTCAACACTTTTGGGAATGGATCATCAGTCTTAAACAGGACAGAAGTATTTCCCAGAAACTGAAATAAATGCAGAAATGGTTTTAATTTTTGCTGTCTCATATAATGTATTTTGGTAAATATCGTGTGTGCTGTATTCACGAAGTCACGATATTCAGATTCAGCATTCCACACTAGCCTACTGTACGATATGATTTTGGGGAGCCTGAGATTCTTCATAATATTGTGTTTATAGAAAATGATGCAAATGTCTGAAATACAAGTAATCTCGCCACTTTAAATATTTAACTGTTAATTATGAATCAAATATTTAATTGTTAAGCAAAGAAAATATTGATATATCAGAAAATCATTTTTTTTGCTAACATAATTTCAAAGTATAGGTTGTTGGTTGTATTTATTCAATTCAGTTGGATTAATCAAAATCCACTAGAAGGCTAATGAACTTGAACAAAACAACTTTTGTGGGCTGCCAATATTTATTGAGTTGATTAGCATTTATACTTAACATACCAAATAACACTGTTAATTGAAAAATTTGTTTATTAAATTTGCATCCAGTGGACCAATGCCGTGTGAAACATGCAACCAGTGAAGGAAGTGCTGGGTGTTCTGCACTTCCAGTAAAGTAAACAAATGAGTTCTCCTGCTTTGTCAATGGAAGAATTAAAATTAAAATTTGCTGAAAATTTACTCACCCTCAGGCCATCCAAGATGTAAAGTTTGTTTCTTCACTGGAACTTATATGGAGAAAATTAGCATTATATCACTTACTCACCAACAGATCCTCTGCAGTGAATGGGTGCCACCAGAATGAGAGTCCAAACAGCTGATAAAAACATCACAGTAATCCACAAGTAATCCAGATGACTCCAGTCCATAAATTAACATCTTGTGAAGCAAAAGCTGCGTGAATCAGGTCTGTCATTAGTGTTTTAACTTTAAACTGTAGCTTTTGGCCAAAATACAAGCCCATTATCCATAATAACGCTTCCTCTAGTGGAAAAGTTCATCCCCTGTTGTCCTCTCACATTAAAATCCACCAACATTTTTGTTTAGAACGGTTTTCATTTTTAAACAATGCTTGATCTGTATACATTTCTCTCCTGATTTAGATGAGACAGCTTTTTTATGGAAAGCCATAGGGAAGTGAAGGTTTGAAATTAAAAATGTCTTAATGATGAATTTGTTTCTTACAGACATGCAGCTTTTTCATTTCACAAGGTGTTAATATATGGACTGGAGTCGTGTGGATTATTGTGATGTTTTTATCGGCTGTTTGGGCTCTCATTCTGACATCACCCATTCAATGCAGATCGAGGATTCATTGGTGACCAAGTGACGTAATGCTAAATTCATCCAAATCTTTTATGATGAAGCAACAAACTCATCTACATCTTGGATGGCCTGAGGGTGAGTACATTTTCAGCAAATTTTCATTTTTGGGTGAACTATTCCTTTAATGTGCCAGGTATGAATGTGAATAAGACAAGACCTTTAGTGAATAACAACTTAAATTTTATTATGTTTGTTACACAAAGTTAGTTATGGATTAAGAAGAAATAAGCACTATGTTTTTGGAATTTATTTTATTATTTTTTTTTTTTTCCATTTAACAGGGGGATAGTGGTTACTTTAGGTACTTTCCTTACAGGATTTAAATCAATACTGTGTGACTTGCTGGAATGAGTATCACTGGATATAACCTAACATGCTACTGTACATGTGTTACTGTCACATGAGAAATTTCCTGTATTAATCAGAAAGACCTTTTCTTTTAAATAGTATACTTTTATTGCTAGAGCACACCCAATAGAAGAATGGGTTGTAAATATGCAAAAGATACAAAGGAAATTCATGCATTCTCTTACAGTGATGAAAGAATTTTTCTATTGCTTTTTGTGGTGGGTTAGTCATCCGTGACTGATGGTTCAGGAATATGCTTCTGGATCCAACAAGAATATTTTATTGAAGAACTTTGAGCATTACGGACAGGTGACCTGCAGGTTTGCTGAACAGCATGTCAGTTTGTTGTAGATTAGTGGAAACACTTTTGAGTGCTATAACATTCTGTGGCTCGCATATTTTCATGTCTGGCTCAGTGTGTTTCAGTAATGGATGTGGACAACTATGGACTATACATAGTATAGAATACGAAGAATATATATTCAGCTGTGTGATATATGAAACTGTTGAAAACCACACAAAATTCACTTACAAATCGTTTTATAAACAAAACAATAAATGTACAAAAACAAACAAATCTATTCTATTCAATATACTATTTCTGAACTGATAGCATGAACACAATAAATACAAAATGATTTAGTGCTTAAAATCAAATTGAGCATATTACTCTAAGACAGCTAGCTGTAACAGAACTATTTAATATCCTATAGACAAATTTCACAACAATAAATAATACAGAATGTCAGGTTGAAAGAACTTAAAGTGCAGATGCAGGATGTAGAAACTTTGGAAAAATGCAGACTTTCTCAGGTGAACAGATATTATTTATACTATTATCTAAAAATTAGCTTATTCACAAATGTAAACATGAGGTGACTATTTTAGAAGATGGCAAATGTAAGTTCTGAATAAAGTAACAGTTGCACAGTAGTTCAATCCATACAAGCAGATTTATGAACTTCTTTATCTGAAAAAAAAGAATAAATAAGTAAATAAATATATAATGCTGTTCTTTACATGACAATAAATATGGTCCTGATAGCTAAAGTGTAATATTTTTCTGCTTACCATTTAACTTGGTGTGAAGGTAGGTGACGATAATGACAATACTGATGATAATCAAGACCAGCATCGGAATTATATAATTTCTTAACGTGACTTTATTCTCTGTGAAAACAAAAAAGTTTTTCTTTTTATTTATTTTTTTGCATGTAAATATTGATGTTTTTTTTTTTTTTTTTTTTTTTTTAAACATATGCATATACATAATTTTTCAGCTTAACTCTGAAATTAACAATAATGCCACTGCTTGATTATATGATCCTCAGTCCATATAGTTTTAAATCCACTAAGTCACTCAATTAACTTATGTTTCAGAAGTCAAATCAAATTACCTTTATAATCTTCTTCAGGCACATAGATTTGGTCGCTCTTCTCTATGCTGTCACTCTGAGCCACACATTCTACGTACTTCCCATGAAACTCTGACAGTGGAAGTGTGAGGTTGCTCGTAATGGTGGTTGAACTGTCTTTGTTGAGAGTTGTGAAATTACTTGACCTAAAGTTATCTAACTCCTTCTCTGCAGATTTCCAGAGGATAGTTGGAGTCGGTTTACCAGTGGCTGAACATGAGACTACAACATGTGCATCAGAACTGGGTGCAGGATTCACTGACGCTGTTATTTCTGATATACCTGCAAAAATAACAGCAACATAAGGACTTATGACATAATTGTGTACCATCCTTTAACAGCACATACAAAAACAGTGGATAACTGGCTGTATGTACTGCTTTCATTTTTCTGGAACTGGAAACTGAGTCAAAGTTTCAAGTTTTTTACATAGCCAACATGTACTTTATACTTTACTGACAAATTAGGGGAGACTGGAGCTAGTTGTCACTTTTTAGTCCAGAGAATATTTCTCAGGGTAGGTTTACTTTTGAAAGTACATTTCTTTATTTAAAGTTTTATTTAAAGACTAAAAGAGATATTGAACAATTTCACTGTTATTGCCCTGGAATAAGATAAAGCCCCTTTAACTCACATCAACCTTGTATTCCCAATAATATGGAATATTGTCAAACTATATGGGGTAAATTGTCACAGTGGGAACCTGCCATTAAATAGCCTTTTACAAGCCATTAATGGCTTTTCAGAAATTTTACATTTTAAAAGTTTTAAAATATAACATATACAAATATAAAACCACTGTTTTGGCAAAAGGAAATTGTATAAAATGAGACATTTAAAACACGTGACCGCCTGACCCAAACTGACATGCCCTAGTGCTGAAAGCACAGTTCAGTTTTTTGGTTAAAATCTGCCCTTGTTAGCTGATCCTTGAGTTTTTGACTCAAAACCTGAGAGAAAACCTTTGTAACTTTCATAGTTGTAGGTATTTAACTTACCTTTAACAGTGAGGCACAAGGTTTGTCGTTTAGGTTGGAATGGATACACTTTGAAGGAACAAATGTAGCAAGCCTCGTCTTCAAATGTTGCGTTTTTGATCTCAATGGACGTTGAATTAACTGACGCTGCTGTGAAAGTGACTTTTCCGACATACTGATCATCCACATGATCCTTGAAGAGGTCGCTGAATGTAGCCAGAGTTTGTACCGGTTCTGTGTCGCGCACCCGCTGCCATGTGACTTGTTTGACACCAGATGCGTCTGACAGCGTACAAGAGAATGAAGCATCCTGGCCAAACTCAACAACTGTGTCTCCTCTTGCTACAATATCTGAAAGATAAGCTGTGGGAAAAAAATGTTGTTATAAACCTCCTGCCATATCCATGCAGTTTAGAAACATCCAGCCAGAGCAGTGTCAGATTAAGCCATATGAGTTACTGCAGGAGTCAATTACCGACCTCCTCTGAGGAAACTTAAAATGATCAGAAGACGAAGCATGATTGTCTGGCTTCTATCTATGAATAGATACATATATAGTTTATCTGGGGGACTTTCCACTAGAAGAGCAAGGGGAATTTGACACATTGTAATAAGAATACTGTTCATTTTAACCAATGCCTGCTTGCTTTATTTATTTATTTATTTATTTATTTATACATACATACATGAATATACATGCATATATTCATTAGGCTTTTTGAATTCAAAGATTTAGTTCCTTACAGCAAAGCTGCAGTGGCCATAAAAAGTATTTGGGCTTTTACAATATGCTTATTGTTGCACAGAAAACTGGCACCTCACATGATGTTTGTTTGGAGTGATGAGGTTTATTACTGCAAACAAAACTTTGATTCAAATGAGTTATGAAGGTGCAAATTCTTCCTTCAGTTTTCTGTGAAAATAAACGATAACTAGTGAAAATAAAAAATGTAAAGCATTCAGAACTATATTATTTTTGCATTATAAGATTTACAATTACAATAATATTTGTGTGTAAACTGTCTTAAATATTTTTTATTGTGTATTTATTGTAATTTAATTATACATACACATAAAATTAAAATCGTTGAGGTCAGTAAGTTTCCCCCCCCCCCCCAGAATAAATTAAGTTTTATAAAGCAAGGATGCATTACATTGTTTAAATGTGATTGTAAATACATTTTAATGTTATTTTTTATTGCAATTAAATGCTTTAAAATAATATAGAAAACAGTTTTAAACTGTAATAATATTTCTATTTTTACTTTATTTTTTGTTAGTTGTAATCAGCGTTGGTTCAGTGCCTCAACCAAGACACTACCAGTTAATGCACTCATATATTTGATGTGTTGCACTCTCTATCTTTTGCTCGTTAGTAACACCGTGTGTATAGTTTAAGTGATCCTCTATCTTTCTGACTATCTTATCTGTTTAGCTAAATAATTTCATATCAGGAATTTCTATCAGGGATATCTCGGACTTTCCACAGAAAAAAACACTTACATGTGACTTGTCATTAAAACACTTCCGCTTTTATTCATGCTTGTTACTCAAGGCATGATGGCATTCCTCTATTTCAGATAATCTCCATATTACAGTGTACATTTTCACTATTGCGTAAAAGCGACTGAGTGATCTGTTTACAATGTGAATGAAACCTTTGAAGTCCTTGAATGACCTGCCTTTAGGTTTCACTATAAACCCGGATATAAAGGCGGTGACTATTCCTGGGAAATACAAGCAGGAAGACCGACGCCGTACTATCATTGTGTTTTCTGATGAAGAAGATCAAAATAATGCAGAAGACAAACGCATTCATGATGCGTTTCAAAAGAACACATGACACGAGATAAGTTACATGTAAACTCCGTGATTCACCCGTTTCCCCAGCACATGATAAGCAAATCACTCAGACTCTCGATTTAGGCCTGCCAAAATAAAAGCCTTCTTGTTTATGAGTAAATCAGCATTATCTGGAAAACTTAATGATTTGGATATAGTTTTATTTTTCTGTTCAAACTTTTGATGTTTATAATGCTCATTGATGTAACCGTAATGAATAGTGATTCATTGAGACTGTAACATTCTAAATCTAAAGTGTATCAACATTCCAAGGGAAAACCTGGTGATGTTTAAATGTTAAACACCTGTAACCCAGTGTTTGTGTGTTATGTGTAACAATCTTTGATATAAAATGCCAGTATTTGTCTGCTACAAATGAAAATGGTTTAGAAATATTTCTGAAAATGAATGTCTATTAACCTACAAATTAACGTCAAGTACAAAGAGTGTTGTTGTGCCAGGCTTGTAAAACTAATTGAAAACTAATTTCTTTTAAATATTTGAATTTGAATTTTGTGCATTTTTTTTGCACTAACAATTCTAAAACATATTCTGTCCAATTTTGTGGGTCCAGTAGAAGTACAATGGAAAGTGTTACAAATCTTCCAATCTAGTCAGGTGTTTTTTTTTTTTTTTTTTTTTTTTTTTTTTTTAAATGTATGTATTTCCATTTAGCTGAAACATTTCAATTTCAAGGTAGATGTGAAATTTACTCAACTTGCTAAATGTAACTTTGCTTTTTTTGTTATCATTAAATATTCTATCCTATCACAAATTGTTTATATCATAAAATTATTATTATTATTATTATTATTATTATTTCTCATAACATCAGACATGATATACATTTGTTTGTGCCAGAGGTAGATTAAACTTGACATAAACTCTGCTCATTTTTGAATTTTGGAGAATTCTAATTGTTCTGTTAAATCTTTGTAAAACTTCCCAGATGTCAGTTTGAACTTCCTTGTTCCTAATTTTTTATTCACTTTAAGTGTTAAAGTTGTTACGATCAAGATTCGCCATCCAACTGTGGCTTTGTTTTCCCCAAACAGAAATCATTACATAACAATTGCTGTTACTGCAGTTTATGCTTATTTACTGGTATCAGAAGGGAACTTCTCTCAAGGAATGAAACAGAAAATACCAATGTATTACACCCAGACAACAACCAACCGCATATCACATGCAATTCATAAACATGTGGATTGTTAATTTTTCCATCACAGAAGGTTACTGATTTGTTTTTCATACCAGGCAATGTCCAAAATATCATCTTATCTTTGTTTCATTTACCCACATTGTGAGTTGTTAAATGAATTCAGTGAGCACAGAACAGAATTATAAGGACAGGGCTCTGTTCGCTGGGTAAAGATGTGACTCACCCCATGCTATATTTGGGGTAGTACAAT
Organism: Spinibarbus caldwelli; assembly: GCA_039654775.1. Classification (NCBI taxonomy): domain Eukaryota; kingdom Metazoa; phylum Chordata; class Actinopteri; order Cypriniformes; family Cyprinidae; genus Spinibarbus; species Spinibarbus caldwelli. Next base: position 9,077,243 of record CM077225.1, read on the forward strand.
ACAGTTACATTATGGTTTTGGTTAGTAACCATATAGTAAATGAGTTTCACTTCTTAAGTGTAAATATAGCAGACATATGAACACACAGCGAGTGCCACCAATTGCTAAAATGACTGTGTCAAGGTAGTGTATTGCCTAATTAAGCAAATTATGATTTCTAAATTGCCTAAAATGTCATAAGTCTAGATCCCACCCTCTGGTCCCTCTCGCACGCCACGATTGGTCGATTATGTACAATGCTTGCACGCTATTGGTCAAACTACTTTTCAGTCATTCCCTCTTGGCAACTATGAAAACAATAGGAAAAAGAAGACGTATGGTCTTTTATTTTATTATTATTTTTTAATTTTATTCAAATGGGCCAAATTTGTATTAGCAATCAAGTAATATCAACTAAAGTAGTATTGCTAAAATATCTAATTTTAAAAATTAAAAAAGAGATAAACAAAAGAAAAGCGGTTTCTTCAAATGTATTCTATATTCACCTTGTTAGTTTTCACAAGCCAAACTGGCATTGTCTGCAGGTGTAGATTGGGCCGATGGTGACATCTGCTGGACAGAAGCCGTAGGTACTTTATGATGATGAGCACCAGTCTGTTCATTATTAATAGACCATATGACCACATTTTCCTCGTAGAGATCCAGCGAGCCCATTTTAGAATTAATGTAGGCTGAGAGATTGGTCATTTATTCAATCATTCATTCATTCATTCGTTTCTCACAATATTTCTCAAGATCAGTCTCACGTATATCTCCTTGTTAGTGTTTCCGTAAAGTCGCTGGCAACCAAGACGTGTTTTCGGTGCAGATGACATTGTGACAGATCGACTCGGAGGGTGCAGAGAGAGAGAGAGACGGTACGCGCTGCATAACTTCCTCTCGAGCGCGTGCTTTTGTCACAGCAGTGCATGAACATGAACAGCAGCAGGCTTTATGCACGACTGCAATCATGTCGTTTTTATTCTGGTGGTTTGAGAGCGACATATCACCGAACCCTGGACAGGATCGAGTTAATGCTGCCGCCTAAATTAAGACCTCTCTACAATCATCCTGCTGGTAACGTTAAAGACATTACTCTGCTTCTGTCTGAAGAAATACACTATTAGTCGATCTTTGTCAAATATTGCAATGATTTTCTCATTTTGAAGCGTTTATATAATTAGGCCTACATTATATGTTGCATCTAAATTCTCTTTTCTAGATTATCTCCACAATGTGATCCATGCTATTTTTCTCAGCCATACTGTGGCCCCAAAAAACATTTGAACACTTGAGACACAGTTAAATGCAGTAGATATGAAATGCATTATTTATTTTTAAAAAAAGGAAAGCACAAACACACCTTTCATGCAAAAAATGTCACAGATACTGTTAAAAAAATGAGTAAATCTATAAACTACTTATGTGAACTTAATACATCCACTAAAATCACCATGGGACTGTTAGTTCTGAGAAAAGCTCAAGCATTATTTGCTTACAGATGGAGTTGGTTTGATATCTTTCAATATGTGCAATGAAATTCATGCATTTTAAGTGTTAAAGTAAGTATTTTTGGAGAGTTTGAATGAGTCAGTCTTATGTGAAGTCCCACTGATGTATGTTGTTGAAAGGTCTCCATCATCACTACCTAGACCTGATGGAGACATTGGTGCTTTCGGTATGAGCTGTTAAACTATGAGCTAAATTTTAATTTACTGTGTAAACATTGCTTAGCCAACTCTAACACCTCCTGCTCTGAATAAAAGATTATTTCTTATCATATACTGCATGACGTTTGAAGGTGGATCGTATCTGCTCCCAAGCCCTTTTCCACTAGTGTATTTTTAATTTTTGTGGAATTCAGAGCATCAAAAAATTAGTTCTACACTGTAGCACTTGCCATAATTTCTCACAGAATCTGTTTTCTCTCTCTCTCTCTCTCTCTCTCTCTCTCTCTCTCTCAGGACCAAAGACGGTTTTCTTCTGGGCACCTGTTCTTAAATGGGTGAGATGACTTTTGTTTGTTTTCTCACAGTTGAAATGGTCAAATACAATATCACATTTTACTGTCTTCTTTTTTGACATGGTAGCCATTCTAAGGCTAGATTGTAGAACATCTTGGCCTTGGATGTTTGTGTTTTACTTGATTATAGAGAATGCAGTGAAAATTACCAGTTACAGTAAGAAATAGCTCATCATTTACTCACCCCCCCCATGCATTTAAAAACCCACTCTTTCTTCTGTGGAAGATGAAAGTTGCAGAATGTTGCTGCTTTTTCTATACAAGGACCACACCTGGCAAGCAGGATTTTCAAGGCATTTGGTGATAAATGTATGGCTTCAGAAGAATTGGAGCAGGGTGTGGAAGTCAGATGTACTACTTTTACAATGCCTTTTTTGTCCTCTTTTGAGCTTGACAGACCCTGTTCTCCACATAATTTTATTAAATCGAAGAGTGCAACTAAAACATTCTGCTAAGCTTCTCCTTTTGTGTTCTGTGGAAGACAGAAACTCGTACAGTTTTGAAAAAACATGATTGCAATGATGATTTTTGGATGAACTATCCCTTTAAGCAAAACCAACATAGCATTATGCAAATTGGCAGTACATATTTTGCAGTTTGTAATGCTGCGGTGAATGCAATCACATCATGGATTTGCCTGCTGATCAAGGCCTTTGAGTAAGCTCACTCTTGTTTGCTCTTTCATTCCTCTTGCAGGGTTTAGTTGTGGCTGGATTCTCTGATATGACCCGTCCACCAGAAAAGCTCAGTGTATCTCAGTCCTGCGTCATTACAGCCACAGGTACTTGTTTAATGTTCGACAGAGAGATACTTGGAGTTTGTCAAGATTTATCTACATCAGTAGCTGTTGTCAGTGTCCTGTAGATGAGAATATTTCATCTAAAGCCTCATCGTAACCTGAGATTAGTGTGGCTGAAAATAGAAGCTGAAATGAACCCAGGAAACTAAATATCTTAGCAGAAGATCCTATTTGACAGTCAAGAAAATATTATCTCTCTATCTGTTTTTCAGACTGTGAACGAGGGCATTCTTTTTCTATTAGCATAACTGTTCAAAAATTTCTCATATTAGATTCAGCAGTTCACACATGATCTTGGTCTATATAAGTCCCAACTTAAGACTAAGGCCTTAACCCACTTTACTCACAAAAATAGTTGATTCCGAAATGAGGTTTTTATTTCAACACAGCATTGGTTAATTGCGACTTTCTCTGGTTTCTTTCCAGGATTCATTTGGTCAAGGTACTGCTTGGTGATCATCCCCAAAAACTGGGCTCTGTTTGCTGTGAACTTCTTCCTGGGCATGTGTGGAAGCATCCAGCTCATGAGAATATGGAGGTTAGTCATTACGAGTTCTGTTCTAAGGTCAGCTTTGTTTACTACCATCAGTCTATACACAGAGGTGATGAGCTTAGTGGAGTAGGGTTAAGTTGAAATGACTTTGAGTTCAGTGGTGTAGAGTTCAACAAGATACTAACAAAAAACATGATTAAGCCGTTAAAGCAGACAATATAATCTTAAATACATTAAAACAAAATAAAATCAACCAGTGTATTTATTTTGGAATCAGAAGTATTTAACTGGCAGAAAATCTAGAATGATCTCATTTGAGGCGCAGCAAGCAGACAATATAATCTTAAATACATTAAAACAAAATAAAATCAACCAGTGTATTTATTTTGGAATCAGAAGTATTTAACTGGCAGAAAATCTAGAATGATCTCATTTGGGGCGGCAGCATAAAAAAAAAAAAAAAAACATTTTTTACATCAGGCTACTGAATGTAGTTCAGTTACTACATCTCTTTAATTAGATTTTTTTATATATACAGTTGTCAACATTTGAAGTGGATCAAAACCTTTCGTCAAAGTTGTCCTAAAACCAAAACAATACCCATTCTTGTCTTAGGACAATTTTGATGAAGTTTTTGGATCCACTTCAAATGTCGACTACTTATATATATATATATATATATATATACACACACACACACACACACACACATATGTATGTGTGTATAAAGTAATTTGAATTATTATTTACCAATGCTGACACTTTTTTTTTTTTTTTTTTTTTTTTTTTTTTTTTAATCAAACCTCAAATGACGTCTTATGTTTTGTTTTCAGACTACAAAAACCCTTTTATCACGCTTGCCTTAGGCCTACAGCATATTTACTACCAACATTTACTTTTGTTGGCAGACATTATGTATCAAAAGGGTGTGTTTCAATTCAGTCATTGTTTATTGGTTGATTCAATGTTATGAATTATACATTTTGAAGTTACATTAAATATTTTTTTATTTTAATTAAATTAAATTTAAATTAAATTAAATATTTTATTTACATTTAAACTACATTTTAAAATAGTTTAATTCTAGGTTTGTAAAGTGATTTTCTTTTTTTTTTTCTTTTTTTATTTATTTATTTTTTTTTAATTTGTAAATTGCTCACCAATACCTTCAATGTTTAAATTCTACAACGCACACATATTACAAAAACACTGCAGTTCAACTTGCATACGATATTACAGCATAGTCCAAGGATGGGAACTCAGGCCCTTGAGGTACACTGTCCTTCAGAATTTTGCTCCATCCCTAATCAAACAATTTTTATGTAAATCCTGAAGACTGGTTTTATTTTTTTCAGTTGTGTTTGAATAGGATTGGAACTAAACTCTGCAGGACAGTGGATTTGAGGGCTAGTGTTGCTTATGCCTGGCATAGTTATTTATGGTAAACCATGGTATATGAAATCAATTGGTATTTGAAACCTGTTTGTGTACATAAAATGATATGTTGGTTATGGTTTTCACAGATGAGTGATATATATATTATGGCACCGAGCGTAAATGCAGTTGGTGGAGATTATGAAGGTGCCCTGTAATTGTGTCACATGAGTTTTATGGAAAAGGCTAAGTGGCTCTGATGCAGTATATCCACATCTTGTAAGTCCAGTGGAAGGCGAATTGAAGGTAATGGAGAGTTTAGCATAACAGTTAAAGAGAGAGAGGAGCGTTTTGTTCTTCATTGAGTTTACAATGGCATATACCGTATATTCCCAGCAACCTATTCCTTCAGCACCTGCAGTGCTTTGGCTAAGCAATTATGCATTTAAAAGAAGTGACGCACTGTGTATTTGTGTGTGTGTAGGTACAATCAACAACTCAAGCAGAAAGAAGAGGAAATCCAGCGGTCTTGAAGTGCCACTTATTCTAACGAGTGGAGCGGTGAAGTTTTGCTGTGTTACTGTAAAAGCAATGAATTTGCATTTTGCACACATCAGTCATATTTTATAGATCAAACAAATATGCTCTGTCTGTGTAAAATAGAGATTTGTTTTTAAGAACTTCATAATCATTTCACATTTTATCATGTAAAATTGTGATGATATATTGATTGTAATTCAGATGTTCTTGATTGTATATTGTAGTGTGTGTTGTCTGATCCATAGTTATTATTTCTATAGATTACTCAGTTTTAAGGGGGTCATATCATAAGTGTGTGCCTCTATTGTACAATTTTTTAAATTTTTTTTTATTTGTGCCAATAGTCACTATTGAAACACTGTTGAAACAACTATAGAAAATTTTTTTTTCAAGAACTAAAAAAACGTCTGTTCCGTAGAATTAACTGTATATATTTTGTTATTGTGCCTTTTAAGAAACTTCTTTGAACTTTCTTTGGCTTTGCTCACTCACAGGCTGCGCTTGCTGTTGCCGTATCTAATATAGATCTAAAATAATCTGTGCTCAAAATATTAAGGCATAATTTGATTCCTCATGAAATGACCCCTTTAAAATCCAACATAAAACTAACATTCTATTGCACTGTATGCTAAATCGCTGTTGCATTTTTTTGCATTAGATACTGAGATCAGATGAACACATGCAGTGGGCAAAGGTCATTACCTTGTCACACATAGGAACAGATAGACTTTGCCCTTTATATGGACAGAGCAGACACACAGTGATAGACTGAATGTTAATAGTAATGTCAATGTACGCATTTATTAAATTAAAGTCAAAATAACATGGATTCATAGGACAAAAGTCATTTTGTAATCTCACATCTTTGTATTTTAAGTCCGCAGTGCAGCTGCATCATCCTGCGCTGGGCTTCAGTAAAGACTTTAGGGTCATTAAGCAGTGTACACTTCAAGACTCTCTCCACTGCTAAATCAGGAATCAAGGGTGTATGACAAACACATGCACTTCTTTGTTCCCTTGTGCTAAATTATACCCGTTAATCCCCGTTAAACCTGTTTTCAGTGTATCCTACACACTGACTCTAAATTACGCAGGCAAGGCATTGAATCATCCGTCTGTCTCAAAACTTAGACGTCACACTTCACCTCTGCAGCCCACACTCTTGTCAGATGTGAACAGCATAGAATAGGAATTCTGTGTTCTTGTGCTTGCTGCATGCATAGCAACAAACAGTACAGCTGTATGAGTCATTTTATAAGTTGTATGGGTAGCAGTTTATAAGAAGGTTTCATTTATTATCATTAGTTAACTACATTAGTCAAAATGAAGTTACAGTGAACAGTACTTCTACAGCATATATTATTCTTAATTAAAGGAATAGTTCACCCAACAAGACAAATTTCTGAAAATTTACTCACCCTCAGGTCATCCAAGATAGATGAGTTTGTTTCTTCAGCGGAACAGATTTGGCATTTAGCATTACATCACTTGCTCACCAATAGATCCTTTGCAGTGAATGGGTGCCATTTCAATAAGAGTCCAGACAGATCATAAAAGCATTACAGTCATTTACAGAGAGAATGTAGACAGCTTTTATCGCTTTTTGCTTTATAACTTTAATAGAAGCAAATTGTTGCATATATGTAAGTTGTTTGACAAAGACTGTTAAATGCCATTGGATTATAATAATAATGTTGTTCCGTATGCTAAATAGATCTGATGATTTAAGATTTTATTATCTCGAGTGTTGAGTTGGTATAGTATATTTTTATTTAATTGTTTATTTATTTATTTTATAACTGAATACAGAGAATGAAGGACTCGTGCTATGAGAAAAGAGTGGGTTTATATATTTCGGACTTCGTACCTGTTCACCTGACTTGAATGACTCCTCTGTACTGAAATAGTTGGCAGTTGTGAGTGCAAATAATAAAGTAAACATTAAGAGAGAGAACAAGTCTTATGAAAGTCTCACTCTTACTTCCACCCTGTTAAAATGTCACATTTAATGAATAATTGTAAATGCAACTGTAAAGTTTTTTTTATTATTATTATTTATTTATTTTTTACTATATGTAGTTTTGTTATAGGACATGCCATAGCTATTATTTACTACTTATTTAATATTCTACACTTTAAAATGTTTAATCAGTTTTTGTTTTTATTCAATCTTGTTTTTCAGTAAAATATAGAATTCTTAAAACAAAGGTAAATTTAAAATAGCTTTTAACCCTTGCTTGCCTTTAAAGTTAAATTTTATTCAAATGCACTATTTGCAGTGCAAATTTGAAGCAGACAAAGTATTATGCCATAAATGTCATGTTTAGTGTTATGGACGTGGTTTTTGACCTAGTGTGTGTGCAACATGCTTGCTTTATAGTGCAGGTGGTTTAAATTGCGGTTAAAAGTTAAAATCCCATTGTCATTATGTCATCATTTTAACAAAAAAAAAAAAAAAAAATTGCATTTACTAGCTTAATTCCAGTTGAACTACCCAGTAGTCGGTGAAACAGGAATTGCGCAAGCGACCTTCCACTCCAGGAGTTCCTACACTCTCAAACAATATTTGAATAATATAGCTACTCATCATCAGTGACTTCTAGTAATAGCTTTATATTGTAAGGCCATTTATGATTTATTATTCATAATGTTTAATAAGATTAGTTAGCCTAATTTAGCTTGATATATTAGCCTAAGCTAGCCTTTTTTTTTAAGCCTAATAAATAAAATAAAAAATTGACATTTATTTATATATATATATATATATATATACAGTCAGGTCCATAAATATTGGGACATCGACACAATTCTAACATTTTTGGCTCTAAACACCACCACAATGGATTTCAAATGAAACGAACAAGATATGCTTTAACTGCAGACTGTCAGCTTTAATTTGAGGGTATTTACATCCAAATCAGGTGAACGGTGTAGGAATTACAACAGTTTGCATATGTGCCTCCCACTTGTTAAGGGACCAAAAGTAATGGGACAGAATAATAATCATAAATCAAACTTTCACTTTTTAATACTTGGTTGCAAATCCTTTGCAGTCAATTACAGCCTGAAGTCTGGAATGCATAGACATCACCAGACGCTGGGTTTCATCCCTGGTGATGCTCTGCCAGGCCTCTACTGCAACCGTCTTCAGTTCCTGCTTGTTCTTGGGGCATTTTCCCTTCAGTTTTGTCTTCAGCAAGTGAAATGCATGCTCAATTGGATTCAGGTCAGGTGATTGACTTGGCCATTGCATAACAGTCCACTTCTTTCCCTTCAAAAACTCTTTGGTTGCTTTTGCAGTATGCTTTGGGTCATTGTCCATCTGCACTGTGAAGCGCCGTCCAATGAGTTCTGAAGCGTTTGGCTGAATATGAGCAGATAATATTGCCCGAAACACTTCAGAATTCATCCTGCTGCTTTTGTCAGCAGTCACATCATCAATAAATACAAGAGAACCAGTTCCACTGGTAGCCATACATGCCCACGCCATGACACTACCACCACCATGCTTCACTGATGAGGTGGTATGCTTAGGATCATGAGCAGTTCCTTTCCTTCTCCATACTCTTCTCTTCCCATCACTCTGGTACAAGTTGATCTTGGTCTCATCTGTCCATAGGATGTTGTTCCAGAACTGTGAAGTCGTTTGGCAAACTCTAATCTAGCCTTCCTGTTTTTGAGGCTCACCAATGGTTTACATCTTGTGGTGAACCCTCTGTATTCACTCTGGTGAAGTCTTCTCTTGATTGTTGACTTTGACACACATACACCTGCCTCCTGGAGAGTGTTCTTGATCTGGCCAACTGTTGTGAAGGGTGTTTTCTTCACCAGGGAAAGAATTCTTCGGTCATCCACCACAGTTGTTTTCCGTGGTCTTCCGGGTCTTTTGGTGTTGCTGAGCTCAAAGGTGCGTTCCTTCTTTTTAAGAATGTTCCAAACAGTTGTTTTGGCCACGCCTAATGTTTTTGCTATCTCTCTGATGGGTTTGTTTTGTTTTTTTCAGCCTAATGATGGCTTGCTTCACTGATAGTGACAGCTCTTGGATCTCATCTTGACAGTTGACAGCAACAGATTCCAAATGCAAATAGCACACTTGAAATGAACTCTGGACCTTTTATCTGCTCATTGTAATTGGGATAATGAGGGAATAACACACACCTGGCCATGGAACAGCTGAGAAGCCAATTGTCCCATTACTTTTGGTCCCTTAACAAGTGGGAGGCACATATGCAAACTGTTGTAATTCCTACACCGTTCACCTGATTTGGATGTAAATACCCTCAAATTAAAGCTGACAGTCTGCAGTTAAAGCACATTTTGTTCGTTTCATTTGAAATCCATTGTGGTGGTGTATAGAGCCAAAAATGATAGAAATGTGTCGATGTCCCAATATTTATGGACCTGACTGTATATATATATATATATATATATATATATATATATATATATATATATATATATATATATATATATATATATATATATATATATAAATAATAATAATAATAAAAACACTTTTTTTAACCCTTTGCTTGAACAAATTTTGTAATGCCTATGGAAAAAATAAATGGAAAATATACAATGGCTGGAAAACTGATCTGACCTGACCTGATCTTACCTTTTGGAGAAGTAATTGGTCATAGTAAAATCCCTCAGGTAATGTATGCAGGGTTCACACATACTTTAGTATGTGTACTACCTATAATAGTAGTAGTGCTTCAAAATTCTAGATTTTACCTGTAACTGAGCCAAAGGCAGTTTAAGAAGTGGTCAGTCACTGTTGTCCTCTATTCTCTATTTTCCATGAGAGGAAAAATAGGTACAATTAAATGCTCTCCATTTCAGCTTTTTGTTGCCTTGGTAACGTGACCAAACCATCATTTCCTGCTTTCAAGGTCAAGCCTTAAATTGCTGCAGTGGCAGTTCCAATTCATCTCAGTGACATTTGACACTCTCTCTGTTCCATTCTCTTCTCTGTCTCCCTCTGTCTTTTTTCCACACTGATGCATTAGAGATATAAAATTGTATTTCTGTCTCAGCATATTTGAAATGTATGTTGGTGTATGTAAAGTATTCTGTCATGTTAATATGCTGAAGTCACAGGTTGACTGGCTCCAAAAATAGCATGGTAATCTGTCGTCACAATCATTGCGCATGCAAAAGTGTGTGTGTGCAGCCACCATAAGGTAGACCTGCTTATCCCACCTGGTTTTCCCGTGCTTTTTTTCCATGTTGTAGCTAGGAGCCGTGCACGTGTTTGCACGTGTGAGTTTGGTGGGGGTGCGAGGGGGATGGTGCATGAGACAGGAAGAGCAATAGAGAGCGCTGTTCTCTAAGGACGAATGCAGACACAGCAATTAATGCAGTGTGAAGGACACTAGATAAATGCCACTCCATCTCCCAGCACTAAAGACAGGAGACCACCTTATCCTGAGGAACCTGCGCTAATATATTCTGACTCAAAATGTAGACATATCTGTAAAATAAGAACAAGTGTGAATGAGAAGTAACAGAAACAGGGAGCCATATGCTCGATATGAATAAATTGGCTTACCCGTCACTGGGGATAAGAGCTTATGTGAACTTCATTATTTTGGGATTATGTTATGACTCATGCAAATTTAACTTGATTGCAAAATCCCTCGATGCCTATGTGCTCTTTAAAGTGACAGATCACATAAAAATGAAAATTCAGTTATCATTTACTCAAACTCATGTTGTTCCAAACCTTGCGTGAAACACAAAAGTAGTGAATGGAGACCAGGGAAATGATGCTAAAAATATTCTTTTTTCCTTCAGCAGCAGAAAAGGAGCCATACAGGTTTGAAACGAAATGAGGGTGCGTAAATGACAGAACTTTTATTTTTAGTTGAACTGTCCTTTAATATAAAAATAGCTGGAAGATATTGCCATGCAGAAGTTTATCTCAATGTCACTGTGAGGAACTAAAGTGTTCCTGTATTATAGGAGTAGTTTGTGGTTTCAAGTACCCACACAATTGTTCTGAAGAGGAAGAACTGGTCTGTTTTGTCATGGTGATTTGAAAGCTGTTGTAAACATATGTTTTGTCAATCCATTGTTTAAATAAGTTCCAGAATGCACACTGTATCAAATGAAGACCTGCATTGAGAAAAAGTAACGTTAAATTCTGAATATAAATTTGCACATGTTGGGTTTTTTGTGCACACTATGGCCTTACATGACCCTGCACATAATATACCACTGGAGGGCTGCAGGCTGAGGCATAGGGCTCGCTGCAGCCTGCGGTGGACATCCAACCCCGCCCACATCCAAGGGTGATGTCGGAAGCCACGCCCATCACTAATACAACCCCACCCATGTCCGAGTATGATGTAGAAAACCACGCCCATATCAAATACGACACCTTTTGATTCCCCATCCCCGTACCGGGGAAACCTGTTTTACTTATACACATTTTCTTATTTTTGTGAAGGATGTCTAGGCTAAAATGGCACAACATAAATCTAATATATTTAATATGTCTAATATACGGATTTCGTCATCATAACAGCCTGTAAAACGCTTGCATTGGGCACATTGTTAATAAAAACTTTTAAACATTACCTTGTTCACTTGTGTAATGAGATAAATTCATATTTATTACGATCGATTTTGACCTACACTAAGACAAATTTTAAATGTATCATAATGGATAATTAGATGTTGGTGTTGTAAAAGTAAAAACGCTTAACACATTTTCAGTCATTTATTCTTGTCATTTAATTTCCTAAAGATGTGTTCCACTTATCATAAAGTGTTACGCCTAACATTTGAATGACAGAATCAATAGTCCATATGCAGTAGGCATCACATACATAGGCTGAATAGCAATTGCTTGCTTTGATAGATTATATACAGTAAGTAACATGACATTGACCTTCAAGCCTTGTTCATCAACACAACTTGATATGAAATGTGTCTGGGTTCTCCACATACATAAAGATGATTAAAAAAAGACATCTATTGATTCATTGGGTATTTTTATATTTATTATTTTATAAAAAAATAATTAAATTTAACATTATATTTATATATATATATATATATATATATATATATACACACACACACACACACACACACACACACACACTACCAGTCAAAAGTTTTTGAACAGTAAGATTTTTATAAATTTTTTTTATTTTTTTTATTTTATTATTATTATTTTTTAAGAAGTCTCTTCTGGTCACCAAGCCTGCATTTATTTGATCCAAAGTACAGCAAAAGCAGTAATATTGTGAAATATTTTTACTATTTAAAAAAACTGCTTTCTATTTGAATGTATTTTAAATTGTAAGTTATTCCTTTGATCAAAGCTGAATTTTCAGCATCATTACTCCAGTCTTCAGTGTCATAAATAATAATTTATTTATTTTTTTGAGAAAGAAATTATAGAAATTAATATTTTTATTTAACAAGGATGCTTTAAATTGATCAAAAGTGATAAGACAAAATATCTCAAAAGATTTCTATTTCAGATAAATGCTGTTTTTCTTAACTTTCTATTTATGAAAGAAATAATGTCTTTTGAGAAGCAAATCAGAATATTAGAATGCTTTCTGAAGGATCATGTGACTGGAGTAACGATGCTAAAAATTCACCTTTGAAATCACAGAATAAATTAAATTTTAAAATACATTCAAATAGAAAAGTTATTTTAATAGTAAAAATTCAAATTCAAAATTTGCATTAAATAAATGCAGGCTTATTGAGCAGAAGAGACTTCTTTAAAAAAAACATTAAAAATCTTACTGTTCAAAAACTTTTGACTTGATGTGTATGTTTAACAAAAATATGTCCCAACTATCATCAAGTCTGAGCAGTTGATTGAACAGTTGAATGATCAGATAAACAGTTCTTTAAATGCAGTACACAGAGAGATTTCTTGCTTTGATAGATTATTCACAGAACATGCCATGGACTTTTAGGCCTTGTTAATCAAGTCAATTTGATATGAATGTGTCCAGCTCCTCCAGATACTCAAAGATGAATAAAAAGACATCTCTTGCTTCATCCGATTCTCCCCCAGGTAGTCTTTGATGGCATTCTGTTGATTTTTACTGTCCATCTGGAGAAAGGCAGGTCCTGTCACCTCCCCACGGAATAACTCACGGTGACTCTGTATCCAGCACAACACTGGGCCAATGTCTCTTACAAACTTCCATTTTATGTCCTCTTGGTGCTCCTGTTAAAAATAGAGACTACATATGTGTTGGGGGATATGTGAGTCCACTAAAAAGTATTTACCTCATCATTCTACATACAAACATATTTATCACAAAAATCAATCAATATCTAGAGCAGGGGTGCCTAAACTCAGTCCTGGAGGGCCGGTGTCCTGCAGAGTTTAGCTCCAAACCCAATTAGACACACTTGAACCAGCTTATCAAGCTCTTATTACGCATTCTAAAAAGGTTGAAGGGATACAGCTCCGACCGGAAACGAACAATGAAATTTAATTTTCTACCTATTAGATTGTGTTTTATTAACGTCTACACCTACCCTAAACCTACCCATTACAATAATGCAAAAATAATTATTGTTGTACAGTGAGACAAAAATTACGCTGTATTGATGTGTGCATGCCCAGTAGCGCCATACGTATCCCTTCTAGCCTTAACCTTCTAGAAACTTCCAGGCAGGTGTGTTGAGGCAAGCTGGAGCTAAACTCTGCAGGACATTGGCCCTCCAGGACCGAGTTTGGGCACCCCTGATCTAGACAAATGCTCTCACTATACCTCCATGCACCACTGCATTGCTTATGTGGTCCTCCAAGTGAACTGTAAAGAGTAATTTTCTTGACTGGTGAAACCGCAGCAGGGACCCCTCATCCCTGCAGAAATGTGTAAAATGCTGATAAAACATGACAAACAGTTACAATCATTATGTGATCTTTCCATTAATATAAAATAATACAAAGATAATTTGTCACATACATTCTCCAGCAAGACATAGTGAAATGATGCAGATGCTCAACCAAATTACTGTGCAAGGGTACTGTGATCAGTGTGTATCATTAAAAATATCATATGTATGTGAGTGAGTGTATTGTGTGTGTGAGAGAGAGAGAGAGAGAGATGAGTGTTATGTGTTTTATGTTGTAAGACTCAGTGCACTATATACTATATATAATTATCTATCTATCTATCTACACATGTATGTGTACACACACACTCACACACAGTGCAGTGATTCTTACGTTCTTACGACATAAAATGAATGCTGAATGAACATGAATTTTTTTTATATCCTGCCCCCCACACATAACAACACTCATCTCTCTCACTCACACACACACACACATAAATATATATGTATATTTGTTGCTAGCTAAGTAATAACGTGCCTTTGTGAAGTTCAAAACACATACTAAACATGCCGAACTGTTGTTTATGCACGACGCACACATTCTAGTGATGTTACATACAGTATTTCTCACGAAGCTGTGAGCCGGAGCTATTGTTTTCAGAGAACCACGTGATCATCGAAAAACGAAGCCTCACGTTCTGTCCAATCACGTGCGCGTGTCCGAAACCCCAGATCTTACTTTACGAGTAAGTTTTCATTCAGACTTATTCAATTACATTTTTAAATACCCAGTCATACAATATGAAGAATAAAAATGATTTCATAAAAAAAAATAATAATATTTGGCATATGCAATTCCTATATGTGTACATTATTATTCTATTACATCATACTGATATTCATATTGGCATTTAATGCCACAGTTGGGTAAATTATTTTATCAGAGAGAAATTCAACAAACACACACACACACACACACACACACACACTCTGTTAGGCTTTTATTTGTGCACGTAACAGTCGATCTATGAAATTTGTGATCGCTGCTTCGTCCGACTGTGCGTCTTTCACAGGCTTTTGTCTGCTATATTTTTTATTAACCACCAGATAGCGCTGTTTTTGACACTCGCGAAGCTTTGAATCTTTTCCCGAAACAGTCAGAGAAAAGCCTCAGTGCTTCATTTACCCAGCACTAACACGTTCTTAAAGTTGTCAACGTTTTAAGTATTGACAAAGACCAATTTTTTTTTTTTTTTTACTTACCGATAAGGCAGACAATTTCTTCTTTTGTAGCGGTTGGCAAACAATACGACTTATCTTCTTATCGATGCTTCTTCCTGTTTCAAAATGAATGAGCCTGTGACGTATTTGGACATGGGCGTGGCTTGTGACGTCACACTTGGACGTGGGCCGGAATAGAAAGGGTGAGTTCCCGGATGTCTAAAATCTAAGGTGAGCATTTTGTGTATACAGTTCCTCATAAGGTACCATAAAAGCATGTCTAATGAGCTAAACAAATTTAAGGTATATTTAAATACTACAATGCTTATTTCACCATTAAATATTGAGTCATTAGTAGATGGAAAAAGTTTGAAATAATTGAAATAAATAAAATGTAGGACTAAAAATGAATTTACTGAACACAGGATGTCATAGGCAGCAAAGGATTCTGCATTCTGCCTTTGAACTATGAACAGGCAAATTCATCTTAGTATGCAATCACTGGTAGAACAGTAGTTCTGTCAGGACCACTATTGCCAAAGATGATTGACAGTTAGCATACAGTTTGGACTGGTGGTATGGTTCTGTTCAGGCAAAAACTCCCTGCCCATCCACGCAGCCAAGCATGGAAAAGAGCAGGAAGAGCAGTGGTAACACCCTTAGGGTAAACAGAACAGAACCAAATGTAGCAGATGTCATTAATGTTCTTAATGACAATTTAAGGTAACATAATTCAAGATGAAGGGGTCTGATTCAATAAGGAATAGCAAAAGGTCAAGTCCTGACTGTAGACGAAAGGAGGAGCTGGGGATGGAGGAGGCTAATTAACTCCTGAGGAAAGCTGCTGAATAATACTGAATGGACCTTATGTATTGATGCTGTGATATTCCTATAGACCAATTCGGTGTTTGCAAACAGTGATGACATGTTTTGTGGGTGGAGTCTATCTGGTGGCAGAAAATAACAGTTTTCAAGTAGCAGTCTATGGAAGCCATGAAATAAAAGAATAAAAAAGGTAAATTTGTGTTAATATTTCAAATTTCTGACTTTATTCTCGCAATTCCAAGATTATATCTCACAATTCTGATAAGGAAAAACAACTCGTCATTCTCTCTTTTCCTCTCTGCTCTGAATCATGATTTTATATCCCTGACTTCTGGCTTTTTTTCCTCAGAATTGACAAATTCGCTATTGTTGAGTCAAATCGAGTTATAAAGTCTGAACTAGGAGATATAAACTTGCATTTGCGAGAAAAAAAGTCAGAGTTGTGAGAAAATAAATAAATGTTATGTAAAATGTTAATTGTAAGAGGTTTAAATAGTATTTCATGATGTAACTGTAGGACTAATACAATATGTCCCCTATGAACTGCATATGTGAATATTATGTAGAACTATTGTTTAAATCAAATTTATGTTTTAAAAGTAGAGTAACCATAGCATGTTTCATCTGCATTTAGCTTCAAATGGTGTCTTTGACAACAGTATTCTATAAAAATGTTTGCATTCCGATTCTGACATCTAAAAGCACAACAGTACATAATTTTTTTCTTATTCTATGATTCGCTCCACTTGTTACCAGTGTTTTTCTGCCACCACTATGCGTGCACAGCTGCAAGTGACATAACTGTGATGTCTATCCAAATTCTATCTATCCAAAGGTCTATCTATCCTCAACAATAATCAAAGACCACTTGTTTTTTTCAGTTGTTTGCAATTTACTGAATCAGTATTAAGGACAAGCATTTTTTAAAATTGAATGTCTACCTGATAAAATATTTATATATCATAACTAGAACAGATATATTCACTAAAAAAAAATTCCCATGGAGTTTAACAATTTTAATAAATTTATATGACTCTTCCAGGTTGAAATTAGGCTACGCGTACAGTATATCCTTGTTTTTCAAAACAGTGGGAATGCTGGTCCTTCAAAGAGAAAAAAGATGTTAAACTTATTTTAATGTTTGTTTTATTATATTTTAAATCATCTCAAGTCATCTCGAGGTCCCCTGGTTGAGAATCACTGTGGTAGAACCTGCAAATATGTTGCCTTTTCAGTGGAGTTAAATGAATGTATATCTGAAGGAAACAGACAATCTTAGGAAAGTTTCGAAGGCATTTTTTTTTTTTATCTTACCTCTGTTAATAAAGCACTGTAACTGCTGTATTTGGCTAATTACTTTTTTCATTTAATAAACCTTTTTGTTGTTGTCAAAACTTTTAATATGTGAACCTTATTTTCAGTTTTTACGGTTACTTTACAGTTCAGGATGTTACAAGAAACATTGGTGTTGTTTCAAAAGAACGTTGCTACCCAAACAATATGTAGTTCTATTCTAATGTCAAAATTTTCAGAAACAATTTTTGAGCTGACGATTCCAAGAGTTTTTTTTTTTCTTCACAGGAATGAATTCAAGGCTATGAGGGATTCTGTGTTCTGTGTGTTCTGACTGTACTGATGTTTAACAACATAGCAGTTGCTCAGCTGACAAAATATTTTTCTGAAAGACTTTTAATCATAAAACAGTTATGAAAGTTACATGTGATCTATGACCTTTATACAGCACATGCCATTGTAAAGACTGTAAATCTAGCCTTCACAGCCTCATTTCATCCATCTAAAATACTGATGTTTGATCTCTCATATACACCTAATTACTCTGGTATCATAAAGTTGCTTTAGCAGTAGACCTTCAGTCGAGTGATGGATGCAGTGACCAGAAACCACCAGCAGATGACAAGAGTGTGAGCAGGAGTGCTGCAGGAAGCCTTTAGGACAAGGTCACCTTAACATACACACGCCTTCCAGTGAGGTCATTCAACTAGAAAATATATAAATTCTCTTGACTGTATTCAGACTATACCTGCTCAATAGAGGCCTGGAGGAGAACAAAATGAATGTGTTGCAGTAGTCATTTACTATGATGAGACATAAATTCATGGAAAATGGAAAATGTATATAATACCTGCTGTCACATTCCGTCTTGTTAGTATTTAAACCTTATTTTCCTACAAACTTTCCAAGGAATTGCAGACAGATATTCTCAGAAGAGAACTGCTTCAGTCAATAATGAAAATTGGCAGGCCACAACAGTAAATACTGCAACAACGCTACCCGGTAGGGGACTGATGTGTAGCGGTGTCCTTGACGGCAACGGATGTTCTATTATCTCTAAAATCATGCAGGAAATGTTGCTTAAACACATGCTAATACTGCTTGACTCAGCTTTACGGTATATACAAACCGCTTCTGTACACCACAAACCTCTCTATCTAAGAATCTGTGGTGAAAACAGCTCTTGTGGGTGGACAGTACAAAGGTCATATATGAATGTCCACTTTAAACCTAACGCTTTTTAACTTAGTACAGCTTTTTTGTTTTGAATAATCGAAATAGCATACAGTATTCCTATCATACACCAATTTGAGTGATGTAAACAATGACAATCTAATGCAACGGTTCTAACTTAGTGGTTTTACATTTTAAATTTTCATCACTTCTAAGAATTCAAAAAGGTCCACATTATGATAAAAAAAAACAAAAAAAAAAACATGTTATGACTTTAGTCACGACTGAATTGCCTCCTGTTACCATTTTGATGATAAGCAGGACATGTTCATGGGTCAATGTCATCACTGCATTGAAATGGTCTATTGGTCATATCTACCATTTTGTTTCAATTTGGAGGTCGAGGAAAAATTTGCCACTAAAAAAACAGCTGATAAAAAAAAAGAAAAGGAAAATTTCCTGAAAATGTACTCACTCTCAGGCCATCCAAGATGAAGATGAGTTTGTTTCTTCATTTAGTACAGATTTGGAGAAATGTAGCATTACATAACCTGCTTGCAAGCGAAAACAGTCTTAAACAGTTATAAACAAATATGTTGGTAGATTATGATCAGCTGTTTGGACTCTCATTCTGACGGCACCCATTCACTGCAAAGGATAAATTGATAAGCAAGTGATGTAATGCTAAATTTCTTCAAATCAAACTCATCTACATCTTGAATGGCCTGAAGGTGGGTGAAATTCATTTTTGGGTGAACTATTCCTTTAAAAAGCCTTGCACAGGGTGCAGAGATACAATTATAATTAAATAAATTAAAATGTCAGAAAGTGCTTGGAGGTAGAGTGTCATGTCTGTTAAAAAATACACAATAACTATCCATTAGTGTCTCCTGTAAATCCAGATGGAGTTTAACAACCAAAAGACACCTTAGTGTGCATGCATATCGTGCATTAGTAAAAATGCTATCTCTGTATTGATCCACTAAGTATAACTCATGTCTATATTAAACTTTTAGCAACGATCACTGCTGCATTTAGACACAGCTTGAAACAATGAGGTCATGAAGTGGAATCCTGTTATATTTAGCCTATGGTGACTGACTGGAGGGGAAAACGGCAAAAAGCATCTGTCTGCAGTGTTTTGATGAGTCTCTTGCAGCTCTCTGGGTGCTCCTGTAAATTCCAAGCCCATTGCACATAGATACGGTTGAGCTAGTTGCCATGGCAACAGAGGCAGTGACTAAGCATGTGTCTTCTGAGGTGACAGACGAGGCTTGTTATTTGATGGAGAGACAAACCTGTTTCATGCTCTAAAAAGTGAAGTGAAGCTGTTTATTCATGTTGAGGGTCCTTGAAGATGCTTCAAGGTGTTTGGAGGACAAACACACCTTCAAGCACCTTCAGGACATGGCATTAGTGTGAAATAATGGAAGAGAAGTGTGCTCATCGTGCTTTCAAATTCACCGCAAGCATCAATGGCCTTCCTTGTTAAAGAAAATATGTAAGAAAGGATGTGGTTGATGCCCCAGAGATATTATATAACAAAGATAATCTATGTAAGGGATCATTTACAGTCAAGTCGGTCATTATAGCAAAAAAATAAAACCAGACAGGATGATCGGGAACTTGTCTGGGATTGTATTCCAATAATGACCAGCTGACTGTACATTATCCCACTTCTTATACGGCAACTTACGAATTACATAAATAAATGGACATGAAATATTGATTTTAGTATAAATTATATTATGTGAGAAGAAAGAGACCATAGCGTAAAATGAGAGACATTAAACTTTTTTTATTTATTTTTTTGTTGTATTTTTGACCGCATAATTCTGTATGTGACCAATCAGAATCAAGTATTCTAGAGACACGTTTAAAGCAATAGTTCACACAAAAATGTCAAATTGGATGAAAATTTACTTACCCACAGGCCATTCGATATGTAGATGAGTTAATTTCTTCAGTGGAACAGATTTGGAGAAATGTAACACTACATTTCTTGCTCATTATCTATAATATTTCTTTCTCTGGTGAAAAAGTTGTCTTGTCAGAATCAGGAGAGAAATATGCACAGATTAAGCACTACTTATAAGTTTACGACAAGTGAACAGCTCTAAACAAATATGTCTGTGGATTTTGATATAAAAAGGACATCAGGAGATGGAGGAAGCATCTTTTTCACTGAAGGAGCATCATTATGATTTTTTATTATTTTTTATTTATTTGTTTATTTATTTTTTGGAAGCAATGGTTTCAATTTAAAATGTCTTTATAATGGATTTGTTTCATGCAGCTTTTCACTTTACAAGATGTTAACAGTTGGACTGGAGTTATGTGGATTACTAATGGATATTGTGATTATTATATCAGCTGTTTTATGCAAATGTTCATTTTTGGTGAACTGTTCCTTTAATAATATATTTTAACCAAAGAAAAAAGTGTCCCTGAAAATTACCAACAGAATCCATGTGCATCGTTTTTACTACAACATCCGAATTAGCTTGTGTCTACCTCATTGGTTCAAACATCACAGTGGTTACTAATGAATCAGTAGTATCCATATAAAGTTTCACATTCTTCCAACATCTTTGCTGAGTAATCTAAAATAGCTATATCACCTGGAACATCAGCAGAGGAAGTCAGTGTTTGGTGTGACGATGTCTTATCTTCTGATCTACAACTCTTTGTTGGGACACCAGCCAGAAAAGACTTTCTGTCCTTTTTCTTCTTTTTTCCCCCCATATACAACTTTTACAGTATTTCTATTTTTAATTAGATTATTTCAGGATATGAGTAAAGTAGATCAATGTCAGGCCTACATTGACGATCCATACTAGATGAAGGACAGAGAAAGTATGTGAGTTTAAAATGTAATAGGCCTATATGCTCATTTGCCTAAACATGAAAAGCACATCTTATATTAATCATTATAATATTAATTCAGACTTCCTTTTCTGTATATAGTTCAGTTAAAAATGACTCTCAGATTTAGAATGTGGACTTTTGGTGTCAACTGTAAATCAGACAGTGTCTTATGTGTTACACATTAGCGAGAACAAAGTGTGTATCTGTGTATGGTCAGGAATATCAGCCATAAATTATCTTAATGTGTACTGTCAGAGAATGATTTAGTGCTTAGTGTCTCCTTATGAACTCACCTTGAGTTTGACAAATATGATCTTGAAAATTCCGTTTTTGACATTTTTGACATTGACGGCTCTGCCTTTTTTGTGCGCTGTATTTGTGATTCAGTCTACGCTCTGTATACATGTAAACAGTGTTCCAAGGTGGTTCAGTGCTTGGTCAAAGGTGCATGTGTGGGTGGGTGGGCGTTCATGCACCTCTGTGCACTCGTACGGGGTGTAGCAATCAATATCACTTCACTTCTAGAAACTTCCAGGCCCTTTCTTCCTATTTTCTTATCTGTTCAAATAATCCTTCATTTCATATTCCTACACTTCAGCATGCACATGTATTTTTATGGTGTTGCATTGCAGACATAGCAGATTTATAGTTATACAGTTAATTAATAAGCTCTTTTTTAGTGTTTTGACATGTCAGTCGTTTACTTGAATATTAGCAGCACTCACAGTTTGTGTAAAACCTTATGATTTTGTTTTCCGGCATGATTTGAGAAAGATACAAAGATCATCTTGTGCTTCAATGAAAGTAAGAACATCTGACCTTTCTTACAAAGGAGTTCATTGTGATGGTCAGCTAAGTTCAAATGTGCTCATACTAGCTCAAAAATAGCTTCTATTCAATAGCTTCTTACGTCATTTTTCACTCCACTTTTCCTCTCAAACTTTTGGTCCACATAGTTTACATTTGTCTGCACACTTCTTATTACGGTTTTATTGTTCATTCCAAATACTTTACAATGTTATAAATTTAAACACACATGAAAACTGTTTAATTGCTGCCTTCTTTAAGTAGAATCAAAGTGGTGTTTAAGTAACAGCCTGCAGTGGTAGGTTAATTGCACCATTTGTACCATTTTGAAATTAATTTGCATAGAAGAAAATCATGCTGAAACTTAAAACGCAAGTAGAAATGACAGAAACGGTTGTTCTGACAAGTTTAATAGATCATTATGTCATTGTTAAGACATAATGATAAAAACATTTTCCAGTGCAAAGAGGCATATGTTCATCCATCTGCATGCGCTGTCTAAATATAACAGCTTGAAAATCCTAAAAACAGCGCCTTTTTATTTATCCGTTTCCAACTTCTAAACGCGGAACGCGGCTCTTGCGTCATGCGTTTTTACATCATTCCCTTCAACCTGTCCCGTTCTTACAACGGCTTCTACGTCTTTTTTACGCAACACTATTGTAAAGTGATTCCCACCCCAATTTCGTATGCTGCACGACCGTGTTACGTGATTGGAGGTTCTGTTTGTGATTTGCTCTGGGTGGCGGTGGGCGGGACCCGGGCGCTCCGCGGGATATATTACGCGGGGCACCTTGGAGAGAGCCGGGTACGGCTCAATGTCACGGTGGGCTTAAGTGCTCCAGGAAGGGGTGTATTGTTCCAAAGGAGGCAAGAAAGGAGACACGAGGGAATTCGCTGCCCAAGGGGATAAACTAAACATTACAGTGCACCATGCCCGCTCAAAATAAAGATGATGGAGGATGGAAGAAGTTTTTATGGAATTCGGAGAAGAAGGAATTTCTGGGACGCACCGGTGGTAGTTGGTGTAAGTATAACCTATAGATGTCATATCGAAAATATCGCTCGATTTCAGCACGCTGGACAGCGCTGTGATGCCTGTCATCGCCGTTTCTATAGCAGCAGGTACAGATAGACTGCCAGTCTGGTCACGATGCAACCTGTGTGATTTGACTTTGCAGCAAATGTCTCACGGACTTTCATACATCGATATACATGCCCAACGCACGATTTTCCGTGTCAACGGATGTGTTTTGGCAGCTCAAAGCATTTTTAAACAAGTAGGCGTATTGTTTGCTGTTCTCTGTATCCCACCTGTTTCGTTGAGACTACTCGGTCTTTAGTCACGCTTTATGTGTTTTCGATTTTCTTCCTAAATATAAAGATATATGAACGTATAACGAACGCTGTGCGTGAAACCGATGCCAATGCAAGAGCAAAAGGTCAGCAAAGGACAGCATCAGATTATTGATCAGTTCGATTTTTGCTGCTCAATGCCAAACTGAAATTGAATAAAATGATTTTCCTTCTCAGAAATAAATAATTAAACAAATAACGAGAAGGTGAAAGGCTCGTGTTTGTTAAAAAGCTGCTTGTTTCATGTCTGTGCTTGCCATGAAATCAATCAGCATGTCATTTAATTAGCATACTTGTCATTATTAACGTGATACACGTGGAAAGGGTTAAAAATGCATCATTGTTCAAGGTGACTCAAGGTGAAAGGCCTAGTCTTTTGGGTCTGACTGATTCATCTAAGGTTGCACTGAATACTGACGTCATGTTTTTTGAGGCAGCAACAGTTTCTAATTGATGCCTTCAGTTTTACAGAAGTAGCCTACCTAATGTCTAAAGTTAACTCTGTTGTCTGAATCTGCTTTCCAGTTCATATAATTTCATCTCAAAGTACCTATTGAATGTGTCTAGCCAGTCGAAAAATCCATACAGGAGCTATTAAGTGTAAAGTTCAAGACGATGGGTGTCCATAATGAGTCGTGCCTTATCAAAGCAATGCATAACTAGCTTCTAGAAGAGGAAGGACACATATAAACATAGAAGTCAGTCCATCTCCCGAGATTTCTGATGGCCATTACATCATCTAATATGATGACATTCGCTGGGCTTTAGTCCCAGTGACCCTCTGACATTGCTTTATGCACCACTGGAAACCACACAGACCATATGCCCTTGCCTAATTGTGCATGGGAAACTGAAATATAGTTTAGCACTGTAATGATTTAATTGGAACTAATTCGAATGTGCATCATCTGAACAGTCTGTCTGTGAATTATTTTGAGATAAAGTGGACAGACTGGTTTAACTGGTTGGGAAAGAACGTCAGAAATGACTTTACTGGTTTCACTTCACTATGATGCCCCAACACATTGTTTATGTTTGAGACATTGAAATTACTCATCATGTCCTGTCATGCTGGCACCTCTATATTTTCTGGGGACAGACTGTGAGGACATTTGTATTGCTGGTATGGTGTCAGCAGATTCGCCTGTTTGATGTAGCATCAGTGGGCTTCCTGGGATCAGATTGTTCCAAGTAGTCATTTCCAGTTAATACGCTTTCTTTTATGTATCAATACTCTAAATATAGGTTGTATATGTATACATAAGTTATAGTTAATAATGACTCTAGTTCCAGTAAACATTTTGTGGATTTGTATTGTTTTTTTTCTAAGGAAAGAACACACTTGCTTTATTGCATAACATTTTCAACCATCAGTTCAAATATAAAAGGATTAAAAACAAAATTAATGTCTTTTACAAAAAACTATCACCATTAAGTGCAGTAACAACATCAGAATTGTCTCCACATACTAAAATATGTCTCGTCTCTCTCTTTCTCTCTCCACAGCAAAAATCTTCCTCTTCTATCTCATCTTTTATGGCTTTCTGGCCGGGATCTTTATCGGCACCATCCAGATTCTCCTCCTCACCCTGAGCGATTACAAACCCACCTGGCAGGACAGAGTAGCTCCTCCAGGTAACAGCTCTATTGCAGTGGCTGTCATGTCTTTTATATCTTTCATATAATTTATTGTGAATGTAAACTGAAGTAATATCAATGGGTTTGTGAAGTCCTAGGGGTTTATGATAGAACTGAAGGGGTGAAAAAAATACAAAGTCTATAATTTAAAACATAATTAATACTTTATAAAATAAGTAATATTATGACTAAAATTACAGTTGAAAAACATCAAATTATTACACTTTTAGTTTGAATTTATTATACCTTTTAGAAGACTTGATGAAATAATTTGAATTTGGATAATTTGAAATAATTTGAAATCTTTTGAAATCTTTTTTTTTTCTTCTTTCCTACAGTCTAAAAATAATTTTTCAAAATTGTAAATGAAACAAAGATTATTGGAGTATGTAAAAGTCTATAATTAAAAAAAAAAAGAATAATAAAATGACTAAAACTACAGCCAGAAAATGTCAAAGCATGACATTTTAATCACTTTTGTTGTAGAAAATTGGTCTTTTTTCCCCCCAAGTCATTATACTTTTTGGAAGACTTCATGAAATAATTTGAAGGAATTTTTCTTTTCTACACTATAAAAATGATTTTTCAACATTGTAAACATTTTTGGAGTATGTTTTACAATGAAATACTATTTTAGTCTTTCTGCTTCAAAATAACATGTTTAATTCAGTGCATTACTTGCTGTTTCTTTGTAAGTAATTGTGAAATTTACGCAAATTCAAAGTGAAAATTGTTTCTACACCAGATGTTTAAACAGATTTATAAGGTCAGTTTTTTTAGTTAAAGCCCAGCAAAACTATAATATGCTACTTGCTATTGCTAGTCGATGGCAGTGGTATTAGGTGAAATGGACATTTTCATGCAAGAGAACATTTTGTTGAACAAAAATATGTATATGTGCACACATTAGACAATATTTTGGTTCATTTTCCTGGTAGAGAATTTTTTAAAAGCCCCAAAAATCAAATTTTGTTTTCAAAATATGTATATGTGCACACGTGAGTCAATATTTTGATTAATTTTCCTGGAAGAGAATTTTTTAAAAGCCACAAAAAAATTCATGGGGTTGTTTTCATGGGGTTTGAAAGGTTAGCACATTAGCCTACATAAAATTTCAGGTGGGTTCTTAAGGTCATAGATTTTGGGAACCTGTCTGGTTCCCTGATGAGGGCTTGGACTCGCTGTTCCCATCAGAATCGCTGTTCCTCTTGCAGTTTAAAGTGAGGCTTGAAGGATTGGATCTGTCTGGCAAACATTTGGTGGGTTCAGAGACCAGATCGAGGGCTAAGAGAGCACTGGGCTCTTGAGAATTGATAATCTGACCATTTTACATCACAGCTGATATATTTCACGTTTTCTTGGTAGAACATGTGAGGCATGTGAGGTTAAGGGGAAATAGACTGAATACGACAACAGATACCTTTGAGACACATTAGAACTACAAAACACGCTTTGAAGAGAAACTGATCCCTCTCCTCTTGGCAAGGCTGATTTAGGAAAACGGATCATTGGAAGGATCAAAATGATCCTAATCATGCATTGCAAAGATTTCAGCATTCATTCTCTTTCTTGCTCTAACAATCACAGCATGTTCCTTTATGATTTATTTACATGTCTGAGTCATTGCGAGACCAGGAGCGTTCAAGCTTTGCAAACTGTTTTCAGGAAATGCTTTCTTTCACATGTGATTCTGTTGCAAAAGATGCCATTTCATTCTTCAGATAGGCGTTGTCCTTTTGTCAGATGAATTTGTATCTCGCCAGCCTTTAACTGTTAATATTTTGTGCATAACTTTACTATACTGATAAAAAAGCAGTTATATTGTGAAGGTTCATGCAGTTTCTAAAATGAAATAAAGTATTAAATAATGGTTGCAATATTTTGCTTATTCCTTCAAATAAAGGAAAAAATACGTATTTGTACATTTTAATCTCTAAATATGATCTTTAAAAGCTTATTTGATGTACAGTCAAGCATTAAATTGGTTTTAGACTTGCACAAATAATGTAAGGTGTTTGCCAAACAAATTCTTGTAAGAATCATTCAACTTTTTGGGGAGGTTAAACAGCTGAGGTTAAGCAGATGTTAGACATGAAATTTTTGAAGGCATACTTTATCAAGACTTGACAGAATTCCTCGGAATTTCACAATGATTACTGATATTCCAAAGAAGAACTGAAACAGACTTGAGTCATTTAAAGATTTAGTGCATATAAGTCAAATGATCGTCCAAAGATTTATTGTCTCTTCAAAAATGCAAAGAAATGAATGTAAATAAATCTGAATTCCTTGTATTTGTGTTATTTTGTCTGCGTACAGGGCTCACTCACTACCCACGTTCAGACAAGGCTGAGCTGATCATCAATCCAGAGGATGATGATACCTACAGGGCGTACATCAAAGCCATGAAGGAATTCCTAGACTCCTATGACACAGAAAAACAGGCGGACCTAATGACGTTTGAGGACTGTGGAGGTACCAGATTACACATTTGTTTTCTGTTACTTGAGTCCCAAATGAATATGAATGTTCTCTCAGCAGGATCATGGTTTTCATTAGCCTATAAAATGTAATACTTGCAAGCAAAATACTAGAACATGTTATGAATTACATGTTTGTATCTTTGTATATATTTTTTAGTTATCTCTTTATCTTTATATATGTAGAATTACACACACTCACACACACATAAATATATACAAATATATATAAATATATAAATAATATATATATATATTTTCTATTTTGACAGAACAACCTGGGGATTACAAAAACAGAGGTGATCTAGAGAGTGACATAGAAGTCAGAAAGGCATGCCAGTTTTCGAGGTCTTTGCTAGGACCCTGTTCTGGCATGGATGATCGTAATTTTGGATTCTCAACAGGGAAACCCTGCTTGATTATCAAGCTCAACAGGATTGTAAACTTCAGGCCCAAGGTTTGTTAAATACATACAATAATATTCACAAAATATTTGTAGGATCTTTGCATTTTGTTTCAGAATACTTTTTGTCTCCAAACATATCTGTAGACTGTGAATTAATTGACTAAAGATTCATTTTTATAATACATCAGCAAATTTCTTGTGTTTACAGTGTTATGTAAATGCTTATATAAGTACATGTACACATGCTATTATGCTTTATTCCATAACTGACCTGTTTTATTTTTTTGTAGTTACTTCATGAATTACATTAATTAATTAATTAATTAATTAGTTAATTAATTTGTATAATTTTCCTTATAAAATATTTTGTTATTATTCAGCATTATTATTTTTATTTAATAATAATAATAAATTAATAATAATGAAATATTCTGCAATAACAATGATACAAATTATTATTATTATTTTTTTTTTTTACTTGTGTCATGTTGCATGTGAGTCTAATTTGCTTTTATTAAATTATTTCTTATTTTTCTTTTAGCCACCAACGTCAAATGAAAGCATTCCAGAAGAGGCAAAGCACAAAGTCCAGCCCAACGTGATTCCTCTCCACTGCACAAACAAGGTGAGCAATCATTTTCCTGCTTTACTGAAAACTCGTATTTGCTCTGTAAAATAGTCCAAATGTTGCTAACTGGCAGCACATATTCTCTGGTCTTCCCTGAAACACCTGCAGAAAGAAGAGGATGCAGGTAAGCTCGGCGAAGTGAAGTACTACGGTATCGGAGAAGGCTTTCCCCTTCAGTATTACCCTTACTACGGGAAGCGCCTTCACTCGCATTACCTGCAGCCCCTGGTGGCCGTCCAGTTCGTCAACATCACCCAGAACACGGAGATCCGCGTGGAGTGCAAAGTGTTCGGGGATAACATTTATTACAGCGACAAGGATCGCTACCAGGGACGATTTGATGTTAAAATTGGTGTCATGACCAAATCATCATGACCTCTGAACATAGTACCTCCACTCTCTCCCTATTTAAAGGCAAACTTAGGCCCCTCTTCTGACCTGAGATACAAAGGCACCAGAGAGAAGTTTCTCACCGGTCTTCCACAGTGTTTAACCAAGGGGATGTTTTTTGAATGTACAAGTGTCTCATGTCAGAAAGAGGCCATTTTAGTTTAGGAGAGATTCATTTAAAAAAAAAAAAGAGAAAGAAAAGATTATTTAAAAACACTAGTCTAAAACAACATACCATCTTACACATGTGGGACCTAACATTGTCTGTACTCTTTACTTCAAGCTTTCTGCTTTCAGTCTAGGGTTAGAATGTAAACGCCTGGAGGATTAGCCATAGCATAAAATGTTTATTCTACTACCGAATGAGGTGTCCACGATCAAAAGGGCATGTAGTTTTACTGTAAATTACATTTCCTCTAACGATGTAGCCAGCACTGTTTTGTCCCTCTCGTATTGTAGTACTGCCTCGTGTGATTTCCCTATATTTAGAAAGTGCACAGTAGTTGCATATGTAGGTTGTTTCGAGCCACGCCATGTGTGTGATTCAGCTTCATTTGTCAAATGTGCCTACATATATGTATAGTTACTTAATGGAAATACACTGGCCTCTTAACATTGCCTTTCGGGGGTATTGATGTTCTATCTTTGCATCTTTTAGGTGTATTAGGCAGGTAATGAACCTTTTTTTTTCCCCTAAAATCACTACAATGTAGGGGGAGGATTGTACTTCCCTTTTAATGATTCGTTTTCACTGAATGTAGATGTTGCCTTTGGTTTTATGGTGTCATTCACGTATGGAGGTAACCGCTACTGTAGCTTTGATTTCTTTTACAACTTTGTTTTCTTCTTTGCCTTGTTGTTCTTCTTATTGAAGACGTCACACGGTGCGGTCGAATGTTCCAAATTCCAATATTTATTAAGTGGTGACCTTAAATATTCTGTTCTTGCACATGCTCATTTTCTGCAGAAACTCGTCATGAATGTTAATAATGCCAAAGCCATTAAGATTATTCTAGATTTTATCAGAAGTAATGCAATACCCTGTCCAATCGGGATGTTTTGTAGGTGTGCACAATCAGTGTCAAACATCAGAAATGTCAAATTTCACGAGTCCCATAAGCTCTCATGTTGAAACTGAACTGGAAAAAACTAAACAAAATAAAGCTGAGACTCTAAAGTTGTGCTGTTTTTATTCTATACATCTTCTACGATACTGTTTTAATAAAAAATAAGTCATTTTTTGTTTACTTTTGGAGCTTGAGATTTCACATTCTCTTTAGAAGACACAACCATAAATGAATAGTTCTAAATGAGTGGTTCTTGTTAAGGCAAGCATTACCATTACTATTGGGCATAATTAGGGTTAGGGATTTCAACTAACACTCAGAACACATTGGTACCTAAAATACCTAATTTAACTGGCAAACTAGAGTTTTGCACATGAACCATTAAAAAACAGCATATATATTTTTAACACACTTATTTACTCTGTTTAATCGACACTTATTAGTTTATTAAATATTCTACATGTACATTACCATTATTGTATTAGTATATATTATTAGTAGTAGTATATAACATTATTAGTAGTATATTATTAGTATTATTACTCTTGATTGATTGGAAGGAAATTGATCATTTTAATCAGCAAGGACGGCAAGGATAAATGGATCAAAATTGAAGTAAAGACATTATAAATTCAAAAATGGTTTCTATTTAATATAAAAATTGCTCTTTAAAACTTTCAGTTCATCAAAGAATCCTGACAAAATGTATCACAGCTTCCACAAAAATATTAAGTTGATAAGATTTTTTTTTTTTTTTTTTTCCTGAGCACCAAATCAGCAAATTACAATGATTTCTGAAAGATCAAATTCAGTTTTGCCATTACAGGAGTAAATTACATTTTAAAATATTTTTTTAAAAATAAATAAAAAATAATCATAACACTGTTTTTACTGTATTTTTATCAAATAAATGCAGCCTTGGTGTTGGTTAAATGTTTAACCCAACCTTCTGGATAGTAACCCAACCGCTGGGTCAAAACAACCCAATCGCTGGTTCTGTTGTATTTAACCCAGCATTTTTTAGTGTGTGTGTGTGTGTATATATATATATATATATATATATACACACACACATTACTCACAGAATGTGCAATAAACAAACACAAAACTGTTAATTTGGAAATTGTTAATTTGGAAATAATATGTCTTTCCATATTAAGATTTGCACAGGAGGATTGTAAGTCTATTTATCTACACTGTGGATAAACATTTTAATCACGATATGTATTTGGCAGACACTCCAGCTGATGACATTAAAAGTTAAAGTGCAGACAGAAAAGAGCAAAAGAGAGAATCCAAATGAGACTGACGACAGCTCTCATCGGGCCCCTGCTGGGATGAGATACTGAATAGGCTCCTGGCAAGATATTCTCAAACTTTCTTTTTTTATCTGAATTTTAGGTGTTAGAACACCTAGGAATTGGAAGCAATTCTACCTGCTCTGTCATCATATCACTGGCTGATCTTTGATGGTGATTAACTAATGTGGGCCTTGATGAATTAAAAATGTGCTTTTGCACCCAAGAGGATCTGTGTGCGCCAAGCAGAGCCACCTGATCTCCTCAGACGTGTGATGTCAACGTGAGTCTCACAGTGAGAAAATACTTCAGAATATGATGTGTTTGTGTGAGATAGAGAAGATAGGGGAGGGAAAATGGATGGTAATTACACAGCCTTTGAGTGATGCAAAGTGCTTTTCATTAATTAAATGGCCCTTAAGGACTACATAGCAATCATCATCCCAAAAATATGTCTCAGTTGATTCACATGCATGATTGAAATATTCATTTGAGTGGCAATCCAGCACGACAGAAATAATGCTTCAATCGTGTATTTTGCATTAATAAAACACTTACTAAAAGCTACATTGTATTGACAGAGGAAATATTTTTGTTATTTGTTAGGATAGAATTTGAATCATTTTGCCAAATAAGACAGCAATCCACTTGAGATAACGCATAGATTTTATTTTTGTTCTTAGTGAACTGTGTGTCCTGATTTTAGTTGGACCATCACTGCTAGGAAATAACAATAGTGCTGCATTTCCTCCCGTTGTATGCTATGTACCTGACCTTGAATTTTAGAGGCCAAAAAAAAAAGAAGCTTTTTGTATCCTTCTTCAGCCTTTGTACTGGTACTTTACTCCACAAATATGGTGTCCCTTCGGTTTAAAGC
This sequence comes from Spinibarbus caldwelli, assembly GCA_039654775.1. NCBI lineage: Eukaryota > Metazoa > Chordata > Actinopteri > Cypriniformes > Cyprinidae > Spinibarbus > Spinibarbus caldwelli. The sequence goes on from CM077225.1 coordinate 9,109,607, forward strand.
ATTAGAGTTTATCAAATAAAAGTTTATCAATGACTACAAACTAACATTTTGGTCCCAAATATAGTTTGCCAAATATCATTAGGATATTAAGTAAAGATCATGTTCCATGAAGATATTTTGTAAATTTCCTATGGTAAATATATCAAAACCTAATTTTTGATTAGTAATATGCATTGCTAAGAGCTTCATTTGGACAACTTTAAAGGTGAATTTCTCAATATTTAGATTTCTTTGCACCCTCAGATTCCAGATTTTCAAATTATATCTCGGCCAAATATTGTCCTATCCTAACAAACCATACATCAATGGAAAGCTTAGTTATTCTGCTTTCAGATGATTTATTATTCAGATAAATATTCAGATGATTTATTATTAAAATAAAAAAAAGACCCTTATGACTGTTTTTGTGGTACAGGGTCATATGCAGCCATGTGGGTAGCACATTGTCACAGCTCCACACTTATTTGTTCGTTAATGACGTCATCAGCGACTAGTCGACTTCGACTCGACTTTCATCACATAAACGTCAACTTTAAAAAATCAGAAGTCGTTCAACCCCTAGTATATATATATATATATATATATATATATATATATATATATATATATATATACTAGGGGTTGTATTAAATTAATAAAAAATAAAGATATATATATATATATATACACACACACACATACTGTGACATATATATATATTTCTTTTTTATTAATTTAATAAAAAATAATTTAATACATAAAATAATGGGTAACACTTTACAAAAAGATTAATTGGTTAACATTAATACAACTACTTTAGTTAACATGAGCTAAGAATGAACAATACTTCAACAGCATTTATTAATCTTAGTTAATGTTAATTTCAGCATTTACTAATGTAGTATTAAAATCAAAAGTTGTGCTTGTTAACATTTGTTAATGCACTGTGAATTAACATGAACTAACAATGAATGACTGTATTCTCATAACATTAACAAAGATTAATAAATACTGTATCAAATATATTATTTATTAATATTTTGTTCACGTTAGTTAATACATTAATTAACCTTATTGTAAAGTGTTGCCAAATATTGTAAACTAATAAAAAATAAAAATAAAAATACAAAATAAAAAAGTTCATTTAATTTTAGTTTGAAGTTGGCAGTCCTTTAACTGATTAAATTTTAAAAAAAGTTATGTATACAAAAACAATGCATAGTTTTGTAGTCAAAATATAATAATCAGAGGGAGTTGTGGTTCTATACATCTGGGAAGCAGATCTGGAGGTACCTACAGTACCTATAAGGCCTGCCTGCGTTACCACAAAATGTCCATAGAGAAACATCTCAGTGGGAGAGATGCAACTGTTGATTTATGATAGCTGAATAAGCACCAGGTGCACCTCTTTACTGTTATTTTTGCACACTTCTTCACCTTTTGGAATAATACACACACATGCCATTAATCTAAAGTATATAGTATATGAATTTCTTCACTTCTATTAGTTTGTTTGTTTGTTTGTGATAATTGGATGCCAACTAATAAATCAAATATTTATTTGATTCAGTTTCAAGCCTGTTCATTGAAGGGATGTTCTGACATGTATGTTTGTAGAGAAGGACTCTCAGCCCTCTGTCTGCTTGCTGACCTTCATCTCATTGGCTGGTATATCTGATTGTAATGACCCCCTCCATTCACTCCATTACCCTTCTCCTCTCCTCCATTTGGTATTTTTTTTTTTTTTAATGTATATAGTTGTTAACTGACTATCCATTTGTATGAGATCAAAATACCACAAAGTTAAAAAGAGTCAGGAACAAGTTTACTTTACAGTAAGGTAGATATTTTAATAATTGATAACACCCACACTCACACACAAATATAAATAAAACATAATTATCTATATTCATATCCATTCTAGATACATTTAATTCCTTACACAAATAATTTATGGGATTTAACTGTAAACCAAAAGTTTACTCACTAACAACTGTGAATCAAGCTTTGATGCGTGAAAAATCAGCAAAAGTGCTAACCTGAGGGCAGATAGCAAAATTGCATGTCCTCCACATGGTGTGCCATGATGTTTAAATGACTGCCAGCACATAGTGACTAAAAGAAGCTTTTTACTTGTTTATACGAAGTCATTCTTTCATTATTAACTCATTTTATATGCATCATGTGTTTGCACAGTGTATGAAATTGATTTGTTACTCAGAGGAAACATTGTGCAATAGAGGGCTAAACAGTCATGATGACCTGATCACATTACAGAAACATAAGATCATTATCTTCCTGGTTAGAAACCAGTCCAATTGATTTGAAGATTAATACAATAAAATTCTGAGCAAAAAGAATAATTTTGGGATTTGCTTTTCTCTAAAGTCAACACTGGTGAAGTGATACTGTCATTGTACTCACACTGCTTTGTTGCATTAAGTCTATTAGATAATTCAGATATTATCAGTTCTTACAACAATGAATAAACAGACAATGGAGTGGTCATACTGAATCTTTCTGTAGGTGGAATATGGTATTAAGCTTGAGTAAGCAGTAATGTTCACTTCCTATGTGTGTGCGGATGGTTTAGCAGCGGTGGGGGAGAACAGACTCAGCAAACAATACATGCTACACTGTATGAATAATAGCAATAAACGCAAATCCTCTTGTATCTTCTTCTTCTGCTTCGATAAAGATGTTTTTTTTTTTTTTTGATGGGTTATGTGGTGCATTCCCCCTGGTAAAACAAATCAATGGCACTCATGATTGACCCTGATCTTTAACAGCCCAATAAAATTAGCCTGGGCGGAGTGTTGTTCCCTCTCACGTGTGTCAGCACTGAACAAGAGCATTAATAGAATATGAAATATACAGGCAGTTGTATAAACCATGCTGAGCATGCACCTGTGCTATTTATAAAAACCTTGTCTTTTCTGGAAGGTCTAGTGCTTACATCATGAATATAATCCATATAATCCAAACTGTTACCTTCAAATGCCCTCTGGTTCCTCTGCGCACAGACATGCTCTTATGTTGACTACCTTTTGTCCTTTTTCACACACACACACACACACACACACACAGATGCGCACACACAAACAAATTTACTTTTCTTATCTAAATAAGGGCATACTTTAGAGTATTGTTTTATATACAGCTAACTGAATCAAATTTTGATTCAAAACACACACACACACACACACACACACACACACACATCTTATTTATTCAAGGACATCTGCTATTGGATAAAAAAAAAAAAAATGTTGTCACTGTATATCTCCCACTAATATGTCTAGTAAGATGAAATTTCAATGTGGATGTAGATGGATGTCCTTGGGAAAAAAAAATAATATATATATATATATATATATATAAATTTTTAATTAATATAATTTTTGTTTGGTTTGGATCCTAGAGGATGTCCTTGAATAACCCTAGTGTTAGATTTTTATTGACTTTTACTGTTTTAGAATAAAAACATTCCCAAAGTGAGGTTTTATCTACACAAATCCACACACTGCTTAATATCACAGGAATTGTAGTCTACAATTAATGCTGCAAGCAGCGTTGAAAGGGCCCTCGCACCCAGGCTTACCGTCACCCGGTGGCTTTAGGAAAACAGCGAACGGTCAGCAGTATGCATTTAAAGTGGTAAATACAGGAGGAATACGTCAAAGTCATTTAAAGTGGGTCAAACTTCCTGCTGCCAGCTGGTGGCGCTATAACTGAATATTGGCGTGTAGATGTCTTCAAGCCAGGACTTTTATCAAACATATGAAGTTTGGTGCAGATTGAACATGGTATGTTTGAGTTAGTGTAAAATATGACATATCCTGTTGCCAACAGGTGGCACTGTGATTTTAACTGTGTACTGGCCTTCAGAAGTCTTCTGGCCAGGACTCTTACCAAACATGTGAAGTCTAGTGCAGATTGGACATTGCATGCTTAGTGTAAAACAAGACATTTCTTGTTGCCAGCATGTGGTGTTATGATTCTAACAGGATATTGGCCTTCAGATGAGTTCAGGCCAGGACTCTTATAGAACGTGTAAAGTTTGGGGCAGATTGGATATTGTATGGCTTGTAACAATTTCCTTTTTCCATGGTGAAACATCGCACTTTGTCATGCCACCATGGACACGCCCTTTAACGAAAACTCAAGATCTTCGCAATTTAACATTTCAAAGGCCTTTAGAGTAGACTGGCCAAATATAATGTTGATGTCATTAAATCTCTAGGAGGAGTTTGTTAGAGCGTAAAACATGCCACTTCCTGTTGCCAGCAAGTGGCACTATGACTATAACTGAATATGGGCATTGGCATGTGTTCAGGACAGGACTCTTAACAAACATGTGAAGTTTGTGGCAGGTCGGACGTTGTATGCCTGAGTTATAACAACTTCCTATTTCACTGCGAAACATCGAAGTTTGTCAGGCCGCCACGGACACGGCCTTCAAAGAAAACTCAAGATCTTCACAATTTAACATCGCAAAGGGCTTTAGATTACACTGACCAAATTTGGTGTTGATCTGTTTAAATCTCTAGGAGGAGTTCATTTAAATACAACGCCTGTCTACCGAATTTCGTACATGTATGTAAAACATAGCTCGAGGGGCACTTCGTTGAAATTTTATAGATGGCGCTACTGAGACATTTTGCCACACCCACTTCTGAAACCCATATCAGATGTAAATTTTCGCCACTTCTGGCACGTGTGCAAAGTTTCATGAGATTTCGAGCATGTTTAGGGACTCAAAAATGCAATTCATTTTGGAGAAGAAGAAGAAACTGAGCAATTCCAATAGGGTCCTCGCACCATTGGTGCTCGGGCCCTAAATTTGGTCATGTTTATTTACTTAGATAAACATGAACTGTTTATCTTTCTACCTGGCATTCCTGAAGTCACACCCATTGTAAAGGCACATTTGAGCGGTGTGACATCATCTTCACGCCTCCCCCGTCTCGTGCTGTAATCTGAATCAGTGCGGATTTTGATGACATTTGTTGTAAAGCTAAACATATGCTGATCGTGGCAGAACTTTATCAGTAGCTTCCACGGAGGGATGAATATCACTGATTGAACCTCAGTCTGGAACTGAAAAAAGGAACAAACTGTTCCAGTCTAAAGCTGCAGTTTCCCCCTAACTTGCAAGCTGACCAGGCCAAAGGATCGATGAAGCATGAAAGTTTTAATCTCTTAGACAGACATAAACACGCATCTGAAAAAGCCACTCTCTGCTGAAGAAACACTTCAGTACTTACTTTACACTACACTCTCAGAAAAAAATGTACCAAACTCTCACTAGAGTAGTACATTATATATATATATATATATATATACACACATTTACACATATATACATATACACCTCACTTTGGGAATGTTTTTAAAGTCAATAAAAATCTAACAAAACTTCCTGATAGGGTTATTCAAGGACATCCTCTTGGATCCAAAACAAATAAAAATTATATCAATTTAAATATATATATATATATATATTTAAAGCGCTGTTTATTTTGTAATGCAATGCAATACAATGATTGAAAGATTTACAAATAAACAATCCTCAAAAGTCTGAATTATCATAATTAACATGATAGTTTTAGCAATTTTTCTATTAAAAAAATTTATGAATAATATAGGTATAATGTCCTTCAGTCCAATAAGTGTTCGTCTTGTAATATCACTAACAATGTAAAAGGTATTCTTATGTTTACTTTATAAAAATCAGTAACATGATCAAAACTTTGCTGAAAAAAATGTTGTATACAGTGTTGTACAGTACATGCCTTCTGTCATCTGATAGTTCAGCAAATACAATAACATTTTGACTGTTAACTATTGTCTTCTTTATAGAGCTGCTTTACAACAAAATTGAATTTAGTTTGAATCACTAAAACAGTATTTTCCAGTTTAACACTGTAAAGCTGCTTTGACACAATCTGTATTGTATAAAGCGCTATAAATAAAAGTAACTTGACTTGTATTTACAATAATTTTAAACATGTCCATTCAGGTTACAGTACATGTGTCTATACATTTATATTGAAATATTAATTTTATACTGTTAGTAATATTTCAGGATGAACACTTACTGGACTGAAGCACGTTATACCTAGATCATTCATACATTAGAAAATCTCATTAAAATGTGAGTATTAAATATGAGATATACGGCTTTCCAGGAGTGTTTATTTGTACATCTTTCAATTATCATTGTATTGCACTGCCTTGTTTTGCTAATAAAAACTACAGAGTTTTGAGACTGTATACATCAATCACACAAACAAGAATGCTGTTCTTCCTAAATTTCTACATTTTAGACACTATTACTGACTGATTATTTGTATCACAGTTACTTTCTCTCGATTTTTGAGGAGGCGCTGTCTGCATTTCCTCCTCAGAGAAAACCACTGGCAACAAAATTGAAAAAGCATGCATACATCATCATGGGAGCATGACTCATCTCTTCCAGTGCACTGAAGGCAGAAATAATATATTCACACATGCCATGCATCCTCTTTATCTCATGCATGTACCCAGAAAACAGTGCTTGTTTTTAATTTTTGCCATGTAACACCATAGGCTATCTGCATGGACTCATTCTAAAGAATAGACATATGGCCCAGGTTTGGAGCCCTAAAATGAGACAGTTTGCTCTCTCTCTGTTTCATCGGCTCAATAACACGCTGCTGCAAAGTCAAAGCAATGTCAGAAGAACCCTAAAATAGCTGTTCTGCTCGTGTGAGCAGCGCCACAGAGACATTAAGGCTGTTTATTAATAACAACAACAGCAGCACGCTCAGGCAAATGAGTAATGTCAATACAGCTTGACATTTGCATTAGCATGACTGAGGCCAGTGCTGTTCATTTACTCAGAGACTGTGATGCTGCACAGGCGCGTTCATGGCATGTGTTTGTAACGAGATGTTGTGATGGGTTAGAGGAGAAGACAGCAGGGTCTTTTCTCCTCCGTGTGGTCAGGAAATGAACTGAGGAATAATGGACAGCTGTGTGAACAGACCCCGTGAGAGACGGATGAGAAGTCTGGATTCATTTTCAGGCAGCACTGAGCAATGTTTTAGATCTCCTCAATAAGACTTTGCTTTACGTTACAAATGCTAATAAATAATCAGTGTGCATTTCAAAAATGTCATTCTTCTGAGCCTGGCTTCTTTGTGGATATGAACATGGCAAAGAGAAAAAAACGGGTCTTAGAATTAGGACTGTAAAAGTGGATCGTGACATACAGTAATTGAGGCTGCTTATGCAGGACAATACTTGCACTGTATGCATATAATAGTGGTGAGTTTGGCCTGTCGACCAGCAGGGGGCCTCCATTGTGTTTGTGCTGTGAAAATCTTTTCATTTAGACTTGGAAATAACTGGAAGGCTTTAGGATTTTATTTTTTATGGATCATTTGTTTTGCAGCTTGTGGAGTTAATGTCAGCTTGATGTCCCATATAGTGCATATGCTATATACACTACGGTTCAAAAGTTTGGAGTCAGTGAGTTTTTTTAAAATAGGCTACTTAAATGTTCCAGGAGGGACACAATTTCTAATTAAAATTAATGCTATTCTTATAAATCTTATGAATTAATCAAAGCATACTTTAAAAATGTATATCAGGGTACTCACACAAATATTAAGCAGCAGAAATGTTTTTAACATTGATGATAATAACACCAAATCAGCATATTGTTATAACGTTAGGAGGGAAAGTTGATGAGGTAGTTGTATAAATCAGGATACCGCTGTTCCTTTATTGATACACATTAAAAGCACCCCGGGGGCATTATAGGGATCTGTTATGTTTAATCTATTAAGTTTTGCTATGTACAGGTCTATGTCTTTTGAATTAAAGTGAACAGTGAACTCTGTTGCCTTGAAACTCATGATGGCGCCATTCATTTCATATTCGCTCCCGGCTGTCCCTGCCTGCCAGCATGGTGGGGTAAACTGAATGGGTCACGTGACGTCCGGAACTCTATTGCTGCTGGAAATTCAACTTTACCATCACAGCAATAAATTACATTTTAAAATTTATTCAAATAGAAAACAGCTATTTTAAATTGTAATTTCAAAATATTACTGTTTTACTGTATTTTTTTTTTAATTTTTATTATATATATATATATATATATATATATATATATATATATATATATATATATATATATATTTTTTTTTTTTTTTTTTTTTTTCAAATAAATGCAGCATTGGTAGGCATAAGTGATTTCTTTCAAGAGCACCAATCATACTGATCTCAAACTTTTAAACAGTATGTGATGTGATAGAGCCTATCTTTAATTAAAAATACTTAAAATGCGGACTTCAAGCCAGGGTTATTATAGATAACTAAAACTAAAACCATAAAAAAAAAACTTTAAAATAAACATTAATTGAAATGTTTAATATAATATAATGATTATTTTAAATATTATAATGTAATATTTAAAATAAAAATAATAAAATTGTTTTATATTAGCTAGTTTCCAAGGCAATATTTCTCATTTTCATTTATTTTAACTTGATATACTAAAAGAACTCATTAAAATAAAAATTAATATAAAACTATATAGACACATTAAAAATAAAACTAATAAAAATGACAAAACACAACATTATTAAAACTTTAAATAATATTATAATGAAAACGGAAAATCTAAACTTAAGGTATAAAATAATAACTAAAATTAAAATAAAACAATATAGAGACTTTAAAAAAAACTGACAAAAACACAACATTACTAAAACTTTAACAAAAGTTAAAATGAATACAGAACATGTAAAAATAAAAACTAATTCAATATATGTGTAGTGAATTTTGCTTTCACCAACCTAAGGGGGCGAAATAGTGTAGTGATGGATAATCACGTCACAGGTGACGTCATGATTTTTGGATCACGTGTCACTTAAGGTGTGGTTAGGAGTACATCACATAAGAAAGATTGGTGGGATACCTAACTTGTAGAACTTTACTGCATTATCAACACAAAGAAGACACAAGCGTAATAAAATAAATTTTATTAACAAAAGATAGACAAGAGTAATCAACAACTACTAAATGAATACCATGAATGAAAAAGGAATAAAATGCATAAGATGCATAAAATGCAAGTGATTATGTTGGATGTTGCTATGTCAGAGCTACGTTATCTGGAAAGATAAACTGTTACTACTCTGAAACAAGGTGAAGAACCTTATTATGCATCAAACAAATACCTGAAAGATTATTTGTTATCAACTGCAATCAGCTATATAACATCTAATGTCAATTAGAAAAATCATATACTGATAATACACAACAATGCCAAGGTCTCTGGAAGAGGTTTGGATAGCGGATAGTTCCTTCTCAATCAGTCACTCTCGACGTCACGTCGGTAATGACCGACTATGGGATCTCGCTTAGAGAGACCAGTCCACTTCGAGTGTAAACGAAACGAGCCAAGGCACATTGGCATGCGATGATTGCATCCAGCTGCCGCTGATCACAGCGTGAATATAAGTAGGCAGCAGGTGCAACGCATATTCAGCTTTACGCTTCGGAGCCGAGCAAACGCATCGTTTTGCTCCTGACTACTCTACTGAGAGAAGAAGACTGAACGAATTCAGCGCGCTCTTTGGAGCTCTTGGTGTTGGTGGTACGGCGCTTCAGCGGTGGTGGTTTTCCCGTGTCGAGTGGGTTGCACACAGCACTACCCCCTGTTTGTGTTGCAGGCAGCCATCTCCCCTGTGTGCTTCAGCACGCTAAAAGAGCATTCACGGGTGCGTCTTTTTAAAGGCGACGTTGAGTCTGGCAAACTCAACGTTACGTCTTTATAAAGACGAATTGGGTCTTGCTATAGACAATGTGGTCGTTACCTGGCGCTGAGTGATGGTCACGATCACTGCCTCACGTGTCTGGGCATAAAAGCATGCTGACGTGGCGTTCGTGGATGAGTTATCTTCTCCTTGCTGTATGATCATCATCTCGGAGCTGCAGACCTGACTCTGTTACCTCAAAAGGGGAGGAGCGCCGTTGCCTGCCTTGATTTGGCTCTCGTCCTGGCTGCAGACAGGCGAGGGCTACTTCAGGCGGTAGTACGGGTGGTCTGAGGGTTATAGTCGTGGCAAACTCTCCAGGGAACCAACCCTCGAGGGACCATCACTCCTCTTGCACTCCGTAACCAGTTGAGCGGCCGAAGGAACGCGCTGGACCCTCTCAAAGAGCGTACCAGCGGTATTCTTCGGCGCTGCTCCCAACGACCGGATGTCGATCGCTGCATCGGAGGGTGAGCCGGAGCTTTCTGGAGAGGAAGATTCGGCTGCACTGCTGCCCTCCGGGACTGTAGCAAAGCCTGAATCGGATCTGGAAATGACGGCTATGCTTTCCCGGGCTGCTGTGAGCCACCATGTCCCGAGACCTCAAGGTTGGACGATTGGTTCTTTGGGGTGGTACGCGCTGGTTCTTAGCGCCCTGCCTCAGTGCCATTCTTCCCGGAGGTGCATGAGGGGCTTACCAGGTCGTGGATGGCACCTTTTTCTGCCGGAAACCGACCTGCTAACTCCTCCTCCCTCACCACTCTTGACAGTGGGCTATGGGACCCCTGTGGGACCCCTGTATAGCTAGGGGCTATACAGGGGTCCCCCCGGTGGAGCGGTCGGTTGCGATGCAATTGTGTCCTAATACCGCCTCCGCCCAGCAGGGTGAACCGTGCCTCCTCCCCCGGGTCTGTAGGTACTCGTCTGGTCTGTCCGGCGATGCTTATGTGGCCTGTGGAGAAGCTGCCTCCACCTTACATGCTACGGTGTTACTGCAGGTTCTTCAGGCTAAAGCACTGGGGGACCTGCACGAGGGTGGTCACGACTCGAAAGTTCTAAAAGGAGCTCCGAACCACACTGACCTCGCGCTCCAAGTGACGAAGGCCACTGCGAGTTCTCTGAGTCGTGCAATGTCCACACTTGTGGTCCAGGAGCGCCATTTCTGGCTGTGTCTGGTTGACATGAGGGACACTGACAGCTTAGTTCCTCAAAATCCCTGTGTCCCAGACCTGCCTCTTCGCCGACGCAGTTGAGAACTGGACCCAGCAGTTCTCGGCTGCACAGGAGCAGACTGAGTCGCACGTCCTGCCCTGGCGGGTAGCTGCTGCCTCCACCCATCCACCGGCCGCAGCGCCCCAGGCTGCTCGTCGCCGAGGGAGGCCTCCTGTGTCCACACCCACCCCCGTGCCACAGCAGCCTCAAGCAAACGGCGCCGTGGAGCTGGGCGTAGGCAGGCCGCCCCACCCGTCCAGGCCCCCGTCAACCTGGCGGTGAGCAGAAGAGCAAGAGGGCCCAGGACGGTCGACCCAGAGAAAGAGGGAACTGCTCTTTGGGGGGTGTGAATGCACCTCTCCCTCCCCCGGAGGAGGGCTGGGTGGAGAATCTGGTTTCCCAAAAAAAAAAAAAAAAACTCGACAGGAGAGCAGGTTTCTCTGTCTCTGGGTGCCGAGAGGGCATGGAGAGTCACGGACGGACCAACACCGGACCACACTCATCCTCCTCTCTCACCAGCAGGCAGCAGCGGGCGGTTCGAGAGCGTCATCAAAGGCCCTACTCACGCACCCTCTGCCAATCATGGAACCAGGTAAGCGTGCATCGCACACTCAGACCCCTCTTCGGTCCGCCACGGACCGGGTCCCTGTGTTCCAACTCGCTGCCCCACCGCGGGTATGTTGGTGGTCCTGCTGGTCCAGCTTGTGAGGCCCAACCGTCTCGCTGGCTCCTGCGGACTATCAGACTCGGCTTGCGATTCAGTTCACCCGGCTTATATTGGCTCAGTCTCAGGACCAGTTGTGCGAACACAGGGACCTGGTGCTCCAGCACCTCAGCCAGTTGGGCCTTCGGGTCAACTGGGAAAAGAGCAAACTCTCCCCAATGCAGAGGATCTCTTTCCTCGGTATGGAGTTGGATTCGGTTGATCAGACAGCACGCCTCACACAGGAACGTGCTCAGTTGGTGTTGAACTGCTTGAATACGTTCAAGAGCAGGTCAGCGGTTTCACTGAAACAATTTCAGAGGCTCCTGGGGCATATGGCAGCTGCAGCGGCAGTCACGCCGCTGGGGCTGCTTCATATGAGACCGCTTCAACACTGGCTCCATGGCCAAGTCCCGAGGTGGGCGTGGCAACACGGCACTCACCGGGTCCGAGTCACACCGGCCTGCCGCCAAACCTTCACCCCGTGGTCAGACCTCTCGTTTCTCCAGGCAGGAGTGCCCCTGCCCATCTTTACACAGATGCCTCCACCACCGGCTGGGGGGGCCACGTTCAACGGGCTTGCAGTGTCGGGGGTTATGACGGGCCCCCAACTGCACTGGCACATCAATTGCCTAGAGTTGCTGGCAGTACGCCTGGCCTTGAACCGTCTCAAGACGCACTTATGAGGCAATCACGTATTGGTCCGCACAGACAACACTGCGACCATTGCGTATATCAACCGACAAGGTGGTTTACGCTCCCGTCGCATGTTGCAACTCGCCCGCCACCTCCTCCTCTGGAATCAGAAGCATCTGAGGTCGCTTCGTGCCATTCACATTCCGGGCTTGCTCAACCGGGCAGCCGACGAGCTGTCACGAGCTGCGCTCCCCGGAGAGTGGAGACTCCATCCCCAGACGGTCCAGCTGATTTGGAGATGTTTCGGACTCGCTCAGGTAGACCTGTTTGCTTCTCCAGAGACCTCTCATTGCCAGTTGTTTTACTCCCTGACCGAGGGAACACTCGGCACGGACGCACTTGCACACAGCTGGCCGCGGGGCCTTCGCAAGTATGCGTTTCCCCCAGTGAGCCTTCTCGCACAGACACTGTGCAAGATCAGCGAGGACGAGGAGCAGATCCTGCTCGTGGCGCCGTACTGGCCCACTCGGACTTGGTTCCCAGAACTAATGCTCCTCGTGACAGCCCCTCCTTGGCAGATTCCTCTGAGGAAGGATCTACTGACTCAGAGACGGGGCACCTTGTGGCACCCGCGTCCAGACCTCTGAAAACTTCACGTCTGGTCTCTGGACGTGACGCGGAGGTTCTAGGTGACCACCTACCCCAAGAGGTAGTTGACACCATCACTTCAGTGAGAGCGCCGTCTAAGAGACATGCTTACGCCTTGAAGTGGAACCTGTTCGTCGAGTGGTGCCCTTCTCACCAAGAAGACCCCCGGAAGTGCCGAACAATGTCGTGCTATCCTTTTTGCAAGAAGGGTTGGAGCGAAGGCTATCTCCCTCCACCCTTAAAGTTTATGTGGCTGCGATTGCTGCCAACCACAACCCCGTGGAAGGGAAGTCGGTGTGGAAGCATGACTTGGTCATCAGGTTCCTTAGGGAGGCGAGAAGGTTAAATCCTCCACGGCCCCCCTCTATAACCTCTTGGGACCTGTCTCTAGTGCTCAGAGCACTACAGCAGGGCCCGTTTGAGCCTTTGCAGACAGTCGAGCTGAAGTTTCTTTCAATGAAGACTCTGCTCCTGCTTGCATTGGCTTCCATCAAGAGGGTAGGGGACCTGCACGCATTTTCGATCGACGATTCGTGCCTAGAGTTTGGGCCGGCTGACTTCCAGGTAATCCTGAGGCCCCGGCCTGGCTATGTGCCCAAGGTTCCCACTACTCCCTTCAGGGATCAGGTGGTGAGCCTGCAAGCGCTGCCCCCGGAGGAGGCAGACCCAGCCCTAGCTTTGCTTTGTCCAGTCCGAGCATTGAGATGCTGCATAGACCGGACACAAAGCTTCAGGACCTCAGACCAGCTCTTTGTCTGTCACAGAGGCCGGCAGAAGGGGAATGCCATCTCTAAGCAGAGGATGGCCCACTGGATAGTGGACGCCATCACCCTGGCTTATCAGGCACAGGGTGTGCCCTGCACGTTCAGGTCGAGAGCTCACTCTACCAGAAGTGTCGCATCCTCCTGGGCGCTGGCTCGTGGCGCCTCGCTGGTAGATATTTGTAGAGCTGTGGGCTGGGCGACCCCTAACACGTTTTTTAGATTTTATAGCCTTCGTGTGGAGCCGTTATACTCCTGTGTTCTCACCTCAAACGGGCAGAAGCACTAAGAGGCCCCGGCTTTGGCTCGGCTTGCTATAACTGCTCCAGAGAGGCCATACAGCAGACCCTGTCGAGTTCCTCCATCCCTTCGGCAGCCAGACGTGGCGGAGCGTCCGGCACCAGTCCCTCACTCAATGAATCCATGAGAACCGGTAGAGGGCTGGGTTCCATATGTAGAGACCTAATTGGATCCCATATGTGTAAAGTCCACGGTATAGCCACAGAGCCCGTGTTTCCCCGGCAGTCAGTCTGTGTTCTTAAGAGGATTACAATCACCTCTAATCTTCCATATGCACCTAAACGGTTGATTCATATGTGTAAGTGCTTCCAAAACCTCCTTCGGGAAGGATGGGGCTTCCGCACGTTCCTGTTCCAAGTAGAACGGGTACGTTTCCCAGTGTTATCAAAGTTCACTGAGTGGGTAGTGCTACGACGACAGTGACTGGCCTTCTGTTTCGAGCCCCGGCCTACACCAAAAAGGGGCACAGGAGGCTCGCACAGGACACTGGAAGGGGCAGCATCCGTGGCGCTTTGGTAGGGATCCCATAGTTGGTCATTACCAACGTGACGTCGAGAGTGACCGACTGAGAGGGAACGTGTTGGTTACATATGTAACCCTCGTTCCCTGAAGGAGGGAACGGAGACGTCACATCCCATCGCCACAGCTTCTGTACCACTGCTGAGCGGCCGGGTCACCGGCTCGGCTCCTCAGCGAAAACCTAAATATGCGTTGCACCTGCTGCCTACTTATACTCACGCTGTTATCAGCGGCAGCTGGATGCAATCATCGCATGCCAATGTGCATTGGCTCGTTTAGTTTACACTCGAAGTGGATTGGTCTCTCTAAGCGAGATCCCATAGTCCGTCATTACCGACGTGATGTCTCCGTTTCCTCCGTCAGGGAACGAGGGTTACATACGTAACCGAGATGTTACGTTCTCTGTGGTTGAGTGAGCAGTCCGGTGGCAGTGACTTCATCCACTGGTTGTGCTGGTAACAATGCAGTGGGGAAAGGAGCAGGAATCCGTTTCGACAGCTTTGAACACGAAGCTCTGGAGGATGCTGATCTCCTGGAGCACCAAAGGGTCCTAAAATCTGGAACACGCAGATGTGACCCTGAAGTAGGTGCAGAAGGTCCTTAGCCTGGAACACGCAAGCAAAGGTACCTTGGAGTGAAAGTTTGCTCGCCGGAGCTTAACCTTGTTGCAAATGTCTGTGTGTCTTCTGCCTCTCTGGGCTAGAGACCCAGAATTTGGTCAATCCGCTTTGTCTCTCTAGGATGGAAACTCAGGACGTGCTGCATCTGTTGTCGTCTCGCTGGACAAAGACTCTGAATGAAGTCTGAACGTAGATTATCTCTTTCCTTGCAGGCTGGAGGCTCAGAATGTGGTCGTGCCTGTTGCTGCCTCAAAGCTGGAGACTCAGGACTTGGTATCTGCTATTGTCTCACCCTTGCAGGGCTCAGACTCAGAACGAACGTGTCTGTTACTGTCCCTTACCTTACGGGCCGGAGACTCAGAACGGGTTGTTTCTGTTGCTGCCTTCCCTGTAACAGGCCGGAGACTCAGAACTTGTTTATCTGTTAACGTCTTTCCCTTTCGGGACTCAGACTCAGAACAGGTTGTGTCGGATGCTCTGTTACTGTCCCTTTCCTTACGGGCCAGAGACTCAGAACGGATGTCTGTTACTGTCCCTTCCCTTACGGGCCGGAGACTCAGAATGAGGAGTGTCTTTTGGGAAGGTACCTTTATCCCTTTCCGATGAGGAGGAGATTGCAATCTGGCGCTTCTCCGTTTCCAGGCTGTGATTGGCTATCTCCATCAGAGTGGGGAGACACGGTGTGGCCCACCCTTCTTTCCTCCTGTGGAACTTATTTGCATAGTCCACACACACATTTAGAAAAGTGTCACTAAAGTTTTACCAATGCATCATTCACTTACCAAACCACAACCAGAATGCCTTTGGCAATGTTACGAACACATTAAGTCCAAACATGATGGAAGAAGATTGAACTGTCATGCATGCATTCATTTGTCCATTAACAGCTGAGTTTGTGTAAGATGTTGCACTACACGTCGCTGTCACTGAGAATACTTATTTCTCTGAATAAGTATAAGATGTGTGTGTTGTAGTTTGCATCAGTTTAAGGTTTGAGAACATAGTTATGAATGGATTTGGATGGAACTCTGTGATCCCTGTTTGTTTCACCCACTGCTGCTGTGTCCAGAGGTCCTAAGGAATTTTTATGGTAGTCACAGGCCAAAACCTGAAGAATCAGTCTGTTGGTGGGTGAAGGGCAAAAACTGCATTTTGACCAACAGGAAGTCCCGTCCTTCCCGGGCTTTGTACGAAAGGTCTTCTTCTTGCCCTCTAAGAGGTGTCTGGCCGTTGTCCTGGCATCTTTATCTGATGGCGTTGGATAGTTTGCTTATGTTAGTCCACCAAGATCCAATCAAAATGTAGCAAACCTTTGTCCACTATAGTGGTCAGAGAGGGGCCCCGCCATAAAACTGGGCCCTGGAATGTGCTGTCCACTATATATATATATATATATATATATATATATATATATATATATATATATGAACTGTAATAGTATCTCAGTGATTCTAAAATAACACTGTCCCAAACACAATAATAAAAGCTTTCTAAACAGATTCATAAGTATATATTTTATACCCAGTTAGATGTATTATATATTTTAATAACAATAAATTCTAATTATTTTAGAATTATTTTAGTTATTATTTTTCATTTTTAGGAGGCATTCAGTAATTATAAAGGAGTGAACTTACGTAAGGAGTCAGGGGACTTAAACAATTATAACCACACAGCGGTACAGCAATTAGATCAGAACTATCAGCAGCACCTGTAAACAAAAGCCATCTCTGGAGATGTTTGATGGTAACATGCTCAACAGCTTTGCTTTATAGTAGTCATTAGAAATCCAAGAACTGGACTTAAACAAAATCTTAGTACTACGTAGTTCTAATGTAAATGGAACATGTACTGATTAATTTTTTTCACATCTGTTGTTTTTATGAGGACACTTGTGTTGCAAATCCTAAATACACTTCAGGTAAGTCTACACACCTGGAGTTGTTTTTTTGTTTTTTTTTTCTTCTTTTCATATGGACAGATTTGAATTTCAGTAGATGTAAAACTACAGAAAAATATCTGTAATTATTTCCAATACAGCTAACATAATTTATTGTACTACAGTGACAGTAGTATGAACTAGACTGATTAGCTGAACAAAGTTAGTTGGGATGGAATATACCCGACTGAAACATCAAAGTGATGTTTTGAAGATCATTATAAGCTAATTATTTAAAAATGAAACTAAACAATGAGCAGAGAATGGCAATCAACATTTAACTGAAATAAGAAAAATATCTCTATTATTGTACAAATGTTGGACTAGTTCTCTTCTCATATTGAATTCTCCAATGGAATTGCTTCATTATCATTTCAGAGTGATTAGAGACTAGTGTTTGCTCTGTCGCTCTTGTTTGAAGTCTGACATCAAAAGATCGAACAATCTCATTGATGATGGTTTATCCTCTCTTAAAGATGACCGTGCTGTCTGAGAATGACTGTTTGTAATCAGCAGCAAAAATCACACTGGGGGTCATAACAAATGAGACATTTTCACAATGAGTAAAGAGCTGAAATAATGATAATCACAGCTTTCAACAAGACAGACAGTAGCTATTGGAGGCAGCTGCATTAGACTGAAACATTGTAGATTAATTCTGTTTTTATGGGCCAGTTCAATTTTGAGTGATAATGGGCATCATAAAACTACATATAAAATTAAAATGAAACTAAAATTTGCATAATTTACTAAATTATCTGGCTGAGATAATTAACAAATTAATAGCTTTCTGAAACAAACTGTTAACCATGGTGCTGACTGTTTATTTTCTATAGACTTGATCTAGTTTGACCATAATGTGATTTGATATTTATGTTTTCACAGTGATGAACAATTTATAATAGAAAAACATTTTCGTTCTTCTTCTTATTAGATAGATAGATAGATAGAGATTTTCTGCTACACCTGACAGATTCTTAAGTCTCGGTCCAAGAAAGCGCATTAGTGGGTAAACCCAGATTACGACTTCTGTTCAACAGGCTTTCTAAACCCAGCAGATTCAGAGGATTGGTCGGGACTTGATCTTTCTGTGGTAAAGCAGCAGTGTGTGAGGTTTCCTAGAGGAATGCTTACAGGTTTATTCCACAAGCCATTAAGACTCAGTTTGAGGCTGGAGGACAGTGTGGAAAGTGTTAACAAAGGTTAAAGGTGACATAAACTGTAGAGCATAAACTTGGTAGTAAAATTAGTTGCCACAGTACTGGCAACTAATATTACTACCAAGTTTTTTTCTTACAAACAGAAAATTTCATTTATCAACTTAAATCATAAGTGAAATGTGGAAACCTTGTTACAACTTCTATGAGAAAACAAGCGTTCCATTTTCATGTGAGTCCATTAACTGAAGATGAGTTAGCATAATAAGCTCTACTCAAGCTATTTAACACATGCAACTAAATGGTTTACGTTTTCCAGGGCCCAACACAGATTACCTAAGACAAGCATGTAGATTCATAATGACTAGAATGATATTATAATGATAACAATAAAGATATAGTTTTAAAAAATCATTCTAAATGTAAAAGAATTGCAGATCACAATTATAATGATAATGACACAGAGGAATTATATTGTTGGAATCACTTTCAGAACGATTTTTCCCAGCTAATTAATGATATAAACATTGACAGCCAATCAGAATCCATCCTGCTTTAACGCCCTTGAGCATTTGACAGATTATGACATACAATAGTTATTGTCCGTTGGTCTGGATGCTGTCGTTCTTGATGTGACGGGTATACTGAAATAAAATTAAGTACTGAAACAATTTAGATACACATACAAATTTAGGAATTATTACATATTATTTATTTATTTTGATGGTGGTATGAGTAGCTAT
The DNA here is from genome assembly GCA_039654775.1 of Spinibarbus caldwelli. NCBI lineage: Eukaryota > Metazoa > Chordata > Actinopteri > Cypriniformes > Cyprinidae > Spinibarbus > Spinibarbus caldwelli. Next base: position 9,128,636 of record CM077225.1, read on the forward strand.
ATAACCTGAAATCATAAACTAATAGATCTAGGCTTAACTAATGGCTTCATTATACAGAAGTCCTAAAAGATTCATGTTGAAATTGACTGGAACAAATCCTAATTGATCCTGATGGGATTTTTTTTCAACACAGCACAAAAACAAATGTGAATCTTTTAGAGGTTCCAAAACAGCATGGTTCCGAAAAATAAATAAATAAATAAATAATGTAATGTTCAATATGACTCTAAAAATCAAGGTTTATTCAGTTTATCCAGTATCTCATCAGACTCAGAGGGGATTCTAATTTCATCCCATTATGATCATAGAATCCTGTAAACACAGGATTTTATTTATTTTACTGTGTACTGTGGTGTAAGACTCAAATGTTTTGGACTCTAAAGTCTTTTAAATTTAGCATACTCTCAGTGATAGAGTGTTATTATTGGACGGGTAGGGTGTGGGGAGGAGGAGTTGGATGAACGCAGCCTGACACTGTCACCTTTCTTGGCAGGTGCTCGTGGAGGCAAGGAAAGAGGCGTGCCATCAACTACCCGAGGACTACTAACACTTCGCGGTTTGGGTTCGACAACACACAGGTTTTTTTTATTTTTGCAACAATGTTCAAATCATGTGAATACTTCTGAAACTGAAGATTTTTGTGGAATATGATTTCGCTGATGTGAAGAACAAAGTCCTGTGGAATTATTTGCGTCCGGAGTTTATGCAGATCCTCACTAAACGCTCAGCTCAGGCAAAGTGAGTGTGGTTCTGTCACAGCATTTTCTAATTTCTGTATGTGGCAGTTATTTAATTACTTGTCGAATTCCCAAACATATTGTTTTAACTCTTTATTTATTTGTTGTTTGTCTGTTGTATTAGTTTCGGTTCTCAAATTAGATTGGTCAAGCTGACCTCCAGGAGGACTGATTTGATATAATAGTAGTATATATATAATAGTAGTATAATAGTAGCCTATGACAAGAACAGGACGGTTCACTTTTTGTATCACTCCGCTTCTCGGTTTTTAGAGTAAAGTTTCGATGGGGAGCAGAGTTTTGTCGGGAGTAAGGAGTGGGTTTTGTGAAAGGCTAAGTGTCTGTGTTTTGTCTCGTGGAGATATCTGATTTTGCCTGCAGTTCGGTGCGCCTTTTTGAAAATCAGAGCGTCGAGGTTTTGTCTGGTATTCAGCTGTATCGCTCAGGACAGGGTTTCTCTCTCTAATGCGAGTGCAGCGGGGAAATGGAAAATCCGGAGTGGAGCTGTAGCTAAAAGATTACAGAACGCTTTGAGCAGGGAAGAAACACTACTAATAAAATCTACTATGTCGCCCCGTTCCACTCATGTGTTTTATTCCACACAGGCGTTTAGTCTCAGCTGCGTAGCGACAAAACTTGAGGCTATTTTGGAACTATTTTCGTTGGCAGTGGAGAAATATACCAATTATACAAATTTGGTCTAAATGTAAGTCATATTAATTACTGAATTACTTATTATTACAAAGTTAAATACTTATAATTACATTTTCTTTTTCTTCGTAGCCTGTTATTTAATTTGGTATTAATATATATATATATATATATATATATATATATATATATATTTATAAGGTCTATAAACTATTATATCATATAAAAGGTATGTTTAAATGTATTTGTTCTTTGATTTGATTGTTTCAACAATTTACTTATTCTCCCTCCTAATTGTTTTGTGCAGCAATTTTTTTTTTCCCCCTTGAAAAGTTATGGTTACTAAACATCAATGATATTATTATTGTTTTTTTACTTGTACATATTATATATATATATATATACATATATATATATATAGACACACACACAGAATATACACAGAATATAAACTCAGAATGTTAAACTGGATTTAAGTCTATCTAAAGCTTTGCTGTCTCAAGCAGATCTGTGATTAAGATCAACTGCCTTTTTCTTTTCTAAACTAAACTGTAGAATGTAAACTGTATTATAAAACGGATAGTTCTGGAAGACATGAGAAATCGAGTCCCCCCTCGAAATCAGGTCCGCTTAGGACCCCGAGTGATCCCATTGCCTAAATAAATACATAAAGATATTAAATGTAAAAACGTATGGCTTACTATATAGTGCATAACAGAACAAAATAGTGCACAATGAAACAAATTAAATGTAATTTCTTACACTTGATTAACTGCTAATTAATAAATAAAAGTAATAATATCCTATTAAGTGAAAAAATTGAAAATCATTTAGTTTTATTTATAAAATAAAACATTTGACATTTAACACTTCATTTAACACATAATTTAAAAAATAATTGTGAATACATGTAAGATAAGCGCAAATTCCAGTATAAAATAAGTTATGCAGCTAATCAGGTATCTGTATGCTATGCTAGTACGTAAGCTAACGAATACAGACATTAATTATCATTGTAACGTAGTTTAAACCGCATTTATCATAACATAATTTTGTAGAAATTGTAATCAGGCACTGAAGAAAGTACCTATTAAAAGTAATTTGAGCCAATGGGGTCGCTTGGGGTTCTAATGGGACCGGATTTCGAGGGGGGACTCGATTTGTCACCACACCGGTCCTTGATTCTGATTGGTTGAGCCGCGTTCGAAGCCGTTGTAAATTACTCTACAAACATACACCTTTGTTTACGTTGTGTATTGCTTGGTAACCACTTTGTTCCAACCATAGGTTCCAACCACAACTGTTTCTGAGGAACTACATTGTTTGGTGGAAGAATACTGCTTTTATTATCATTACACTTTATTTGCTTTGTTTTATTTTGTGAAAACTTACTATGTATATGGAATAACCGTTTTGTAAAAGCAATAAGCAATTTATAACAGCTAAGGGGGGTTGTTAGGCACTCCACTTCACGTCGTGTCTAGCAACCTCCCTTAGCTGTTATAAATTCACTGTAAACCACAGCTTCTTGGGGCTTATTGCTTTATTAGACACTATGTGAGATCTAAAGGAATTTTGTTGGTTTTGTAAGTTTTCATCTCTAAAGGACTCTCAGGTGGCCTTTTAGCAGGGCTTCAAATTAAGACATGGGACTTAAAAAACAGCAACCGTTTGGTTAGAGGCATTGTTGGAATAGCTACATACAGTGCCAACAAATATTCAGTGATGTTGAAGCTTTTTACGAGATGCTTCTTAAGTTCAAGCACTTGCAAGTTTGAACTTAGCATGTTTGGCTGAGGGAATTCCCAGTTATAGCACACAGGAGGGGGAGAAAAACCATGTTTACCTCGCTGTCTCAATCAGAAATATCCTGTGCAAAACCAAAGGCTCTTTTTGTCTTAAAACAGCTTATCTTCCTGGAAGACACAGCTGATTCCACGTGGCATTTAGGCTGCAGTGTATATTTATAGAGCAGACACTTGCATCTATTTGGCATGGGTCCATTATCCTTCCATCCATTCTTAAAACAGAACAAGGATTTATTTTTAATCTTTGTGAGACAAAAATAGTCAAAGTACAGCAGTGTGAAAACACCACTTTAATACTGTTTATTCATGGATTTGAACATTGTTTGTGTCAGAATGGATAATAACCACTTTGCATGTGGAAGTACATTTGTTCGCTAATGAAAGTGCATTTCAGTTTACAGAAGTGATTACCCAAAAGCTCCAGATGTGATCTATTTGCAGTGAATGGCCTAACAGGAAATAAAATGGCTAAAATCTGCACAGAACAATCGTACCCCTCACAAAGATCCGCCTTCACTCCTGAACCAGCTATTGAATGGATCGAGAGAGGGGAAAGGTCAGAGGAGATGCTACAAACATATGTGGTCAAATCAAATATTTATTTGGCATCTAGTCTGAACAATTCTCACATTCAATGTATGTCTGGTTTTACCATTTAATTCCAAATATTTAATTTGGTATATTTGTCTCGTTTGCAGTGATCAGCCACCCCATGGACTAATGGGCAGGTGATTTGATCTTTTACTTTGTTGGAAATTTGAGGATTTTTTTTTATGCATTAAAAGTGATTTTAATAAGTTAATGCACCTTCACTTTCAGGATGTCCCATTTCATCCTGAGGTTTGGAGGAAGATCCACCAAATGTAAAGCTTCAGAATGCAGTGATTCAGTTATGAAAACAGAGGAGTATGTAGACATGGCAGAGCAAATGGATGCATCATGTGACAACAGAGGACAGGACCAACTGCACAAGAGGAAGTTAGTGAAAATGCAAGCGTGTACACAGTGGGCCCCAAAAATATTTGTACACATTATAAATATTTCTACAAATGTATAACTGTCAAACAAGTTTCAACCTAACACTTAGTGTTTTTTTTTTCTTACATATATAATAGTAAGAAAATTGAGTTTTTTTTTATTTTATTTATTTATTTATTTTTTACATGGAACACTTTATTGAAATTTAGACAAAATATATATATTTTTTTAAATCTGAAAAAAAAAAGCATTTTTTGTTGTTGTTGTTGAGTATAATTTTGATACACCAGACTTTTGTAACTCATTATGATATACAGTAGTGAGAATGTGAAGCTTATACTTGAGGAGAAGAAAAAAATTATTCAGAGGCCCAAACCGTGCAGAAGTGTAATTGCAAAAAATGCAGTTGCTGATATTTATATGGTCAAAGATGAAATTCTGATAGCTTATTATGTAACTAAATGTGATTTTTATGATAGTATAGCAGACTGCTTACATAAAATGTATATAAATATCAATTGTCACTCTGTATTTCCCAATAATATGTCTTATTAAGATGATATTTAAGCTTTAATTGTGGGGACAAAACATAATGCAATGCAAAATATGCATGGATAATCAAGTAAACCTAAGCTGCTTTAGTCCAGTAAATGTTCATCTTGAGATTTTACTAACTGTAAAAGTACAGCGTGTACCACAACCTGAAAGGTAATGTTTTTACAATTATACTAAAAGCCCTTTTACTTGCTAAAAAATATACGTAGTAGATTGTGTACAACAGAGTTTTCAGCAAAGTTTTAATCATGTTGATATTTTAGAGGTCTTTTGTGTATCAACTATGATATAGTAGGCTGCATAGGATAGAGCAAAGTGGAAACTAAATTATAAATGTAGTAATGCAGCATGCATTTTTGTTGTATAGGGCAGGGGTTTTCAATCTTTTAGATGCCACAGACCCCCAAATATTATCATCCTCATGCAAGGAATTGCTATCCTGAAATGTAAAAAGAGATGTAAAGATCCAATTTATACTGTCAAAATTAATATTATGTGTAAAATAATTGGAAAATATTTAGTTTCTACTCACTATAGTACTGTAAAAGTATTTATTTCCTATATTTATATATCTATTCATCTATTTTATATATATTATTAATCATTTTATTTTAATCAAATTTATTTATTTAGTTTTAGTTTGTTTATTATATTTATTTTACATTTCTACACTTTCCCACTGACCTCTTACTCCCTTGCTGCCCCTGAGGGTCCCCAGACCCCAGGTTGAAAACCCCTGGTATAGAATATAACTTTTGTTCTTTTGGTTTGTTGGTCTGCAGAAGGTGTGACCACATTCGCACATGAATGCATCTTTGCATTTCCAACAAACTAATTATCAGGAATACTTGGAGATGAAACATAATCAGCCCTAATGTAATGCCCTGTGATCTGTAGTGAGATTAAGTGTGTTTCTCAAGACAACAACAGAGGATGTGCCGACAGTGACCTTATAATCCCGTTGTCTGCCGTACACTTTCTTCTACTTACCTGCTTGAATTTAACACACTGGAAATGCATTATATAAAGTCCCACATTGTGCAGGCCCACAGAATAATAACTCCACAGAATTTGAAATTACATAATTCACAAGTTCTTCCTTGTTCATTTATTAAATATTTAGGTTAATTTGATAATGCTTTCAGCTACCAATAAGAATGTAGTACTGTCAGCTCCATTTAACACTGTTTAACACATTTGAATCCATTTAGCAGATCCATTTAAATCCAATTGTAAGTCCAATGTACATTTCCTCCTAAATTTAGTGCAGAAAACGTGGGGGAAAAATCCCATATTTTATCTGGGCCTTACATTAAGCCAAAAGGGGCCATGCTTTTACCACATTTATTTTAGCATTTCATGTTTTATCTCTAATCAAATTACAGGAATAAAACAATATCATTGTCTTTACAGTTTCAACAACAATGCAAATCACTGGCCACTTGCAACACTGAATATGAACAACTGCAACAATACAGATGAGTATGTGAGAAAGTTAAATATTATTACTTTGCACTTAAGAACATTCTGCCATTTGCTACCTCCTAAATAACAATTAGCATTTTTATGCAGCAAAAAGGATGACAGGGAGATAAAGAAAGAAGAACCAAAAAAGGATGAGAAGAAAGATGAAAAGAAAGAGGAGAAGAAAGATGAAAAGAAGGAGGAGAAGAAAGATGAAAAGAAGGATGAGAAGAAAGATGAAAAGAAGGATGAGAAAAAAGATGAAAAGAAAGATGAGAAAAAAGACGAGAAAAAGGATGATAAAAAAGATGATAAAAAGAAGGAAGAGGAGAAACCGTAAGTATTTTAACTCACTTGAAATGCAATTAAATGTAGTTATTTGTTCAGTCCAGAACTTAGTTAATTTGTGTACTTTTTTTCTTTTCTTTTTTTTTAGAAAACAGGTTTGGATTATGGATCCTGCGACGGATATGTACTATCACTGGCTGACCATTGTAGCAATACCTGTCTTCTACAACCTAATGATGCTTGTTACCAGGTAAATTTATATATTAGATTTTTTTTTACATTTAATTTTTAATTTAAAATAATATATTATTATATCCATTATATTGAATGCTAATTATTACATTATATTAATGCTTTGGAGATATTTTAATATGTAATATTAATATTAAAATAATTATTAATTAGTTATTATTTTTTATTATTATTTCAAAATATATATTACAACTAATTAACAGTGCTAATTTAAGAGTTTTTTTTTTTTTTAACAGAGCCTGTTTTAATGAACTGCAAGATGATTATACCATCTTATGGATAGTTCTGGACTATTCATCCGATGTTATCTACTATATTGACACATTTGTGAGATCAAGAACAGGTGAGATTATTAGTCACTGTTTGTCTAAATTAATACATCATTAATATTATATTAAACAATCTCTAAATTAAAATGTTACAGTTAACATTTAAAATCAAGATGTATATTGTTTATTTTCTTTCAATAGCTATTTATTGAAGAACAGACAGTACTAGAATACAAAACATAACTTCTGAAATAACTGCTCTACAGGGGGAAAAAAATGTTGTAAACACTATATAACAATGAAATTGCTTTGACAGGTTTCTTGGAGCAAGGTTTGCTAGTGAGAGAATCAAAGAAGCTGTGGGAACACTACAAAAAGTCACCGCAATTCAGATTTGACGTGTTCTCCATGATACCGACAGACATATTAATGCTGAAAGTGGGTTACAACAATCCCGAACTAAGATTCAACCGTCTTTTCAAAATGGCTCGTCTTTTTGAGTTCTTTGACCGCACTGAAACCAGAACCAACTTCCCCAACATCTTCCGAATCAGCAATCTCGTCCTGTACATCCTCATCATCATCCACTGGAACGGCTGCATCTTTTTCGCCATCTCAAAAACAATCGGCTTTGGCTCAGACACTTGGGTTTACCCCAACATCAGCGACCCCGAATTTGGCCGTCTTGCCAGGAAGTACATCTACTGCTTGTACTGGTCCACTCTTACGCTCACCACCATTGGAGAGACGCCACCGCCTGTCCGAGATGTTGAGTATTTATTCGTCGTTTCTGATTTCCTCATCGGCGTGCTCATTTTCGCCACCATCGTCGGTAACGTCGGTGCCATGATTTCCAATATGAATGCGTCTCGCGCGGAGTTCCAGGCCAAGATTGACTCTATCAAGCAGTACATGCAGTTCCGAAAGGTCACCAAAGATCTGGAGGCCCGTGTCGTGAAGTGGTTCGACTACCTTTGGACCGAACAGAAGACCTGCGACGAAAAGGAAGTGCTCAAGAACCTCCCAGACAAGCTCAAGGCAGAGATCGCCATCAACGTACATCTGGAAACCCTTCGGAAGGTGCGTATCTTCCAGGACTGCGAAGCAGGTCTTCTTGTTGAGCTCGTCCTTAAACTTCAACCACAGGTTTTCAGTCCAGGCGACTACATTTGCAAGAAAGGAGACATTGGGCGGGAAATGTATATTATCAAAGAAGGCAAACTAGCTGTGGTGGCGGATGATGGCGTCACGCAGTTTGTGGTGCTCGGTGATGGTGCTTACTTCGGTGAGATCAGCATCCTCGGCATCAAAGGAAGTAAAGCCGGAAATCGCAGAACTGCAAACATACGTAGCGTTGGATACTCCGATCTGTTCGCGCTCTCGAAAGATGACCTAATGGAGGCATTAACAGAGTACCCAGAAGCCAAAAAGGCGTTAGAGGAGAAAGGTAGGGCTATTCTGATGAAAGACAACCTCATTGACGAGGCTGCGGCCAATGCTGGCGCAGACCCGAAAGATCTGGAGGAAAAGGTCACTGCCCTGGAAACCAATCTTGATGTGATGCAAACCAAATTCGCTCGTCTTATGGCAGATTGGACATCCAGCCAGAACAAGATCAAACAGAGGATCACCAACATGGAGGCCCGAGTGAAGACTCTTAGGGAGGAGGATTTGTCCGAGGTCGTGGAGGATAAGAAGGACAAATAGTTCTATGCATAGTTCACACTATGTCTCAGGATTACTGATTACATATTTACCCATATAGAGGAATCTGGCATCATTTGAGAGGAATTGCTTGATCTCAAAGTAGTACAGCAGCAACATGTACTATTTATAGATGATTCATTCAGAGACTTGGCATTTCACAAGACCTAAATCTAATTTGTGAAGGCACGTAAACAATGACAGATCAGACAGTTTCAGCCTCGCTAATGCAGGGTTGTGTTGAAGTAATTTCGGACAACAATGCACCAAGAACATCCTGTTTTTGGCCGTTTTGGTTCGCTATTAAGTATTGAAGTGTCTGAATTTCAGGTAGTGTGATTCCTAAACTGAATTTTAGGAGGGTTATTGTGCAGCTATACTCTCTGTGAGATGTCATGCTGTAAATGGTTTTAAGCCTTCAATTTTGTTGAAATTTTTGAAGGAATTGTTCTTAAGCTTTGTCTTATATGAAATATCAAAGCTTTGCTTTCATTAAGTGAGCATAAGTACCAATGCAAAACATCCTGTATTGTGATAAAATGGAGTTTATTATTAACATGAGAATAAAATGGAGGGTCCCCCATTTTAGTCCATCATGTTCGGTTATTGCATGTGTATTTTATTTTCATTCAGCTAATGAAAAAATATGTGTATATGTGCTGGATTAAATAAAAAATATTTTAGAAATTTTCCTAACATTTTGTGTCCACTGTGGATTGATTTATTGGGAAAGAGATGTACACGTCATCCATACTGTGCAGTCGTTGTGGGCAAGACTCTGTTCAGACTTGCCCTTAATGTGACAATCTATGACTTCAGTGTGGGTTCTCCATGGGGGCCGGTAGCCCAACAATTAGACCTACCAAACATTAAAGGGTAGTTAAGGAGCTGTGTTGGAAATGCAAATGCTGCAGGTTTGACTCCTGAGAGGAACACAGAGAGACTGATATGTAAAAAGAAATTAGGTATCAGCATATAAATATAGTTTCACATCAATAAGCCTTTTTACTTTTATTAAGCTGCATTCAGTTTTGTTTTGTACTACTCACTGATTATAAAAAATATTGGTCACATATTGAGTCATTCAATCAGGCTTATTTAAAATATTTTCATGGATTTAATTATAAATTTGTTTTATATATATATATATATATGTGTAATCTAGATGCTTGTTTTTTCCATGTCCAAAGATTTGAGAGTCAATTATGGAAAGCAGCTGAGAATTATCATCATTATTATTACAAGAACAGCTTGTAATGCAAATGACATGACAGTTATCAGGTGTCAACCTACCATGAACTTTGTGCAACACAGGGTGCTTATCAGGCTGCCTTTTCTCCCCCTTTCCCCAGGGACAGGAATCAAGCAGCGGTTTGCTATTGTGAGGTAAATGTGGAGGTGAGAGCAGTGTGGCAAAACTGTAGTGGATGAGAAACTGTCAGACAGAATAGACTCAGGCTGGCATTTGCTTGAGTGCACAGCAGACCGTGTAAAATGAAAGCTAGTATGATTTCTTTGCCTCTGTTTTTGAAGCCACATCACTGTCTTCCTTATAATCAGCCTCTCACTGAATCTAGTGGAGTCTATAAGTAAAAGAAGTTCGGTGTTTTTTTAGAAATAAAATTAATATTTTAGAAGCATAATGATGTCAAATTTATTAAAATACAAATATTTTACAATAACTTGGAATTCATGCCCAACTGAAGACTGCTGTTTTCAATTGGGCATGAAAAAGTACAAATTTGTATTATTTTTCTAAATTAATATTTAACTTGATATTATGCTCATCTAGTTTGTAATGAATTTATATTTTGAATTTAAATGAAAATAATTTTTCAATTTACTTTGGAAATAAACAATATTTTAGGCTTTAAAAAAATAACAGTATGACATATAACATTAAAATATATTAAAAATATTGTGCACAAACTTGGAATTAATGTCAAATAGAGGACTGCTGTTAATAAAGCAAGATTATTATATTACTGTTATTAAAGTTAAAAAAAAAGACTAGCCCAAAAAGTACAAAATTGTATTTTTTTCCCACCCAAAATTAATGTTTTACTCCCATTATGATTATGCTGTGTGTATTAAACCAAGTAAGGTGACTTGACAAAAAAGTGAAACATTTGGGAAAAAATTCTTTTTTTTTTTTTTTTCTCAAATTATACATTAATTATATACATATAATAAAGGAAATGTGTTTTGAAAATGTGTTTCTGAAGGTACAGTTGCTGAGTTTCATGTGTCAGACATTTAATGCCATCTGGTGGCTTGTCACTGTATTTTGCTAAAGTCTGCAGGTTTACCTGAGCTGGCACTGCATTTCACTGTCCATTGCATTGTTCTAGTTGTGCTTATTAACAGAATATAAATATAAAACACTTAGTTATAAAAGAATTACTAAAGCATAAAGGCACACATAAAGATTAAAAGTGCTATTTACTGTCACATGATGAAGCACAGCTGACTCTGCCTGTAGATTTCAATTCTTTAAATCTACCCAGCACTTTTGATCCCAGTCTGTTGCTCTGTGTTGACGCCAACGGCTGCTCACGTGTGTCTCTGAGATCAAAAGAGAGGAAGAAACTTTATCTCACGTTATATTCACCTCACGACTTGAACAACAAGGCAAATAATGTGCTGGAATCAACTTCCCCTACATGCCAGAAGTGCAGAACAGACATAAAACTGCCCTTTTGTTTTATAGCTTATACTTCAGCAATCCCCCTATCTAACATGTGAAATTTGAAGTGATGGTTCTCACCTCATGGTTGTTTCTGCAGAGGGAACTGTTGCTACTGGAGTTCTGAGACTTGCAGACAAAAAGATTAAGTTTATATTTCTGTTCATTCATATGTCAACCTCAACATGACTATGATAAAGCATAAGTCAGTTAGCAAATCTCAATGATTTGATAACCCATTGTAACAACCCATTGTCTTCATCTCCATCCTCTTTAATAGATGTAGCTGAAGATCTCTCAGACAGGCCGAATTCTGCCTCAACCATCTCAGGAGTGAGACGAAGATATGAGCTCTCGAACCTGCCAGAGAAATCAAACCACCATGAATCTGTAAATGCTGTGACAAACAGCATTTACAGTGAAGCTAGTGGCTAATCTGCATTTACACTCCAGCTTGAATCTCGTCTCTGATGCTGTTGGGCAGATCCTGAAGTGCTGGAGGAGCCTCCACAGGCAGCAGGATGATACCAAAGGAGTCAGACCTAGTTAGAAAAGAGTTTTGCAAGAGTTGGACTTGTTTTATTGCATGAGTAAATAAAAGGTAGTGTGAGAGGTAAATGAGAAAATGTGCAGTACTTGCGTGCGTGGGGCGCAGTCGCTTCTTATAGTTGAAATATTGGATAAAGTGCTCAAGGCCACCGAGGGAAACTTCTTCCACGTCATAATCCCTTTGATTATATCCTGCAATTGATATTTTTAAGCAAATAAAACAAATAATTCCAGTCCTGGATGCTTGTTTCATACAGTAATAAAGCCACATTGATAGACACTTTGTTTCAAATTAATTTCAAATTGTCTCTTTCTGTAAATTCTCAACAAACCTTTCTATCTAGGAATTTCTTCTGTGTTGGAGGGAGATGCCCACCCACGACATCGCCTTTAGGGACGGTGTATTGTGGCAGTGGACACAAATGAAAGTCCAGGTCACACTCCAGGTAAAGCGGAGCTGCTTTGAAGGCATGAACGTGGTGCAGGATTCTAAATTAAAATAAAAAGATAACATTAATTCATTAAAACTGGGCCATTTTCAAACACGTCTTGAATAAAATAATTAAAAACAGACAGGCTATAAATACTTTGTTTCAATGTTATTTTAGTATCATTAACACATTATTATAATTTTTATCATTTTATTAAAATGTTTAATTATTTTTTATTTTTTATTTATTTTAGGGATAGTTCACCTAAAATTATTAAGAAGATATTTTGAGAAATGTCTCAGCTTTTTTCGTTAGTTTGTTTGTTTTGCCCATACAATGGGAGTCAATGGGAACCAAAACTGTTTGGTTACCAGGATACTTCAAAATATCTTGTTTTGTGTTACACAGAAGAAAGAAAGTCAGACAGGTTTGGAATGAAATGAGCGCGAGTAATTGACAGAATTTTCATTTTTGGGTGAACTATGCTTTTAAATATTATTAAAACAATACTATTATACTATACTCAGCACCATTTTGGATAAATAACTGGCTTTCATGTGGCGCTTCCTGTTTTTTCTCTGTGGCTTGCCACTCAACTATACACACACGTAAGAACTTCTCTCACGTATTTTCCGCAATTTAAGACATTTTACAAAACCACATTTGACATTTCATGCCAAAGGCTGCCACTTACAGTAATTCAGGAATTTTAGGAAAAATTATAAGACAAAAAATTCCCTATCAGAAGGTGAAAGAGCGGGAAAAAGCACTTTCTTCCCATACCTTTAGACTGAATAATGGAATCGTGAGTTTCATATCCGCTTCAGGCATTTTCACAGGAACATGCCCCAGTGCATTCACAGCCTGAAAACCACAAAACAACTTCATCCTCAATGCCACATAATATGCCCTCATATTACATATCTCAAATGTTGAACTGAAACTTTTTGGCAATGTTTAAACAAAAATAATCTCTTTAAGAGACTTAGATTCTATTAACAGTACCTGAAAACAGTTTTTTTTTTGTAAAACCACAATTATAAAATGTGTCAGAGTTACAGTATACACAAGCTCTGCACAATAACCATAAGCAGTCTCTCACAAGTTCATCAGGTTGGTCATCAGGTGTAAATGTATTGAAGGTGAAGGGCAGAAGTTTTTCTGGTGTCAGCTTAAAAAGACATGTCTTCTCATCCCCATCTAAAACAAAACAAAAGAAGAATATCTAAAAAAAATATCTATTTAGATGGTATGGCTAGTTAAACAATGTAATAATAACAATATAAACTACTGCAGAAAAGTCTGGGGTAGGTAAGATTTTTTAGTCTCTTAGGCTCACCAAGGCTTTCTATTTTAATATATTTTAAATGTAATTTATTCCTGTGATGGCAAAGTTGAATTTTCAGTTTGATGAATTGAAACTTCAAAAGAACAGCATTTATTTGAAATACAATTTTTTTGTAAACATGTAAAAGTCAGTACTCTCGCTTTTGATCAATCTAACGTGTCCTTACTGAATACAAGTGTTAGTTTCTTAAAAAAAAAAAATCCTGACTCACCTGATTCTTTGTCTCCCTGCAGACTCCTGGTTTTGCCAACAAGCTCTCTTAGTGACACCAGTCTCTTGTTCATACGACATTGAAGAACAACCTCAGTTAAACAAAACACAATGTAACATTATTATACTTATTAGTACAGTCAAGCATTTTATTTGCAAGCGCTGATAATCAGCACAGTGAGTGGTAAACAAGCATTGTAATAATGTGTTAAATAATAGTTGAATGACATTCAAATTAAATTACATAGACAAGGCAAAGGCTGAATTATAAATTATGTTACCTTTCGAGCAGCCTGCTGGAAGATTCTGAGCGCTCTCTGTCTGACCTCCAGCCGGCCAGTGCCATAGCTGCTGAAAACAGCAGTGCATTCTGGGAGCTATAACATAGAGCTGTTGATTAAGTCTAAAATATATCAATTTTAAGATAATGACTTGAGCTAGATGCTTACATGCAAACAGTACTGTATGTGACAAGTGGGTCTGCGGTATCAAAATGCAATTTCATGATATGAGCTTATCATACTTTCTTACTACCTACACAAAAATATGTATTTTCCCACCATCAGTGAAGTACATACTTGCAATAAGTATACAAATTGGGAAACAAACTACGTTAAAGATACAGGTTTAAACATGTATTTCAAGATCAACAGATGTCAATAAGGTGATAATATATTCAAATATTTCTGTCACACTTTCATGTACCTGTCCAACATGTCGCAAAACTCGCCGTGAGGAAAGTTTAGTTGAAGATCTTGAAGAGGCCACTGACTCACCACTGTATTTTAGCTGAAATTCACATAAAAAGCATGAGCATTCAGTGGAAAGTGACACAAAATGTTCAATCATGTATCAAACCAATGCATTGGCTTACTTTGTATGCAGCAAGTGCCTCATCTTGCTCCTTCAAAATTTTAAGTTTCTGTTCTGTTGAACATGGGTCATCACCCAGATCAACTTGCCTAAGGATAAAACACACTAGTCTTAAGGGTTTTCTAGTTCACCATGTAATATTGATCAGAATATCTGTCATATGTTATATAAATCACATGGAGCAACACACCAGCAGATATGTTTGTCTTTCTGCTCTTTTTGTTGGACTTTCTTTAAAAATGCGGCTTCTTTCATCTCTCTTGTCTGGTCTGCAACCTTGGTATAAGACGTCTTCAACAAATAAAACACACAGGTATCTTGAATTAAATAACTGTGATCACATCGATTTATATTTCATTACAAATCCAATCCAAATCTGTTCATGTATGGTTTAAAATCTGATTAAATTGTTAAAATTGGATTTCTGTTTCGGCCGTAATAGTCAGCCTATAATTTTTTTGTTATTCAGGATATATAAAATATTTGACATTTTACACATTGGGCAAGAAATGCTGCTGAGAGTTGGGTAAAAAAGATTATTTTTTAACTCCACTGCTGTTATCAGATTTTACTAGAATTACAGAGTGATGATACTGGTGAGGGCAGCACAAAATAAAGTGGTACATGTGAGCTAAAGAATGGCCTCAGAAGTCAAGAAAAGCACCACTGCAAAAGGCCATTTTCAGGTTGGGTAACTTGCAAAAGGGGCATGTAATTGGGAGACTATAAAATGGAGCACTATTTATTATTATCTAAGCTCCAGTCTGCTGAAAGGACCAGATTAGATCAGCAGCAATTTCCGTGCTGGTCCGGGCAAGTTTTTGTTTTTAAGTGCAGGTTCGCTGCTGGTGGACCACCATAACTCTTTGTCTTTTGTAGGAGCAAAAACAAAACTGGTTGACTAATGCCAGTTAAAAAATCTGGTGAAGACATCAGCATTCCAACACGCAGATACTGAGTCTTTGCCAAACTTTAATTTCCTGGGTTTCAGTTCTTAACATGCACCTCAGAGGCCCTCTGGATGAGAAATGGTGTTCTTACCCTCCCGGAGGTCCTTATATCTCATTTTGTCTTGTGACTGGAGAAGAATTTTAACCAGTCCTGCACGAGTGGTGACATCTGTGGTGGAAACCTGCAGTTGAGGATCAGGTTTGGTCTTCTTCTTGCTGCCCTATAAGAGTCAAAACAGAAAAATGTGACTGTATGCATGATGAATCACTATATGATTGTTGCATGATAGTTCAACCAGAATTAATGCTTTAATTTTTCTATGTACATACATGATTATTATTATTAATTTTTTTAATTACACCAACACTCATCATTTCATTATATATTTTTAATCAGATATAACTGTAATATAGAAATTACTTTAAACAACACCACAACTAAAAGCTTTGCTGGCTTATAAGTGTAATTCTTTGTATGTGTTTCCCACATCTGATGGATGACAGGGTATGCGGTCAATTCAAATTCAATTCAGTAAGCTCAGTGTGCAAACAATAAAATTAAATTTGTAATTCAGTCTCACACAAACCTCTCAGCTACTGCTTTTTAATGGGCAGAAATGAAATTGACCTCATCTAATTCAAATTCCTGCATCTGTACAGCTTACAACTTTTCAGACCCAGCTGAAAAAAAACAGCACAACTGTGTTTTCTGTTTTGGGTGCTGGTTGTCTTGCTCAGCTAGAAAGACCAATATTTTTGCTGGCAAACAGCATGGCTTGACTTCCAGCTAGACCAGCACCAACCCATCACAAAATCTTTTCAAAGCTGATCTTTTCAAAATTGAAGTAATAGAAGTTTCAGAATACCTTTTCCAAGGAGGGAGCCGATTTAAGCTTATGATGAGATGTAACAGCCGGAGATTTTCCATCAGAAGTCTTCCACTCCTCACCAAAATTATCATCACCCTCACCATTTCCATCACCAACTAGAGTTATATCAATATTTATGCCTTTATACTGGTTCTCATTGCTCTCTGACAGCAGATATGTCAAATGTGAAGGAATCTGGTTACCTGACAGTGGTTTTACAGTGAAGGCCTTATGGGGCTGAAGGCAGTGCACTTGAAACTCAAAGTCTATTGGACAACTGCAGCTAAGTGGAATCACATGACTGACACTATAAAAGCAAAAGAAAGTCATATATTTTTACATTTTCATTTACATATCAGCAGTGGGAAAAATAACTGAACATTTCTTTCTTTATCATATAATTTCTATCTTCTTTATTATTTTTTAGATTTATATACACTACCATTTAAAATTTGGGGTGAGTGATTTTTCTGAAAGAAGTCTTCATATATCATATATTAAGTCTTCATATAATGTAAGTTTTCATATATTTTAAAATGTAATTTATTCCGGTGATGGCAAAGCTGAATTTTCAGCACATTATTTAAGAACATTATTCGTTTGAAAAATAATTTTTTGTAACAGTGTAAAAGTCTTGCATTAAATTGATCAATTTAATGCATCCTTGCTAAATAAAAGTATCAATTTCTTTAAAAAAAATAAATAGTCTTAAGGCCCGTTCACACCAAGGACGATAACTATACAAATAATGATAAAGATGTAGTTCTAAAAATCATTCTCAGTATTAAAGAATAGCAGAGTCCACACCACAGCAATAATGATAAGGGCACAGAGAAACAATATCGTTGGAATCACTTTCAAAATTATTTTTTTCCAGCTGACACTCAATCAGAATCCATCCTGCTGTGATGAGCTCAAGAATTTAAAGCGGCAGATGATTTTGCGCTTAGAATAAGCAGACGATATCGTCCACAGTCTGTTTATTCTAAGCACACGCTCGTATTATCTTTATCTTTATAGTTATCTTTATAGTTATTGTTCTTAGTGTGAACGTGACTTTACTGACCCCAAACTCCTGAACAGTAGTGTACACACACAGACACACATACATACACATATATATATATATATATATATATATATATGAGATAGTTTTATAACAAAAATGTTAACATACAGTTATTTTACACGTTATTTGTGTAATATGATAATCATTGCATACCTCTGCCCAAGTGGCACTGGGGGAAGACTAATGTGAGATGGGATGTGAAGATCATTGATAACAGGATATGCATGAACAGGAACCAGTAAGTTCTCCTCGCCCTGAAAACAACACAAACACAGACACGTTACAGCTGTTCTAAGTCCTGTCAGAATTTGCATGTGCAAACATCAGATAAAAACATGTTCTCACCTTGCAGTGAATCCTGATGTTATCAGAAAAAAAACACCACTCATCTGGCTGGAAGTGCACTGTAACAGTGTAAGCCAGACCCGGAACCAGTCGGCACTGCATTTAAAACAGGACTACCATCTTAATGGTCCTAAAATGAGTTTTATTTTCTTTATGATAAATATTAAAAAATTATAATAAAATATATTGCTCAAACGGTTTTTGACAGTTTTTTTTTTTTAATTCACCTTTGCTGTTTGAGTTCCGAAACTAAAATAATCCGGAATATTATATAGAATTTTTAAAGCACATCTGTAAAAGTAATATTTGAAAGCAGGTTGATGGTTACCTTTTTGGTGTACTTAATTTGGAAATGCTTTGTCAAAGGGGGTAAAATGTGGACACTGAGCACTTCTGAGGAGACACTGAAAAGTTTCTTGAGAAAAAAAAAACAGCTTTTGTCATTACATCATATTTCCTCCCATATTCTTCCCCTTCTGTAATGTTTCTTTCAGTTACAACTGATGAGATGTTTCCCTCCGACCACAGAGTACTATCAGCGGAAATTTGGCCAAGTATTTCAGAAAATGGAGTCTCCAGTGAAATGTTTAGCAATAATTAAAATGAATTTTTTGTTTCCAATCAGTGACACAAACAATAACTCACACTGATGGTGACATGAGCCATGTAAACATTCCACAAAACTTTTCACACCAAAAATGAATTCTACTCCTTTTTAGCAAAAGAAGCAGAAAACACCAACCAGATTCTTCCTGTAATCCTTTCCTACTTCAAAGCTACTGAAATGCAGTTCTAATGGTTCGGCCTGAACCACACCATTACTCTTCAGTTTGGCAAACACCCCTAAAAGATAAACATACAAAGACAAATTATACATCAGTGCGAAATAACAAAAGTCTATCAGCTTCATTAGACCGGTAATGTTGGTGGTCTTTTAGAAAGCTACAGGTCTAATGTTTAAGAAACAAACATTAGAAAAAGCGGTCTTACTAGTTTCCAGAAGGTGATGGGGGACATTTCCACTCTTTCTGGTGTCCTCCAGCAGCTGGCTGAGAGGAAGCAGGTTTTTCTTCTTTCCGCTCCTGGA
Organism: Spinibarbus caldwelli; assembly: GCA_039654775.1. Lineage (NCBI taxonomy): Eukaryota > Metazoa > Chordata > Actinopteri > Cypriniformes > Cyprinidae > Spinibarbus > Spinibarbus caldwelli. The sequence goes on from CM077225.1 coordinate 9,147,759, forward strand.
GAAGGTCTCGGGGGCAGAATGAACCACCTCCATGCCAGCTGGACTTTACAGAGATTCTTGATCATAACAAATAATCCACACCTGTGAGCGGATAATTGACATGACATTCAAGCAGTATCCTTCAGTGTGACATTCAATACTTTGTCTTGTACTCTTGTAAACAACATGTTTCAAATTTCTTGTAGAATTATTATAAATGCAGTTTTGATGTGCTCATATTAACTGAGACTACATGGGATGTTTTTATTTATGCATTCACATACACACTTTAAACTTGTCTTTTAAAAGACATAATGTCCACCTCTCAAATACACTTTTTTATCATTTTATAGTTTTGCGGATGTGTAATATGATCAAAATTCCCATCCTCCTCCTTAACTACACAGCTTTAATATATATAAATAACATTATTCATATATTAGAGAAAAAACCATTAGAGCAAATTTCCCATGAACGGTTTGTTTTCAAGTCAACAATCCCGTCTCCATGACAAAAAAAGACGCTGAGTTTATAAAGAGCAAAAAGGTCCAACTTTTTTATTTTTTATTTTTTTTTTTTACTTCTACATGCATTAAAAAGAAAGAAAAAGAAAATGAAAGAATATCACCTCCTTGCTGTTTGAGTTCCAAAACCAAAAAGATGGGAAATATTATATACAATTTTTGAAGTATATCTTTAAAATCTGGTTGAGGTTACCTTCTTTAAAAAAATAAAAATAAAAATAAAAATAAAATAAAACTGTTATAATTAAATTAATTGGACCAACCGAGAAGAATAATTCAACTCATTCATTCAAATCAGAGAAATTCAACTCAGCTTTATTTATGAAAACTTCACTATTTTACAACAACGATACAACCATTTATAGACATACAATGATATAAGTTTCTCAGAAAGTGCATTCAGTTAATAGCATGAGAAAACTACGCAAGAAACTATATACATTCAACAGACAGCCAGGCATTGCATATTTGTATAAATTATTTTTTATATTTCCTGCAGAAAATAAGATAATTCTTAAGCAAATAAGATCATCTCAGCTTGTTGGGGACTTCAACAAACACAGTCAATGTGGCTCAGCTCAGAGCTTGTGTCTGCTACATTGTAGTAACTAGGCTGAGTGCTAGTGAAGCAGGGTTGGTTTAAATCAGTAAATAGTGAGTTTTTTAAGCATAACGGATAGAGATGGTTAGGGTAAAAAGCAGGTGCAGGTTTCATGTGCATCAGGAGTTTGTAGTCCTCTTCCACCTCTTGAATCGGGGCGAGAACAGATGTCAACCCAGAGTCCTTGTCCTCTGAGATCTTGGCTTTCTCGCTGAGCTCTTCATATTGACGGTCCTCAGATATGGCACTGATTTTATCATGCTGTTCTTTCTGGTGTGCAGAATGCTGGGTTGCCTCAGTATTCCAAAATGTTGGTACAAATAAATTCTAGAAAGAAATATATGGTAAACACATGGTTTATAAACAAGGTTGTTTTTTGTTCACTAAAACTATAACTTTTTTTGTTTTGTTTTCAGTAATTGAAATAAAATTAAAATAAAATGTAAAAATATCTATTTTTATTTTATTTTAGCTTTCAGGACACTTAAATGAAAATGATAAATGTTGCCTGAAACAACTGCTAGTACATTTCACAAAAAATTAGAAAGAAACGTCAAGGAATTCTTGGAATCAAAAGAAATTTTGAAGTAGAAAACCTGAAATGGTATTTTCTTTTAAAATGAATGTTTAAATTGAAGTATTAAAATCACTAAAACTGAAATAAAATTAAATTAAACCTAAACAGAAATATTAAAAAAAAGCATTAATAAAAAAAATGACAAAAGCACATAAAAATTACAAAAAATAAAAAATAAAAATTGAAAATATAAAAATAAAAACTAATTTAATTGAATACTAAAATAACAGTATAAATAGCACATTTTTATGGTCAGATAAAGAAAAGTTGTGTATATTACACACATAATGCATAATGGAACCACATGAGACATATACCTTGAGAAGTTCTGGTAGTTTGGTTTTAGGGTACAGGAATCTGTACACTTTATAGATCAGCCAGGCGGCCAGGATTGCCAGAGGAAGAAAGATGGCAGCAGCAATCACACAGCTGATGAGAACTAATGCAAACACACACACAGAGGAAGATTGGCACCTGAAAGTCACCTTGAAGCTTCTTTAAAAACAATCCTTTTGAGTCACTTTGTTGATAAAAACATGTTGCTTATCAGTTTAACAAAGGATTCAAATGAGATCTGTAGTTTAACTATCTGCTCTATTGAATGAATGCATATTTTGTAAATTTGACCCAATACATTTGACTGAAGGCAGAATTTGTTGACAGAAATCATATTTTAAAGCACAATATTACCTATACTTTTATATAGTACACTATACTGTTAACTACTTCATACATTCTATTTTTATTCTTAATGAATAGGTAATTATGATAATTGCTGAGCTGATTAATTGCAGGGTTACCTGAAATACTTTGAGTCACAGGCAAAGACACACTTACCGGGTGTGTTGGTCACACATACGGCAGCACTGAACTTTTTGGCGTTTTTGTAGCCTTTGGGAACCACCATTGCCTGAGCACAATATCTGCTCCAGGATTGCAGTCCTTTAACACTCAGTTTAACATCTTCATTGACTTCGGTAACCTTCTTCTCTGTTGCCTACAGGGACAAAGGTCATCTAATGATTATTTTGAAGATAAGTATGAAACATTTATTTATTTGTTTATGTATATGTTTATCTTTTTGACAAATAAATACTTAAAAATTGTCTATTTATCAATCCAGCATAAGCCATTCACTAAATAGTGTCAATTAAAAAAAAAAACAACAAAAAAAATAAAATAAAATAAATAAAAAAAAATATTTTCCATTTTCATTTTAAAGTTTTGGTAATTTTATTGTCATTTTAACTGTTTTTTTTTAATAACTTTTCTATAATTTTTATTTCTATAGTAATTTTATTTCAGTTTTAGTTTTAGTACAGCTTTATATTTCACTTTATTTCAGTTAACGTTAATTTTTTTTTCTTTCAAGACAATTTTTTTATGGTTTTAGTTTATGTTTATCACTCTGCTGAAATTAAGACATATAAGCATAATCATATTGCACATGAACAGAAGTGTATAACAAAGCTGTTTGAGGACTCCAAGCTTCTGAAAAATGAAACTGGATAAAGCTCCCTGAAGTTGTAAAGCAATTTATACCTCCTCTTCAAAGCCTTCGGTCCAATATCTGATGATGTAGGACACTTGTGAAAAAATCTCTGCAAGTTTGCCCACTTTCAGCACTGGAGCTTGGATGTGCACATCCAAGGTATTATTTTGGATGACAAGACGCACAGTAGGGGGTCCTATGATAGCTACATTGGAGCAAAGTAGTTCATAGAATTATTATTAATGAATATTATATTGATTTAACAACACAACAGAGTCTATAGTGCAAACTAAGAGCTGATTCACACTTACTGTCACTATATGGTGAAAATTTGTCTGTATTAACCCACTCAGAGAACAGCCCCTGATCCTCTGCCCGCACTTGAAAAACGTAGCTCCCAAATACAGATGGCAGTTGTTCTACATCACATTTCAGCTCTTTGGTGTTCACACAGATGGAAACGTAATCTTTTCTCAGGCTACAAGGAGAGGAGGACAAACACAACAGGACAAACTATGTAATTATGTAAGTACGTAAGGTAAATACGCTGTTCACACAAATACAACAGGCCTATTCTTTTCAACTTCTGCAAAAACTCAGAAGTATCAGATTCCAGCAGAACAATAGCTCAGTGCACTTTTTATAGCTGATCAAACACATTGTGATGGGTATATTTCATAATCGCATACATGCATATGTTGCTAGTTTTATTTATTGGATTATTTAAGATGTATTTTGAGTGTACTCACATGTATCTTGTTGTGTAGGTCACGTTACTCATGGGATTGTGTGGAGATGTCCATTCGACAACTGCAGCCATATTGATGGAGGTCAGCCTCACATTTTGGGGTGCAGCCAGTTTTGTTTCTAAAGTAAAACAATATGACACTGTCAGTAATGCATTATACAGCTTTTATCATCTGATGAAGTGGCTCCATAAAGTATTGGGATTAAGAATTATAAAGTATATAAAGTATTATGAGAGTCAAAACAGCTGAAAAAACATCACAGTAATCCATACGTAATCCACACGACTCCAGTCCAACAACTAACATCTTTTGAAGTGAAAAGCTGCATGCTTATAAGAAACAAATACATTATTAAGACATTTTAAACTTCAGACTGCTGTTTCCGGCTAAAATGAGTCCTCCATCTGTAATACTGCTGTTTCCAGTGGAAAAAGTCATCTTGTCTGAATCAGGAGAGAAATATGCACCGTTTACAAGCAAAAACAGTCCAAAACTGTTCTAAACAAAATAAAGGTGGATTTTGATGTGAGAGGATGGACTTTTTCACTAGAGGAAACATTATTATGGACTCATATTTCAGCTGAAATCATGGTTTAAAAGCTATAATTATGGATTTGTTTCCTACAAACACACAGCTCTTCACTTGCTTGGATTATTGTGATGTTTTTATCAGCTGTTTGGACTCTCATTCTGACGGCACCCATTCACTGCAGAGGATTCATTGGTGAGCAAGTGATGTAATGCTAAATTTCTCCAGATTTGTTCTGATCAAGAGACAAATTCATCTACATCTTGGATGGCCTGAAGGTGTCAGATATATGTAAATACATGTATCTTTTCCAACATATTAGCACTTTGTGCAACATATGCATTTCCTGTCTGCTACCCACCAGTAGGCCATGACCCAGTTTAAAACCCGCTTCACTAAATAACATTTCTGAAGAAGTGACATCCGCAAACAAATGATGCTATTCACAAAATTAACTTTAAAAGTTACTTTTAATCATTTGGTGTTAGGTTGGTGTTTAGTAGATGTGTGAAGTCAGTTCCTCTGAATTTCACACAGCTGTCCTATAGCAGAGGAACCACAGTTGTAGTTCATCACATTATATGGTAATGTTCCACTAACCTTTGAAAACCAGACAACCATTTCTTAACAGCTTATCTGTGGTTCATCATTTAAAACTTATGAACTGCATGTTTTGCTTGGAAAGTGTCGTTTGTTATTTATGTATGTGTATGTATGTAGATAGATAGATAGGACCCTTGGATACTGCATATATGAAGATTATTTAAAAATTATTAAAATACACTTTAGCATAGTAAAATATTTTGTAAATGTCAAAATGAGTCATTCTTAAGAATAACTTTAAATGAATAAAGCAATAAAAAGTAAACAAAAATAAATAAATAAACATAAATAAAAACATGTCATATTTAAATTTTAAATGGTTAACTAAAATCAGTAATCATAATCATAAATAAGCAAGCAATACTGACCAGCATAGGTGGGGTGAATATCCTTTGTCACAAAGAATATGAGAGCCAACACTCTGAGCTTCCCAAACATGACTGACAACATCACTGATGGGGCAAGCAGCGGCTGGCTTTTAAACTTCAGTGTCTGTTCAGTGTCTGTTTGTCATGTGCTCAAGAGGAACCAGGAGCAATATGACTCAACTGCTTCCTCTTTGAGATGGGGTTATTAAAAAAAAAAAAAAAAAAAACCTGATATGAGGGAAGAAAGTCAAAATGATAAATGGAGAAAATTAATAAAACATTAATATTCATTTTTGTAATATTTTTGTTTTATTTGTCAAATTTCAACAATGATATAAATTAAAATTTACATGTAGATTGACAAACACTTTTTCATTAAAAAATAATTTTTCTTTTTCCCACTCATTTTTGTGCCTGTATATATAGAGATTCCTTCTTGGAAAGTAAAATTCATAACTACCAGGGGGAAAAACAGGGAAACTCTACTGTGGCTTGGAAATAAACAGGTCAAGCACTGCCCCAAATGGTTACTGTGTAACTTACCTCACCATTCAATTACAGAAGTGTGAAGCATTGATATAGTCCAAAATGCAGCTGCCAGAGTTCTTACTAAGAAAATCTGATCATCTTTTGTTTTCTCTGTTTCTGCTCTTACTTTCACTTTTGTAGTGCCATACCATTGGTTCACACACGTCACCTGTTTCCATGATATCCCGAGGTTTGCTTATCTACATTGCATCTATATTCCAATACTGTTCCTGGAGATACACATACCTGCAGAGTTCAGAACCAACTCATCAGCAGTGCTTTTGATGATATTAATTAGCTGCTTCAGATCATTTATTTTTTTATTTTCTATCAACCATTTCACATATTTACACTAAACCATCAGGTTCATTTTAAAGCCACATGGCAACTTGACTTCCTTTTAAATATCTAACATTTAATTTCTCCTATACATTTTCAGTAGAAATATTGCGGAGTATGTCAGATGATAATGCAATCATGAATCCATAATAAAACAGACAAACGGTGGCCAGAATGTGATTCCATTTTTATCAACTAATGCAGCGGCAAGTTAAGAAAACCACAATTACATTTCATTGTCTGGTAAAATATTTCTTTTGCAATTACAAATAAAATGTATGCTTCCAGAACAAGAGTTAGAATCAAATTGCACATCTCAGAAATAAATATGCAGTACTCTGGACATGCTCATCTCCAAGGTGCAAAACTGTTTTGTAATTATAACGGTTGTGCATACATATACATTATGATCATTTATTTCTATATATTTGTTCACACAAAGCATAAAGGTCTAATAAAATGACAAACATCTCAATCACACAGAAACAAACTCAGATGTGTTAAAGAACAATGCACAGTGGAATCTTTTGTCTTGTTTCATCATCTCAAGTGTATTTCTGTAAATTTGCACACTTCTGTAAAAAAGTGGATATTCCGTACTATTGTTTGCTAGCATTTATAGATGTCAGTGACAATAAATAACCTCAGATGTATATTTTAAGTCAGACATTGTATAACATTTGAGTACACGTAACCTTTTATTTACCATACTACGCTTAACCCCAATTCTGTAACATTTCTGTAAAGTTGACTGGATGTACTTTTCTCTTAATTTGTTACTTGGAAATGGAAATACAACTTAAAACCATATGATTTAAGCACTACATCAGTTCTCATTCTGTATGGAATGGAAGCCCATTTCCAACATTTCCATCTCACAATTTAGACTTTTTTCCTCACAATTCAGAGTTTACATCTCACAATTCTATTTTATGTTTTTTTCCACCATGTAATAAAACGGTAACTTTTTATCTCACAATTCGGACTTTTTCTCACATTTGTGCATTTATACCTCACAATTCAGTCTTTTCTTTTCAGGACTGCGAGATATAAACATGAAATTCTGATTTCTCTTTATAGATTACAATTTTGAATTTATATCTCACAATTCTGAGTCTACATCTAACAGTTTTGACTTTTTTTTTTTCTTCTCTCTGAATTGAATTTACATCTCAGAATTTTTTTTTTTTCCCACCATGGAATATGGAACTTTTTATCTCACAATTTAGTTTTTGCTCACAATTTCTCACGAGAAAAAAAGGTCAGAATTGTGAGATATAAACTCAGAATTGAGAATTTTTTTTTTTTATTCTGTGGTGGAAACAATCTTCCATAAAAACATCTCTAGCATGAGAGTAGTCATTAATATAAAAATACTTGATTGATTCTTATTGCTCCATTAATAAGATGGACAGAGCATGAAGAAAGGGAATATCTGTGAGGTAGACAGTATTTAACCTTAATCAGTACGTTCTTTAATTAAAATTAAAAAAAAAAGAAAAAGAAAATCATGACAAATGTCTGTTTTCTTTGCATGATGTTTGCAGTAGTTGAACGGGACGGGTTACATACAGAAAAACATACAGACACACAGACATGTTTCAAACACACACTCTTTCGCACACACACAAGTATAACGGGCTTGCCTTTTAATATGCATTTGTTATTTTGTTACAAACAAAATTAGTTGATAAAGCACCCCTGCGTATACTCAGTCACCCATTTTGATAAAACACTTTTTTAAAATGCGCTCCACTCTGTACAAAGACATGGCACGCAATGTTACATGTTATCACACACCTGTCATTCTATTTTTGTACAATTGCATAGAAGTTTAAAAACCTTTTTTTAATTAATAAACAATTCTAGACTCGCTGTAAGAAACTACTGAAACTACTAAAGATCAAATCTACAATGTGGAACCGCGATCCTTCAGAAAAATAGATTTTTATTTATATTCCCATTGTAAACATATCCTGTCCAGTTGTTGACACTACAAAAGCATGCAACTAGGAGAAGACATCTTCAGTCTAAATCCTGCTCCTCAGTTATTACATTAACCAATGACTCCATGGCATGTCCAATGTTATCAACCATGTGGAAAAGACTTCCCACATTAGGACCTGCGAGAGATGAAAAACAAAAGCTGATGTCAGTGTCTGAAGACACAATCTAACACTAAATGCACTATGCAGCGCTACAACACATACATCTCTATAGAGGAACAGAGTGCATGTGAGTCCAATTTGTTTAAATAAACTGATTAAAAGTGACAGTAGACCATTTATAATGCTAAAAAAGATTTCAAATAAATGCTGTTGTTTTGAACTTAACTCAAAAAAAATATCACAATTGTATCAAAAATCAGCTCAACTGTTTATCAAAATGTTTCTTGAGCAGCAAATCAGCATATTAGAATGATTTCTGAAGGATCATGTGACACTGAAGACTGGAGTAACGATACTGAAAATTCAGCTTTGCCATCGCAGGAATACATTACATTTGAAAATATATTCAAATTGAAAACAGTTATGTTAAATTGTTTTAATATTTCACAATGTTACTATTTTTTACACTGTATTTTTGACCAAATAAAAACAGCCTTGGTGAACGTAAGAAACTTCTTCAAATTATAGTGAAAAGTGGATAGGTAAGGGCAGAAAAGAGTAAAGGGTTAGTAACAATACTAACCTCTCATGGGTTTAGCCGTCCACCTCCTTAGACACAGAGGAAAACAGGAAATAAGAAAAATCAGTAAAGTTGGAGTAGGGATAGGCAGTTAGACTGAATCTAAACAGGATTTGTACTGCAAGCACAATGAATGTAACAAGACAGCTTAGAGATTCATGTATAACTGGTATTTATATAGTCCTGGGGTTTAATGCTTTAATTACACAAACAGGATTTTTTTTTTTTTTTTTTTTTTATAGTTATGCATTAGCAATTCTGTGCTTCTCACAATACATATCCTGTTAAGAGTAAATGTTAAAAAGAGAAAAAGCTTTAAGAAGAATGTACATCAATGTTAATAATCTTTGATTATTTACAGCTGAATACTCATTCTGTCATTTAAAAGTCATATTTTCCTATTTTATATTACACCAAAAAGTCCCCCATCATCCCTTTATAGCAGGAAGTAGAAACGTAAAGTGTCATTTAGCAATTTAATCATGCGAAGAGTAGAAAAGCAGTGTTCATTGCAAAATAATATTTTTCTCCATATTGCTTAAAACGGAATCCAAAATATTACTGATATCTCAAAATGACTGTCAATCTGTAATTACTGGCACATTACTGCAACACATGCAATGCATTCACAGACTGTGATGACCCGTTTCCAGGTATTAACAAGGAGCAAAGTGTTTTATATTTTCATTTTTTACCAAATTGTAATGTATATTTATAACACTATATTTTATGTCTTCTTACTTTGGCATTATTTTGCAGAAAACCAGTAAACACTGCTGTGTGGGTGTTTCTAATACAACGGCTGAGAGAGTGACAACAAATTTGCCATTTTTCTCTCTTCTGACCAAACATAATCAATCTCTCTATCTCTTTCTCTCTTTTGGAAAGTCATAGAAGCACTATTATGGATTTTTTCTTTTGGTATTGGAGCAAATAAGAATGCAAAAAATAAAGAAAAGGGTCCATACTTTTTGGCTAATTTGACACGATCTGCATCAGATCGCTGGACTAACAGAAGTGATTGTAGCAGACAGTGTAGCTGGATCCTCACCTTGGCTGTGAGGGAAGGAATTGTTGAGCTGCTCGATGACGTCCTCTAATCCAGAGCTTGCATCCTGGGAGGGACTGGACAGCTCATCATCACCTGAAACACACAGCAATGAACCAATTACAACTGAGAACTGACCTTAAAAACCCTGGCTGTTGTCCTGCCGCCCATGACATTTCATATTCAAACAGAGACAGTGTTTGCTCAGAGGATAATACTGAAGGTGATGTTGAGGACTCTCATATACAGTATAATACGGTTTAATAGTCCTGAGAGAACCAGTAAAAATGTTTCCATTCGAAACTTCCATTTTATTAAAACATTTTCATTATAACTTCTATGCTCATTCTAACAACTGAAATCCAGAAAGATTTCAGAATGCATTGTGTACTTCAAATGGAAGCAAACACTTCTGACTATCTGTATAGAGTTCAAATGGTCAATGTTACAAATGTGTTTAAAGATTTAGAAATACATTCAGATGTATAATCCCATTCAACATCATAACATATATATGCCAAATGTATGTGATATAAGCATTCTAATAGTAAAGTTTAGCTCAATAAAAGTCAATTTTACATTCAAGCCGAAATTGCCAAAGTAAAATATCATAAAGAAAGAAAATACACTTGTAAACCATCTTGTTTTGTGATCTTGACAAGAGTTATCTTAAGTTTTTGTCAAGAAAATGGGAGATATATAAGTAAGATCTCTTTATGCATCGTCACAATCATATATATTTCACAATTTCCATAATACATCTATAACCATTAATTTATATTAATTTAACTTTAAGTAATGAATTAAGCAAAAAATAAATAAATAAATAAATAAAATAAATAAACCATAGGTCCAACTGAGGTTTTGGTAAAAATAACAAATTACAACAGCTAATTCTTTGAGACTTGTGTGTCACAAAAAATGTTGACAAAGTGTTATGTTAGGCTCATGTAATAAATAAAATTTATATATATAAAAAAGCCATTATAAAACAAAACTCTTCCAAAATGTAAAAATAAATGAATAAATAAATTAAATGTGTATCAGAATCATAGTTGTCTCAGCAAGAATGATTCTAAAAATAAACTGCCACTCTGGGTTTGGTTACACATAATCAATAACGATACAAAATAATTAACAGTTATACAGATAAAACGTTAAACAAGAGGTTATAATGTGTAAGAAAAATATTAAGCTATTAGGACGCTGACATAACATTAGAAAGGATTTGAAAAATCCTTTCAAGTATTAGAAAATGTTGTGTGAAATGGTATTAGATGCATTAGTAACACAACACTGCAGAACACTTTTCATAGCACTAATGACATATAAAACTATGAAGACCAACTCCATCATGAAAGATGAGAGACTATGTGAGTGAGTTTTTCTTTTTTATCTGGACAAATTAACAATTTTGAATAAAAGACATTTCTGATTCATCAATGTGTTCAGTTTTAAAATAAATAAATATATAAATACATACATACATACATAAAAGCAGTGAGTACACTAAAGGAGATGGCCTGAATCATAAATGGAAAACTGCACTTATAAAATGATTGGTGTTTGATCTTCAAATACTGAAGTACCCCCAGTTTTGTTGGAACCTTGTTGGACTGTGTGTTTTCTTCCAAAATGAAGACAACAAATAAGATGCTGGCTAGCAGTTAAGGGAAAAAACACTTCTTTTGTATCCATACGTGAATAAAAGCTCCCTGTGTTCCTTTTTGTTTGGCACAGATAAGAACATTGCCTCTTTTTATCCGTTCTGAAAATCTTTTGCTGAAACCAGCCTGGGCTTCAAGCCAAGTCATACAATGAAAGCTTCACAAGTACAGTTATTAAAGATAATAATTACTATGCATGTCAGTTAACTAGTAAAATTAAGAAATGAATTAATACATTTTTAACCGTGGGCAGATAGAAGAGATTGCATTAATGACTAGCTTTTACTTGGACACAGAAAAATTAAAGAAACACCAAAATGAAGGACCATGTGTTGACTATTATTTGAATTATTAATACAAAATATTGTTTACACAACTGTCTACATGTATATTTCTATGGAAGCTTGTAAATTAAAAAAAAAAAAAAAAAAAAAAGTAATTACGACTTTTTCTCTCACAAATTGGACAATTCTGAGGGAAAAAAAAAGTCAGAATTGTGAGATAAACTTCTGTGAGATATAAAATTCTGACTTTCTTTTCCCCCCACGCAATTCCAAGTTTACATCTCGCAATTCCAAGTTTACATCTCGCAATTCTGAGTTTACATCTCGCAATTCTGAGTTTACATTACGCAATTCTGACTTTTTTTTATATAAACTGAGAATTGCAAGAAAAGTTAGTTATGAGATAAAATAAATAAATAAATAAATAAAAATAATTCGCAATTACCTTTTTATTTTTTATTCTTTGGCTAAAACAGGCTTCCAATATCTTGCTAAGGATCCATATGTAAGACTGACATATCACTGATTATAATTATTTAGGCTGCTTAAAATTTCAAAACAAGTTAAATCTGTTCAATGAATAATCAATGCTGAAGAGTTAGGTTTAAACTGGTTAAACTGAAGTTGTTAGGGACATTTACCCATCGTCTCAGTGGTTTGGCTTGCGGCTACACGCAGTGAGGCCAGGCTGGTGTCAGATCTCGGAGAGGCAGTGGAGGGTGAGGACAGGGCAGTGCCATTCACCTTGGACTCAGTCTGTGGCTAGGACATAGGTAGAAAGGAACCATATAGATTAGGCAGGGGACTGGACGCAAACATCAGCACTGGGTTGTACTTCTGTATTTCCAGATTCATTTGAAAACATTCATTTCTATATTTTCAATCTAAGACTTCACATTCTTTTACTGCCTAGTTTTTAAACCTCACAAAACCCTCTCCAAACATGTATTGACAAGTTACTGAATTCTTCCCAAAGGACTTTCTCAAAACATAAACAATTGCAGTAGAAAACAAGAGAAAGGGCTCTTAGAGTTGCTGTGTTTTTGCATCATTCAGTTTTTTAGAAACAAGACAGTCAAGACAAAACAATATCACAAGGATACACACAAAATACTGGACATGATACCGCTTAAATATAGAAATAAAATAACCCGGACAGTTAAAGTGTTCAAAAACATTCACAGATTCCCTTTTAGCAAACATGTAAATTGTACATTCATTGTCATTCATCAATATTCAAATGTACAACAATATTCGGGGCTGTTGTCAGGGTTAAACATACTATATTAATATATACTATATTATTACAATAATATTAACACATAATAATAATAATAATATAACATTATATAATACAACCTTTTAATGTCTGTTTCATAAACATCCATTAATATAATAATATTTATTTTAAGTACTACCGTTAATTAGTGTACCATTCAAAAGTTTGGAAATTTAAGTCTCTTATGCTCACCAAGGCTGCATTTATTTGACACAAATCCAGTAAAACAATATTGTGAAATACCACAATTTAAAATAACTAGTTCTATTTTAATATATTTTACAGGTTTTATGTATTTTTTCAGGATTCTTTGATGAATGTTTGATGAACAGAAAGTCCATACTATATTTTTGATGAATTCAATGATAAATAAAAATATTTCAATTATTTTTATTTATTTATTTATTTTTTTTAAATCTTCTTGGCTACATTATTTACTCACGTATCCGAAAATGATCTGCTTTAATGATAAAATGAAAAGCTATTTAAAGTGTGCTTTAATGAGTGTGTTTAAAACTTTAAAAATTAACAATTCATAACACAAGATCAGACAGCCCTCTTGAATAAAGAGTGATGGTTCTGGTGATTTCATTGGTTTTCCTGAGATATTTGCCAAGTGAAACACATGTGCATATGTTAAACATAAGAACATGTTTATTAGCATATAACAGAGATAAAAAGTCAAGTAATTGATGCTACTCAAACAAAAACATACACTGGTAGGCAAAGGCTTGATTGTAAATGTAACGAAAACTCTAAGTGGATAAACCTGAAGAAGGTTATAAACAAAAAACAACATCAATGAAGTGAAGCCAGAATCCATTGGGTCTGAAAAAAGTGAGAGCTGATTTATCTCTGCGTTCATTGAGTCTGGTTCTTCTAGCTTCGGCCAAGTCAGCCACTGGAAGGAGCTGGAGTCTAGTGAGATCTTAGTTCAAAGGGTCCACAGAGAACACATGAAGCCATTTCTTCATGAACAAATCTGATATAAATCCATTTGGCAGAGACCCCCAGTCGACTAATGTTTTTTAGAAGTAAGCATCGAGACATTACGCTTCATTCATCAGGACATGATGCAGACAGAATATCTGATTACCCCTCTATTCAAGCAGAAGGAGACTGCTGAAGAAGTTGACATCAAACAAACTCCACAAACAGATTACAGAGAGAAATGGGTTGCTTGAGGAAGAATGACAGGTCGCTCAAAATGTTCTTTTGGCCACCTAAAAGATCTGGCATCCCTCCTCAGCTTTAATAAAGACAGGATCAACAATGCCTGTTGTGTGGCAAAAATGGTACAAAAATATTCAACCTTCTTTGAAATATTCAGTATAATGTATATGCTATGCTGCCAATTAAGACAGAAAAAAAAAATTGTCATCTGAGAAAAAAAAGTGTACATTAATGCACTATAGATATTTTCACACCAAGACTAAACAATGCCTTGAAAAAAAAAGAAAAAAGACAAATTCTAACTAAATAAAATTATTCAAACCATGTCTGATCAAATAAACTGATTGAACAACAGAACAAAACCAAACCCTTAAATGATTAGAGTACAAGATTTTGGTATGAAGGAGTCCATAAAGATGCATTTATTGTATTTCATGCTAAAAATGGTTTGGTGTGAATATGGCTGTATACTTAATACAATCAGTATCATTTTGGTTTGCACAGTGCTGTGGACTAAACTGAAATAATTCTGAGTAGTAGTTATTATACAGAACAGTGAATGCCAACAAATGTCCTGCAAGGACAATTAACAGAGATGTCTGCATTCAAACAAAGCAACATGAATTAACAATATTCCATTCTATAGTTCCAAGTCTTTGGTTTAAACATCTATGGGTAAAACTGCAATTTCCAAACTCAAAAGAAAGAAAAAATCTTTGATGATCAATTTTAATTTTAATTTTGAAACAAAGTCTTCAATCCACACAGTTGCAGAAAAATAACATCTTTAAACAGATGGAACATTTCAGGAATATTGTGTCAAAATAAATCTCAGACTCTTAGATTTAACAAATTCTTGGAACTTGCAACTGTACAAAATGCACATGTAGATGCAAATCCCGGCTCTTATACAAAACATTTTCTATATTCATCCTGACAGCATCTAAATTTAGCATAAATATTTCCTTTAACAATTTAAAATTTTTAAACTGATAAAACTAACTCCTAGTGAGCTGCTAACCTTTTAAGCACCCGAATTTTATATAAATAAGCTGAAAAAATAAGCTGAATTTTAAAGAAACATCACGTTTCCTTCATAGATCATAGATGGTGCCAGAATGCATTGCAATGTGTCAAGAGAAATATCAACTATAAATATACTTAATATATATTAATATACTGAAAAATATTGACTTTCCCGACAAAGTTGATTATTTATATAACTACAAATATGACAAACATTAAAAGCCAAAAACTGACATTAAAATATATCAATGCTCTGGACATTTCTTCTGTCAACAATCAAAAGGAAGCGCATGAACAGTGTTACATTCCACAGCTATGATTTGAAATACGCCTTGTAAATTATCAGTGTGCAATCCGAAGACATTTACTCATTGCAAAGTTTAGACTTAAGACAGGAGCTGACAACTCCACTTCCAAAAGTTGTTTTTCACTGGCAGAGAGTATAAACATTGACAAAATCTTAAGGATATGTGCCACCCACCTGCTCAAGTAACTGTCTAAGGCGTTTGAGCTGTGATTCCAGCTGTTTGTTGTGATCCTCCAGGATTTGCATTCTTGCTTCCAAGCGTCCCTTGTGCTGTCGCAGAAGTTTAGCTTCAGCGATCAGTTCAGCGTCACGTGGACTCTGGGGTGAGACGGGCAGCATCTGTGGGGGTGAGGGCAACGGCGACAGACCTTTGTGGTCATGTGCCTTCTTCAGACGATCGTACTCTGCTTGCAGCTTCCTGCACAACAGGGAAGACAACTTCAGAAAGAAGCCTAGAAAACAGCAACTTTACAAAAAGGGTGAGTCTGACAAATAAGTAAGCATGTGCTGTTATTATAGACTGCTAGTTTTCTATGGCACGGTTGGCAGACCAAGCAGCAAAATACACTAATGTTCAAATGTCTGGATGCACTGGACGCAATAAATTGAACAAAAGGAACATTAAAGGTCTTTGCACACTGAGTCCAAAATTTTTTATGCGTTTTTTCGTATTCATCATCGTCACGCACAGAAACCTTGCACACTGAGACAGAATGCTTGCTACGGATGCGAAAAATGCTGAAAATGTAACCCTATCCAAATTTTGTTTATGACGGACAAAAGTTTCAGAGGCAGTGTGTAAAAGAGATTGATAAAACGTGTGGCCAAATTCATGTTTTAATGTGTGAAAATTTCAGATGAAAATTTCGGACTCAGGTTGCAATGACCTTAAGACTTGTTTTTTTTTTTTTCTATTTATCAAAGACTCCTAAAACAAAGTATCACCCTTTCCACAAAAATATTAAGCAGCACAACTGTTTTCAACATTGATAATAATAATAAATGTTTCTTGAACATCAAATCAGAATATTAGAATGATTTCTGAAGGATCATGTGGCACTGAAGACTGAAGGCATCACAGAAATAAATGTAATTTTAAAATCTAAAATAGCAAACAGTTATTTAAAATTATAATAATTTGTACACAATATTACTGTTTTTATTGTATTTTTAATTGAATAAATGGTGAGCATAAAAGACCTTATCGATCTCAAACTTTTGGAGGGTACTGTATATTTTTTAAATATTGCTAATATATTTTAGGGTTAGAAAATGAATTATTCTAAAAAAATGTTAAATCTGTTTGATTATTTCTGCTTTCTCATCTACTCACAATTTTAATATAGATCACTGTGTGTAATATTAGACTCAAATGTGTAGCCCACGTACTTGACTCAGCAGTGTGGGAAGATTTGTGCGCTAGGTAGTACTTGGATGGTCAGATCTAATCAGACGCTATGGAGCAAATTTGAGAACCACTGATCAAAAGCACATCAAATACTTACAGTGGTTAATATTACAAAATACAGATGACCCAATACAGAAAAAAGATATATGGAGCATCTGTTTCATCTCTGTTGTGAAAGCTGATCAGCCTGTTTATTTACTATGCACAGTTATGGTTAGCTGCATTTTATTATTATCATGGTAACAATTTAGCATAGGTACCAATTTTCACTATTAACTAGTTGCTTATTAGCATGCCTATTAATAACATATTGGCCGATTATTAAGTACTAATAAAGCACATATTCTGCATGACCACACATCTACAACTATCTTACTATTAATAAGCAGCAAATTAGGAGTTTATTGAGGCAAAAGTCGTAGTTAATGGTTAATAGTGAGAATTTGAGTTTAAAATAAAGTGTGACCATTTTCATTAAGCATTTTGCTTTAACTTTAACAATCACTAACCTAAAGCATAACGTGATTTACAAAAACTGCTGTGCAAGTAAATAAATGGAGAGAGCTGTTTTATGAATTTTTGAAAATGTATTGCGTCATCCCAGACATATGCTGAAGAAATACTGTCTAGTGTGCATCCATCCTATTTCATAAAACATAAATAAATAAATCATTTGAATTGTAAAGGAAATGGATATGCAATCAAACCTGTTTTCCTGCTCCAGATCGTTGAGCACTCTCTCAAGCTCTCCCTTCTCTTCAGTCTCCATTGAGATAAGGATCTGAGCAGGGCTCTGAGGCTGGCTGAGAGGAGAGCCTTGATTCAGACTCTGGCAGTAGTGCTGGATCAGCAGATGCTCATCATCCCTACAATAACAACAACAACAGTAGCACTCCATTTCCAGTTCACTACATCACGACCATTGCTCAAGATTTCAATTATCATTTGCTGCCTTAAACTCCTAATAACTGAAAAATACATCAGCGCAATCGGCTTGTGAGCAGTAAGCTGGTCTAAAAACAATCCTATTGTTTTAATACCACTAAAAACGGCAGTATAAAAGCATTTACATGTAATCGTTTTATTATAATTCAATCTGAGCGTGCTGGGGAAATTATATTGGTTCATTACTGATCTCAGCTGCTTTGTGTAGGGGTGGAAAGAGCTGATATGAGAAATTTATCTTTCATCACTTAAAGGAATAGTTCAGCCAAAAAATGAAAATGAATAGAAAATGACCTGATCTTCATTTTTGTAGGAACTCTTCCTATAATAAGCACTTTCACAGACACATTTGTCCATTTTTAAGTTCAAAAGGAGAAGTTTTTAGGCAACCACAAGCAGTTAAAAGTACACAAGGTGCAAGTAGATCAGTTTTAGGTTCTTCACACACTATTAGATTCATTTATGGTATGATACTATGTACAGTAGAGTGTAAAGTAGTAGCAAGCTCACATGCTTTCATTGGGCGATACATTGTCATTCACATATGAGCCATTTCGGTTCTCCATTTCAGCTAGCCTGTGAAAACACAATATCATTCTGTATTCATTCATGAACAGCTCATGCAGTTGCATTCATTCACGTCAGTAAGAAACCACTTTTTCAGCTTACGTGCTTAACATTAACACAAATGTATTTTGTTTGTTACTAAACACTGCAAGCAACAGTCATAATCAGAAATGCATATTCATTCTGTTATCATTCATCAGTTAAAATATGAATTTCAAACCCTTGAAAATATATCAGTCATGGTATAAATGGTACAGCAACATTTCTATTGTATGACACATTTGTACCATTGCACGGTATACACCATCACATTACCCAGCCCTAATGCAATGCAAGTCAGGTCTCTAAAATATACAGTTACATAGTAACACCAAAATAACCATGCTTAAAAAAGACCGACCTGCTAGCGTAATGCTCGATGCGTGAGTGGGTGTCGTCATGGGAGAGTTGGGGGGAAGATGACGGCCTACCAGTGACAGAAGAGCAAAGGTCAGAAAACAAGGATGAACTAAATATATCAATATTATATTACTGAGGAAGAACATTTTAAGTCTGAGTATTACTACACAAATTATACAGGATCGTTATAAAGGCAATTTTTCTGATAAAATCAAATTTAAGGATATAAAACAATGTTAAACAGAAATTACCATTCCATTATTATTTTAGTGATTTTTTTTTTAGTTTATTGCAACTTATGATTCAGCTCAATTTGGTCAAATAAGCAAACATTTTCCCCAATATTTTGAGAGCTGCATTTATGGTTACAGTAAATATATGCAAATATACAATATGTTCAACAGTTTGGGGTCTGTAATATTTTATTAATGTTTCTGAAAGAAGTCTCTTATGCTCACAAGGTGTGCATTTATTTGATGATAAATACAGTAAAAACTGAAAAACTATGACAATTGAATAAGTCTATTTTAATATATTTTAAAATGTAATTTATTCCTCTGATGACAACGCTGAATTTTCAGCATCATTACTCCAGTCTTTGTGTCACATGATCCTTCAGAAATCATTCTAATATGCTGATTTAATGCTCAGGAAATGTTTCTGCTTAATATTTTTGTAGAAACCGTGAAGGATTCTTTGATGAATACAAAGTTTAAAAGATCAGAATTTCTTTCAAATTAAAATATTTAGTAACATTATGAATGTCTTTTCTGTCACTTTGCTAAATAAAATATTAATTTCTTATTAAAAAAAAAATTCTAACTGACCCCAAACTTTAAATAACCCTTTTTAAAAGAGCACCTACACCACGGTAACATGATAGTCTAGCAGATGAATGGTGGAAGCCATGGGATGGACACGTTCCAAAATATCTCAGTTCTGACAATGGAAGATGAGTGTTTCATGAAGACTTGTGTATAATTTCATATAGAACAGTAGAAGATTCAGTGTTTTTGGAGTGATAAAACAGCTATATCACTATATGATTTGCTTAGGTTTTCTGACCAATACAACAATAGACGCTGCACTGATATCCATCTATGTGGATGTAGCATCATCCAATAAGAACTGAAGGAACTGTAGAAACTCAATACTGATTTACTCTGCCATTAGACCTTCACATTTGAATTTCAATGAAACGTTAAATTCAAATACACTTAATTTCAAATTAGGGCTATGGGTCACATTGTAAGTGTGATGTAAAAATCCTGAATGTTCTTCAGTGGCACTGTTTGCATTAGGTGATCCAGCTTGTGGTGGATGTTCGTGAGCGTGTTGGTGTTTGGATGTACTCACAGATGGTCAACAGGCCAGAAGTTGATCAGTGTAACAGGACTGCAAGACAAAAAAAGATGTGATGATGGACAGGACATTTAGATGCATTGAAAGCATGATGGTGACATGGTTGTTAAGAAGCACCAAACACACAAACCCACTGATATGACAACACGGTTAAATCCTAACAGCATTTTTACAAGCCAGTGACATACATGACAATCAACTGTTTGTTGAGAAATAGTTTGATTCAAGTTTGCTGGTTGTGTGTTAGGGTTGAAATGAAAAAGGAAAAAAAAGTTAATGCTGTAAGAATAATGTGTGTATGCATTTAGCACAGATTTACAATTACTTTGACAGACTGCACACATTTGCAGCTGCTCCTCTACAGGGGGACAAATAATTCCACAGCATAAATACTCCTACTGTGAACACGAGTAATGATCAATGCACACGGTAAAGCAGAAAAGAGCCAAGCAAAACTCTTGCAGCTGCAATTTAAGGTTACCAAGTGTTCAGAGTCATCTTTATTTGTCTTGTTTGCTGGGATGCCAGCTCTATACTGTTTGACCAGGTTAAAATGCTTTATTTAGTGTGGTAACGGTTCAAATTTTCCACCAAGAATTTGGCATCTTGTGGCATTTTCAGCTAAAAAGCTGTAACAGCCAAAATGTAGGTGAATCCATTATTTTCTTTTCTTTTAATTTTGAGTGGCTTTAAACAGGATGAGACAACCCGTTTCAACTTTTTCACCAAAGCTGACTGTTACTTTGCAACAAATTCACCCCCGTTAAAAAAAATTCCATGATATTTACGGTCCAGGATCAAACAGCCCGCTATGAGCCATGTTTGTATTACTATGCGTAATGCATAATGATTTCCAGGACTATAACAGTTTTTCTAATAAAAGTTCTTGCTGTAAATATATCATTAAGAAAGTATGTCAGTGTCATTATTAATGAAAACAAAAACTATGCATTTTTTTCTCAACTGAAATAAAGCTGAAATAAAGTAAAATATAAACATTAGATGAACATTTTGAAAATAAACAAATTATAAATGTTGCCTTAGCAACTAACTGAAAAAAACAAACAAGAAAAATAGAACAGAAATTGTAAAAAAAATGTTTTTGTTGCTGTTTATTTTAATAAGAGCAAAAAACTATAATAAATTAAAAATATTAAAAATAAAAGCAAATATTAATAAATGCTATATTAGTCTATAAATAATACTAAAATAGCTTTAGCGTGTGGCCAGTATGATCTTCAGGGTTCCCACACCTTGGTTAACTTCAAATTCAAGGAACTTTCAAGGACTTTCCAGGTCCAATACCCTCAAATTCAAGGACTTAACGTGGGGACACATTTTAAGTGAGAGCAAGGTTACATCGTGTTACCTTGTAAGATACATTTTTACAGTTTTCATGTGTCAAACACAACTATGCAAAAAAGCATTTTTTTCTTTTGCATTTATTTTTGGCCATATGACACAGATCTGATATTCTATTTGTTGTATTTCTGTTTTGCATAAAACTGTAGAATATTCGGTACATCCAATACTGTATTCTAAAATGATCTTATTGAAAAGCGCTTAGGCTCATGTAACCAGAAGTTTTAAGATATATGAATATGCTTTTAAGTTTTTCTTGCCCAATGGGTTTACATTATCTTAACAAGCAAAGCAATTCAACATTTCATCCTTTGGATCTCTGGCAAGCCGTTTTTTGTAATCTTCTTTGGTGAGCCAAATATCTTGAAACTTGCATTTTCCAGGCATCACGTTTCAACATATTTTTGCAATGTTTCATGGTGTGTCTGTGAAACATTGAGGTACCATCGTAGTAGTTTTGTGCGCGTGTGAACATCATGGCAACGTGCAACACAAAGTACTTCACGCGGGAAACACTTAACATAACGTGTAACTAATGTAAATCAAGCAAGGTATTATGCCACGAAGTGTTGTCGAAATAACACATAGCGGACCGGAGGGAATAATATGGAATTTTTTCCAGAAAACTTCTTGCACAAAAAAAATTCAAGCACTTTCAAGGACCTGTATCTATGTATGTTTATTTTCAAAAACTTTTCAGGGCCTTGAGATTTTTTTTTTCAGATTCACGAATTTTCAAGGATTTCAAGGACCCGTGGGAACCCTGGATCTTAAGTCAGTCTAAACACATCCTTATGATCAAATATCCATTGTTCAAAATATGGTTGACACCACATTACTGCATCTGCACACATTAATTCTGCTCTCTTGATAGCATCTTGAGTCGCAGTGTGATACGCACTGTGCTTTTAATAATAATAGACAAAAAAGTGGCCCTATCAGCTGTCCCGTGTCTAATTAATCAGTAGCTGATGGCAACAAACAATGAAGTGAACACATAAAAAGCACAAGTCTCACGTCTCCATGTTGTCTCCCTCAAGGATGGTCTGGACGGGAAGGTAACCCATGCGAGGATGCTTGGCAAAATAGCGCTTTGTCCTGAACTTATTCTTCAACACCTTGGCAAAGTCTCTCACGTCCTCTCCTGACGTCGTCTGAAGTACAAGGACACAAAAAGTCATAACTTGCACTTTAGTCTTAAAACACATTGACTTTGCTAGATACTAAACTTCCAATGCAATGCGATGAAGGCAAAAAGTAAAAAACCTACCGGTGTGCAATATTCAACCATAGGGTACTGCATCTTGTGACCTTTAGCCACTCTGCCAGAAAAGAAGCAGCTTTGGCAGATATCATAATTAAAGTGCTTTAAACTTCGGTACCTGTAGAGACCAGACACAAACAGTGAGATCAGCGTTAAAGTCATTGCCAAAACATTCAAAACATCCTGGATCTGAAGGGACATGTCAGGCAAGATTATTTCCCAGAAAAATGTAGTTACATCTTGATCCTCCAGGTGGAGCTGTTCCCTGTTCTCACATACTCTCAATAGAGAGCATATAACAGTCATTCTACTGTATTGTCATATTATAATAGTAATTTTAATATGAGAAAAAATTCAGAAGACAATTCTGTCATGATTTACTTACACACTACTGATCAAAAGTCTGGGGTCAGTAAGTGTTTTTTTTGTTTGTTTTTTTTTTAAAGAAATTACTACTTTTATTAAGCAAGAATGCATTACATTGGTTTAATGTGAGAGTAAAGATATTTATATATGTTACAAAAGATTTTTACTTCAAATAAATGCTGCTCTGTTGAACTCCACAAAAATATTAAGAAGCACAACTGTTTTCAACACTGATAATAAGAAATATTAAACACGAAATCAGCATATTAGTATGAATTCTGAAGGATTGTGTAACACTGAAGACTGCAGTAATTCAGCTTGATTCACAGAAATAAATGACATTTTAAAATATATTAAAATAACTAAATATAGTTGTTGTTTTTTTTTTAATTGTAATAGTATAATACTACTGTTCTACTGTATTTATGACCAAATAATTGCAACCCTGGTGAGCTTATTATATATATATATATATATATATATATATATATATATATATATATATATATATATATATATTTTTTTTTTTTTATTATTATTTATTTTTTTTTTTTTAAATATTACTGACCCCAAACTTTTGAAAGGAAGGCACATGGGTTTAGAATAACATGAGGTTGAGCTATTATTGACAGTTTTCTTTTCGTGAGTGAACCGTATTCTTTGATGACATGGCATTAAAAATGAATGTTATTCATAGTGAAAAAAAGTCACAATTTTTAATCGAATAAATCTCTTGTAATCTCTCCAACAACTTTCCTTTACTACTTATATAATTTCTCACTGTAAATTAATGGGTTATGCCAAGTGAAAATATCTTTCAGACATTTTTTGCACATGCTCAAGACCCAGATTTTGCATTGAAAGTGCTGACCCAACACATAAATGTATAAATACTATGAATCTATGTAGAGACTAACATGATAAGGGGGAAAGGGGGAAAGGGAAGTGGTGTGTGGCCAAGTATGGTGACCCATACTTGGAATTTGTGCTCTGAATTTAACCCATCCAAGTGCATACACACAGTAGTGAACATACAC
Source organism: Spinibarbus caldwelli (assembly GCA_039654775.1). Taxonomy (NCBI): domain Eukaryota; kingdom Metazoa; phylum Chordata; class Actinopteri; order Cypriniformes; family Cyprinidae; genus Spinibarbus; species Spinibarbus caldwelli. Next base: position 9,172,230 of record CM077225.1, read on the forward strand.
CTGGAGCAGTGGGCAGCCAATGCTGCGGCGCCCGGGGAGCAGTTGGGGGTTTGGTGCCTTGCTCAAGGGTCTCACCTCAGTCGTGGTATTCCCTGCCGGACCCGAGACTCGAACCCACGACCTTCGGGTTACAAGCCCAACTCTCTATCCATTAGGCCATGACTGCCCCCACCATGACTGCCCCCATATATATATATAAGTTGATATATTGAACATTTTGTGCATAAACAACAACAGAAGTGCAATTTCTTAGCCTATCATGCAACAAACACAAGACAAAACATTGCATTAATATTAGCCAAAATATCATGCAACATAAATTTGCTGTAGCAAAAATATGGAAGCATTTTGAGCAACCTGATAAACCCATTTAATTTTCTATTCTAACTATACAAAGCAATGTATAGTTGCATTTCATTATTTTTAGCATTGTTTTTCCATGACATCCATGATCTTATTCAGTGGAAATATAATGGGTTGAAAATTAGTGTAAAAGACCAATGAATCGTCAGACAAGGATGAAAGTAAATAGGGTCAATTTGATACTATGTTGAATTTGAAGTGAAATGTATGAAAATACTTTATGTAAAGCACAAGCAGGACTGTGTCCTCCCACCAATAAGAGTAGAAAATATAAACTGCAGCTTTCCAAGTCTCAAAACAGACAAAGTTATTCTTTTTCAAAGTCTGCCTTGAAGTTTGGTGCAATGCTTAATAATGCACAAAAAAACTGCTGATACTTTTAAAGCACCTGAGGCAGAATCAGTCATTCTGAATAATAGCACTAAAGAAAAGGTCCATACCTGAAGCCAATAATAGGACATTCCTTACAAATGTTGCATTTAGCCTGGTGCTTTGCTGTCTCAGCGGCTGCCACACGGTGAAGGACAGGAAGCCAAACCATCGACTGAGGTTCTAAACGCATCCAGTCCAGGAAGACTGAAGCCTCTAGCTCTGGTTTGTTATTGGCCTTCATATCAAAGCAAAAGAAAATAAACGCAGGAAACGCAGGAAAAGTGCATATTCTACATGACCGCTTTAACTTAATCTGTTCATGAATGAAGACGGTGGTTACTTACAAACTGAAAGCAGCTGCGCACACTGGGCTCAATATTGCTCCCTCCGAAAGACGCCACCTCACCCAGCTGCCTGGGGATCTGAATGGCGTCGTGCAGAAGGAGGCCGAGGCGCCGCTGGTCACAGAAGCCTGTGGCACTGGCCACCTCTCTGAATAAAACTAGAGAGTACAGGAAGAAATCATGAGTCAAAACCATCAAATTTTGATTTACAGAAAAAAAAAAAAAAAAAAAAAAAAATCCTTCTATCCATACTCAAGCACCTAATTGAATTTTTCAATGTTCAGTGTCATGCATCAGTTAAACTTGTGTGTGTATACATATCAGTTTTTCACCATTGGGAACAGTTTTGTTTATATCCTCACTGTGAAGTGTATTAAAACACTTGTTATTAATGTAAATGCCAGGAATTGCTGTGCAGTTGCTAGGTGGGTAAACATTTATTTCTGAGCAGCTGTGGCACTATACTGTGTGCTATATACTGTAAACGAGCAAACTCCAAAGCTTTACAACTGTGTTTACACCAGTGCTATTAACAAGTAAACAATGACAACATACTAAAGGATACTAAAAACACCTGAGAGAGCTGTAAACTGCTAGCAGTGAATATCTTGGCTCTTATTATGGTTAGAGAAAGGATAGAAAGAAGGAAGCGCATAAGATAAGCAGAAAAACTTACATCTGTACTTATCTTCAAGGTGAGCTTTGCACAAACAGATTATTCCTGTTTTGAAGGATAGGGTACGAATCTTTCCGGCTCGTCCTCTGCGGCAAAAAATAAAATAACAAGGTGACAAATGACTAAAGCGAGACAGTCAATTGCTTTTTTTTTTTCGCTTTTTTTTCAGATAAAGAGTCAAGATCGGGAACAAAATGCTCTCAATGTTTCTGCACCATAGGTTGGTAAAATATACAGTACTTTTGTTGTATTTAAAAACAAAGAAATTCTTTAGGCTTTTTAAAATCAAATTTAAGACATTTTAAGACCTTTTTCGCACAAATATAATTAATATCGTATGTCCATAGAGAACAATAAACCCATAATCCTAAAAAAGTATGTATCACTTTTATATAATTAAGCAGGTTGGGACACATATTTAATGAGGACTTAATGCTGTTTATATCAGCAAAAAGTTTAAAATACTCAAAACAAGCTTTATTCAATCTGTACTGAAAATGGTTTATGTGCTAATATATCAATACATACAAATCGGAGGGTGATTTAAATTGGATTTTTCAGAAATGATGATAATGTGTTTAAAAAAAGGAAATAAAAAGATTATTGTTTAGTAAAATCTATACACTAAATGTGTTAAATATTGTTTTAGTCTTTCCTTTCTGTGATGGGGTGGCCCAGAGGGAAGCACTCCTACAACCATTTAAAACCTCTTACAATTTAAACACAAAAAGTAAACAGTCATAATTCATCAACAGTAGCATAAATGAACTAGATTTATTGACGGAAAACTACTCTGAAACCGTGAGCCTGCAGAATAGTGACTTTGAAACAGTGCTCACATTTATGTAAATAAATCATTGCCTTTTGTCCCCAAATTTAAGACCTCTTAAAATGACAACTACTTTGTTATACCATTTAAGATGTTTAAGACTTTTTAAGGCTTTAAATTCAATCAAACTGTGTTTCAGAGTTTTTAAAAACCCACAGATACCATGTCAACACTAGGGCTGTAGCTATCGAATATTTTAGTAATCGAGTATTCTACTGAAAATTCCATCGATTAATCGGATAAGAAGTACTTTTTCTTTATTAAAGAGGAATACTAAATATACAAGAAAAAATAAGACAGGTCTCTTTAAAAGAACAAGTAATTTCTTTCTTTTTTAGAAAAATGAACATTTTTATTGCTGAAATTGCATATATTAATAACTGTGAAAACTAAACCCATTTAGTGCATTTAATTGCCATATTACATTCAAAACGCAAATACAAATATATACAAATATAAAAATCAATTTCAAATTACTTTAAAAAAGGTAAACATAGTACAACCTAAAACTCGACATAAATCAAAATAATAGTAATAAAAAAAATTATAATAAAACCTAAACATTGTGCAACTTAACGTTGAAGTTTCAGCCTAAATACAGCTCAGGCATGACATAAGCCTTTACTGTCTTCTTAGAAGGCTTTGTGGCTTTTGTAAGAGGCAAAAATTAGTGGGCAGGAAGCTAACGTGGAACAAAAACAAGAGTCCATACACATAACATTTATTAACACATTTTTCAGCAACATGAATTTAAAGTTATTTGGTGAATAAACCCTCTTAAATGTCTCTCTGCATACTGGTGTGTGTGTGTGTGTGTGTGTGTAATCCTTTAAAGGAGCATGTGGTTGCAAACACAGTGCTCTGTATGTAGTTACAGTAAATGGTAGGGATGCACCGAAATGAAAATTCTGGATATGCTCGGTTGAAAACCGAAACCGAAAATGCTTTGTAATAATTATTTATTTTATTAAATAATATAAAGTAATTTTGTAAGACTTTTTAAATTTAACTCAATTTTAATGGCACAGAATTTAAAAAACACAAGCCAAAAAAAAAAAAACCCCGCGCGTTATTTGAGCGGACTTCGCTTTTCCGGTGAGCATGAGCGGTAACTGAGCAGAATGCGCGCGGCACGGCATATATTTTCGGCAGCCGAAAATTCAGTGCATCCCTAGTAAATGGACTAAACGATTCTTCGAAGCACATAATTTGCCTCAATGATTTTTTGTATTCGAATTACTCGAGTTACTCGAGGAATCGTTTCAGCCCTAGTCAACACCCCATCTTCTGTGAATAACATTGCCTTGCAAGACAATCTAAGTAAAAAGCAGATGCAGAATGAAAAGACCTCCAATGCTTTTCTCTCAGTTTACTTTGGGGGACTGACGGGGGTCTTCTGTGGAATCTACCACCTCCATGTACAAACACTGCATGATTTATGGCTCAGTGTGACCCTACTGAGAAACATGCTGAGAACTGACTCCAACTCCAACTGATTCTCTCTGACTCATATGTTCTAAGATTTAATGGATTAGTTCACCCCAAATTTAAAAATCTGTCATCATTTACTCACCCTCATGTTGTTACAAACCCACATGACCATCTTTCAATCATGGAACACAAATTAGTTTTTTCTGATGTAGTGCAGCAAGGATATTCTTCAAAATTTCTCTTTTTACGTTCCAAAGACGACAGCATGTCGTGATTTGGAATGACATGAGGGAGAGTAATTGATGACAAAATTTTGAGCTATCGCTTTAACATTTTAAACACACAAATAACAAAAAATGGTTGAACGTACGTATCATAAACGTTGAGCAGCCAGTTGAGACACATGTCCACACACAGAGGCACGTTAACCAGACTGCTGTGCTGCTGCTCTAGACGGTCGTAGATGCTGGTCAAACAGTTGATCACTTGCATGATGTCCATGAATTGCTCATTCTGTTTCAGATTGTGCTGCTCAAAGGCCTCACAGGCTGCAGACATGCCCAGAAGATCCACTGTGCACAGAAAAAAGCCAAAGTTGCTAAAGTGTTCTGAGCAGCTACAGTATTGCTATGCTGTTTCTCGGTTTTAGACAAAAGAAGGAATATTTTAGCTTACAATCATGAGTAGGATGACTGTTCAAACTGAAAAAAAGATTAACAGTCAGTGTTGTGTGATTGCAAAAAGTAAGTTTTGTGCACTTACAGCAGAGAGCTTTCTGCATTCGTCTGAGCTTCATCGCCGTCCTGTATGCCGAGAACCGTACGTTGTTGAGATCCGCTGTTTAGTGATAAATGTTAATTTTAGCAAACTGATCATGCAACATTTCATTACTGTCACAGTCAAACATATCTCTACATTTGACAATTTCTAATTTTGATCTTATTTGTTGGGTTCTAAAAAACAGGCAGCAGAAACATCAAGCTAGTTTCATCCAATTAGTTTCTCCATTTTTAGGCCATTAATCAAAAATGTTTCATCTAACAATCTGACATTTTACTCAAGGGCAATTACACTACCACATAGATTCAAATACTGCAAATGTGGGAGATATAATACTTCATAGTAGAGCTGGGAAGTATGTTTCAGCTTTTTGACAATTTTATGTATATTTACATATCAATATATTTATACATAAACATATCATTTTACATAAACCATTACTTTACAGCCACTGTTGCCAAGAGTAAACATTAACATAAATTGTTAAATATACACTACCCTTCAAAAGTTTGTGACTGGTAAGACTATTAAAATGTTTTTGAACAAAGTATCTTATGCTCATCAAAGGCTGCATTTATTTGGTCAAAAATACAGTAAAAGCTGTAATACTGTGAAATATTATTAGAACTGTTTTCCATTCTAATATATTTCAAAATGTAATTTATTTCTGTGATGCAAAGCTAAATTTTAAGCAGCCATTACTCCAGTCTCATGATCCTTCAGAAATCATTCTAATATGCTGATTTGGTGCTCAAAAATGTAGTTGTTGATAATATTTAATATTTTACTTAATATTTTTGTGGAAACCAAAATACTTTTTTTTTTTTTCAGGATTCTCTGATGAATCGAACATCAAAAGAACGGGGATTATTTGAAATAGAAACCTTTTGCAACAATAACAAAAATCTCTTTACTGTCACTTCTGATCAATTTAAAGAATCCTTGCTGAATAATTAATAAAACATTTTAATATAGGCCTACTATAAAATGCCACAAAGATCTCCATTAACAGATTTGCATGATAACATTGCAAATACGGCAAAAATAATGAATATACTACTAATATTCAATGCCCAGCCATACTACATGCACATCAGATCTGAATCAGGCCTACCTAATGACTGGTACAGTTCTGCCATCTTTGGGTGGTCCCAACATGTTGTTTGGGTCTGGTGACTGAAAGCAAAAACATGATGAAATACAATAAACAGTACCTCTGTGCTCTGTCTGAAAAACATCTTTTTTATAATAAATACCAAAAGGCTATAAAACATCCATAAATGTGTTTATGACTCATATTTAGTGCTAGAGACAGTGTCCTACAGATTAAGACAAGGCCTTGAGTAATTTTTCATCAAACAATAAATCTCTGCAGTCCTCAACCTCAAGAATAGGTTAGATATATTCTTCATCTTAAACAGATAGTCAAGCACATTTAATACATCCATTACAGCAGCACTATCACGACAACGGCTAAAAACATACTAACTGTAGTTTAGACATGCCGTCTATGATAACACCCCTCCATTTAAAGAATGGTATACTCAAAAGTGAACACTCAGTCATTTACTCATCCTTATGTTATTACTTGCTTTATTTTGTGGAAGACAGAATGTGAATTTTAAAAGAATACCCTTGCCTGGCCATTATTTCCAGTACAATAGAAGTAAATGAGAAATAGGGTCATTAGGCGAAAAAGAGGCAGCATAAACGTATCATAAAATTGGTCCATACAACATTTCCAATATATAAGAGTTCTGAAGTCTAACAAAACAACTGGACCACTTTCTTGGATACATTTATGCTGTTTAGTGACTTTGGAGTCTCCATTTCTATTTCACTTTCATTATATTGAAAATAACGGCTAAAATGTTCTTCAAAAACATCCCTTTTATGTTCCATGGGAAAAAAAAAGTTCCACAGGTTTGAGGGAGAGAAATGACAGATCTTTAATGTTTGAGTGAAAGATGCCTTTAAGAAAAAAAAAACAAGGAATGAAAGGGGACATTTACAAGATGTTGTAATGTGTTTTCCCAGCAATGTAATGCATAGGATTTTTTTTTTTAAAAACAAACATTTTGTCACCATTACGCCAGAAGTTTAAGGTCTCTTGAGTAAAGAAGACTGAATAGGCAATGTGCCAAAACTAAACAAGTTACAAGAATTGTGGGCATGCTTGTGACTGAAACTCACTAAACTGCAACTTCTCCCAATTAATAGTGGTCCTGTTGCATGTGCATTTGGCAGTGACTGAAAACATTTAAAAACTGATGGAACTTAAACAGCCAAAAGCTCATCTCTGCCAAAAACTCATCTTGCAACTCGTAATCACTTTATCTGATATTTCCCATGAATAAATAGTTTAAAGTCCATTGTTTAGATCCTACTTCTGACCATGGGAGTAGTTTTGAGCATCTGAGTTATTGTACTGGGTCGTCTTTGTTTGAATCATAAAAGAAGAGAGTTTACATTTCTACATTCACAACAGTGCCTGTTTTGTTACAAGGGCTCTAAATGAATCCATTAGTGGAAATGCAATTTACACTACTGAGATGCCTTGTTTTGAAGTGTTGCTATGGGCCGGGATGTTTTTGTGATTTTAGGTTTAAGCCAGCCAAGCAGCTCTGCAGAATTCTAATAAGGTTGAGAAACTTCAAAATAATAATAAATTATACCAGACCCTACAGTGTTTTTAGTAGGAAGAAACACAGACTGGGGTTCCAACCATTAACAAAAATGAGATGAAAGTCAACTTTCAAGCATTGTTTGTCAGAAGAAATATTTTTTTGAAAAAGTCAAAGAGGTCAAAATGAAAGTCTGAAAGGATTTTAAAAAGGGATGCAGAAAACATCAGTGTCTCTGAAATGCAAACATTATGGCGTGGAATCCCTTTCACAATTGCACCACTAAAAAGTACCATAGTAATACCAATGCAATGGGACTGCGACAGGATTTTTGTTGGGGATACTGCTAAGACGGAACACAACATTTATCTGAAGCAACACTATGGATGATATTTCTAACACATATATTAGTATTCTGATAGAAATATTTAAACCTGGTAAACTTCTATTTTTTGAGTAATACACTGTATAGGTTTACTACCCATTATAGCCTGTTTACAACAGTGAGACTAATGTAAGCCTTCTAGTCTCTTAAACTCAATCATGAAATAATTTCAGTGGATTTTAAGGAAACAAATGAAATGTGAACACCATCAGACTGAACTCATGTGTGAATGGCTTTCTGAATGGCTCTGAATGCATCACAAATGTCCTGCATTTTTTGATGCCATGCATATCACAATTATTCTACTCACAGCCTCTTTTAACAGAAAGAAACAAAAACTACATGCAGATTTGTTATTTATGACAACAAAAGTTTCTTTCTTTCCTTGCAATGTGCATACACATTCAATAATAGTTTGAAATAAATAAATTTGCATTGAAACAAAAATATGTCTCTTCAGGTTTACTCTAAGAACTGATAGAAAAAAGCTGCCAAATCAATACAAAGAAATATAATATAGCCTATACATATTACTATATACACTAGAAATCAAAAGTTTGAGGTTGGTAAGATTTTTTTGTTTAATAAAGTCTCTTATGCCCCCTATTAAGATTTTTTAAATAAAAAAAATCAGTTTAAAAAAAGTAAAACTGTGAAATATTATTACAAAATAAAATAACGGTTTTCCTATTTTAATATATTTTAAAATGTATTCCTGTGATGCCAAAGCTGAATTTTCAGCAGCTATTTCTCTGGTTTTCAGTGTTACATGATCCTTCAGAAATTATTCTAATATGCTGATGCTACTTAATATTTGAGTGGAAACTGTGATCCTTTGATGAATGGAAAGTTGAAAAGAACAGCATTTAACAATACAAAAACCTCACTGCCACTTTAGGTCAATTTAAAGCATCTTCTCTGAATAAAAGCACTAGAAACTATTAAGATTTAAAAAAAAAAAAAAAAAAAAAAAAAAAAGAATTAATAATAATAATAATAATCATAATAAAAAGTTACTGATCCCAAACTTTTGAATGGTAGTGTAAATATAATTACAAAGAAAAAACAACGTAGTACAATGACTCAACAAAAGCAAATTAATTAATTACAGTTCATTTAGGAAACATGTTGTCTTTATCATGCTTAACATTTCTTCTGAAGCAACATAATATGGTTCTGTACACACCATAATATATATCTGCCTTCCTATTTTAGGAAGGGGTTATATCTCTGATATCAAAAAAGTTTGAAAACCCCTAACATACACAATTTCTGGGCACCACAGGCAGCTCTCCAGACTTTGATACACAGTCAGTATCTGGCAGCGCCCTCTAGGTTCAGGTAGTCTCGGTAGAGCATGCCAATGGCCTGATGGCAATTTTCCCACTGAGATCTCCATACCTGCACATCTCAAAGCGGTGCATGAGCGGAAGTACAGCAGTAACGTGGGTTTGGACAAGGAGGAGGAGTGCCCACCTACATGCATGCATGCATCTAACAGAACAGGGTACCCCCACACACGCATCACGCAGACACCTCTAATTGTGGCTCTTGGTTATGGTTGAATGAAAACGCAGCCATAAGTATGTGGTTAAAACCAAAACAGTGATCTTCTGTGTGGCATAACGTTAACTTGTGGGAAGCGCACGAACATGGAGGAGTCTGAAAGGCCAAGCCTCGTTATCAACATAAGGATTTCCAATCAAATCCAGCTCAAAAGCATACATGACAATATGAACGCCGCGTTAGGTTTATCAGTCTGCGTGCTGCAAGAAGGGCACAGCAGGAACATCAGGAACTATCGATGTGTTTGGCATTGGAAAAATAAACAAATCAAGCGCTGAACGGGCATGTCGCTAAGACGAGGACATCCCCGGCTGCACTGGCTCCATGTAAAAACCAAACAAGCACCTGCTAAGCTGTAAAAGCTGAAAACGAGAACGGCAAAGAAGCAGCGGCTATACGGCAGATGGACGAATGCAAAACTCCTTCGGCGTCCTCTAACGTTACTCGTATGAACCGACATTTATTCGGGTTTGCATTGCACTTACTTTCTCAAGTTCTCCCTCATCTCGCCTCTCAGTAATCGCCGGATCCAAACTCTGTATTTTTAAAATCCCGATGGTTCGATGTTGTTTGGGGCGAATCACCTCCGCGGTGTTCCCTCTCTACAGGGGAAAAAGCATCCGACTTCCCTGCGATCTCCCTCAGCCAGAGCGGCTCAGACGAGGCGGAGCTTTCCCTCCAGCTCCCTTCCCCCTCCAACTCCTCTCTCTCTCTCTCTTTCTCTCACTCACAGGCTGTGCCTCAAAAACCTAGCATGCCGCCTACCTAGACCGCATTTTATGGTATCGCTGTGGAAATCGTTTAAATATCGGAACCCGACGAAATAGAAGATTCATAAAAATGCTGGAATGTAACGCGCCTATTATGCTAAAAACAATCGACTCCGCTGTGACAATCGCGCCGGTGTGATTCGATAAATTGTTCGCTCTCGTAATTCTCAAAGTGGACGTCTGAACTTTCAAATTATACTCAAAAAAGCTCGAATAAAACATTCGAACGTTCTAATGATTTCCATAATGCAATCAAACGTTTGTAGCAAAAAAAATAAATAAATAAAAATAAAATAATCGAACCAATAAAACGGAAAGATCTCAAATCAAATGGTCGATAAAATTAAAACGTTCGCCTATGATAGTAAAACTGCACGATTTAAGGTCAACGATGCAAAAAAAAAGAAAAAAAAAGGTGTGAATCAATGAAATGTAGGCGCTTATTAGGCTATACGGGAGAGTTCAGGTTCAAACACTGCAGTTTGGCGAATCACACTGACGCATTCGAACGTTCGAATCGATTATTATGTGAAAATTGTTAAATGTCAGAACGCAACAAAAAAGATTCCTAAAATGCTTTAATAGAATGTTTTAACGCTTCTATTATGCGAAGAAAAACTGTCAATTCTGCGTTCGAACGCGACTGTGATTCGCCAAATAGTTCAATGCAGTGTTTGAACACTCCTGCGATAGGCTAAATTAAACGCTCAAACTGAACGTCTGAACTTGTTCAGAAAAAAAAAACCTAATCAACTGCTTAAACTCGCCATTAATCCTGAAAAATAACTGAATTAAATATTTTAACGTTTTGATGATTTCCATAATGCTCAGATCAAAGTCTGACTTGTGAAAAAAATCGCACCAATAATACAATAAATAAATAAATAAATAAAAAAGTGTCAAAATCCTTGAATTAAATTGTCTGTGTGAAATAAATAAATAAATAAATTCTGGATTCAATATTCAAACAGAAGATAAACATAAACCTAAGATTAAAAAAAAAAAAAACGTTTCTAAGTAGGCAGCTCACTGGGATTTGAGACACAACCATTTAGTGTGGAAATGATCAGTATTTGCTGTCTTGTTTGGGAGGACTAGATGGGTTATTTATTCTCTGACAAAAGCTGGTGCTACAGTGACAGAATCTCATTTTATTAGGCTTACATTTTGGATAAATTCAAAATAAACTGTGATCCACATAATATGCAATAATTTGCTTAATGTATTGGATGGGATGGAGTTCATGAAGTTTATGAGGATAATGCCTATAAAAAGTTTCTGGGTAAAATATTTCATTTGATAATATTTTATAATAATTTTCATTACTGACATTAACGAACATTTAGATCACTACTGTACATACATAAACGTCATGAAACTTGGATTCATACGTATATTTCATATAAATGAGTGAATGAACTACTGATCTGTTAAGCATTAATGCTTGTTGATGACTTATTAATGAAAGTTTTTATAAAGCGATCCCCTTTATTGTCGTGCAGCTTATCATATGCAATAGGCTGGAAATAACAAATTCTAGTGCCATCTGACTGCAAGTACTGCTCCGCTTGACCAGCATTAATGACATTCATAATCTATGACAGCATCATTAAGAGTCAGCTCTCTTCTACTTGAAGTCAGATTCATGCACTGCCATGAGCATAAATGCTGCCCTGAATTTATATGAAGGTTGTGTACATACTTTAAAGATTAAATTAAATACTCTATGCCAACCGAATGAGTAATAACATGCATTACATGCTGGGGGGTTTCAGCTTGCTTATTTAGAATTGATCTGTAATAGAGAAAGCCTGGCATAACTGGCTCAGCAAAAAGAATTTGACTAGAGACACAAGTTTAACCACACATGATCACATGACCAATTCTGAGGACGATACAGATTTTAAGCCACACAAGTGATGAAATCACTGTACTGGAATGACTCTTATTAGAAGCCTATGTACACTAATGTTCAAAAGTGTGGGGTCAATGTGTATACATATATATATATATTTTTTTTTTTTGTAAGATATATTTGAAAGAAGTCTCTTATGCTCACCAAGGCTGCATTTATTGTATCAAAAATACAGTAATATTGTGAAATATTTTTATAATTTAAAATAACTTTTTTCCTTTCATTCCTGTGATGACAAAGCTGAAATTTAGGCAGTCATTACTCCAGTCTCCAGTGTCACATAATCCCCCAGAAATCATTCTAATATGCTGATTTGGTGTTCAAGAAACATTTCTTATTATTATTTATGTTGAAAACAGTTGTGCTGCCTAACAGCTTTGTGAAAACATTTTTTTTTAATTTTTTTCTTTTTGAGTAGAAGTTTTAAAAGAACAGCATTTATTTAAAACAGAAATCTTTTGCAACATTATGAATGACTTTATTGTCACTTTTGATCAATTTAATGCATCTTTGATGAATAAAAGTATTAATTTCTTCAAAAAAATCTTACTGATCCTAAACTTTTGAACATTATTGTATGTATGAGGTTATTGCAACTTGTGCCACTTTAAGTTGTCCTCTAGGCAAAGAAAAATCAGATAGAACTGAAAGTAATACTCATAATTATATTGCAGAATGTCTGCTACAGTATCTACTGAATAAGAAACATCTATATGATATAGCTATAGAATATAACTTCTAAAAATGTATAAAGCTCTGCATGTCAAGGGGTATATTGAACAGTTTGAAGTATTCACTAATGCACATCCCATTCCAAGGCCTCATTTTGCTGAAGATTATTCACATTTTCATAAATCAGCCATCAGGTTTAATATCCAGAACATTTTAACATTCTGTAATATTATCTTTTGCATTTTGATGTAAACTTGCTATCAACATTTGTTGAGCCACTAGCACAACTTTTTCTCACGGGTACTATTTTGGGGAAAAAAAAAAAAAATCTTCATTCAGCAACTCACGACTAACCTTTAGTCAAATAATATAGCCTACATGGTTTTATACATTGGAAATTTAACATGTATGAATATAGGTACTGTATATTTTTGACCTTGGATAAGACTGCTTTGACATGAAATTTATTATAAAAACTTTCACAAAGCATTTATACATTGCAAGAATAAAAAATAGTATTAAAATAAAATGCTATTCGCAAAATCTTTCAGTCACCAGGGCTGACATTTTACCCTTATACTGTTTATTTTTGTAACTACACACATTTATGTATCACTTATTACAAAGAACAAAAATATATGAATAGTTATCTGTATGAAAGCAACATTTGTATTAGCACTTTTATGTAAGGTATTGGACATTTAAATCGGACAATAAACCAAACTTCCTGGTTTAATATGAAGAAAAGTATTTCTGAAACTCGCTCGCTCAGTCATCTGTGTGCAGAAGTTCTCAGCTATATGTGATGCATGCTGCTATATGCACTGGCAGAAACTAATTTATCATCTCAGATTATTCTGCACAAATTTTCCAGGGTGATATCTCTGTTTGGAAAAAAGGTCATGGAAAATCACTTTTCTTTGGTAGTCTGCCGCCAGCTGTGATATATTTCTTAGTCTGGGAGCTGTCATAGTGTTGAAATTCAATTTGTTAATTCAGTGTGGACCTTGAATGTGCCTGACATCAACATGTGGGCTGAGTTTGTGAAGACTTACTTGATATAGTAGGGGACATTGTTGGGCGAAATAGAGCGTTCAAGAGGGCTTTCAACAGACGCTGTGTGCAGAAAAGAAAACCCGTTCATGTTACCTTAATTTCACAGCCCTTTCTATGCAAATGCTTCTTCATTTGGTACATGACACATTTTATTTACAGTAACTGACTTGACAACTAAATACACAGGATTACTATAGAAGTACAATGTTATGACATTACAATACTCACAATATTGCAAAACAGAACAACAAAAACCCACTCACCATCTAAGAAATTCTGAGACTGGGGCCCCAAGTCCTTATAGGCTGTGGTCAGCTGGGTCAGATGTTCCTCGATGGAAATCTAAAAAAAACACAGAACAGACAGAAAAGAGTTATTAGAATTAATTTTAGTATCATTTATATATCATTTTATTATTTATAACATTTTGAATTAGCTTTTATTTATATTTTCTGCTTTCATTTTAAATTAAGCTTTTCTAATTTCATTTTGTCATTTTTATTAGCTTATATATAAATAGTTCTACTAAGCTTTAATTATTTTTCCAGTTTTAGTTATGTTGTAATTTCACATACTTGCCAAGGTAACATTTCTCACTAAGTGGTTTTATCTCTCAGTTTTTCAACTACTATTTTTATTTTATTTTCAAAAGTTTTTCAGCATTTCAACTAACAGAGATGGTTTTTAAAAGTTTTAGTTGACAATAACTACACAAACAGAAGGAAACAATGACAGAAATGGACAATAAAACAATTTTAAAAGAAACCTATTATATGAAACTTTTTTGTTTAGAATATTTCATCAGGATTGTTTTTATGTTTCTGTCCTACTTCCCATAATTAAATAATGTCTTTCTGTGTCCTTTGTCAAATCTCTGAAGGACAGATCATTTTTGGGATCTGCTTGTTGCATCTATTGCTGACATGTACATTTTTCAACAACTTCTCAAAGACTGAACTGTATTTTTTGGACTCTTTTTGTTTCAGAAACTAAATCTGTGACCTGACTAGATTTATAAATATTTGGTCCACTAGAATGAGTGTTATTTTAAATTTAACATGAAATCAAAACTACTTTGTTTGTACACATTCCTAATTTTATTCTGAACAATTAATGGGTGCATGATATTCCAAATGAAAACTAGATAGTCTTTGTAATCTTTAATCAAAATGTAATCTCTCTAAGGCTGTGTTGGCTATTGGATAATGTTAACATTGTTTTGGTGTAATCGCTCCATTCAGGTATGGAATGGCCAGTCAATTCCCATTGGATCAAATCAAGTCCCCCACTTCTTGTTAAATATGGTCTTTTGCTTGAAAATACGTATTATAGTACATTAAGTTGCAAAACACCAATTTACATTGACTTCAAATGAGAAGAACAAGGACGGATACCTGTAGGAGCCTCCATCTCATGTTGAGGTCATCAATTCTGCTCAGGTTGTCTGGAGAGAGCTGAATGTCAGGTGGTCTAAATGTGGAGGCCAGTTGGTTGACCTGATTTACATTATCCTGGATGGGAGTTATCTCCTCCTGGAACGCCTGGAAAAAAACATGAACTCTTGATGTCTTTTGGCAAAAATGCTTATAGATTAAAATATATACCGTGGTATAAACATACTACTCCAAGGTGCTTCAAATAATGCCATGGAACATGTCCAAAAACATCTTATCATGGTACATGTTATAAGTGATGAGAAGATACCAACCTTTACTCTGTCTATGTGGTTTTGCAAATCATCTATGAGCAGGTCCCCAACAGGCTTCCAAGAATTCTTCACGGTCTCAGCCTGCCGTAGCTTGAAGTCCAGCTGATCCTGGGCGTCCTGGAGCTCCATCAGCCTCTCCATGGCCAGTTCCAGCTGTTGCTGCCAGTCAACAGCAGCTGCACCCAGATTCTTCCATCGCACTGTTACATCCTCCACTTCTTTATGCAATATGCGGCCCACATTTTGAACCCTCTCCTCAGGACTTACATCTGGGCAGCACACAATAAGTATAATACAGGTTATAGCATCTGGAATTTCTTGTATTGGGCATGTGTGTAAGGGCAGGAGATTTCATACCCTTTTGTCCAGGCCTCTGTTTCAGACCCTCACGAGGCATCTCAGCGAGGAAGGTTTTAGCATTGTCGAGTGTTCCATTGATTACAGGTTCTTTGGCACCCAGTTCTCTTCTGAAGCCCTATGAAAACATGGAGACTTGCTATCAACAGCACTGTATGTCACAAGGAGGGGTGAATATTTCAGCAGCTTAAGCACATATGTGAAAACCTGCATCTTATTCACATACTGTACACCCCTGCAGTCACACTTAACCAGGTGCCATTTGTGCTGGTATAGTGACGCCTCATGCATATTTAAATTAAGCCATTGTCATTCCTTCCTGGGCAAACATGCCTTCTTCCTATGCAAATAGGGCTCATTATAGAATGCACTGGATTCACAAATATCAATACAACTGGATGCAATTAACGGATGCAATTAACACAGTACTGTTACCAATGCTTGTGTGCATTTTCTAGTGATCCTGGTGTGAAAATGTTACTGCTCAAATCTTTCAGCCATTTTCCGGGCACATTTCCATGCAATACAAACTGTCATCAACTGTTTCTACATCATTACATGATATGCATAATTCCTTCAAAGAACCAGGTGCCAGTGTTGTTAACTAAAGCTACAAAAAATATTTTTTGCAAACTGAAAGCTGAAAAATAAAAATAAAATAAAATAAAATAAAATAAAATAAAATAAAATATGGATGAAAAACTTAAACTTATAATTAAAACAATTTAAAATTAAATAAGTTTACATACTAACATTACTAAAACTGAAATCAAAATAAAGTCAAATTGTATGGAATAAAAAAATATATTAAACACGACAAAATCATATAAAATTACTAAAACTTAAACTAAAATTAAAATGAACACTGAAAATATAAAAAAGTAAAATCTAAATATTAAAAAAATCTATAATATATAAATAATACTAAAATAACAACAATGTGACACTATCAGTGGGCACGTTTCATTAATTCATTTGTGTTTTTATGAGCAAACAAACCCTAAAAATTATGTTATCTTAACCATTAAACTACAAAATACAATAACAACCACTGTAAGATATAAGAGGAAGTTGATCATTATTATTTTCTATTTTCTTATTTGTGAAAATGTTTCTGCTTTGCGTTTTTCTAATTGTAATAAAATACTTTATTCTTAATTATATTATCAGCATATAAATTTGAGTAAAATAATACATTTTACTTATAATGTGTTTCTCTCATACACAAAGCATTACAACAATAAATACAAGTGAAAATACAAAATTACAAAATTTAGTACAATATAAATAAAACCTCATAACCAAGTTATCTAGTATGATCCAAAGACCGTCCTTTAGTGAAACTTAGTTCAACACCATATATTTAATACGCAAAATTTATACCATAACTTTTCTGTTTTCAAACTTTATTTCCAAGTTAGAGTGGAAAAAAAAAAAATAAAAAATTCTAGGTTTTCATTGCGGTCTCAGACGTTTGCTCAAACACAGCAATGTCAATTTATTTAATAGTTTGCAAAAACTTTGTTCAATTAAATTTCTGCTGAGACTTTCTCGGCTGCTCCTACACACATGCCAGTTTCCTTCTCAGTTAACTGCACCTGTAGAGTGTGACAGTGACTCAGCCGTCAGCGGCAGCACACGCTCACTGAGCTCCCTACACTAACTACTCCACGACCGCATCCTGTTTACAGCGGCCCCTGACAGCTGATGGCCATCAGCAGATGTTAATTGGTCCGCACAACCATGCAAAGAGACAAGGGACTTTGCACCTCTCCTACGCAAGATATCATCTCCATCTGTTTAAATATTTAACAAGAACAGACTCCGATAATGATCACACTTGGGCGCAACAAAAGGCAGAATGCATAAATCACATCTCGAACGTCATTCCTCATGCTTTCAGTGAGGGGCGAAGAGGATGCGTCCTGGACTCACCTTGTGCGTAAGTAGTTGTTGGTGCACGGTCGGCACATCGCCCCCTACTGGTTTCTGCTTTTCTAGCTCCTCCCTCTTCAGCTGCAGCCAGTTGAGCAGCTCTTGTAAGGACATGTGCAAGTGTTTCCACTGATCCACACCTGCATCCAGATAGGGCCTGAGGAGTCGAATGGATGGTAAGATGCGACACTGTCAAGTGTTAAATCACAAACACCTCTAGAGAGCACTGTACTGACAGACTGAATATTACAAAGAAAGTGAGGGATAAAGGAAGAGAATGGAGAAATCTATCAATCTTGTATTTGAATATGCATGAACATTAAAAAAAGCTTTTACCGGCTCTTTTTCCTACCAAGGCAAATGTGGTTCTAGAATTTGCTTTTTAGTACTAATGGAACTCAAATTTGCATTCAAACATCATGAATTCAGACCTTATGTGAAAGTATTACAGATTCTGCCTGAAGAAAAATTGCAGACTTGAAAGAAAAACTATAAGATTTTTACATTTAATGGAAATGTGAGTGATGCAAAACACACCAACATGGTGCTCGTTGGCATAGTCTTATATAAAAATAATTATAAAATTATAAAATAATTATAAAACAGAAATATATTACAGTTGTAAATTATAATAATTTAATGACACTTTTGAAAGTTTATGGGCCTTTGTCAATGATAAATTATAAAAACCAGTAATAATTTAAATTATTATTATTATTAGTAGTAGTAGTAGTATGTTTTAACTATTAAAACAAATAAATATAAAATAAATTATAAATATAAAGTCATAAATATAACAGTTGTAAATTACAATATTTTACATTCTAAATGTAATTTTACATTCTAAATGTAAAATGTGATTACATTTTAAAATATTACAATAGACAAAACAAGTTATTTTAAATTCTAATACTATTTCACAATATTAGTGTTTTTACTGTATTTTTGAGCACATAAATGCAGCCTTGGTGAGCATAAGAGACTTCATTAAAAACATTTCAAAATCATAATATTACCAAAATTTTTTGCATGTATTGTGTGTATGTGTGTGTATATATATATATATATATATATATATATATATATATATATATATATATATATATATATATATATATACACATACACACACACACACACATATATATATATGTTTTCATCATTCATTTCTGTAATGTAAATGATCCAGGCAAATAACATGTCAAAGTATAATATTTGATGTTAGGGAGCCCTAAGTGTTGGTAATGACTTGCAAGACTAAAAATATGCCAGCTTGTGCTTTAAATATAAAGTGAAATAAATGCAATGGTTTGCACATAGTATTACACAGGCCCGGGGCTTGTATATGATCACATTATTTTTCAAAGCCCATTTCTGCTCAGCGTGAATTTTTCCCAGGTTAAATATAGATGATTAATTTATCTTACCTTATACTCATAACTTTGTTACACAACTCATGCCAGCGATGCCCCATGTCATCAAGCCGTTTTTGTAGCATCACGGCATTGTCTGTTCCCTCCAGAGATGACACGATACGCTGTCCATTTTCATCTAATGAATGGTACATTTCCCGGTGGGCGTCAATCTCTGCTTGGAGATCCTGCGAGGATTAAAAGAGATCACAGACATCCAAGTTACAGTTCACCATGTGATTAGGCATAAAGAAAGAGTTTCTTTTACTTGTCCTGATACTTGTTACATCTACTGTGTACATGATAACAAGATGTACTTTTGGAACACTTTTGTTGCTCGAATTGAATATAACATCCCTCAGTAATAGTAATGCTATAAATTATTTTAAACGGAAACACTTACATAAAATAAAATAAAAACATAAAATTAGTGTTATTTTAGTATCGAGATATAGTTTTTTTAAATATTTTAATTAGTTTTTATTTTTGTATTTTCTATTATCATTTTAATTTTAGTTTTAGTAATTTTTGTAAGGTTAAGTTTTAGTAATTTTGTTGTTTTATCATTTTTATTAGATACCATTTTTTAAATGTTTATATAGTTTTTATTAATTTTTATTTTAGTTTTAGTTTTAGTCATTTAACATCAAGTGAACTAAATGTAAATGGGAAATATTGCTTTATTTTATTTCAAGTAACAAATAATATAATATATTTTAACTTAAAATATTAATTTTTAGACATTTTTAGACATATTTTAGTATTTCATAAGGTAACATAAGTCAGCAGTATTTCAAAATTCATGTGATTTAAATGGAAATCTATTTTATCACCATATTTCACAAATCACTATGAATGCATTGATACATTCAAATACAAAAAGTGTTTTGTTTTGTTTTGTTTTTTTTGCATTATTTTAGAATAAATTAATGCAATACCGTTAACAAACCAACAATTTTCAAGCATTTTCTCTGACAACATTTTAAGTGTTTGTTCCCATGGTTTGAGATGGCATAAAGCAATTTCATTTCAAGTCATGATGCAAGCCTAACAAATCTAAAGTCACGAAGCACCCGTGAAGCTGACAGTGAAGATCAAACCTTAACATGATACGTCTTCCTGTGCAACATATCCAATGAACGAGTGACATCAAATGAATGGAAAACAGCCCGTCTGACTGTCGGCAGCAACAATCCTTTAATTCCCCACCATGTGGACGTGTCTGACACGAGGCGAAAACGAGGGAGAAAGGGACACCGTGAGGATGAGAATGAGAAAATGTATTCTGCGACCATGTGTCTACATGCGATGTGAAACGAGCTGCAGAATGCCAGTCGCGGAGGCACACTGGCCCTGTTGTTTGAGGCGCGAGTGGGCACTGCGAGCGAGGAATGGGTCAGAGCTGGTTTTCTGGGAGAACAGAGGCTTCTCTTTATAGCCCACGTCTTTGTCTGCCTCTTCATATTTAACTGCGTCTCTGCACCGTTGCCAAATGCACATATCTCCCATACCAGTGCGCAGCGGGCGACCTGGACAATGGACCCGTCAGTTTACTCGGCCTTCCTAATAAATAACACTTAAACTCCCAAGAGCTGATAATGGGAATGGAGTTTAACGTTATATACTCTTCAGTAATATTGTTATAGTGTTTATGTCCTAAAATCTCTGAAAAACAGAACCACATCAAACACTACTCTGTAGAACTGTTTAAATCTGAGGAGTGCTGTCATATCTGTATTTTAATGCAGAAAAGCTGCAGGTGGATAATGGTATAAAATGTTTTATAAAAGTGTATATGTATACTTTTTTTTTTTTTTTTTTTTTTAAATTTATATTGTTCACAGATGTTTGTTATATTAAAACCAAAGCGGATTAGCAATTTAGCACAAATTTTCACTAAGGAGTGAAAACTGAGTAGGTTTTCCAGATGGAGTTCATGAGGAAACTGCAGGGTGTTTGTGAGTTGATGAAAAGCTAATTAATTATATTGAATGTAAAATTTCAATAAATAAATAAACGGGGCTGCATGATGCGGGGCTGATGTGCTGCATGTTTCAGAGTGAAGCACGCAGCGCATTTCATTGTTATAATTATTATCAAATATTATCAAAGTTTTATTTTACAGTACATGTGTAATTTACACCAGTAATATAGTTCTGTCTTTATTTTTATAATTATTTTATAATAGTTAAATCAGTTACTAATCATACACAGTTAAAAATACCAAATGTGTTGTTAAATTATTGGAATTTACAACTATAATATATTTGTCTTTGTTATAATTTGTTTATTATTTTATAATTATTTTAGAATAGTTAAAATATTCTACTATTACTAATAATAATCACAATTAAAACTATTATTATTATTATTATTTATATTATCATTGACATAAGAGGACCGTGAACACTCAAATGTTTTGTTAATTATAATTTACATCTGTAATGTATTTCTGTCTTTATTTTTATAATTATTTTTTAATAATAGTTAAAACAGTTACTAATAATACAGTTAAAAATACTACTAATAATAACAATTACAATTATTATTATTACTATTATTATTATTATTGTTTGACATCAGAGAACCTTTAAATGTATTGTTAAATTATTGTAATTTATAACTATAATATAGTTGTCCTTTTTATTATTTGTTTATTATTTCATAATGATTTTTAGAATATTTAAAATATTCTACTACTACTACTAATAATAATAATAATCACAATTAAAACTTTTATTATTATTATTATTATTATTATTATTGACATCACAGAACCGTGCACATTCAAATGTGTTGTTAAATTATTATAATTTATGACTATATTTCTGAATTATTTTATAAATAATAGTTAAAACATACTACTACTACTACTACTACTACTACTACTACTACTACTACTACTACTACTAATAATAACAAAAATAATTAAAATGATTAATATTTTTAATTATTATTATTATTATTATTATTATTATTATCAACATCAGAGAACTATGAACATTCAAATGTGTTGTTAAATTACTGAAATAATAACTTAAAATTTCCAGGTGTACTTCAACTAAATATTTTATGTCTAAGAGGACTGAAAAAAACAAAACTCTGGAAACCCTCAAGAATCCGTGTATCATTCAATCATTCGTAATTTTGAAAGTAGAAAAATGAGGAAAAAAAACAGCTCCTGTTTTGTTTTTGTAATGCATTTATTGCAAATACATTTAATCTTTTTTCATCAAACAGACTAATGAATAGCTCGACACAACTCGTACCGGGGCAGAGTCTAGACAGGGCTTTCTTCTGTGTAGACCAGCGGTTCTTAGTGGCAGTGATAGGGGGTCCGCGAAATAATTTGCTATAGCCTTATTTCCAGACTGTAAAATCGCTTTTTTTATCATGATACATAGGCTGATTTATTCCAAAGTGACTTATATGATGCATTTAACGTAAGATAATCTAAATGAAGCCTTTTAAAAGACAGGTATTTGCTGTGGTTCATGTTTGTGGCATGCGCCAATAAGATGCTCAAGGAAACCGGGACGCTTTATTTTTCAAAGGCATGACATTTTGTAGTTATTTTGAATGTAACGTTACACAAATAAAAATAAACATTTTACCATACGACTATAAATGACAGAGTATTAAGTTATTTCCCCTCGATGGGGAAAAAAATCCAAATGAACAATCAGTAATCAATATTAATTTAATCTGCATATTTAAACTGCTTTAAATATGACTGCTGCTTATTTCCTGTGCACTTCAGTACTGGTCTGCGCTTGACTGTAGTCGCGTCTGTCTGCTTATTCAGTTTATTTAACCCATCTCAATTTATGTGTGAATTAGAGTGATTACTAACCTTAATGTTGTTCTAAAGGCTTGCTTATTACTTAATTAACACAAAAAATGTCCTGCTTGCACTTGCCAATTTAATGGCAGAGAATGGTGACTTTAGGATTTTTTTTTTTTTTTTTTTTTTTTGAAGCGGATGCATATCTGTTGTAAAATAATCCTATGCATTTCATGGTGTATATTCCAAGCATTCTGAAGGTATACTGTGGGTTTGGTGAGAAACAAACCGAAATGGAAAGTTATTATATTTTATGAAAATCTTGCGTTGCAGTCCTGAGTGCTAGTGCGCAGCAGCTCACGCCGCGCACAAGTGCATATCCCTTTGAGATATCAATTATAAATAATCAATTTTAATAAAACACAAGACTACATTACAAAACTCTAACAGTAGGCTGTTTAATATCTGTTGTTCTCCAGTTGTCAGTCAGAATGACAGTCCTTGCGTGAACATTATGGGCCTGTATATAGCCTACCCAAGCCAATTTATTATTCTTTCCTTTTTGTCTTAGTGTTTAAAATATTTATTTAATTAATTTATTATTAATTAATTAAACAAACAGACTTACTGGGTGAGCAGGGTAGGCAATGACAGCCGTCATATCATACCCTGCTGCCATGCCCAGCTGATGCAAAGAATAGAATTTATATCTACACAGAAGAAAGCCCTGTCTAGACTCTGCCCTGGTATGAGTTGTGTCGAGCTATTCATTAGTCTGTTTGTTTGATGAAAAAAGATTAAACAGTTGCAATAATTGCGTAAAAATAAATAAATAAATACAACTGCAGCAGTGGAGGACTATTATTCTGCTGCGTGAAACTGCGGAAGAACTGATGACGGCACGGTTTGATCTTTGGCTGACCAATCAGCAGAAAGGGGCGTTTAATTCCCGCCCACGTGTAGAAATCGAATATTCAAGCGGTTTATTCATTTTTCTACCCCTGGACGAAAAACGAAAATTTAAGCTGAATTCCCGTTTTTTGTTATTTTTATAA
Organism: Spinibarbus caldwelli; assembly: GCA_039654775.1. Taxonomy (NCBI): domain Eukaryota; kingdom Metazoa; phylum Chordata; class Actinopteri; order Cypriniformes; family Cyprinidae; genus Spinibarbus; species Spinibarbus caldwelli. The sequence goes on from CM077225.1 coordinate 9,196,264, forward strand.
TTCCCGAAAAAAATCAATAATTAATTAATTAAATCAAAAAACGAATGAACGAATGATACACGGATTCTTGAGTAGGATTTCTCCCATCAATGTGTGTGGGTAGCAGGAAACAGAGTTTTAGGAACAGAGCACCTAAATTCTTTAAACAAAGAGGTAAAATTGCTGTGACATATGCAATTTGTAAATACTGCTCACCTGCCATTGCTCAAGTAAATGTCGCACTGTGGCAGGGTTTTCCAGAAGTCCCTCCTTAAACGTGGCATCTTGTAAGACATTGGCTGTGGTTTCTGCTTCTGCAAGCCAATTAAGGAATTTCTCCAGGTCCAAGTAGAAATGCTGCAACTGTTGAAGTCCGGCTTCCAAATCTGCCTCCTTGTCCCCTGCACTGAAAGGGAAATGACTTCATTATTATATATACCCAAAGTTAAATTAAGTAGTAGCTTAACATACTTCTTTAACATTTAATGAAAGTTATTATTAGATTATTGGTAACAATTGCTTGAAACATCAAACCACAGAATCTTGAATGGCACACAATTCTCCTGAAAGCAATTGCACCTTTGAAATAACCTCTAAGGCACCCTCACTGTGTCAGCAGGGCATTATTTTCAGACTCAACAATACCACAAATACTTCCTTTCAGTGAAAATGTTATTATATGCCACTCCACTGGTTGGTGATACTGAAAAATCAAAGATTTAAACAGAAGCTCACCGCTTTTTGATGTTGGCCCAAGCTAGATTCATGCTCTCAGTCATTTGTTTAACTTTGCTTGTGTCATCATCTGCATAAAGGGTCAGTAGTTTGTTTGCCAGCTCATTGGTGACATTCATCTGAGCTTGCCACTGCTGTATATCCTTAGAAAGTTGCTGCAACAGAATAATACAGCGTTTATTTGTAGTAATCAAAACACATGCATTCATCTGCAGTTAATTCAAGGAACACAATCACACTGACTCAAGTTTATTTCAGTTTCTCACTTATGTTTTGTCATGAAATAGATATTGTGTTCATTCTACATTACCTTGACATCCGCATTTTGGCCTTTTAAATCAACACTGTGAGACACTTTTTTCCAGCTCTCTAGTTTTTCATTGGCTTTCTTAATTAGAGGCTCCACCTTTTTTCTGGCCTCCAGCCAATCGCTGGAGTCCTTATACATGTTCTGCAGTTGAAGGACCCTGTCCGTCAGCTTGGTATGGGAATCTTCCCAGTGTGCCTGTAATTTTTCAACTTGAAATAAAAAACAGAATTTTTCTAAGGAACAAGTCTGAAAATCAAAGTCATAGTTCATATAATTGACAACGTCAATAAAATGAAAATAATTATTTGTCGAATTATTTTGAATAAATAAATTGATTGATTGATTGATTGATTGATTGATTAAAAGACTCATAACCAAATATAATGTTTAACTACTTTTTTACATTTCAGAAAATAAAAAAAAATATATATAGTGGTGGCCATATAAAATATTCTTTCTTACTTTTTTCTTTTTCTTACAAAAGTATGAGCAACCAGATATTACATCATTTTTTTTTAATTAAATCCAAACACTTAAACTATTTTGTCTTACAGTATAATGTAGTTTGTACTCAGTAGTGTTGTCTTATAACACTATATGACCTTGAGATGCCTGTTAAGTTACAATCCTTGCCAACAGTCATTGTTTACTTTCTGCATTATTTCAGAGATTTAGTTTTCCATCAAGCCATTACAATGCTGTTACCTTCATATCACCACAAATACACTGTATCGCTGAGAGAGAATATGGATATGGATGAGGCAAAGCTGACTTACTGCGGTCTGTAATGGTTGCCCGTGTCTCAGGGTTATTGGTTTTATTCTTCATGTTCTGAGCTGCAGTGATTTGTTTGTTCAGCTGTGGGCATCTTTGCTCCATGTCTTGCAGTGTTGACTGTTAAATCACAGCAGAGAATTCTTTACTACAGAGTTGTGTGGGATCTTGTGGTCTCATGAGGACACCATATGAGTTATGGGCCATAATGTATATTTTTTTGCTTTATGTTAGTCCACCAAATATTTTTAGGTCCACTTATAATATTACTAGGGCTGTTAATTTGGTGTGATCAAATAGGGAAAAAATAACATTAAAATTTTTAAAGTCATCTCACATTGCATACAGTTGATAATGAACATGATGCAGATTGACGATGAATAACTGTGTAATGTAGTCTGTTAGAATTCAGTTATATGAGCTTAAAATTTAAGATAT